>JAMWYP010000264.1:0-661728 GCA_025563575.1 Acacia pycnantha | reverse complement strand
TTGAAACTCTTGAGACGGCTAAGTCCTTTAAACAAGAGCCTGGCTTTGATACCAAATGAAAGACCTGGCAATCACCCAAGAGGGGGGGTGAATTGGGTGTTGGAAAAAACTTTAGGTACTTTAAAAATCTTTTCGAAATTTCTAAATCGACAGTTAGATATTCAAATAAGCATATACTGGAAATATAAAAGATAAGGGAAGAGAATATGCAAACTGATTTATACTGGTTCGGTCCAAAATCGCTGACCTACGTCCAGTCCCCCTATCTTTCAAGAACAATTACACACTTTGTAAACGAAGGATGGTCCTCTCACTCGGACTCCACTCCCCTTACAAGTTGTAATTGATACACCCGCTTGATTACACACTCGTAACTCTTGGAGCAATTCCTCTCTTTGTATAACACTCCCCTTACAAGTTGCAATCAAATGACCCAGTCTCAAAGTCCCAATACTTTGAGTTCCTTACAAGAAATAATAATAGATGAATGACTCTCTCTAAGAGCGTATAAACAGAAGCACTGAAGAACAAAGATATGACACAGTCTCAGTCGGAAGTATTCGAAAGTATTGGCATGAAGTATTCAGAAAGTATCTCACAAGAGCTTAGCGGAACTAATCTCTTGAAAGTGTAATTTTGTTTTGAGCGATTTCTTTGCCGTGTACTTCGGTACCTTTAGCTGCTGACCCTTCCTCTATTTATACTAGTTGTGATGAGTTGTGATAAAATTCAAATGCAAAAACATTCCATTTTGCTTCTTCGCTGCATTAATCCTCATTCATTTGAAATCATTCCTTTGTAATGGTTGTCTGATTCTCAGTCCATGATTCAGTGCTAGACCGAAGGAATATCTCTTCGTTGCTTTATGTGTGTTTACGCGTTTTCCTTTTCTGCTTCATATGTGTTTACGCGTTTTCCTTTTCTGCTTCATATGTGTTTACGCGTTTTCCTTTTTCTGCTTCATATGAGTTTACGCGTTTTCCTTTTCTGCTTTATATGAGTTTACGCGTTTTGATTTGAACTCTGTTACTTCCAGTATTTCGAGTGTCCACTTTTGAAGATCATAACTTCCTGGTATGAACTCCGATTTGATTGGTTCAAGTCTTTTTGGAAATCCCTTTGAGTCTACTTTCAAATGGCACGGGTTTCAGCTTCATTGGACATCTATTTTGTGAGATATACTCAAAACATTGAGGCTTGGTCAGCAGTGTGACGGTGATGTCACTGTCATCTTCAACAATTCATATCTCTCTCATATGACCTCCTTTAGACTTGAATCTTGTGCTACTAGGACAGTTTGGAAGTATAGATTCCAAAAAAATTGGTTTCACCTCAATCCGATCTCTGGTTAGGAAGATATGATCGAATTACCATAGGTCGCCAGTGCTGGACGTGAAACAGAGCTGATCGAGTGGTGTCATACGTAAGAATTGAAGCATGACACTCAAGTATTGATGAGATTCAAACGCAAGGAAGTGCTATTCATGCGCAGGATCGTAGCAATTAAATTGTAGCAACTTCTATTCATCGAAAGCTTGAATTTCCTTATTTTAACTCCGAATTTAGCCATTCCAACTTCCATCTTCTTCATATCAACATTACATGTACATTAAATATAATAGTTAGTCAATGTAGAGGATAAATATATCATTCAAACTTTTTGCTCTTAATAATGACATCTACATACGACATCATCAAAACTAATCAAAACCAACAGTAAGGGAAAAGAAAGTGATGATTTCCCAACTTCCATTCCTATCAACCACCACATTTCAATCTTTAATCACATCATTAATCATGATTTAATCTTAAATCATCCTTTCCTTATTTTATAAAATATTGGGCAGCTTCTCCTCTTATTTTCATGGTTTATAAAATTACAAAAATTCAAGAACAACTCATCCAATCCTTATCAACATAATTAATAACATCAATAATTATCACTTACATAGGTGCCAATTATTGTGCTAATTCTGATATTTATATATCTGTCATCATTTAGTAAAGGAAAAACTAAAGAATGGCACGCATAAGAGGCGCCGGTGTACCTAGAGGTAGAGGCCGAGGCAGAGGCCAAGGTAGGGGAGGAGGCAGACAGCCTCAGATGAGAGCGATACCTGAAATTGGACGAGATCAAGTACCAGACCAACCAGAACAAAACGAAATGCAAGAGATGAGAAGAACACTGCAAGAACAAAGGGCTCTCATAGATGAACTCCTTGCAGAAAGGCAGGAGAGACAAAGACAATTACAAAATCGAAAAGCTGAGGAAGAACATAATACTGAGGAAGAAGAAGAAGGCGAGCAGAGCGATGAACCCGATGATGCAGCCGAGGAGTCTGATAGATCGCGGTCACCTCCTCGACGAGAGAGAATTGGGCAGACCACACAATTCTGGGTCAATCAATTATGAAAACTCAAGCCACCCGCTTTCCGTGGGAAGAATGATTTGGCTGAAGACTGGCTGATGAGTTTGGATAAAATCTTTGACGTCATGGACTGCCCAGAAAATCGTAAAGCCCAACTTGACATTTATAAACTTGAAGGGGATGCGCATCGATGGTGGAAGAGCGTTGCTACGACCTTGCAAACCCGGTATTTCCCTGTCACTTGGGAGAAGTTCCTGGAGAAGTTCAACGAACAATATTTCCCACCCTCGATACAGGTGATTAAAGAGGAGGAGTTTCTTCACATCCAGCAAGGTCCTGAGGAATCTTTTGACGATTACTTTTCCCGGTTCACCAACTTGTCACGATATTCATCGTACCTGAAGAGTACTGATAACGAGAGCTGGAAGGCGAACAGGTTGATTTACGGGCTGAAGTACGATATAAGAGCAAGGTCAGTATCTCAGCGGTTTCCGGACATGGCCCAAGCTGTGGAATCTTGCCGATTGACTGAGCGCAATTTGAAAGAGCTGCGTAGATTCCGGAACTCTGACGGTAACAGTGCAGGTCGTGGCGGGTCTAACCGCAGAAATTCCTCACAGAAGAGGAAGGCACCATGGAATAACCCCCAAGGCGGGAACAAGAAACCATACCAGGCCGGGCAACAGAACCATCCCAAACAGACGGGATCCCAATCATGTCCAAAGTGCAAAAAGTACCATCCGGGTGTTAACTGTGATGGGAAACAAATTTGCTACAGATGCAAGAAGCCTGGACACTTCAGCCAGGATTGTCCTGAGAAGGCTGCAGAGGCAAGACCTCAGAGCGCAGGCCGGATCTTTGCGCTGACAAATACAGAGGCCAGAAAGTCTCTGGAAATGGTCCAAGGTACTATTTACCTTAATGGGAATCTATTGCAGGCATTGTATGATTCGGGTGCCAGTCATTCCTTTATTTCCTATGATTGTGCAAATCGTTTAGGAATGCATGCCTATAGGTTACCATATGATTTGATAGTGTCTACACCGCTTGGCGTAAAGTCTTTAGCTTCTGATGCATGTTTTAATTGTACGGTAAACGCAGATGGACGAGTTTCTAAGGTGGACCTTGTCCGATTACCACTTCATGGCATCGACGTTATACTCGGGCTTAATTGGCTAACGGCAAACAGTGCGATGATCGACTGTGGAAACAAGAGGATATCATTTCCTGATTTCCCTAGCAGAGATAAGGTTGATGGGAGTCTGAACTTCCTCTCTGCTACGGAAGCTAATAGATGCGTGAAGCAGGGATGCCAAGTGTACATGGTATTCTTTTCAGTCAAAGCAGAAGCCGACCTTTCACTCGAGGATATCCCTGTTGTAAAAGAGTTTCCTGACGTATTTCTGGAGGATCTCACTGAGCTACCTCCTACAAGAGAAGTGGAGTTCACTATCGAATTGATGCCTGGTACAGGATCAATATCTAAAGCGCCGTATCGTATGGCTCCGAACGAGATGCAGGAGTTGAAGAAGCAGTTGGAAGAACTTCTAAAGAAGGGGTTAATTCGACCCAGTTTATTGCCATGGGGAGCCCCAGTGCTGTTCGTAAAAAAGAAAGACGGGAGCTGTCGACTCTGTATCGACTATCGTGAGCTAAACAAAGTAACCGTCAAGAACAAGTATCCACTTCCCCGGATTGATGATCTTTTGGATCAGCTATTTGGTTCCACTGCTTTCTCCAAAATTGATCTGCGTTTGGGATATCATCAGCTGCGAGTTAGGGCTAGTTATGTTTCCAAGACGGCTTTCAGAACCAGGTATGGGCATTACGAATTCCTTGTGATGCCTTTCGGTTTGACAAATGCACCTGCAGTATTCATGGATTACATGAACCGTATTTTCCGTCAACACTTAGACAAATTTATGGTAGTGTTTATCGACGATATCCTTGTCTATTCAAAAAGTAAAGAAGAGCATGAAGGACATATGCGATTAGTGTTGAGTATACTCAGGGAGAAGCGACTCTATGCTAAGTTTAGAAAATGCGAATTTTGGCTGCCGGAAGTTAGATTTCTGGGCCATGTTATATCCTGCGGCGGAGTTGCTGTTGATCCTGGCAAGGTGGAAGCAGTTCTGGACTGGAAGAGACCAAAGACAGTGACGGAGATACGTAGTTTTCTGGGTCTGGCGGGATACTACCGCAGATTCATACGGGATTCCTCACGTCTTGTCTTACCATTGACAAAGCTTACAAGGAAGAACCAACCCTTTGTATGGGATGAAGACTGTGAGGGTAGCTTTCAGAGACTGAGGGAGAGGTTGACTACAGCACCGGTGTTGATTATCCCAGATCCGAATGAGACTTATGTTGTCTATAGTGATGCCAGTGGGCATGGATTGAGGTGTGTCCTAATGCAACAGGGCAGAGTGGTGGCTTATGCCTCTCGTCAGCTGAAGTCTCACGAGTCGAATTACCAATGTCAGTACAATAGTTGTGAGAAAACAATTAATCTAATTTAAGAAAATTGTCAACAATTAGTAAGTGATTAAATAAGTAATTAATTGCTAATTGTTTAAGCATGAATAAAGGTGATATTCAAAGTTAATTATATACAACCCCTAAGTGGAGATTAATGATCAATAAAGGATTAAAATTAGCATAAGAATAATTGCTAATTAATTAAGCATGGTTAAGTAATGCATAAGATGGATTAAGTAAAAAACCCTAAAGCTTAATTAACCAACAAAGAATTTGGTTAAGACACTAAACAAGTTTAGTAACAAACTTTGACAAGTCAACACAAATGAAGGGTTTGGATTAAAAGAAATAAAGTTAATCTAATGGTTTAAATAAATCAAGCCTTAATCCATGTGTAAATAAATTGGCCAATGGGAGAATTTCTAGCTAATTAATATAAGATAATGTAGGATTAATTAAATAATATGAGATTAAGTAAATAAAGAAGTTGGAAAACAAAAAGAATAGGGAAAAGGGGATGGGAAAACCGAATTGATTGGTGTGTGTGTGAATGCAAAAATGTTGAATGTGTGTGTAGTGTGAAAGCAAAGGCAAGTGGAAGAAAAAGAAGAGATATTTTTTAAAAAGCAAATTGGATAAATGAGAACCGATAGAAATTAAATCCTAACTTGAAATCTATGAACTAGGTTTCTAACATCAGGACCTTTTATGGACAAGTGAATTTTTGTCCTGAAGTTGGTTATTCCCGAAGTCATATCCGTAACCGACGGGGTTTGTCCTAAAATGACTAACAGGCTGGAAAATACCCTTAATGGGACAATAATCTTTGTTAATCCAAATATTTCTCAAGTGATACCATTGACCTCCAAAGTTATGTCAAGGAATATTTGAGATTATTTAAGATTACGCAATTAGAACACCGAACAGGGGATTTTATCGATTAAATCCATAAAGCAAGAGGATGACATCACTTGGATGACATCATTTTGGAAGAGAGAGGGGGGAGGAGGTCGGCCAAAGGGGGGTGAAGGGTGAGGATTGAAGTTGAAAAGAAGCCCTAGATCCTAAGGCCAAGAATAAAGGAAAAAGTTTGAAAAATCTACCAAAAATGCCATGATGTTTGCCTATAAATAGCCTTCTCTTCTTCTCAATATTTTCACACCAAATCCTCTTGAAGATTTCGAAAAGTCTAGAGAGAAGAGAGAAGGAGGAGCTCTTGAGGAAAAGTAGCAAGGTTCTGGGTAAATTCTTCGGTCCCTAGTTTTATGTTCTAGTCTTTAGTTCGGTAGTTCTTAGGGTTCTAAGCTTAGATGTTGTTTTGATCTTTAATCTTCCAAGTATAATTTTGATATCATGTTTTAGGGTTAAATATGGTATTTATTTCAAAAATATGATGGAGATAGAGATATGGCAAAATTTTGGAAGATTAGAGTCAAAGTAGCGAAGCTCTGGCAAAATTTAGTAGATTAGTAAAGTCAGGGGTAAAATGGTCATTTGTGACTAAAATTACTGTTATGATGTTGATCATGAATAAATACGCTATTATCCTTATAGGATATCTGTGATTGAGTTCCGACCAACAGACGTACCATATTTCGTCAACGAAGGCACGTTCGCGTACTAGTAACACTAGCTCTGATGTTTATCGTATGCGTATATGTGTTATGAGTGTTGTATGCGTATATGTGGTTGATGATCTGTTATGTGCTTATGTGCTTTTGGGAAACATTCATTAAGGGTGACACATCTGTAAGGAAACATTCGCTGTGTGCGGTACATCTTCATTCGTTGCGTGCGGTACATCTGCATTCGCTGCGTGCGGTACACATGTTTGTGTGCTCATATACTGTTAATGTTGTGAATATCTGTAATCCATATGTTGTGTATGTAAACATGAGGTTAACCGTTACCTGAGGTCCGGTGCATTGGACCTCAGCTCTTAACATAGTGTCAGGATCAGGAAAACAGAGGACGGAAGAGAAAGGCAAGCAGCACGTATAAGAGACCCGACTGGAGATTTCTTTTTGTATATGTATTTACTATTGAAAACACTCAGATGAATGTACCGTTATTATATTACACTATGGTTGATATTTTGAATATATATCAGTTACTCTCTTGCTCCAATGCTCTACTCTGATGTTTTAATGACAGAAAAAAATTATGCGGCTTTTGAAAATGGGATGTTACAATTATGGTATCAAAGTAGTTGTCCTGGCATAGATCTGACTATGTTATTCCAAATCTTTTGGTGCCAAAGGCAGGGCTAGTCTATGTGGGTAAGTCAATCAGTCGCTGTGAACTCGGTGAGACTCCCATGATAGACACCTACTTGGCCAATAGTTTTGAGTAACGGAGTTAGGCTCTACGCCTTTTTAAAGAGCATGTTTTGAAAATGAGTACTGATATAACCCAAGGTTGGAGTACCACCTTACTTCGGTATACCAGTTTGAACCGGTATACCATCCTGAACCGGTGTACCACCCTCTGTCGGTGCATCACTCTAACCCAGAGCCGGTGTATCCATCATCTGTACTTATATCGATATCAGTCCCTGATAACCCTGATAATTCACGTCACTCATCGGTAGGCGACAACTTCGACTACCCGAAGATCAGAGATCTTGATACCAACTCTGACGTAGACTCTGATAATTCTGATAACTCGGATAATTCTGATAATTCTGATAATCTCCAGTTTGTACTGAACGGTGATTCTATCCTAGCACAGAGCTTATATGTGGAGCTGGGTCACGCCGAATGAAACTCGGTAACCAACAAAGATAAATACATGCGGTGTTTGACCCATGTTGAGAAATTCTATCAAAGGAACTCCCGTTACGTATTTCCGTACCCGTTTTTGGGTGGAAAGAACCAACGAAATTATGAATAAGGGAAATGTTGCGGGTATCTGTAGTGTAAATACTTGTGTGATAGACTAATCGTTTTGGAAGAGAGAGGGGGGAGGAGGTCGGCCAAAGGGTGATGAAGGGTGAGGATTGAAGTTGAAAAGAAGCCCTAGATCCTAAGGCCAAGAATAAAGGAAAAAGTTTGAAAAATCTACCAAAAATGCCATGATGTTTGCCTATAAATAGCCTTCTCTTCTTCTCAATATTTTCACACCAAATCCTCTTGAAGATTTCGAAAAGTCTAGAGAGAAGAGAGAAGGAGGAGCTCTTGAGGAAAAGTAGCAAGGTTCTGGGTAAATTCTTCGGTCCCTAGTTTTATGTTCTAGTCTTTAGTTCGGTAGTTCTTAGGGTTCTAAGCTTAGATGTTGTTTTGATCTTTAATCTTCCAAGTATAATTTTGATATCATGTTTTAGGGTTAAATATGGTATTTATTTCGAAAATATGAAGGAGATAGAGATATGGCAAAATTTTGGAAGATTAGAATCAAAGTAGCGAAGCTCTGGTAAAATTTAGTAGATTAGTAAAGTCAGGGGTAAAATGGTCATTTGTGACTAAAATGACTGTTATGATGTTGATCATTAATAAATACACTATTATTGTTATAGGATATCTGTGATTGAGTTCCGACCGACAGATGTAATATCCCAAATTCCATAATACAAATTGTGTCGGATGACACTTGGTTTTAGAAAATTCGAAAAAGTTTGAGGTGCTACATCAGAGTACTGCGGAAATGGAGAGCAATGTACTAACAAATGGACAATGACGAGTAGCTGGTATAAAAATACCCCGACATATGATGATGCCAGGCATATGCTGGTATATTAAAAATTTCCCGAAGGAATACTCATGTGATACAATATACAGAGCTTTGTACAATTACATTTCTCAAAAAGTAACTATACAACCTAGACCAAGCCATGAATAGACTTGGGGAAATGACCCTAACTCCGTTAACCGAACAAAATGGCCAGGTAAGTGTCTATCATGGGGGCCTCACCGAGTTCACGGAGACTGATTGGCTGACCCACAAAGACTAGCCTTGCCTTCGGCACCAAACTATTCGAAATAACTTTATTAGATCCATGCCTGACAATAGGCTCTGATAACTTCTTCTGACTCTTGTCTTGACCCTTGTTGCATTATTGTGACTTTGCCCCTTGGCTACTTTTTAAGACTCCGTCTACCGGTGGCTTCTCTGTTCCTGGTCCTTACCTGTACTATCATTTAAGACTGAGGTCCAATGCCCATTGGACCTCAGGTAACGGTTAACCTCATGCTTATGTAACAATATATGCATAACAGATATTTATAACATTACAGCAATGATCAAGCCTGTACGTCGTATGATCATTTGATAACAACTACACTAACATGTAAAGTTATCCCTGTCTGCAACATCCATGCCACGATGTACGGTCGTTTCCTCAGCGCTAGGAAAACATAACGGCATTATTATGACTATAACCCTTGTAAAGTTGTATTTAGAGATCTAGATACGGTTCCCTAGTCACAGTGCATGTCCAGGACAGAGTCCCGTTCATGGCTTTATGAAAGTATCCACAACATATACATGCATAACATAGGCATTAGAATCAGTGTTACAGTATGTCGCGAACGTACTTTTCATCGTGTAATGGCCAAACGTCCGGCCTTTTGAACCCGACTCCGGACTTCCCGGATATCCTAAAGGTTAATACCGTATCCATTAACTCATAAACAATATCCTTACGGATATTTTAGTCACAAATGACTATTTTACCCCTGACTTCGCTAACCGACGAAATTTCGCCAGAGCTTCACTACTTTCACTCTAATCTTCCAAAATTTTTCCATACCTCTTTCTCCATCATATTTTCGAAATAACTATCATATTTAACCATAAAACATGATATCAACAACATATTGGAAGATTAAAGATCAAAACAACATCTAACCTACGAATTACTCTAGAACTTAAAAGCTTAGGACCGAAGAACTTACCCAGAACCTTGCTCTCCTTCTCCAGAGCTCTTCCTTCTCTCTAACCTCTCTCTATTTTCAAAATTGCTCTTGCAATTTGGTGTGAAAATCTCAAGAGAAGGATGGCCTATTTATAGAGAAATTCCATGGTAAAATGGTAATTCTTTCAATCTTCTTCTCCTTCAATATGAGTGCTTAGATCTAGGTTTTCCTTTCATCTTCAATCTCCACCCTTCATCCTCCCTTGCCGACCTCTCCCCCTCTCTCTTTTCTCCATATGACCTCATCTTACATCATCTTTTCCCTTGGAACTTTTCCCTTACCGATAAGTTCCCCTTCTTAGTGTTTCTAATCGGATATTCTTAATATTCTCAAATACTTTTCGAGGTATCTCTGGAGGTCTATAATAGCACTTGAGAAATATGTGGATTAACAAAGATTATGGTTCCATTAGGGGTATTTTCCATCCTGTTAGTCATTTTAGGATAAACCTCGTCGGTTACGGAAATAACATCGGAGGTAACCCACTTCGGCACAAAATTTCACTTGTTCATAATATGTCCTGATGTTTAATACTTAGTTCATAGATTGCAAGTTATGATTTATTTTCTATCGGTTCTCATTTATCTTATTTGCTTTTTACACAAATATCTCTTACATATCTTATCTTTATTGCAACTTGCACATCTCACATACACACACATGCTTACACGGCTCCCCCCCCCCCAAAAAAAATTGACTTTTTCAACTCTTTTTTATTTAATTGATTTATGCTTTAATTATCTAATTAAGTTATTATCCCATTGGTTAATTAGATAGTTAGTTATTCCATTGGTTAATTAAGCTTTAGGGATTTCATGTATTTAACCTTTATATATTTTCTTAATCATTCCTAATTAATTAGCAATTATTCTTATGCTAGTTTTAATCCCTTCTTGGTCATTAATCTCCAATTAGGGGTTGTATATAATTAACTTTGGATATTACATTTGTTCATGTCTAAACAATTAGCAATTAATTACTTATTTAATCACTTACTAATTGTTGACAATTTTCTTAATTAAGATTAATTATTTTCTCACAACTATTGCACTGACATTGATAATTTATGCTCCATGTATTATTTTAAAAATCATGGGACAACTTATGTTCCCCAAAATAATATTAAATTTTGCCTCATTGTTTTCCAAGGAAAATAATCCCATAAATTACCTAAATTAGAGATAACATACTTTCTAATTTTTAATAAATATTTGATTGCCTCTTAAGACCTGTCATAATATTCTCAGGGTATTTTATGACCCGTAAATTCACTTAGGGATTTTGGCACTTTATTTCTCCCAATTTCAAGAGAAATTACCCTAGGAACAAAGTAATTACTCTACAAAATTTGAAACTATATATTCACCTATTTCTAGTAGGTATTATTTACTAATTTATGATATTTATCATAAGTGATATTTTTAGGGTATTACATTTCTCCCCCCGTTAAATAAAATTTCGCCCTCAAAATTTTCTCTACTCTAACTAGACTTTGTATTTACTAAACTCCGGACCAAACGCTCCGGATCTTTACTTTATCAGAACATTTTCTAGTCATTCGATCGAGAATTTGCTCCGGCCCGACTACAAGGATCTTGTCATGTTGTACTTTGATATATAGTGTTTCTATGGCACCCATACACCGCGGCAACACCAGATATCATAAATGTCTCCATGGCGCCCATACACCATGGCAACACAAGATACCTCATACTCAATGACACGATCGGGGTCGGATTGTAATAACTAAGAAACATGGAATAGAAACTAAAGTTTTCACGTCAAGTAAGGTAGCTATTTATCAAGTCATAGGGAACCTATTAGATGTGGAATTCGTTATAATGTACTTACCTTGAGAACTGATACCCTGGTAGCTCTACTGTGTGGTTCGTTGTCACGGCGGCTGCATTAAACGGTTTGTTGTCATGGTGGCTCTACCCCACGGTACTTTACACGGCGCTTCACTTAATCCCTCCGACTGGTTAGCTCCTCCGGTCAGAACCCTCCGTAGGTAGACCCTCTCGATCAAAACTTCCCGTAGGTAGCCATCTCCGATCAAAACTCCCCATAAGTAGTACTATCTTCAACCGATCGTCTCTAAATCATTATAACGAGAACTCGAATCTTACCAGGTTCCTACCCCTTAGTGGTTTCGTACTCTGTTATTTCTATTTCTGTCATCTCATCTGGGGTAATTCTACTTACAAACTTTCACTATCAGTCTTGCTCCAGGCAATATCTATATCTCAACTTTCCCTATCGGGTAACCTCCCACTTCTCAGGGAAATCTATTAGCCACTAACATCACTATGATTATCGGTCTCACCTTGAAACCATAACCCGTGGCTACTGGAGTTCTAACTATCGTATGGTTCCGTTAAGGAACTAACTCTCAGGTATTACAACCTAAGGTATCCTCACTCATACTTTCTCAGGGTTCCTACTCTCAGGTACTGGAACCTAAGGTAATGCTCAGTCATACATTGACCTAAGCACTATCTCTGCTTCGATCAGGTTCAAGTTTATCACTTTATCTACTCTCATGGTATCCCAAAGGATCACTATGTTTAATATCGCAAGGTATTCAGGTTTTATCTTAAAGGATCTCAAATCCTTATGCTACATCCCAGGGGTTAAAAAATCCTGAGATTTCTCTCGCCTAAGTATGTTTCACTTAAAGCGTCTGTCACATCTGGGTACTAATACCGGTACACATACCACTGCATACCGACAACTCTCACAGGTACTAGCACGGCATATCTGCCTTCCCATAAATGATGGGTACTTTCCCTTCTCTATCTAACAACTATCACCGTCAAGGACTTAGTCAAAGACCTCAGTCCCCGGAGCCGTGCCCCGTTGCACGCATGGTGTCCGGCCTCTACAAGGCAGGGATTATCCCCTTAGGGTAACTTAGCAAATTACTGTTCCTATATGGAACTGTTTCTATAGGGAGACCTAAATAGTAGGTTTACTCACTACAGGAAAACCTAAGCAGTACCGACTTCCCTGTACCGCTTTCCTTTGCAACACTGGGCGAGTATTTCATTCAGACTTCGATATCAGAAGTCCTAGACTTTAGCAACAGAAGCCATATTCTCTGCCATTTCTCCATTCTCTGGGTCTTAACTTACCCGACTTAACCCTTTTCCTTCAGGGTATACATCCTTTTTGTATCACTATACCAGTATTATATCAGTACTTTTAACCTAGTTGTCCATACAAGAGTAAATACCCTTTTTGGTCCCTGGAAAAACACATTTGACCCTTTTTCGTCCCTGAGTAAAAAAAATGTCATTTTGGTCCTTTTTAGGGACTAAAAAGGACCTTTTTGGGAATTTCTGAGGGATTAAAATGTGCAAAAAATGATCAAAAGGACTAAAAGGGACCTTATTTTTCCATTTTAGGGGCTAAAAGTGACTTATTTTTTTTCAGGGACCAAAAAGGGCATCCGTGTTTTTTCCAGGGACCAAAAAGGGTATTTACTCTCCATACAATGCTCTGAGACTAGCTATGAAGCTAGCTCTGATACCAAAGTATAACATCCCAAATTCCATACTACAAATTGTGTCGGATGACACTTGGTTTTAGAAAATTTGATAGAGTTTGAGGTGCTACATCAGAGTACTACGGAAACGGAGAGCAATGTACTAACAAATGGACAATGACGAGTAGCTGGTATAAAAATACCCCGACATATGATGATTCCAGGCGTATACTGGTATATTAAAATTTTCCCGAAGGAATACTCATGTGATACAATATACAGAGCTTTGTACAATTACATTTCTCAAAAAGTAACTATACAACCTAGACCAAGCCTTGAATAGACTTGGGGCAATGAACCTAACTTCGTTAACCGAACAGAATGGCTAGGTAAGTGTCTATCATGGGGGCCTCACCGAGTTCACGGTGACTGATTGGCTGACCCACATAGACTAGCCTTGCCTTCGGCACCAAACTATTTGAAATAACTTTATTAGATCCATGCCTGACAATAGGCTTTGATAACTTCTTCTGGCTCTTGTCTCGACCCTTGGTGCATTATTGCGACTTTGCCCCTTGGCTCCTTTTTAAGACTCCGTCTACCGGTACCTTCTCTGTTCCTGGTCCTTACCTGTACTATCATTTAAGACTGAGGTCCAATGCCCATTGGACCTCAGGTAACGGTTAACCTCATGCATATGTAACAATATATGCATAATAGATATTTCTAACATTACAGCAATGATCAAGACAGTACGTCGTATGATCATTTGATAACAACTACACTAACATGTAAAGTTATCCCTGTCTGCAACATCCATTCCACGATGTACGGTCGTGTCCTCAGCGCTAGGAAAACATAGCGGCATTATTATGACTATAACCCTTGTAAAGTTGTATTTAGTGATCTAGATACGGTTCCCTTGTCACAGTGCATGTCCAGGACAGAGTCCCGTTCATGCCTTTAGGAAAGTATCCACAACATGAGGGTGGAATATCACCTAGAGGGGGTGAATAGGTGGTCTTGATAAGCTTTTCTGAGATTCACTTTATAAAATAAAATACTGGAGTAAAGGAAGAGAGATGAACACAAGAAGATTTATACTGGTTTGGTCTAAATCTTCGACCTACGTCCAGTCCTCAAGTACACCTTGAGTTTTCCACTAGCTCTTTAAAGCACTTGTACAATTACCCACTCTATAACTTAGGTTGATCCTTTCACTCTCGGACTCACTCCCCCTTACAAGTTGTAATTGTACACCCTTACTTAAGGTTCCACAACCTCAAGTTCAAACAACAGAAATAATGAAGGTGTTTGACTACTCCTCACGAGTGTATAAAGTATGAGCACTGAAGTACAATATGTAATGAGATTCTCAAGATAATTGTAGTAATAAGAAAAGATGTATATTTCGTATTCTCTTGAGGTATCTTTATCAATTGAATCAAATGTCTCTTTATAATGTTCATGATTCTTGACGTTCAGTGTTTGAGAAGATATCCGTTGGGTCGCATTGTTTCTTGGATTTCCGATGATTGCTCTGTATTGAAGATTATGACCGTTGCATCATTTATTGTCTTCCCTTTATTTGTTCAGAGAATCATCTTGAGTAATGGCTACATCAATTGTTTCCATACGATGAAATTCATCTTTCTTGGTTTCTCCTCTGTTGACGTGTAAGGTATAATGTTCTGATTTTCCGTTTCGTCAATCAGTTATTGATTCCTGAAACTCACTTAAGTAGAATGATTAGTAAATGGAAATTAATGATTTTGAATATGATTAGCAATAATGGTGATTCAATAATAGCATAGAAAGAAATCAATCAGAGATAGTGCATCGTGATTCTGTTTCTAACGACCTTGCTCGAGCAAGGTGTTTTTCGTTGCTCGGGCAAGCCTTAAGAAAAGTAGACTTTGTCGCTGATGCTCGGCCAGGCTATTCACTTTGCTCGGGCATGATGCTCGAGTAAGGTTTACTCGGGTGATCGAGCAAGCCTCAGAGAAATTGGTTTTTCTCGCTGCTGCTCGGGCAGACTCTCATGATGTGTTCGAGCAAGCCTCAGACAGAGGCGAGAATTCAGGGATGTTTCGTTGCTGCTCGAGCAACCAATATATGTTGCTCGGGCATGGTGCTCGAGCAGGGATAAAGAACCTGCTCGGGCAGACGAAATATAGTGGTGACTTAAAAGGGCTTGAGTAATGATGCGCGAGCAAGGTTTTGTCTTTGCTCGGGCATGGTGCTCAAGCATGACGGAATGTATGCTCGGGCAGACAACATTTTATTGTGAATTTGGGAGGTTTCCCGGGCAACCTTTTTCTTGTTGCTCGAGCATGGTGCTCGGGCAAGCTTCTTCTGGTGCTCGAGCAAGTTTTTGTTTTGCAATAACTTTGCTTCTGCCTCATCCTTGCTCGAGCAAGGGATTTCTCCTGCTCGAGCATGATTGCCCATTTTGCGTTTTAAATGAGTGCTGATACGATGTTGCTCGGGCAAATGCATAGGTGCTGCTCGGGCAAGGTTCTCATAACTCGTCTTCTCATCCTTGAATCCCGATGTTGCTCGGGCAACATCTTTGACCTGTTCGAGCATGCTTTGAGCCACATGATTTCACTCAATTTAATAAGTCAAAAATTGTAATCACCAAAACATGAGAGCTAACACAACATATACAAGCATAACATAAGCATTAGAATCAGTGTTACAGTACGTCGCGAACGTACCTTTCATTGTGTAATGGCCAAACGTCCGGCCTTTTGAACCCGACTCCGAACTTCCTAGATATCCTAAAGGTTAATACTGTATCCATTAACTCATAAACAATATCCTAACGGATATTTTAGTCACAAATGACTATTTTACCCCTGACTTCGCTAACCGACGAAATTTCGCCAGAGCTTCGCTACTTTGACTCTATTCTTCCAAAAATTTTCCATATCCCTTTCTCCATCCTATTTTCCAAATAAATATCATATTTAACCATAAAACATGATATCAACAACATATTGGAAGATTAAAGATCAAAACAACATCTAAGCTATGAACTACTCTAGAACTTAAAAGCTTAGGACCGAAGAACTTACCCAGAACCTTGCTCTCCTTCTCCAGAGCTCTTCCTTCTCTCTAACCTCTCTCTATTTTCAAAATTGCTCTTGCAATTTGGTGTGAAAATCTCAAGAGAAGGATGGCCTATTTATAGAGAATATCCATGGCAAAGTGGTAATTCTTTCAATATTCTTCTCCTTCAATATGAGTCCTTAGATCTAGGTTTTCCTTTCATCTTCAATCTCCACACTTCATCCTCCCTTGCCGACCTCTCCCCCTCTCTCTTTCCTCCATATGACCTCATCTTACATCATCTTTTCCCTTTGAGCTTTTCCCTTACCGATAAGTTCCCCTTCTTAGTGTTTCTAATCGGATATTCTTAATATTCTCAAATACTTTTCGAGGTATCTCTGGAGGTCTATAATAGCACTTGAGAAATATGTGGATTAACAAAGATTATGGTTCCATTAGGGGTATTTTCCAGCCTGTTATTCATTTTAGGATAAACCTCGTCGGTTACGGAAATAACATCGGAGGTAACCCACTTCGGCACAAAATTTCACTTGTTCATAATATGTCCTGATGTTTAATACTTAGTTCATAGATTGCAAGTTATGATTTATTTTCTATCGGTTCTCATTTATCTTATTTGCTTTTTACACAAATATCTCTTACATATCTTATCTTTATTGCAACTTGCACATCTCACATACACACACATGCTTACACGGCTCCCCCCCCCCCAAAAAAAATTGACTTTTTCAACTCTTTTTTATTTAATTGATTTATGCTTTAATTATCTAATTAAGTTATTATCCCATTGGTTAATTAGATAGTTAGTTATTCCATTCGTTAATTAAGCTTTAGGGATTTCATGTATTTAACCTTTATATATTTTCTTAATCATTCCTAATTAATTAGCAATTATTCATATGCTAGTTTTAATCCCTTCTTGGTCATTAATCTCCAATTAGGGGTTGTATATAATTAACTTTGGATATTACCTTTGTTCATGTCTAAACAATTAGAAATTAATTACTTATTTAATCACTTACTAATTGTTGACCATTTTCTTAATTAAGACTAATGATTTTCTCACAACTATTGCACTGACATTGATAATTTATGCTCCATGTATTATTTTAAAAATCATGGGACACCTTATATTCCCCAAAATAATATTAAATTTTGCCTCATTATTTTCCAAGGAAAATAATCCCATAAATTACCTAAATTAGAGATAACATACTTTCTAATTTTTAATAAATATTTGATTGCCTCTTAAGACCTGTCATAATATTCTCAGGGTATTTTATGACCCGTAAATTCACTTAGGGATTTTGGCACTTTATTTCTCCCAATTTCAAGAGAAATTACCCTAGGAACAAAGTAATTACTCTACAAAATTTGAGACTACATATTCACCTATTTCCAGTAGGTATTATTTACTAATTTATGATATTTATCATAAGTGAGATTTTTAGGGTATTACAACAGATGTACCGTATTTCGTCAACGAAGGTACGTTCGCGTACTAGTAACACTAGCTCTGATGTTTATCGTATGCGTATATGTGTTATGAGTGTTGTATGCGTATATGTGGTTGATGATCTGTTATGTGTTTATGTGCTTTTGGGAAACATTCATTAAGGGTGACATATCTGTAAGGAAACATTCGTTGCGTGCGGTACATCTTCATTCGCTGCGTGCGGTACATCTACATTCGCTACGTGCGGTACACCTGTTTGTGTGCTCATATACTGTTAATGTTATGAATATCTGTAATACATATGCTGTGTATGTAAACATGAGGTTAACCGTTACCTGAGGTCCGGTGCATTGGACCTCAGCTCTTAACATAGCGTCAGGATCAGGAGAACAGAGGACGGAAGAGAAAGGCAAGCAGCAAGTTTAAGAGACCCGGCTGGAGATTTCTTTTTGTCTATGTATTTACTATTGAAAACACTCGGATGAAAGTACCGTTATTATATTACACTATGGTTGATATTTTGAATATATATCAGTTACTCTCTTGCTCCAATGCTCTACTCTGATGTTTTAATGAAAGAACAAAATTATGCGGCTTTTGAAAATGGGATGTTACATAAACACAATTTGTAGCGTCCATACATTTAATGGGGACGCCAAGTTACTGCGTCCCCTACAAAGACGTCCCTATCAAAAAGGACGTCAAGACTTGAAAAAAAGGACGTTATAGCCTCTTTTTATAGTAGTGTTTGGGACTTTCTGGGCAAACTTTGGAGCTTTAGGTGCTAGGGTCTGTGTTCTTGAGGAGCTTGCACTGAGGGATTGTACTTTGGAAGAGATTCAGAGTTTCATTTCCTCCAGGTACCACCACTGTTTCTAAACCTCAATCTGGACCTCCTCCTTCTTCACCTCCAGAAACATCATTAGCAGTTCCTTCTTCTACTCCATCTACTGTTCCTATTGCTGAGACCACTCCCGCTACTAGTCCACTTCCTTAGACAACTCCTACTGTTGTTCCCATTTCTGAGTCTACTCCCGTTACTATTCCTATTCCTTCTTCACCACATTCACCCATTGACCCATCTACTGTCAAACTTCCATCTTCTTCATCTTCGGATTTCCCAGATACTCCACCTCCGTCTCCTTCTCGTCAAGGTCCTCTTTTCGCTGATGACAAAGGGGGAGAAGAAGTGTGAAGATGTGAAGTCATTAGGAACTCAAGCAGCTAGTTCTTTTTCTCTTAGTTTCTTTTTCTGATATATGTATAACTCCTGACTAGAGATGTTCTTTTTGGGAACTTACCTGAATGAAATTATGCTTGTGTTAAAACTATGTTTGCATTGAAATTTCATTTTTCGCTTCTGCATATACTCTGATTTCTCGCTTCAGCATATACTCGGAATTCTGTTAATTTTCTTTTAAAACCAATAATATCTTCACTACAGTTGTCATCATCAAAAAGGGGGATAATGTTAGCTCTGATAAGTTTTGATGATAACAAGCAATGATCAATTCAAATGTTAAAAGAAAATTAATGGTAATTCATGCTCGAGTAAGAATAAGACTTGCCCGAGCATCATCAGAACAAATTAGCATAACATGAAAAACATGCCCGAGCAACGCTTCAATGTTGCCCGAGTAACGTCGGGATGAATAGAAAAAGGCTAAGTGATTTTTACTCTATGCCCGAGTAAGATTAAGTTTTGCCCGAGCATATTGCCCGAGCAAGGGCAAGAAGATGCCCGAGCAAGTCATCATGCTCTTACACTCTTTAGAAGCTATCATATCTTGCCCGAGTAATCTTTCGTGTTACCCGAGCAACATGCCCGAGCATAAGAAAAGTCTTGCCCGAGTAATACTTCTTGGCATCATAGCAATCGTCTCTAGATGGACGTTGCCCGAGCATAAGTTAGTCATGCTCGAGCAACCTGCTCGAGCAAGGGTATAAATTTACCCGAGCAAGTGAGCTTCTCTATATAGTCTTTTCTCGTGAAGGAGCTTGCCCGAGCATACCTGTTAGCTTGCCCGAGTAACATGCTCGAGCAAGGACAAAAGGTTGCCCAAGCAAACTCGTATTTCTATTTTAATTTGCTCTCTGGAAGAAGATTGCCCGAGTATAATAATAAGTTACTTGAGCAGCATGCCCGAGTAGATATGAATCCATGCCCGAGCAAGTATGTGTTTTAGTCTTTTATTTGCTCTAAGTTCCTCGGTTGCCCGAGCATAATTGATACGTTGCCAGAGCATTATCAAGACTCGAAGCTTTCTTGTACAAACAAGACTACGTTGCCTGAGTAATATCTATAGGTGCCCGAGCAAGGTGCTCGAGCAGAGACTCAATATGCCCGAGCATATTTTTACTCCTTCTGTTACTAATTTCTTTTGAAGGTTGCCCGAGAAAGATTGAACAATACCCGAGCAAGATTAATCTCCATTCCAAAAACCGATTCAAATACCAATTGACTTGCCATGGATTATATTTTTATCATTGATATAATAGTTGATTAATATTTAAATCATAACACTAATCATCATTTGAGCATGTTTCAGGTGATTAAGCAATATTTAGCAGAAAACCAAGTCGTCTGACAGAAGCATTAAATGAAAGTTACCATAAACGATGATATCCTCGGAAACCAACTTCTGAGCAAACAAAAAGCAATTACAAACATTCTCCATCATATTAAATGCTATTTCACAACGGGAACAACAGAGAGAATGAAAGAATGTTGGGACAGAAATTATAGCTGGAATATCTGAAAGAAGAAGAAAGTCAAAAACGAAACATCATGAGTATAACGGAAACATTCAAGTTTCACAACGGTCGATCTTCAAGCTTCGTCAACGGTCATAAATGGTACCATTATAAATACCAGAAGCATTAAAGTCTCCACCTACCGGAAACACCTGCGCATTGAATTCGAGTTTATCAAATTTATTGTTTCTACTCTTTCATTAATATCTTCGGATATTTTCAAGCTCTTCAGTGTTCAACTACTATCTACTCAGTTTTGTTGTGTGCTCATATACTGTTGATGTTGTGATTATCTGTAATCCTTTTACTGTGTATATAAACTTGAGGTTAACCGTTACCTGAGGTCCAATGGGCATTGGACCTCAGCCTTAAATGATAGTACAGGTAAGGACCAGGAACAGAGAAGGCACCGGTAGACGGAGCCATAGAAAGGAGCCAAGGGGCAAAGTCGTAATAATGCACCGAGGGTCGAGACAAGAGCTAGAGGACGTTATCAGAGCCTATTGTCAGGCATGGATCTAATAAGGTTATTTCGAATAGTTTGGTGCCGAAGGCAATGCTAGTCTATGTGGGTCAGCCAATCAGTCGCCGTGAACTCGGTGAGGCCCCCGTGATAGACACTTACCTGGCTATTCTGTTCGGTTAACGGAGTTAGGTTCATTGCCCCAAGTCTAGTCAAGGCTTGGTCTAGGTTGTATAGTTAGTTTTTGAGAAATCTAATGGTACAAAGCTCTGTATATTGTATCACATCAATATTCCTTCGGGAAATTTTTAATATACCAGCATACGCCTGGCATCATCATATGTCGGGGTATTTTTATACCAGCTACTCGTCATTGTCCATTTGTTAGTACATTGCTCTCCGTTTCCGCAGTACTCTGATGTAGCACCTCAAATTTTGTTGAATTTTCTAAAACCAAGTGTCATCCGACACAATTTGTAGTATGAAATTTTGGATGTTACACTGAAGAAGGTAACGAATTTGAAATTTCTTAATTTGTAAGCAGTCTACTATATGGACCATATGACAAGCCGATCCTTTATAATCCGATCTTAAAAGTGCTCTATATATTTACGAAAGCTCCACCAGTCATATTTTTAAAACTGGATCCTTTATAATCCGGTCTTAAAAGTTTTCTATATATTTACGAAATTGTCTTCGGTCATACTTTTAAGATCGGATCCTTTATAATCCGGTTAAAAAAGTTCTTTATATTTACGAAACTGCCACCGGTCATACTTTTAAGACCTGATTCTCTATAATTCGCTCTTAATGAGGCGATCTTAAAGCTCTTTTTTGTACTAGTGACTCCTTGTGGTTCAAACCATTTAACCTCATTTTCTTCACTTTTCATAAAGTTGCAAGTCATAGGAACATTGCCACTTTGGCTGCCATACGTGCACTTGAAGAAGCTTCAGCGGCAGATACTATGATCCAATGCATGTGGTATGGTTCATATTCTTAGGTTTTTGTGCGTCCTACATGTCATTGGGAAAATTGTATCTTTCTTGTGCTATTACATGCATATTGACTATATGAATCCTAGCATCATGTTATTGATCACAACCTGCGTTTTTTAGTTATAGGTTGATTCACTTATTTCATTAGTGTACTCACTTGAAATTCACTTGCATGGGTGATAAAATTATTTGTTTAAGTTTATCTATGTGGGAGGAAATTGTCAGAATGGTATACCGAAGTAAGGTGGTACACCGACCTTAGGCTATATCAGTACTCATTTTCAAAATATGCTCCAAATTTTTGAAAAGGCTTAGAACCTAACTCCGCTAATCGAACAGAATGGCCAGGTAAGTGTCTACCTTGGGGACCTCACCGAGTTCACGGCGACTTAATGGCACACCCACGTAGACTAGCCTTGCCTTCGGCACCAAACTGTCCGTAATAACTTTGTTAAATTCATGCTAGAACTACTGCTCTGATACCAAAAATGTAACATCCTGTTTTCACAAGCAGTATAAATTTTTTTTCCATTAAACACCATTTCAAATCATCAGAGTAGAGCACCGAAGCGATTGAGTAACTGATATATATATTTAAATACCCACGGTAGCATGTCTTGCTGTTTAAACAGCGGTACAAGAGTGTTTCAAAAGTACTATATAACAGAAATAAGTCTTCAGCCGGGTCTTCTATGCGGCCTGCTTACCTCTATCCTCGGTCCTTGGTCCTTCTGACCCTGAAACTAAGTTAAGAGCTGAGGTCCATGCATCGAACCCCAGGTAACGGTTAACCTCATGTTTATATACAACATACATGTACGACAGACATTCATAAACTTTTGGCAACACTTACTACGGTCAGACATAGGGTATACATATCAGATATGTAAGGCAATAACAATACAAGTCAGATGCAAGGTTAAGGCACAATAAGAAATGTACATGATCAGATATGCACGGCAATAACAGTACAGTCGGAGGTAAGGTTAAGGCACAACGGACAGTAGTACAGTCGGTGTAAGGCATGACAGACAGTAATACAGTCGGATGTAAAGCATGACAGACAATAGTACAGTCGGATGACAGACAATAGTACAGTCGGAGTACAGACAATATACATACATGCATACAATAAACATCAGAGTTAGTGTTACAGTACGCGAACGTACCTTCGTTGATGGTAAACGGTAATTCTGTCGGAATACGGCACGACAATAGGTAAAAACGGAATCAGGGATATCCTATCAACATAACAACGCATATTTTAAGCATCTATCATTACGACGGACATTTTAGTCATAAATGACCATTTTACCCCTAACCCCTAATCGGCGGAATTTCGCCAGCACTTCGTTACTTTGACTCTAATCTTCCAAAATTTTGACATAACTCCTACTCCAACATATTTTCCAAAATAAATATCATATTTAATCCTAAAACATGATATCTAAAACATACTGGAAGATTAAAGATCAAAACAACAACTACCCTAGAACTTCAAGAACTACCGAACTAAAGACTAGAACCGAAGAACTTACCCGTTGAAGAACTTCACTACAACTTCTCCAGAGCTTCTCACTCTAACTTCCCTCTAGAATTTCGAAATATGCAAGAGCATTTGGTGTGGAGAATTCAAAGGGAAGTGGTGCCTATTTATAGAAGAAAAATGGGCCAACTTAGGTAATTTTCTCCAAAACTTTCCTTCAATTCTAACCATGGAAATTAGGGTTTGGGAGGTGGCCAGTTCTCCTCCAAGCAGCCCCTTGGTCGAAATTTTGGCCACAAAAATTCAACAAAAATGATGCGAAGTGGTGCCACCTTGCATTGTTCTAGAAGGTTTATACCTGTAAAACCCCGGTTCGGTGTTCGAATCGCGTAATCTTGTAAAATCTTAGAAATCCGGCTACACAGCCTTGAAGATCTATTCTTCCTCTTTCAAAATATTTGGGTTAGCCAAATTTTTGATCCCATTCAGGACATTTCGCTGCCTGCCGAAGATTTTCGTCTTATTCCCTAACCGTTCCGCCGGTTACGGAAATCGCTTCGGGTAATGTCAACTTCTGGACAAAATTACACTGAATCATAATATGTCCAGTTGTTAGCAACCTAAACCAAGGATTTTGAGTTAGGATTTATTTTCTATTGGTTCTCATTTATCCTATTTGCTTTTTCACTGAATATTCCACAGAATATTCTTTTTCCAATAACTTCTTGATTAAGTTTTCCCCTTTTGTTTTTCCTTTATTTTTCCCTTCAAATTTCGGTTTTCTCTCTCCCTTAATCATCTTTGACTTTTCAACTCTCTTAATCACCTAGATTATGCCCTAATTATTTTACTTAATAATTCTTCCATTGGCTAATTAAATTCTTAGGTTTTTACCTTATTCACTTTTTAAACAATTAGCCAATAATTACTTATCTAATCCCTTACTAATTTTTGATAATTTTCTTAATTAGGATTAAACATTATCTCACAACTATTGGACTAACATTGGTATTTTATGCTCCCTATTAAATATTAAAAATCACGGGGTCATCCATAGCTCCCCGAATACTTTTTAATTTTTCTTTCTTTTATTTCCAAGGGAAATAATTTAATAAATTTTCTAAATTAAGGACAATATTCTTCCCTATTTCAAATAAATATTTCTCTGCCTCTTTATAATTTTCTCAGGGTATTTTATGACCCGTAAATATTTTAGGGACCTATTTGCAAACTTTCAAACGTTTTAGGGACCTAACTGCACATTATCTAATTTCAAGAGAAATTACCCTAATAACAAGTTAAATTCAATACAAGGTGTTTGAGACCTCATATTCACCTATTTTTACTAGGCATTACTTACTAAGATTTTTAGGGTTTTACACCTTTGACGCACATGCTTATGCTAGACCCAAGTGATTATATAGCTGACCTTACTTATTTAGTTTGTTGCCGTGTTCTTCAAATTTAGTTCTGCAAGAGGAATGACATCTTAAATAAATTTGGGGTTTTTTTTTTTAAAAAAAAGGACCTATGGCGTCCCAAATGTAACATCCCCGTTTTCCAAAAGCAATATAAATTTTTTTCATCAGAGTAGAGCATCGGAACAAGAGTGTAACTGATATTTATATTCAAAATGCCCACTGGCTAATTACAGAAACGGTACAGTGACCGAGAGTTTTCAAAAGTAAAGAGTAACAACGGAAAGTCTTCAGCCGGATCCTTGAACTTGCTGCTTTCCTTTCTCCTCGGTCCTCGGTCCTCCTGACCCTGATGCTATGTTAAGAGCTGAGATCCACACCGGATCTCAGGTAACGGTTAACCTCATGTATACATACACACATATGGGTTACAGAACAACATTAACACATAAATCACCCCCAACCAATGCACATGTATCGCTCCCAGCATGTAGATATATCGCCCCCAGCACTACAGATGTATCGCTCCCAGCATTACAGTTGTATCGCTCCCAGCCTTACAGATATATCGCTCCCAGCATGCATACAGTTATTTTCTAACATAATATGCATCCCAACAACACACCAGTTATACACATACCATACTCACATCATACCACATCACATACACGCATACTATATCCATCATATTAGTGTTACAGTACGCGAACATACCCTAATAGTACATAGACATACAGCAAACATATAGTTATCATTACAATACACATATCACATATATGCATACCATAAACATCAGAGTTAGTGTTACAGTACGCGAACGTACCTTCGTTGACGTTATATGGTATTTCCGCGAGAATACGGCACGACAGTAGGTAAAAATGGAATCAGGGATATCCTATCAACATAACAACGCATTTGTTAAGGATCTATCATTATGACGTACATTTTTAGTCAAAATGACCATTTTACCCCTGACCCCCTAATCGGCGGAATTTCACCAGCACTTCGTTACTTTGACCCTAATCTTCCAGAATTTTGCCAGAACTTCGACCCCACCATGATTTTCAAAATAATGACTAAAATACCCCAAGCATATGATATCTAATCATACTTGGAAGATTAAAGATCAAAACAACATTTCTACTATAACTACTGAATCGAAAACTAGAACTTAAGACTGGGTACCGAAAAACTTACCTAGAGCTTCGCTAGAAATTTCCCCAGACTCCTCCTTCTCTCTAAACTCTCTCTATGTTTTGAAATACTCAAGAGAGAATGGTGTGAAAAACTCAAAGGGAAGGCAAGCTATTTATAGAAGAAAAATGGGTCCAACTTGGTAATTTTCCCTTCAACCTCATCCATGGAATTTAAAGTCACTTTTTGAAATCCATTCTCCTCCATGCAAGGATGTTGGTCGACATACTTGGCCTCCAAAGTCAAGAAAAGTTGTCATCTTAATGATGACTCATTTGCTTTATGGGTTTTGACCCGATAAAGTTCCCCGATCGGTGTTCGAATCGCGTAGGGTGTGCATGGTAACGCTCCCAGAATGTGTTTTTTGTTAATTTTTGTTCACCGGAACACAAATGGATGAGAAATCTGTTTGGTAAATCCGGTTTTTTTTTTGTTCCCGGGATGAACCGGTTCAACTTTTGTGCTGGGGAATAGAAAAAAAAGCAGAAAATTCATGCTTTTCTATTTCGGGGCACAAAATCAGAATTTATTCCTCAACGTACAACCTCTCTTCTTTCTCTCGAAAACCTTTCGCAGTGTCAACTACCCTCCCCACCCCCACCGCCACCGCCGCCACCACCCCCACCGCACTGCCGCCGCCACCACCCCCACCGCCATCCCCACCCCATTGCCACCACCGCCACCACCACTGCCACCGCTACCGCCGCCGCCGCCGCCACCGCCACCGCCACCACCGCCGCCACCACCACACCGCCACCACCACTACCACCACCACAACCGTTGCGCCACCACCCCCACCGCCGCCGCCACCCCCCTCACCGCCACCACCACCACCCATCGCCACCACCACCACCACCACCACCGCTACCACCACCGCCGCAGCCGCCGCGCCGCCGCCGCGACCGCCGCTACCACTACCACCACCACAACCGCCGCCGCCACCACCCCCACCGCCGCCGCCACCCCCACCTCACCACCACCTCCACCGCCACCCCCACCCCCACCTCCACCGCCACCACCACCTCACCGCCGCCCGCCGCCGCCGCTGCCGCTACCCCCACCTCATCGCCACCACCACCACTACCACATAAATAATTTTTTGAATATAAAAATTACATAAATAAAAATAAAATGTGTTAACAAACGTAATTCTGATTCTCGGAGTAAAAATAAAATGAGTTAACAAACGTAATTCTGATTCTCAAAACTCTTCCAAGGCACAGAATCAGAAAAAACTGTTTCATCTCAGAAACAGTGCTGGGGAACAGAATGGTTGCCATGCACACCCGTAATCTTGAAGAATCTTAGAAATCCGGGAGCGGAGTCCTAAAGATCACTTCTTCCTCTTTCAAACTACTTGGACTAACTAAATTTTTGATCCCATTCAGGACATTCCGTGCTCAGCCGAAGATTCTCGAAAAACGCGTTCGGTTACAGAAATCGCTTCCGGAAACGTCAACTTCGGCACAAAAATCCACTCATTCCTAATATGCCCAATTGTTTTCCACCTAATTCATGGATTTTGAGTTAGGATTTAATTTCTATAAGTTCTCATTTATCCTATAGGCTTTTTCAACAAAATATCTTTAAATCTTCCACCACTTGCTTTGCTTTCACATTATATGAATTCAACCATTTTCTCTCTCTTCCCTTCATCAAAATCTCGCATGGCATGGGCAACTTTTGGCCAAGGAATATGCTCCATCCACTTGCCAAAATATCCCCATGTGCATGTGTTCCCATTGGCTAGAGTTTTTGTTTGACTTTTCAACTACTTCTTAACCAAGTTTTCTACAACTTCTTAGCAAAGTTTCTCCTTTTCTCTTCAACAATTTCGGCTGCACACACACACATATAATCAATTCGAATCCCCCCCCTTATTGTAGACTTTTCAAATTGCTTTAATTATTTAATGAAAGAAAGAAACAAAATCCATCCATTTATTGCATATTTCACACTAGCATTTCAACATCTTTTCTTCCTCTTCCATTTAGTAATTTCGGCTGCTCCCTTAGCAAACAAGTTTTGACTTTTCCAACCTTGATTTAATTATAAATACTTTATGCCTTAATCACATCTTATAGTATTTAATCCATTGGTTAATCTTATATTAGTTAATTAAACTTTAGGTATTTTATATAATTCATCTTTTATATATACTTTCTCAATTATCTCTAATTGATTAACAATTATTCTCTTGCTAATCTTAACCCTCATTAGTCATTAATCCCAAATTAGGGGTTTTATTTAATTAACTTTGGATATCTTCTTCATTCATGTCTAAATGACTAGCCATTAATTATTTTATTGTCTCTAAGGATTTTTCATAATTTCCTTAAGTTATTTTATGCTCCACAAGGGCATTTTGGTCCTTCTTGACTCCTTATTCTTTTTCCCTAATTTCCAAGAGATTTTTCCTTACAAATTTGACACCACATATTCACCTATTTCTAATAGGTATTATTTATTAAAATATAATATTCCAGATAAATAATTATCCGGGTATTACACCAAATTTACTTTTGGGACGCCATAAACACAATTTGTAGCGTCCATACTTTTAATGGGGACGCCAAGTTACTGCGTCCCCTACAAAGACGTCCCTATCGAAAAGGACGTCAAAACTTGAAAAAAAGGGACCTTATAGCCTCTTTTTGTAGTAGTGTTTTGGACTTTCTAGGCAAACTTTGGAGCTTTAGGTGCTAGGGTTTGTGTTCTTGAGGAGCTTGGATTGAGGGATTGAACTTTGGAAGAGATTCAGAGTTTCATTTCCTTGGTTTTTCTTCCTCTTCTCTATTTCCTCTCCTGTAATTTATTGTGGTTATGATTTTCTCACGTAGTTGTAGCTTGTGGCTGATTATGGTAAAATTGTGCAAGAACCTGAAGTTTGCATGACGAATGAATGATTTTGTTAGCAAGATAGGGATATACTTGTCAACCTTATATAGTCACACATTAGGATTGGTGCTTGAAATTTAGATTTCATTACTTATAACAAGAGATTGAGCAATTAATGGAATAATTAAAAACTTGTTCTTACTTGAGAAAGTTTTTTCAAGTACTTTTTTAATCCTAAACTAACCCATATATTCATTAAAAAACATATATGAGAGGAGACTAATTGATTGTTAAGAAATACAAGCGAATAGATATTATAGGCTTCATCTTATCCATAAAGTCAAAGGGTCAATTGTTTTCATTCACTTCTAATTTCGAAAACAGTTGGTTATAATTTTACAATTACATCCAAAATTTGTTTTAGCTCAACTTAAGTGAATTCACTAAATCTTTTATTTGACCATATTTTTACACAAGCATCCGTCATTAACAAGTTGATGAATTATTTACTAGCCACGCACGCATAAATGATATATGATGACAACCCGAGCAAGTACATAAATTATAAAGTCTGCGTTATAAAGATCGTCAAATTGAAAACTTATATATAATATTTTACAATCTTATGGTACGGTTCCGATGGAGACTAGAGATAAAATGCCTAAGATTATCTTCCTAGCTAGTTTCTCGTAATTTAAGATTGCGAAATGTTTTGTTGCATTATTTTTTAAACATCCGCATGATGAGTTGGCGCCATAAACAGATGTGTTTATACAGATGTGTTTAAGAAACTTCACTTGGTCGCAGTTTGAGGAAGACCACATCGGGGGGAAAACGCAAATTAGTAATATAGGTAGGTAAATTTCTTAAGTCCCACATCGCCTAGAACCCAACCTAAATTATGGTATATAATGCTTTGTAATATTGCAATAGTTTGCCTAACTACAAAAGTAGCCAGGGCACCAATGGGTCAAAGGAAACACATGTATATGTGTATTTGAGGAAATATACAATGAACAATTATATATAAAGAAACAAGATTTGTAAAAAATAAAAAAACAAAACAAAAAGGTACCTTGGTGATCTCCAATCACCCAAAACAAAAAGGTACCTTGGTGATCTCCAATCACCCGGAAAAATAAAGGACCTGAGGATTATATATCTATCTCCAATCACCTGAAAATGAAAAAAAGGAAAAAAATAATAAGAAAAAAAAAAAAAGACATGCCCTCCAATCACCCGAAGACTTCAAAGGACAAATATGGACAAAGATGGACAAATATGATAATGATTAAGATAAAATATAAAAACTATGAGGTATTTCAAAATACCTAAAAGACCCTCCAATCACCCGAAGACTTCAAAGGACAAACATGGACAAATATGGACAAAGATGGACAAATATGATAATGATTAAGATAAAATATAAAAACTATGAGGTATTTCAAAATACCTCTCTATTTTATTTTAAATCAGTAGAATAATATGTCAACTTTTACTATGATGGCCATCTTCATGAATCATGCCCACATTTTGAAAAAAAATAAATTAACAGAAAATGCTCAAAAGCATGACAAAAATATTACTCCCTCTGGTCCTAATTATAAGACAACATTTTAGAGTTGTTTTGGTTCTAATTATAGGACAACATTCTAATTTTTGTCAATTTCTTCCTAAAATACCCCTATTTTATTCTCTCAAGTGTGTTTGTGTAATACCCTAAAATCTGACTTAGGGTAAATATCATAAATTTAAGAAAGTATACCTATTGGGAATAGGTGAATATGAGGTTTCAAATATTAAGTTATAATGATCTTATTTTCTCAGGAAAATACTATGGGAATTAAAGGAAATGAAGTGCCAAAACGGCTTAAAAATGCATTTTTAGGGTCATAAAATGCCCTGAAAATATTATGATAAATCCTAAATGGTAATAAAATATTTTTTAAAAATTAGAGAGTATGTTGTCTCTAATTTAGGGAATTTTCGGGATTATTTTCCCTGAAAAATAATGAGGGAAAAATCAAAAAGTTTTGTGGGGACATAATTGACCCCATGATTTTTAATATTTTACATGGAGCGTAAAATACCAATGTCAGTCCAATAGTTGTGAGGAAATGATTAATCCTAATTAAGAAAATTTTCAACAATTAGTAAGTGGTTAGTTAAATAATTAATGGCTAATTGTTTAAGCATGATTAAGAGAAAATCCAAGGGTAAATATGTAAAACCCTTTAAGTAAATGTTAATAGCTAAAATTAGCATAAAATATACTTGCTAATTAATTGGAAAAGATTAAGAAAAATATATGAGATTAAGTAATTTTAAACCTAAATCCATGTATGGACCAATAGGAAAATTTTGTGAATTATATAATATAATTAAAGTATATATAATATTAATTAATTAGAAAATAAAATTATATATATATATATGAAGTGCTGGCCGAAATTTTGAAGCTAAAGGGATAAGATTTTGCAACAAAATAATATCATGATATTTCTATGCAAGTTGCAAATTTAATATTAATATAAAATTGTGATATTTTGTGTAAAAAGCAAATAGGATAAATGACCACCGATAGAAATTTAATCCTATCTAGAGAACCATGAACTAGGTTTCTAAGGTCAGAGCAAATTATGGACAAGTGTATTTTTATCTCGGAGTGGGCTGTCTTAGAAGTCATTTCCGTAAACGGCGGAATGCTTAAGGAATAAGACAGAAAGGAAATGAGACAGACATTAGAAAGGAGAGTCTATGGAAAATAAATCCTAACTCAAAATCCTTGAATAAGTTGGTAAACATCTGGACATATTATGAATCAGTGAATTTTTGTCCAGAAGTTGACACTACCCGAAGCAATTTCCGTAACCGAAGACGTTTATCCGAAAATCTTCGGCAGGCAACGGAATACCCTGAATGGAATCAAAAATTTAGTTAACCAAGGTATTTCCAAAGAGGAAGAATAGGCCTTCAGGGCTATGTTGCCGGATTTCTAAGATTCTGTAAGATTACGCGATTAGAACACCGAACCGGGACTTTATCGGTATAAAACTTCTTGAAGAAGTAAATGACATCACCCTAGTGACATGGGGTGACATCATTTTTTTGAAAAAGAAGGCAAGGGAGGTCGGCTGCCCATGTGTAAGGCCAAGATTGTGCCACTCCAACGAAGTGCGATCCTACGGTCCAGAATTCGTCTGACAAAGCATGAATAGTAACCCGAAAACCTCTATAAATTGCAAGCACCTCCATTCACAATTCTCACACCAAACTTCACTTGTCTAGTTCAAAATTCTTGGAGCAAAGGAGAGGGAAGGAGTCCGGGGAAATTTGTAGCGAAGCTCTGAGTAAGTTCTTCGGTATCGAGTCTTAAGCTTCGGTAGTTAGAGTAGAAATGCTAGTTTGATCTTTAATCTTCCAAGTATAATTAGATATCATGTTTTAGGGGTAATTAAGGTATATATTTCGAAAATCATGTTGGAGTAGGAGTTATGTTGAAATTTTGGAAGATTAGAGTCAAAATAACGAAGTACTGGCGAAATTCCGCCGATTAGGGAGTCAGGGGCAAAATGGTAATTTATACCTAAAATGCCTGTTATAATGTTGGACATTGATTAAAGTGATATTATCCTTATAGGATATCTGTGATCACGTACCGTTGTCATACCGCTGTCAAACGTACCGTTTTCCGTCAGAAGTGCTGATTACCGTCAACAAAGGTACGTTCGCGTACTGTAACACTAATTCTCATTTTTATGGTATGCATATATGTGTTATGTGTATTGTATGCCTATTGTGGTAGTTGGTAGCTCTGTGATATGTTACGTACTGTTGTTATGAATATACGTATAGTAGGCCTATGTGCTGTCAGGATATACTTTTAGGGGGCCTATGTGCTGTCAGGGAGGCCTATGTGCTGTCGGGGTACACTTTAAGAGGCCTATGTGCAGTCGGGATATGCCTGTTTGTTGATACATTTGTTGTATATACTGTTTATGTTGTGATTATCTGTAATCCATATGTGTATATGTAAATATGACGTTAACCGTTACCTGAGATCCGGTGCGGATCTCAGCTCTTGATATAGCGTCAGGGTCGGGAGAACCAAGGACCGAGGAGAGAGGGAAGAAGCAAGCTTAGAGACCGGCTGAAGACTTTCTGCTGTTGTCTTTACTTTTGAAAACTCTCGGTTACTATACCGCTTCTGTAATTAGCCAGTGGGCATTTTGAATATATATATCAGTTAAAACGGGATGTTACAGTTTGGTTTTTGATAATTACATATACGTGTATGTATATATGTGTGTGTCTATACACACACACACACATATATGTGAGTGCGTGTGCCTGTCAATATATATGTGTAGATATATATATGTGTGTGTGTACATATATAAACACACATATATATACATATATGTGTGTGTCTATATATATATTTTTGTGTGTGTGTATTCATATATATGTCTGTAGATATATGTATGTATGTGTGTGTACATATATAAACACACACTTGTCTACATATATGTGTGTGTGTGTGTGTGTGTGTTCATCTATATGTGTGTAGATGATATATGTATGTATGTGTGTGTACATATATAAACACACACTTGTCTATATATATATTTGTGTGTGTGTTCATATATATGTGTGTAGATATATGTATGTGTACATGTGTGTGTGTTTAGATATCTAAATCAGAGAGGTATGTGGTAGGGGTTGTTAATTCACTTTTACTTATGTCATTTTAAATTTATATAAGGGCATTTTAGGAAAATGAGTAAAATTAACTAATTTAACTTCTCTCCTTAATCTCTCCAAAATCGGTTAAACATGTCCTATAATTAGGACCGGACGGAGTATACAATAATTCATGTGAAAATGCTATTGAAGATAATAGAAGTCAAGTACATGTAAATGAACAAAACAAATATGGATCAGCAACTTAAAAAGTTTTACTCCTCTTGTCCTCAATGTTATCTATCAATAAGAAAGCTAAATAAATTACTTAACTATAACGTATGTGACATGGTCTCTTTAAATTATTTATGTGTAAGTGTTGACCAATAGGATTTCATGTTTTGGTCGCAGTCTTAGTTTTTCATGTTACTTCACTGTAGGACTATTTTGACATAGATCAAGTGATTACAGCTTGATTACAAGCTTTGAAAGACATGGAGTAATGTAAGAAATAAAGGAAGACACACCCGTCAAGGGGGAAAAAAAAGAGAAGCACACTACAACAAAATATAGATTTTACTGTCCTAAAAAATGTCTCTCTTTTAAAATGGGAAGTAAAAAAAGAGACGGTGGCACTTTTGTAATTATTTAGAGACTTTAGGCATCCCAATTTAAAGTTAGGACGCCTCGAGTATACTTTTGGCATCCCAATTTTAAATTAGGTCGCCAAAAACAGTATATTTGGTGTCTCAAAATGATTTTGGGATATCAAAAACATGTTTTTGGTGTCCTTATATTATTTTAGGACCCAAACCTTGGCTTTTTTTTAAAAAAAAAAGGTTTTGGGTCCGTTCTCTTTTCTCTATTTTCGGACCGTGAATCTAATGGGAAGAATCTCATATAAAGACAGTTAAATTACCCAAATTCTAATTTGGGTTACTAAATTTAACATATTATTAATTAGATTATGTGGCGCAATTAAGGATTTAGAAATTGGCCTAAATTACCTCTATATCCCTTAGGTTTTTTTTAAGAAGAAGAAGAAGAAGCAAAACTAGAGCACAACAATATCGTAACCGGCAATTGTGTGTTGGAATTCTACAGAAAGAGCCCTAAGGAGACTCCTGTGTGAAATTGAAAATAGTTTGTGGCTTCACGTACAACGCCCAATTCTGGGTTCCTCATGTTTGTACTCGTTTCACTGGACTGTTGTAGTTATGTTTATTCTGCTTGGTTAGATTTGGTTTTCAATGTTTGGAGTCTGGCAAGGATATGTTCTCATATGTAAGTGGTCATTGAAGTTTTGTATTTTGATCAGGATAATATAATGGAAGTAAACAAAATTGTATGAAATGAAAAAGCAATTGAGGGCAAAATTATAGTCCAGCATGTTTCCAACATATGACTTTTTCTATTCTTCTTTTCAAGAAAAATGCTTGAAGGATTATGGAGTGAAACCTAGGCCAAAATGGATTACTACAGAATTTGGTGGCCATGCAAGTGAATGGCACATTATAGTTAGATCCTAACTCCAACAACTCCAAGCACAAAGATTTTTCTTTCTCAATATGGTTTATCTTGATTGGTGATACATTTTTTAAATATGTGTCTGTTATTTCCTTTTCTTGTTTTGGAACTAGTTGGTTAAGAAATGGCTTGAAAATTATGAATGAAGAAAAGGGGCTAGAAATGATTGATATGCAAACTGTGGTTTTGGGTGGCCCATTGGACTTACTAATAATTAGAAAAAATCCAATGATATACTATTTCTGAAATTTATGATGACGAAAACAATGAACTTTGACTTGAGAAAATATGTACATCCAACTTTAACCGCGTTATTAGGTTTCCAAATGATTCCTCAATAGACTAAGATGATAATACTAGTAATAACAATGAACCAGATCTTATGATAGGATGTCATGGAGTTTCCTTAGTCAAGTGTTGGCTGAAGTGGGTATTGATGAGAAGCTAAGGAAGGTGATTATGGAGTGTGTCACGTTAGTGAACTTGACCCTTATGTGGAATGGGGGGAAAAGGGAGGGGTTTCTCCCATCCAGGGGCCTAAGGCAAGGGGACCCCTTGTCTCCTTACTTGTTTGTTCTTGGGATGGAAAAGCTTTCGCATTTAATCATGGACGTGTAAACAAAGCAAGGGTGGAATCCGATAAAACTGGGAAGAAATGGTACTGAAATTTCTCATTTAATGTTTGCCGATGACCTATTACTGATTTGTGAAGCCAATCTGGACCATATATGTATGGTAATGAGCGTGTTGGAGAAGTTTGGCGAAATCTCTGGGCAGAAAATTAATGCCCAAAAAACCAGCATCTTTTCTCAAAGAATGTGGAAAGACGTGTTCAGAATGAGGTGTGTGCGTATTCGGGGTTTAAAAAGATGGAGGACCTAGGGCGCTACCTGGGGGCTAATATGGCAGGAGGAAGAGGCAACAAAAGGAAATTTCAGCATATCATTGATAAGATGCAATCGAGGCTATGTAGCTGGAAAAACAGCAGTGCTGTCACTGGCTGGTAGGTTAACTTTGGTAAACTCAGTCACTAATCAGATGGCTGTTTTTTGTATGCAACATTCGCACATCCCAAAAGGGGTGAAAGATCATATGGAAAAATTCAGCGTGACTTTATATGGAAGAATGAGGATGGAAGGAGAAGAATACATGCTGTGAGCTGGGAAACAATCTGCAAACAGAAAAAGAATGGGGGTTTGGGGCTGAGAAAACTTGATGCCATGAACGATGCGATGCTAGGAAGGGTAGCTTGGAATACTATTGCCAAACCTGACACTCTATGCTCTTCGGTTTTGGCTGGGAAATATGGAAGAGGTAAGGATCTTCAACGGGAATGCAGAATGGCTAATTCAGATTCTGAAATATGGAGAAGCCTGTGTAGGATCTGGCCAAGTGCCTTGCAGAATATGGTTTGGGATGTGGGCAATGGGGAAAGGGTGAACTTCTGGCATGACAAATGGCTAGATGATGGAGGGGTCTTGGCTAACAAATGCATTAGACAGCCGCTGGAAGTGGAGGACAGCTTAAAAGTAAAGGAAATGGTTAATGAAGATGGGGAATGGGATATGGAGAGGATTAGTGGATGGGTGAATGAAGAGGGAAGGGATCTCATCATGGCTATCCCTCCCCCTTCTGCTGACAAGGGTGTGGATACTATTAGGTGGGGAGTCAAACTGCACAACAAATACATAGTGGCTGACATGTATCACTTGTTGAGAGAGGAGCATGATACAAGGGAGGAAATCTGGAACAAGGTGTGGCACTGGAAGGGCCCAAGGAGAGTGCAAGTTTTCTTGTGGCTAGCGGTGCATGATAGGCTGTTGACAGGAGTAAGAAGAAGCCGGCTATTGGGTGGTGGGGACAGTTGCCATAGGTGTGCTGGTGAGTCTGAAAATGTTATGCATGTCTTAAGGGATTGCCGGGTAGCTTGGGAGCTATGGGAGGAGCTGAATGGGGGCTGTCTTAGGCCTGAGTTTGGCTCTTTGCAGGGGAAGAGCTGGTTTGATTGGAACCTATCGCGGCGTGAGAAGGATTGGGACCTCAAATTTGGCTTTGGTTCTTTGGTGTTTGTGGAATCGGCGGAACAAGTGTTTGTTTGAGGCTGGCTATACTATGCCTCCTAGCCGAGGCAGGACGGTGTGTTGGTATGTAAATGAGATGCAACATGCCAGAACCAACTTTAGCAAGGTTAGAGGAGTAAGGGAGGAAGTTAACATAAGGTGGGAGGCTCCTCGGGTGGGGTGGTTTAAATTGAATGTGGATGGTGCATCCAAGGGGGTGGGAAGGAGTGCCGGCTGTGGTGGGCTAATCAGGGATAGCAAGGGGGACTGGATATCTGGTTTTGCTAGGAAGTTGGGCTCTTGCTCGCTATCAAAGCCGAGCTATGGGGGTGCTATCGAGATTACATATAGCAAAAAGATGCAATATTGATTCTGTTATTGTTGAATGTGATTCAAAAGTGGTCATGTGACAGTTGTTGTCTAATTTGCAGGTTGAGGTCTATCCATATCGATCCGAAGCTGCTGTCTGAGATACACAAATTAATGCAAATGTTCTCTAGAATAGTTTGTTTACATGTATACAGGAGGGAAATTCATGTCTTGATTCCCTGGCCAATTTAAGTTTTGTTCGGGAGGATGTTTTTGTTTGTTATAGTTCCCTCCAGAGTCAAGCATTATTCGATAGCTTGTACAGAGACATTGTGGGTATTTCTTACCCTCGTTCCATACTTATATAGAGTGATACTGGGCTAAGGCCCCGATTTTTTACCAAAAAAAAAAAAAAACAATGAACCAGATCCATGGAGAGTTGGCAAGTGACAAATTCACTCCGATGATATCTTCATTCTTATTTTTATATTTTCAAAAATATAAATTTTCAATGTGGTTGAATTTTGAGGATACAAGTTGTTTCTTTTGCAGTGTTCCACAAAACATATCTGGAAGTGTTGTTTCTATTGTCACTGAAGAAGGTAACGAATTTGAAATTTCTTAATTTGTAAGCAGACTACTATATGGACCATATGACAAGCCGAAAATGCTCAAAGATGCAACATATTCTTGATCTTATTTCTTAAGGCTTACTTTCATTGATCCATCTACAACTTGGGACAGCCTTCCTCCTATTCTATGTAATCTTGGAAACGTATGAAGCAACTTCTCGCTGAGAACTACCATATGTTAACTCACGGGTAGAAAAAAGGCTTTTAACACCGGACGAAATAGGTATCATAAGACCAGATATGTGACCGGTCTTGTTCCAGGGGGTCTTAAAAGTCTGTTACTTTTAAGACCGGATGTGCATCCAGTCTTAAAAAAAATACTTTTTAGACCTGATTTTTACAATATGAGGTCATAAAAGTTAGACTTTTAAGACCAAACTTTTTAAACATCCGGTCTTAAAAGTCTTATTTCGTCACCAAAAAAAAAAATAGAATGGACTTTTAAGACCGGGTGTGAAAACACATCCGATCTTAAAATTTCCTTTTTATGAAAAAAAAATGGTGAGATTGTAGACGCCTGAGCTGCCTCATAGAGAACTCTGTTTCCAGATCTTTCACCAGAGGAACCAAAACAAATAGATTCAGAGAGGAAAGTACCTAAGCTTCCTTAGAGAGAACTCTAAGAAGAGGTAGACGAAGAAGAACGAAGAAAGAAAATTTTGGGTGGAAGCAAAAAAAAAAACGATACATGGATAGAGAGGGAAGTCAGGAGAAGAGTAATACCATTTTGCGTTCCTCAAAGAAGTTATGGGAAGCCATTCATCTATCTTCTTCTACTCCTCCGTTCGCTTGTCTATATGTCATTTTTCTTTTATGCACATTTCAATATATTCAAAAAACAATAACACCAAACAAAAACAATCGATCGAGAACGTAGAAATAAGCATAACACACATAACAGGTTTACCTCAAGAGAGTCAGCAATTGCAAACTGAGACTCGGTCCCCATGGAAATCAAGTTTGGAGCTTTTCCGTCGTTGAGAAGAATGAGATGAGCAATAAAACAAAGAAATAAGAAATTGATATTTAATTTCAAACTTAAGGCGAAATCTACATCAATGATTTACTATCTTTCTTGACTAGAAAACGCATAACTATCTTTAACACATGCACACACACACACAGATATATATATATATATATATATATATATATATATATATATATATATATATATATATATATATAGTTATTGAACCACACGAACAGAAACACAACGAATACGAACTCAATCGCACGAATCATTCTCGGATTGTTGTTGGGCCACAAATCTCCGAAATCTGAGGCTACGGTAGCCACTGTGAATATGCGGGGTGGGGTAATGGAAATGAGAAGAGAGGGGAGAAATCAAGGGGAAGTGGACGGAACTAGAAAAGGAATAATGAAAATTCAATTTTCGTTTTCCGCGCCTAATGAAAATCTTTAAGACCGGTTGTAACATCTCGTTTTCAAAAGCAGTATAATTTTTTTTTTCATCAGAGTAGAGCATTGGAGCAACTGAGTAACTGATATATATATTCAAAATGCCCACTGGCTAATTACAGAAGCGGTACAGTAACCGAGAGTTTTCAAAAGTAAAGAGCAACAACAGAAAGTCTTCAGCCGGATCTCTAAGCTTGCTGCTTCCCTCTCTCCTCGGTCCTCGGTCCTCCCGACCCTGTCGCTATGTTAAGAGCTGAGGTCCATTGCAATCGGACCCCAGGTAACGGTTAACCTTATGTTTACATATACAGCATACAACATATGTATCATACAAAAAAACATCCCAAAGAACACATAAGCCCCCAGGCTGATGTGTCACACCTAGCATACGTGTCACACCTAGCAAGCGTCTCACACCGAGCATCTCACACCTAGCAAATATCTCACACCTAGCAAGCGCATCCCAATACCCAGCAAGCATAACAACAGTCATAAACATATTACAGAGCTATCAGCTACCACAACAGGCATACAATACACCTAGCACATATACCCATACAATAAACATTAGCGTTAGTGTTACAGTACGCGAACGTACCTTCGTTGACGGTAAACGGTACTTCTGTCAGAATACAGTACGACGGTTGGTCAGAACGTAATCAGGGATATCCTATCAAGATAACAACGTATTTATTAATGATCAAACATTATGACAGACATTTTAGTCATAAATGACCATTTTACCCATGACCCCCTAATCGGCGGAATTTCGCCAGCACTTCGTTACTTTGACTCTAATCTTCCAAAATTTCAACATAACTCCTACTCCAACATGATTTTCGAAATACATATCATATTTAACCTTAAAACATGATATCTAAACTAACTTGGAAGATTAAAGATCAAAACAACATTTCTACTATAACTACCAAATCGAAAACTAGAACTTAAGACTCGGTACCGAAAAATTACCTAGAGCTTCACTGCTTCTTCCTCCGGACTCCTCCTTCTCTCTAACCTCTCTCTAAAACGGAAATGCTCTTGGAAATGGTGTGAGAATTGAAGTGGAGATGGTGGCCTATTTATAGGCAAAAGTGTGAGGGCATTTTGGTCATTTTCCAATCTCTCTTCTTGAATTTTGGCCACACAATTTTTGAACTCATTTCTCCTCCACACAATGCTCTTGGCCGACCTCCCCCCTCCCCATTTGTCAAAGAAGTGATGTCATGCATGATGGCATCAACTTGTTCAAGAAGTTGTCCTACCGATAAAGTCTCTGTTCGGTGTTATAATCGCGTAATCTTGGAGAATCTTAGAAATTCGGCAACATAGCCCTGAAGGTCTATTCTTCCTCTTTGGAAATATCTTGGTTAACTAAATTTTTGATCCTATTCAGGGCATTCCGTTTCCTGCCGAAGATTTTCGGATAAACATCTTCGGTTACGGAAATCGCTTCAGGTAGCGTCAACTTCTGGACAAAAATTCACTGATTCATAATATGTCCAGATGTTTACCAACTTATTCAAGGATTTTGAGTTAGGATTTATTTTCCATAGACTCTCCTTTCTAATATCTGTCTTATTTCCTTTCTGTCTTATTCCTTAAGCATTCCGCCGGTTACGGAAATGACTTCGGACACAGTCTACTCCGAGATAAAAATACACTTGTCCATAATATGCTCTGAACTTTAGAAACCTAATTCATGGTTTTCTAGATAGGATTTAATTTCTATCAGTTCTCCTTTATCCTGTTTACCTTTTCACAAAATATCTTCTACTTTTTCAAAACTTCTTCACTAAGTCTCTATTTTAATTTCCACTCAATTTTCCTTTATTTTTCCCTCATAATTTCGGCTGCCCTCCTTCCCCAACAAGTCTTGACTTTTCAACACTTTATTTAATTGCCTAATTATGCCTTAATTATCATAATTAGTAATTATCCCATTGGCTAATCCTAAGTTTAGCAATCTTTTAGGATTAGGGATTTCCATACACTTAATCTCACATATTTTACTTAATCATTCTTGATTAATTAACAAGTATATTTTATGCTAATTTAGCCACTAATCATTTGATTAAAGGGTTTTTACATAATTAACTTGAATATTCTCTTGATTCATACTTAAATAATTAGCCAATAATTATTTATTTAATCCCTTACTAATTGTTGATAATTTTCTTATTTAGGATTAATTATTATCTCACAACTATTTGACTTACATTGATATTCTATGTCCCATGTAAAATATTCAAAATCATGGGGTCAATTATGGCCCCACAATACTTTTTGATTTTTCTTTCTTTTATTTCCAAAGGAAATAATTTAATAAATTGTCTAAATTAAGGACAATATTCTTTCTAATTCTTAATAATTATTTTAATACCCTTTAGAATTTATCACAGTATTTTATGGCTCTAAGATCATTTAGGGCATTTTAGCACCTTAATTCACTCTAATTTCATTAGAAACTACCTTAGAAAATAAGATAATTTATAACTTAATATTTGAAACTTCATATTCACCTATTTTCAATAGGTATATTTTACTAATTTATGATACGGATTTTTAGGGTATTACACCGGTTGTTATCAAATTGAAGTCTTAAAAGTTAAACTTTTAGACCGGTTCTTTGTAACATCCGATCTTAAAAAAAATAGACATTTTATTTATTTTTTTATTTTTAACTTTGTAGACCAGATATTTAAAACATCAGATCTTAAAAGTAATATATATGTTTAAAAAAGAATTAGACAAGTTCTTTTTAACATCCGGTCTAAACAATGCTCTTTATATTTACAAAATTGTCACTGGTCATACTTTTAAGACAAGATCCTTTATAATCCGATCTTAAAAGTGCTCTATATATTTACGAAAGCTCCACCAGTCATATTTTTAAAACTGGATCCTTTATAATCCGGTCTTAAAAGTTTTCTATATATTTACGAAATTGTCTTCGGTCATACTTTTAAGATCGGATCCTTTATAATCCGGTTAAAAAAGTTCTTTATATTTACGAAACTGCCACCGGTCATACTTTTAAGACCTGATTCTCTATAATTCGCTCTTAATGAGGCGGTCTTAAAGCTCTTTTTTGTACTAGTGACTCCTTATGGTTCAAACCATTTAACATCATTTTCTTCACTTTTCATAAAGTTGCAAGTCATAGGAACATTGCCACTTTGGCTGCCATACGTGCACTTGAAGAAGCTTCAGCGGCAGATACTATGATCCAATGCATGTGGTATGGTTCATATTCTTAGGTTTTTGTGCGTCCTACATGTCATTGGGAAAATTGTATCTTTCTTGTGCTATTACACGCATATTGACTATACGAATCCTAGCATCATGTTATTGATCACAACCTGCGTGTTTTAGTTATAGGTTGTTTCACTTATTTCATTAGTGTACTCACTTCAAATTCACTTGCGTGGGTGATAAAATTATTTAAGTTTATCTATGTGGGAGGAAATTGTCAGTTTGGCCTTTCTTGCCATATTTTACTTATGATATTCTCATGAATAAAGATTACCTACCCCCAGCAACTATTTCATACAACAGTCCTTTGACGCACATGCTTATGCTAGACCCAAGTGATTATATAGCTGACCTTACTTATTTAGTTTGTTGCCGTGTTCTTCAAATTTAGTTCTTCAAGAGGAATGACATCTTAAATAATTTTGGGGTTTTTTAAAAAATAAAAAGGACCTATGGCGTCCCAAATTTACTTTTGGGACGCCATAAACACAATTTGTAGCGTCCATACTTTTAATGGGGACGCCAAGTTACTGCGTCCCCTACAAAGACGTCCCTATCAAAAAGGACGTCAAAACTTGAAAAAAAGGGACGTTATAGCCTCTTTTTGTAGTAGTGTTTTGGACTTTTTGGACAAACTTTGGAGCTTTAGGTGCTAGGGTTTGTGTTCTTGAGGAGCTTGGACTGAGGGATTGAACTATGGAAGAGATTCAGAGTTTCATTTCCTTGGTTTTTCTTCCTCTTCTCTATTTCCTCTCCTGTAATTTATTGTGGTTATGATTTTCTCACGTAGTTGTAGCTTGTGGCTGATTATGGTAAAATTGTGCAAGAACCTCAAGTTTGCATGATGAATGAATGATTTTGTTAGCAAGATAGGGATATACTTGTCAACCTTATATAGTCACACATTAGGATTGGTGCTTGAAATTTAGATTTCATTACTTATAACAAGAGATTGAGCAATTAATGAAATAATTAAACACTTGTATGTTCTTACTTGAGAAAGCTTTTTCAAGTACTTTTTTAATCCTAAACTAACCCATATATTCATTAAAAACATATATGAGAGGAGACTAATTGATTGTTAAGAAATACAAGCGAATAGATAATTATAGGCTTCATCTTATCCATAAAGTCAAAGGGTCAATTGTTTTCATTCACTTCTAATTTCGAAAACAGTTGGTTATAATTTTACAATTACATCCAAAATTTGTTTTAGCTCAACTTAAGTGAATTCACTAAATCTTTTATTTGACCATATTTTTACACAAGCATCCGTCATTAACAAGTTGATGAATTATTTACTAGCCACGCACGCATAAATGATATATGATGACAACCCGAGCAAGTACATAAATTATAAAGTCTGCGTTATAAAGATCGTCAAATTGAAAACTTATATATAATATTTTACAATCTTATGGTACGGTTCCGATGGAGACTAGAGATAAAATGCCTAAGATTATCTTCCTAGCTAGTTTCTCGTAATTTAAGATTGCGAAATGTTTTGTTGCATTATTTTTTAAACATCCGCATGATGAGTTGGCGCCATAAACAGATGTGTTTATACAGATGTGTTTAAGAAACTTCACTTGGTCGCAGTTTGAGGAAGGCCACATCGGGGGGAAAAAACGCAAATAGTAATATAGTAGGTAAATTTCTTAAGTCCCACATCGCCTAGAACCCAACCTAAATTATGGTATATAATGCTTTGTAATATTGCAATAGTTTGCCTAACTACAAAAATAGCCAGGGCACCAATGGGTCAAAGGAAACACATGTATATGTGGATTTGAGGAAATATACAATGAACAATTATATATAAAGAAACAAGATTTGTAAAAAAAAAAAAAAAAAAAACAAACAAAAACAAAACAAAAAGGTACCTTGGTGATCTCCAATCACCCAAACCAAAAAGGTACCTTGGTGATCTCCAATCACCCGGAAAAATAAAGGACCTGAGGATTATATATCTATCTCCAATCACCTGAAAATGAAAAAAAAAAAAAAAAAAGACCTGCCCTCCAATCACCCGAAGACTTCAAAGGACAAACATGGACAAATATGATAATGATTAAGATAAAATATAACAACTATGAGGTATTTCAAAATACCTAAAAGACCTGCCAATCACCTGAAGACTTCAAAGGACAAACATGGACAAATATGGACAAACATGGACAAATATGATAATGATTAAGATAAAATATAAAAACTATGAGGTATTTCAAAATACCTCTCTATTTTATTTTAAATCAGTAGAATAATATGTTAACTTTTACTATGATGGCCATCTTCATGAATCATGCCCACATTTTGAAAAAAATAAATTAACAGAAAATGCCCAAAAGCATGACAAAAATATTACTCCCTCTGGTCCTAATTATAAGACAACATTTTAGAGTTGTTTTGGTCCTAATTATAGGACAACATTCTAATTTTTGTCAATTTCTTCCCAAAATACCCCTATTTTATTCTCTCAAGTGTGTTTGGTTTTTTATAATTACATATACGTGTATGTATATATGTGTGTGTCTATACACACACACACACATATATGTGAGTGTGTATGCCTGTCAATATATATGTGTAGATATATATGTGTGTGTTTGTACATATATAAACACACATATATATACATATATGTGTGTGTCTATATATATATTTTTGTGTGTGTGTATTCATATATATGTCTGTTGATATATGTATGTGTGTGTGTGTACATATATAAACACACACTTGTCTATATATATATGTGTGTGTGTGTGTGTGTGTTCATATATATGTGTGTAGATGATATATGTATGTATGTGTGTGTACATATATAAACACACACTTGTCTATATATATATTTGTGTGTGTTCATATATATGTGTGTAGATATATGTATGTGTGTGTGTGTGTGTTTAGATATCTAAATCAGAGAGGTATGTGGTAGGGGTTGTTAATTCACTTTTACTTATGTCATTTTAAATTTATATAAAGGCATTTTAGGAAAATAAGTAAAATTAACTAATTTAACTTCTCTCCTTAATCTCTCCAAAATCGGTTAAATATGTCCTATAATTAGGACCGGACGGAGTATACAATAATTCATGTGAAAATGCTATTGAAGATAATAGAAGTCAAGTACATGTAAATGAACAAAACAAATATGGATCAGCAACTTAAAAAGTTTTACTCCTCTTGTCCTCAATGTTATCTATCAATAAGAAAGCTAAATAAATTACTTAACTATAACGTATCTGACATGGTCTCTTTAAACTATTTATGTGTAATTGTTGACCTCTAGGATTTCATGTTTTGGTCGTAGTCTTAGTTAGTTTTTCATGTTACTTCTCTGTAGGACTATTTTGACATAGATCAAGTGATTACAGCTTGATTACTAAGGTTTGAAAGACATGGGAGTAATGTAAGAAATAAAGGAAGACACACCCGTCCAGGGAAAAAAAAAAAGAGAAGCACACTACAACAAAATATAGATTTTATTGTCCTAAAAAATGTCTCTCTTTTAAAATGGGTAGTAAAAAAAGAGACGGTGGCACTTTTGTAATTATTTAGAGACTTTAGGCGTCCCAATTTAAAGTTAGGACGCCTATAGTATACTTTTGGCATCCCAATTTCAAATTAGGTCACCAAAAACAATATATTTGGGGTCTCAAAATGATTTTGGGATATCAAAAACATGTTTTTGGTGTCCTTATATTATTTTAGGACCCAAACCTTGGCTTTTTTTTTTTTAAAAAAAAGTTTTGGGTCCGTTCTCTTTTCTCTATTTTCGGACCGTGAATCTAATGGGAAGAATCTCATATAAAGACGGTTACATTACCCAAATTCTAATTTGGGTTACTAAATTTAACATATTATTAATTAGATTATGTGGCGCAATTAAGGATTTAGACTAAAATGTCTGTCATAATGTTTGATCATTAATAAATGCGCTATTGTCCTTATAGGATATCCCTGATTACGTTCTGACCAACCGTCATACCGAAATTCCGTCAACGAAGGTACTTTCGCGTACTGTAACACTAACTCTGATGTTTATGGTATGCATATGTGTGTTATGTGTAGTGTATGCCTATTGTGGTACACTACTACAAAAAAGCTTTTTTGCGTCCTATTTTTCCTGCATTTTACGTCCTATTTTTTGTGGACGCCTATTTGGGAGGCGCAAAAAGCGGAAGCTTAAGGCGTCTAATTTTTTTCTTAGACGCCATATGCTTTTTTTTAAAAAAAAAAAAAACCCCAAACCACGTTGGGAGCTACCAAATAATAATTCCAGATCTACATCCTAGATTTAATCAGATCCAAAATCGAAAATCAAATGTGTTTCCTTAATAACGAAATCAACTCAAATCAAAAAATTTCTACAAGTGTAGATCTACATTACAACAACAAATCGGATCCAACAAGATCAACTCAAAATCAAAAAAAAAAATCCAGAGGTGAGAAGGAGAAGTCTAACAGATCTGGAGCAAGTCGAACACATATGAATCACAGCTCGAACAGTTCTGGAGAAATCAAACAGATCTGGAAAAGTTAAATAGATCAGGAAAAGTCGAACAAGTCAACCAGATCTGAAAGATTCGAAGCTTACCTACAGTAGAAAGTTGTAGATTTGGAAAATCGAAAGCAAAAACGAGGTTGAAAATGAAGGGACGATGTCGATTGTGCCGTCAATCTTGTGGAGAAGGTTGAAAATGAAGGTTAGCCATGGAGGTTGGGGGAAAGAGGAAGAAGACGAAGTGGAAGAAGGTCGCCATGACGTTCATGATGTATGGAGAAGAAGGATTTTGATGGTTGTAGTGGGTGGGTGAGAAGGTAGAGGTGAGAGAGAAGGGGGAACGTCTTGTGTGTTTTTGATATGTCGATTTGCGTTTTTGTGTGTTAGGGGGGTCTGCGTTTTTTTTTATGTGCTGGGATTTTTGACGTCTAAGTGGGAAACTTAGACTCCAAAAAGCTTAACTTTTGGAGTCTAAGTTCTAGAATTAGACGCCAAAAGTACTGCTTTTTGGCGCCAACCAATTCATTTTGCCGCTCATGGGTTTAAATTCCACTACTTTTGGAGTCTAAGTTTAAAACTTAGACTCCAAAAGTCAAGCTTTACAGCAGAAAATCGTACAGCAGGGGTCACGTCGTGTAGCAGGGAGTTATGTGTGGGGCCTGCGAGAGACACTTTTGGAGTCTAAGTTATGAACTTAGACTCCAAAAGCTTGACTTTTGGAGTCTAAGTTTTAAACTTAGACTCCAAAAGCCATGCTTTTGGCGTCTAAGTTTAAAACTTAGACGCCAAAAGTCAACTTTTATCACATATAATTACAAAAATGCCACCGCCTTTATATTTTACTTCCTTTTTTAAAAAAATGACGTCTTTTTGGGATGCAAAAACTGTTTTTTGTAGTAGTGGTAGCTGATAACTCTGTGATATGTTCATGTACTGTTGTTATGCTTGCTGGGTATTGGGATACGATTGCTAGGTGTGAAACGATTGCTAGGTGTGAAACGTATGCTAGGTGTGACACATTTGCTAGGGGGTTATGTGCTGTTGGGATATGTTTGTTTGCTGTATGATTATCTGTAATGCATATGTTGTGTATGTAAATATGAGGTTAACCGTTACCTGAGGTCCGGTGCGGACCTCAGCTCTTAACATAGCCTCAGGATCAGGAGAACCGAGAGCGGAGGAGAAGAGCAGGCAGCACGCATAGGGAAGCGGCTGAAGACTTTCTATTGTTTTGTAATTGCGTTTACGTTAAACACTCAGACCAATGTAACACCAGTTGGCATTTTGAATATATATCAGTTACTCAGTTGCTCCAATGCTCTACTCTGATGAAAAAAAATTTATACTGCTTTTGAAAACGGGATGTTACACTTTGGTATCAGAGCCAGGTTTCGATCCTGGGACCTGTGGGTTATGGGCCCACCACGCTTCCGCTGCGCATTATGACGGACATTTTAGTCATAAATGACCATTTTACCCCTGACCCCCTAATCGGCGGAATTTCGCCAGAGCTTCACTACTTTGACTCTAATCTTCCAAAATTTTGCCATAACTCTTTCTCCAACATAATTTTCGAAATATATATCATATTTAACCCTAAAACATGATATCTACAATATATTGGAAGATTAAAGATCAAAACAACATCTACCCTAAAACTTCAAGAACTACCGAACTAAAACTAAGAACCGAAGAACTTACCCTTGCAGAACCTCCTCTTCCTTCTAGCTCTCACTTCTCCAGAGCTCCTCTCTCTAACTTCTCTCTAATATTTCGAAATCCTTAAGAGGATTTGGTGTGAGAATTATGCAAGGAGTTCATGGCTATTTATAGGCAAAGTTGGGGGTAGATTTGCACTTTTCTACAACTTCTTTAACAAGTTGATGATGTCATTGATGACATCATCCTATCCCTTACTTTATGGATTTACCCGATAAAATCCCCTGTTCAGTGTTCTAATCGCGTAATCTTAACTAATCTCATAAATCCGACAACGTAGTCTTGAAAGTCTGATCTTCCTCTTTAGAAATGTCTGGGTCAACTAAATTTTTGATCCCATTAAGGGTATTTTGTAGCCTGCTGAACATTTTAGGATAACCGCCATCGGTTACGGAAATCACTTCGGGTAACATCAACTTCTGGACAAAAATGCACTGATTCATAATATGTCCTGACCTTAGCAACCTAGTTCAAGGATTTCAAGGTATGATTTAATTTCCATTGGTTCTCATTTATACTATCTGCCCTTTTTCACAAAATATCTTTTTGTCTTTTCTCTTTTAACATTTCGTCGGTTTCGGAAATGACTTCGGAGATAGCCCACTCCGGGATAAAAATACACTTGTTTATAATAAGTCCTTATGTTGGATGCTTAGTTCACCTATTTTGAGATAGGATTTATTTTCTATCGGTTCTCGTTTATCCTATTTGTTTTTTCAACAAATATCTAACTGAATATTCCTTTTTCCTTAGAATATTCTTTAAACCACAACCATGTTCACACTTGACACTATAATTTCGGTTTTCTCCCCTAATTTTTGACTTTTCAACATTTCATTTAATTAACTAATTATGCTTTAATTATCTAATTAGATAATTATCTTATTGCTTAATCCTTTGTTGGTTAATTGAGCCTTAGGGATTCTATGTAATTCACCTTATATACTTCTTAATTATGCCAAATCACTTAGCAATATTCTTTATACCAATCTTGATCCTTTATAGGTCATTAATCCCAATTTAGAGGTTTTAAATAATTAACTTTGAATACTTCATTTACTCATACTTAAACAATTAGCCATTAATTATTTATTTAATCACTTACTAATTGTTGACAATTTTCTTAATTGAGATTATTTATTATCTCACAACTATTGGACTGACATTGGTAATTTATGCTCCATGTAAAATATTAAAAATCATGGGGCCACTTATGTTCCCCAAAATAATATTTAATTTCGCCTTATTATTTTCCAAGGAAAATAGTCCCAAAAATTATCTAAATTAGAGATAACACACTTTCCTATTTTTAATAAATATTTTATTGCCTCTTAGGATTTATCATAGTATTTTACGACTCATACGACATTTAGGGATTGTTTGGCACTTTATCTCTTCTAATTTCATTAGGAATTGCCCTAGAAATAATACCTAATTTTGAGACCACATATTCACCTATTTCCAATAGGTATTATTTATTAAAATATGATACTTATCATAGGTGTGATTTTCAGGGTATTACACAAGGAAAATAATCCCATAAATTATCTAAATTAGAGACAACATACTTTCTTATTTTTAATAAATATTTAATTGCCTCTTAGGATTTATCATAATATTCTCAGGGTATTTTATGACCCATAAGTGCATTTAGGGCTTTTTGGCACTTTATTCCTTTTAATTTCAAGAGAAATTACCCTAGAAAATAACATAAAATACACTATAACATTTGAGACCACATATTCACCTATTTCCAATAGGTATTGTTTACTAAATTATGATACTTATCATAAGTGAGATTTTTAGGGTATTACAGGTTTCATGCCTTAAATTCAAGACATCTTACTCCTTTTCATCTTACTCTTTATTTAGGGGTGATTTATTATGGGTTTATGAAACTAAAAACTAACATTGCAACAAAAAATAAAAATTGTTTATACATACATGTTTTTACCTTATAAGAATATATTGATAGGAATTCAAAGGGTTATTTTTGTCAATTCCGTTAGGTATCTTGTGGCATTCAAAACTCAAAACTATGTGGAGTGAGACAAATAAAATAACATATTCATTATGGCTGTAAATTAAGTCTTTTTTTAAGAGAAAATCCCAATTAAATCCAATTGAAATGGTCAAAACTAAAATTGGACCGTATTTGAAGGTTTGTATGCAGCTCTATATATAGCGGCAAATCTTCATATGACTGTTGCTTCTCAATTCTGAATTCTCTCCATTCGAAATTCTAGCCGTTGGGACTCACGGCCTTTTCTGATTTCTAACTTTTGCTCGCATTGAAGATTATGACCGTTATGTCATTTAATGGCTTTCCTTTATTTGTTCGGGGAATCATTCGAGTAATGGCTATATCAATTGTTTCCAAGTGAAGGATTTCTTCTTCTTGAATTTTCCTCTGTTTGACGCGTGAAAGTAAATGCTCGATTTTCCATTTCGTCAACGGTGGTTGATTCATGTCATGAACATTAATTCGAATGCTGAATCTGTTTGGCTTATGTCCGTTGGAGTATTTCATCATCTGAATGATTTAATCCTTTGGAGAAGCATTACAATTGAGTAGACAACTTCGTTTCTTCAAGTTTCTCATTGGATTCAGTCATCTTTCCCATTTCTGAGATTATGCAGCAAGTTCATCTTCTAGATCTTGATTTCTGTCAAGATTGATGTTCTCTCAAGCTTTAATAATCTGAAACATGTACACAAATGATATAAATAATGTTAAGAAGAAGTATAAGTCATTTGGGTAATCATGTGGATGTTCTTTGATGAGAAACGAGACTTTCGAAATGCTGTTTTTCTGAATCGGGGTCATGAACTCGAGCTTGGATAAGTAGGCTCGAGTTTGCAAGGGTCGGAGTTCAGCTTCGCAAGGTGCAAACCGGAGGTTCAGAGCAAACTCTAGAGTTTGTAACATTTTTCAACATCTAGGCTTGAGTCTATAATTATAGGCTCGAGTTTTGGTCTCTTCAAAATCATCTTTTGCTTTCTGTCTTGTCTAGGCTCGAGTTTGTCACTTATAGGCTCGAGTTTGGATGATTTTCGCGACCTGGTAGCTCTCTGTAACCCGCGAACTCGAGCCTGCCAACTAATAGGCTCGAGTTTGCTTCTCCTGCTAGCAAACCTCCAACATCCTGGAAATACGGTCCACTTTCGAGGGCTATATCTCCCTGGTCTGAACTCCGTTTTAGTTGTTTAACCTATCGATGGAAAGCCCTTTGAGTCTACTTTCCAATGCCACAGATTTCAGCTCAATTGGATTCTCCGTTTGTGAGATACACTCAAAACATTGAAGGTTGGTCATTTGTGTGACGTGAATATCACTGTAAACTTCATAAATTCATAGCTCCTTCATCTTGACTCCGTTTGGCTTCAATTATATATCAACATGACGCATTGGGAGTCTAGTTTCATATGCCACTGGTTTCACTTCAATCCGATCTGTATTTTAGGAGATATCATCGAATGACCACACGTCGCCCGAGTGAAACGTGGAACAGAGGACCTACATCTAACTATGTGGAGTGAGACAAATAAAATAACAAATTCTTTATGAGGCCAAGAGGCCTAATTAGGGATTTTTAATGTTGTCAAAAAACCAAAATGCCCCTATGTTGTTTAAAAAGAAAATTGAAGGTAGTCAAAAAGGAGAAAAAAAAAGATTTTCTAGATCTTATTATAGATCATAAAATACCCTATGATTTATCATAATCAAGTATAATCTTAATTATATCTTAAGAGGCAATTAAATACCTATTTAAAATAGGAAAGCATGTTGTCTCTAATTTTAGTAATTTATTGGTTTATTTTCCTTGGAAATTAAAGAGGCAAAAACCCAATAATATTTTAGGGAACATAGGTTGCCCTATGATTTTCAAAATAATGCATGGAGCATAAATGACCAAAGTAAACTCAAAAGTTGTGAGAAAATAATTAATTCAATTAAAGAAAATTTCCAATAATTAGTATATAATTAATTCTTCATTTATTAGAGAAATTTCCAAAAGCTTTCATAGTTAATTGAATAACATGTTTTAAAGGCACAAATAGGGATGTATGACCCTAATTAGAGACCAATGGTCAATGAAGGGCCAAGATTAGCATAAAGACAATTGCTAATTAATTAGGCATGATTAAAAAAATAAATAAGATTAATTACATAAAATCCCTAAAGCCTAATTGACCAATAGAGGATATGTTAAAATTTATTAAGCATAAGATTAAGACACTAATCAAACTTATTAAGCAACTTTGACAAGTCAAACTAAAATCAATGGCTGGGATTAAACCTCATAAAGCTAGATCTAACGGTTTAAAATCAACCATAAAGTTGAATCCATGTGAAACCCTAACAACCAATGAGACATTTCCAAAATAATATAATATTAAATAAATAACAAAAAGAAAAAAGAAAAGAAAAGAAAAGGGGAGGGGGCCGAAATTTTGTGTGTGTGTGTGTGTGGGGTGTGATGTGGCCAATTGTGGGCCAAGCAAAATGAAGAAGATATTTTGAGTTCAAAAGCTGTTAGGATTAATTCAATACTCAAGTAAATGAGAACTGATAGAAAATAAATTGTGTACTGAAATATGTTACCTATAGATCAAATATAAGGACTTATTATTAACAAGTGTATTTTTATCCCGAAGTAGGTTAGCTCCGAAATCATTTCCGTAACTTTCGGGATTTATTCTAAAATGACTAAAAGGCTAGTAAAAACCTCAAATTGAACCATAATTCTTGTTATTTCAAGTGCTTCTCAAGAAACTACATAAACTTCAAACTTTAGCTCTAAAAATATTTGTGATGTATAAAGCACATGCAAAATTGGAACATGGAGGAAGTTTGGCCAACAAATGCAAAAAGGTAAAACAAGTGATGTAGAAGAGGCCAACAAGGCTTGGGAAAAAGGTAAAGAGATGAGAGAGAGAGATAGGGACTTTTTTTGGATTGAATGGTGAGGATGAGAGATGGAAAAAAACCCTAGATCCAACGGTCAGAAGCTGAGGAGAGAAAATTCAATGGAACTACTAAAATGCCATAGACTTTTCCTATAAATAGCCCCTCCATTCCATTTGAAAATTCACACCAAAATTGCCTTGAGCAATTCAAAATTTTAGAGAGAAGAGAGAAGGAAGAGCTTTGGAGAAGGAGGAGCAAGGTTCTGGGTAAGTTCTTCGGTCCTTAGCTTTTAAGTTCTAGTCTTTAGTTTTATAGTTCTTAGTATAAATGTTAGTTTGATCTAGGAAGTAGGAAGTAGAATTCCTATTCTTGTTTTTATGCCTCATTGCATTGAAAGATGTCTGACGAGGTAAAAACATGATAGGAATATAGTTTTTGAAAGTTGAGAGTCAGAGTAACGAAGCTCTAGAGAAATTTTATCGGATAGCCATTTTCTGAGGTCAGGGGTAAAATAGTCATTTGTGACTAAAATATCTGTTAAAATATGGATTGTGAATTAATAAATACGATATTATCCTCATAGGTTATCTATGATCACGTTCCGACCGTCAGACGTACCGGATTCATCAACGAAGGTACGGACGCGTACTATAACACTGATTCTAATGCTTATAGTATATTTATATGTGATGGATACTTTCATAAAGTCATGGACGGGACTCTGTCTTGGACATGCATCGTGACTAAGTTTATGGGGCTTAGATCACTACATACATCTTTACACGGGTTATGTCATAATAACACCGATAAGTTTTCCAACCACTGAGGGCACGACATGCTATCGTGGCACGGGAGGTGCAGACTAATTAACTTTACATCCGATTGTATTGTTATTGCCTTACATATTCGATTATGTATTTCCTACATCTGTTATGGGCTTTGTAATACCCGGATATTTATTATCTGGAATATTATGAATAAAATGCATATTTCTGATAAGTGGAAATAATGTCTCCAGATTTGTGAAATTATAGTCTATTTTTCTAAGTTGATTTCTGTAGGAAATTAGAGAATTTAAGGGCCAAAAGTGCCAAAATGACGAAAATGCCCCTAAGGGTCATAAATAACTTAGAAAAATTATGAAAAATCCTAAAAGGCAGTAAAATGACCAAGTGAATTAGGAGAATATATTATCTCTAATTATGGTAATTTAATAAATTATGAACTTGGAGAAATGGTATAAGAATGTCCAAAGGTCGTAAAAAGACCATAATACCCTTGCAAATTATGGAATAATGTAAGAGGCATGGAAATACTAAGGTTAATGCAAGAGTATGAAGATAATGAGGCAATGTAATTAAGAAAATTATCAACATGTGATAAAAGAGTAATTAAGTAATATTGAGCTAATTACTTAAGCATAAGTGAAGAAAATTCACAAGTAATTATGTAAAACCCTAAAATTAGTGGTTTTTGTTTTAAAATTAGTAAAAACATGTTTACTAATTAATTGGAAATTTTGGAGAAAAATAGTTGAGTTTAGGTATTTTTAAGCCTAAATACAAGAATGGACCAATTAGGTATTTTTGTGGAAATTTTGGGAAAAAGTGAATAAATAAATAAATAATTAATTAATTAATTAAAAAAAATAAATATTTATTAAAATTAAAAGAGGCCAGCCGAAAAAATTGACCAAAGAAAAAGAAAAAAAAATGAAAAATGAAATGAGAATTATATATGCAAGTGGACATTATAATAGTATTATAATTAATTAAAGCAAAAAATGTGAATAGTAATTTAGAAATTAGGAAACGGATCCTATCTGGATATCTAGGAATAGGATTTCCAAAGTCAAGGAAAAATATTGATCAGTGAGTTATTATCTTCCGGAAGAAAATTCTGAAGTCGTTTGTGCATTTCCTAATAAAACAAAATAGGGAAAAATGCATATAGGTATATTTTTGGATATGAGAAAATAAATTCTAACTCAATATCTAGGCATGAGTTTGAATTTATTTTGACATATTTGGAATCAGTGAATTTTTCTGAAGAAGTTGGTAATTTCAGAAATGCGTTCTGAAACCGGACGCGATCGGACACGTTTTTCGAGGAAACTTCAACTGGACTGTTGGAGCCCTATATGGAATCAAAATTTAGGTTAACTTGGACATTTCTATTAAGTGAGAACATGTCTTCAGAGTTGTAAATCCAGAATTTTGAGATTTCTCCGAAATCACGCGAATCGGGTACCGATCGGGGAAATTCGATTAGACCGGGCATAAAGCAAGCTTATGCATCATTTTTTTGACCAATTGGAGGCAGCCACACCAGCTCCCTATGTCGACCAACATGCATGGATGGTCAAGAATTTTACACCATTTTGGTGTTGAATTTCCAAGGTTGTAAACAACTTTGGTATTTCCCTTTGTATCCTTTCAAAAATCTATAAATAGGCAAGAGCTCTTCATGAAATCTTCACACCATTCTCCTCTTGCCTTGGCCGAAATCTTAGAGGGAGAAAGAAGAGAGAGAAGCTCTGGAAAAAATTCTGGAGAAGTCTTCAACGGGTAAGTCTTTCGGTCTTTAGTTTTAGTTCGGTAGTTAGTAGAATTGTTAGATAGTTTTAGTAAGTAGGGAATGAGATTCCTACTATTTTTTTTAGGCCTCATTGCATTGAAAAATGCCTGACGAGGTAAAAACTTGGTAGGGATCGAGTACCTGAAAAGTTGAAGCTTTTATAGCTCTTTCAAAAGTATGGGTAGTAATGCTAGAATAGCCTTTAAATTAAATTTTCAAGTATGATTGGGTATCATATGGGAGGGCTATTTTAGTCTTTATTTTTTAAAATCAAAATGGCGTCGAAGTTCTGGCAAAATTTCGGGAAGAAAATTTGTCAGAGTAACGAAGTATTGACGAAATTCCGCCAATTAGGGGTATAGGGGCAAAATGGTAATTTTTACCTAAAATGCCAGTTATTGTACCAAATCACTAATGGAAGTGATATTACTCTTATAGGACGTCAGAAATCCTAGTTTACTGCCGTTACGCTGTCCAACGTGCCGCTGTCGGATGAACTGCTGTTTTCTGTCAGAAAGTACAAGTTTCCGCCAGAAACATTTACGTACATCAACAAAGGTACGGACGCGTACTGTAACACTAATCTTGTGCTGCTTAAATGCATATATGTCTAAGATATGTTCGTAGACCGTTATACAGACAGTTTTATACGGGTTATGTCTTGTAATGCCGTTTTGTTTTCCTAGCGCTGAGGACACGAGTGAGTATCGTGGCACTAGTGAATAGTGCAGGCTGTTGTTGTGTTGTTTTTACATTGTGGGGCTTTCATATTGCTTATTGCTTATGTTTGTCGGCATAATGATCATGCATCTACTGTATGCTTATGATATACTGTTGTATTAGCTCTAGAATATCTGTTGGCTGTATACTGTGTTGTTTGCATATGAGGTTAACCGTTACCTGAGATTCAATGCGTTGAATTGAATCTCAGCTGTAGCTTCAGGGTCCGGAGGACCGCGAATTGAAGTCCGGGGCAAGCAGCAGGAGTAGACCTGCGGAAGAAGTCATCTTTATCTTATCGCTTTCTTTTTCTTTCTGTCAGTTACTTTCCGAACCTTAGGATTACTGTAATCAATACTTTATTACACTATGGTCCATGTTATGTTATGATCATAGAAAATGGGATGTTACGTGGGTGTGCCAATCGGTCGCCGTATAGTACCGAATCAACCAGGCCTCGACGAGATGGAGGAAATGCGTAGGACCCTACAAGAACAAAGGGCTCTGATTGATGCCCTCTTGGCAAGACAAAACCAACAGGACCAGGAGGCACAAAGACAATTGGAAGCACGTCAACATGAGGAAGAGCGAGAAAATGAAGAAGATAACAACAACAATGATGAAGAAGAGTATGATGACAATGAAGATGATGAACGTGATGAAGAGCCTGAGGGGTCTGAGAGATCCCAATCACCACCTAGGCGCGGTCAAAAAGAGAGAACCACCGAGAGCTGGGTCAACCAGTTCTGCAAGCTGAAGCCACCCGGTTTCCGGGGAAAGAATGAGCTAGCTGAGGATTGGCTGCTAAGCCTAGAAAAGATTTTTGAAGTTATTGAGTGCCCGGGAAATCGAAAGGCACTGCTGGCTATCTACAAGCTAGAGGGCGATGCCCACAGATGGTGGAGAGTGTTTCCGCAACTCTGCCAAGACCTGTTACTTGGGAAATGTTCTTGGAGCAATTCAACGAACAGTACTTTCCTCCCTCGATACAGGTGATTAAGGAGGAGGAGTTTTTACAGATCCAGCAAGGGAACGAAGAATCATTCGACGATTACTTCGCACGTTTCACCAACCTGTCCCGATACTCCTCGTATCTGAAGAGCAATGTGAACGAGAGCTGGAAGGCGAACCGACTGGTGAACGGGCTGAGGTACGACATAAGATCGAGGCTGGTATCTCACCAATTCTCTAGGATGGCCCAAGCTGTGGGATCATGCAGATTGACAGAGCGCAACTTGAAAGAACTGCGCAAGTCCCGAAGCCAGGAAGGCAACAATGCTAGTCGCGGTGGATCTAACCGCGGAGGATCCTCACAAAAGAGGAAAGCGCCTTGGAGCGACAACCGAGGCGGGAACAAGAGACCTTACCAACAGTATAGTCTCAAACAGCAGGGATCCCAGACGTGTCAGAAATGTAAGAAGTACCATCCAGGAGCCAACTGTGATGGGAAACAAGTCTGCTTCAGATGTCAGAAGCCTGGACACATTAGCCGGGATTGCCCCGAGAGGACTGCAGAGGCGAGACCTCGGGCGCGGCCGGATCTTTGCATTAACAAACACGAGAGGCCAAGAAGTCCCCGAGAGATGGTTCAAGGTACCATCTATCTCAATGGAAATCTACTTGAAGCATTGTATGACTCGGGTGCTAGTCACTCGTTTATTTCCTATGATTGTGCAAGTCGTTTAGGATTGCATGCCTGTAGATTACCATTTGATCTTGTAGTATCTACACCGTTGGGTGTAAAGTCTTTAGCTTCTGATGCATGTATGAATTGTACTGCTAACGTGGATGGACGAGTTTCTAAAGTGGATCTTATCCGTCTACCTCTTCACGGCATCGACGTCATATTCGGTCTGAACTGGTTAACGGCCAACGGTGCGATGATCGACTGTGGCAAAAAGGAGATATCATTTGCCGGAGACAAGGTTGAAGTGAGCCTGAACTTTCTCTCCGCTACGAAGGCGATCGGTGCGTGAAGCAAGGATGTCATGCTTTCATGGTATTCTTTTCAGTCAAAGCAGAAGCTGACCTTTCACTTCAGGACATTCCTGTGGTGAATGATTTTCCTGATGTATTTTCGGAGGATCTTACCGAGTTACCTCCTATCCGAGAAGTGGAGTTCAACATTGATCTGATGCCTGGTACCGGATCAATATCTAAGGCGCCGTATCGTATGGCTCCTAACGAGATGCAGGAGTTGAAGAAACAGCTGGAAGAGCTTTTGAAGAAGGGGTTCATTCGACCCAGTGTATCACCATGGGGAGCCCCAATGCTTTTTGTAAAGAAGAAAGATGGAAGTTTCCGACTCTGCATCGATTACCGCGAACTCAACAAGGTGACTGTCAAGAACAAGTACCCACTTCCCCGGATTGATGATCTTTTGGATCAGTTATCTGGTTCCACTGTTTTCTCTAAAATTGATTTGCGTTCGGGATACCATCAGTTGCGAGTCAAGGATGGCGATATTCCCAAGACAGCTTTCAGAACCAGATATGGGCATTATGAATTCCTTGTGATGCCTTTCGGATTAACAAATGCACCTGCGGTATTGATGGATTACATGAACCGTATCTTCCGACAACACCTAGACCAATTTGTGGTGGTGTTCATTGATGACATTTTGATTTACTCTAAGAGCAAGGAAGAGCACGAAGAACATCTACAAAAGGTGTTAGACATACTCAGGGAGAAGCAACTATATGTTAAGCTGAGTAAATGTGAATTTTGGCTGCCGGAAGTTAAATTTCTGGGCCATGTTATATCTAGCGGCGGAGTTGCAGTTGATCCAAGCAAGGTGGAAGCAGTTCTGGACTGGAAACGGCCAGAGACTGTGACGGAGATCCGTAGTTTTCTTGGTCTGGCGGGATACTACCGCAGATTCATACGGGATTTCTCGCGTCTTGCCCTACCATTGACAAAGCTTACGAGGAAGAATCAACCCTTTGTATGGGGAGATGATTGTGAGGAGAGCTTTCAGAATCTGAGGGAGAGGTTGACTACAGCACCGGTATTGATTATCCCCAATCCTGATGAGACCTATGTTGTCTACAGTGATGCCAGTGGGCAGGGATTGGGATGTGTCCTAATGCAGCAGGGCAGAGTGGTGGCTTATGCCTCTCGTCAGCTGAAGCCTCACGAGTTAAATTATCCTACACACGATCTAGAGCTGGCGGCTATCGTGTTCGCTTTGAAGATATGGAGGCATTACCTATACGGTGTAACCGTAGAAGTGTATTGTGACCACAAGAGTCTGAAATACTTGTTCGATCAACGAGAACTCAACATGAGACAACGTCGTTGGATGGAGTTGATTAAAGACTACACCCTGGAGATCAAGTATCATCCAGGTAAAGCAAACGCCGTTGCTGATGCTCTTAGTAGGAAGACAGTGCAGGTATCATATATGATGATACAGGAGCAGAAACTGCTGGAAGATTTCAGAGATCTGAATCTATCCAACCAAATCTGCATGGGTCTGCACGCACCAGCTGATGCCTATCTTGCTACACTTCTTGCAAGTCAAGGGGAGTATGATCTGAGAGACGAAGTTGACGAAGCTCAGAAGCAAGATGATTGGGCTATCGAGATTCGTGAGAAGATCTCTCGAGGTGAGACCCAAGACTATGACCTATCACTTAGTGGTTTGGTCAGGAATAAACAGCGATTTTACATACCGCCAGTTGATGAATTGAGGCGGACGATAATGGATGAGGCTCATAAGAGTAAGTACACTCTACATCCGTGGCATGGTCAAGATGTACAGAGTATGAAATCCGAACTTTGGTGGCCGGAATGAAAAAAGACGTAGCAGAATACGTGGCCAAATGCTTGACCTGTCAGAAAGTAAAGATTGAACATCGTCGACCCCACGGTCTTTTGCAAGGACTAGAGCTGCTAGGAGTGGAAATGGGAGAACATAACCATGGATTTTGTGGTAGGTCTGCCCAAAATCAGAAATCATGATACAATTTGGGTAGTTGTTGACAGATTAACCAAGTCGCACACTTCATTCCCATCGCATCCACTATTCTCCGAACGATTGGCGAGATTTATATCAAAGAGATAGTGAGGTTACATGGTGTCCCTACGAGCATTGTCTCGATCGGATACGCGGTTCAAATCCCGCTTTGGCAAGCGTTACATGAAGGTATGGGTACCAAGTGAAGTTCGAGTTCGGCTTATCACCCACAAACCGACGGTCAATCCGAAAGAACTATATAGACGCCTGGAGGATATGTTGCGAGCATGTGCCCCGGATTTCAAAGGAAGTTGGGATCAACATCTTTCGCTAGCGAGTTTGCATATAACAACGGTTATCATGCTAGTATACAAATGGCCCCGTTCGAGGCATTGTATGGGCGGAAGTGTCAATCACCATTATGCTGGATGATTCATCCGAAAGCAGTTACTCGGGACAGATATGCTTGAGCAGACCTCTGAACAGATCGCATTGATCAAGAAGAGACTCCTAGCCGCACATAGTAGACAAAAGAGCTATGCGGACAAAAGGAGGAGACCTTTGACGTTTTATGTCGGCGACCATGTATTCCTAAAGTTATCTCCAGTAACTGGTGTCGGCAGAACGCTCAAGAGGAAGAAATTGAGTCCACGATATGTAGGACCCTTTGAAATTTTGGCTAAGCGCGGAGAAGTAGCTTATCAGATAGCTTTACCCCCGAACCTGAGTAATCTCCACGACGTTTTCCACGTATCACAATTGAAAAAGTACCAACCAGACAGTGATCATGTCATCGAGTACGAGGATGTTGAAGTACGGCATGATAATACCTTCATAGTCGAGCCGGAGCAGATCATCGATCACAAAGAGAAACGGCTCAGAAACAAGACTATTTTGATTGTGAAGGTGGTCTGGAAGGGTTTATCACCTGAAGAAGCGACTTGGGAAACCGAGAAAGACATGGAAGAGAAGTACCCAGAGTTCATAGCCCGAAGTTTAGTTAGGATAGATTAAATTTCGAGGGCGAAATTTTGTGTAAGGGGGGGAGAAATGTAATACCCGGATATTTATTCTCTGGAATATTATGAATAAAATGCATATTTCTGATAAGTGAAAATAATGTCTCCAGACTTGTGAAATTATAGTCTATTTTTCTAAGTTGATTTCTGTAGGAAATTAGAGAATTTAAGGGCCAAAAGTGCCAAAATGACGAAAATGCCCCTAAGGGTCATAAATAACTTAGAAAAATTATGAAAAATCCTAAAAGGCAGTAAAATGACCAAGTGAATTAGGAGAATATATTATCTCTAATTATGGTAATTTAATAAATTATGAACTTGGAGAAATGGTATAAGAATGTCCAAAGGTCGTAAAAAGACCATAATACCCTTGCAAATTATGGAATAATGTAAGAGGCATGGAAATACTAAGGTTAATGCAAGAGTATGAAGATAATGAGGCAATGTAATTAAGAAAATTATCAACAGGTGATAAAAGAGTAATTAAGTAATATTGAGCTAATAACTTAAGCATAAGCGAAGAAAATTCACAAGTAATTATGTAAAACCCTAAAATTAGTGGTTTTTGTTTTAAAATTAGTAAAAACATGTTTACTAATTAATTGGAAATTTTGGAGAAAAATAGTTGAGTTTAGGTATTTTTAAGCCTAAATACAAGAATGGACCAATTAGGTATTTTTGTGGAAATTTTGGGAAAAAGTGAATAAATAAATAATTAATTAATTAAAAAAAATAAATATTTATTAAAATTAAAAGAGGCCAGCCGAAAAAATGGACCAAAGAAAAAGAAAAAAAATGAAAAATGAAATGAGAATTATATATGCAAGTGGACATTATAATAGTATTATAATTAATTAAAGCAAAAAATGTGAATAGTAATTTAGAAATTAGGAAACGGATCCTATCTGGAGATCTAGGAATAGGATTTCCAAAGTCAAGGAAAAATATTGATCAGTGAGTTATTATCTTCCGTTAGACTCTTCCGGAAGAAAATTCTGAAGTCGTTTGTGCATTTCCTAATAAAACAAAATAGGGAAAAATGCATATAGGTATATTTTTGGATATAGAGAAAATAAATTCTAACTCAATATCTAGGCATGAGTTTGAATTTATTTTGACATATTTGGAATCAGTGAATTTTTCTGAAGAAGTTGGTAATTTCAATGCGTTCAAACCTAGACGCGATCGGACACGTTTTTCGAGGAAACTTCAACTGGACTGTTGGAGCCCTATATGGAATCAAAATTTAGGTTAACTTGGACATTTCTATTAAGTGAGAACATGTCTTCAGAGTTGTAAATCCAGAATTTTGAGATTTCTCCGAAATCACGCGAATCGGGTACCGATCGGGGAAATTCGATTAGACCGGGCATAAAGCAAGCTTATGCATCATTTTTTGACCAATTGGAGGCAGCCACACCAGCTCCCTATGTCGACCAACATGCATGGATGGTCAAGAATTTTACACCATTTTGGTGTTGAATTTCCAAGGTTGTAAACAACTTTGGTATTTCCCTTTGTATCCTTTCAAAATCTATAAATAGGCAAGAGCTCTTCATGAAATCTTCACACCATTCTCCTCTTGCCTTGGCCGAAATCTTAGAGGGAGAAAGAAGAGAGAGAAGCTCGAAAAAATTCTGGAGAAGTCTTCAACGGGTAAGTCTTTCGGTCTTTAGTTTTAGTTCGGTAGTTAGTAGAATTGTTAGATAGTTTTAGTAAGTAGGGAATGAGATTCCTACTATTGTTTTTAGGCCTCATTGCATTGAAAAATGCCTGACGAGGTAAAAACTTGGTAGGGATCGAGTACCTGAAAAGTTGAAGCTTTTATAGCTCTTTCAAAAGTAGGGGTAGTAATGCTAGAATAACCTTTAAATTTTCAAGTATGATTGGGTATCATATGGGAGGGCTATTTTAGTCTTTATTTTCAAAAATCAAAATGGCGTCGAAGTTCTGGCAAAATTTCGGGAAGAAAATTTGTCAGAGTAACGAAGTGCTGGCGAAATTCCGCCAATTAGGGGTATAGGGGCAAAATGGTAATTTTTACCTAAAATGCCAGTTATTGTACCAAATCACTAATGGAAGTGATATTACTCTTATAGGACGTCAGAAATCCTAGTTTACTGCCGTTACGCTGTCCAACGTGCCGCTGTCGGACGAACTGCTGTTTTCCGTCAGAAAGTACAAGTTTCCGCCAGAAACATTTACGTACATCAACGAAGGTACGGACGCGTACTGTAACACTAATCTTGTGCTGCTTAAATGCATATATGTCTAAGATATGTTCGTAGACCGTTATACAGAAAGTTTTATACGGGTTATGTCTTGTAATGCCGTTTTGTTTTCCTAGCGCTGAGGACACGAGTGAGTATGGTGGCACTGGTGAATAGTGCAGGCTGTTGTTGTGTTGTTTTTACATTGTGGGGCTTTCATATTGCTTATTGCTTATGTTTGTCGGCATAATGATCATGCATCTACTGTATGCTTATGATATACTGTTGTATTAGCTCTAGAATATCTGTTGGCTGTATACTGTGTTGTTTGCATATGAGGTTAACCGTTACCTGAGATTCAATGCGTTGAATTGAATCTCAGCTGTAGCTTCAGGGTCCGGAGGACCGTGATTTGAAGTCCGGGGCAAGCAGCAGGAGTAGACCTGCGAAAGAAGTCATCTTTATCTTATCGCTTTCTTTTTCTTTCTGTCAGTTACTTTCCGAACCTTAGGATTACTGTAATCAATACTTTATTACACTATGGTCCATGTTATGTTATGATCAGTTACTCTTACGCTCCATTGCTCGACTCTGACAAAAAAAAAAATTCCGCTTTAGAAAATGGGATGTTACAGGCTTTTGTAGGAATTAATGCTGTAATATCATGAATATCTGTCATACATATACTGTTTATATAAGCATGAGGTTAACCGTTACCTGAGGTCCGATGGGTATTGGACCTCAGCTCTTATAGCTTCAGGGTCCGGAGAACCAAGGATCGAAGACAAGAGCAAGCAGCATGCACGAGACCCGACTAAAGTTATCTATTTGCGATATAGTACCATTGTAATACTCAGATGTATGTAATGTTCTTTATGAACAAACAGATACGCCACAGTTAATGGTTATCAGTTACTCAATCTTTTACTTACTCTGATGCTCTACTCTGATGAAAAAGAAAAAAAATTATTTCACTTTTGAAAATTGGGATGTTACAAGTCACATCAGAGTTAAAGTTACTAGTACGCGAACGTACCTTTCACCGTGTATTTACCAACATGCCCGTCCTTTTGAATCCGACTCCGGATTTGATCCCGGATATCCTATATGTTATCGTCGGATTAATTCCTTTTCCATAACTTATATGATATTACACTTAATATCATATTACTTAGAATAATATCCTAAAGGTATAATTTACCTTTCTACCCTTGGTGAATTAATTATTCCACTTTTACCCTTACACTTTATTTAAAAAACGAATTAATGGATTTTCTGGGCAGATTTTCCAACAACTTTGAAAACTCGTAATTAATTCTAAAAAAATCCTTTTGAGGTGATTCAAAATTCCCAGAACCTATAACATCAAGAATCACTCCCAGTTTAATTGTTTCTCAACGCTGCCCAGATTTAACTTCAAAAATTTATATCTCCTTGACCAGAGATCAAAATGTTACATATTTTATATATTTAGAAAGCCCTGGATGTTTAATTTATTCATGTAAAATTTCATGATTTTTGAAGATCATTTCAAACATAAAATAATAGCCTCTTTTTCGTTGGCTGCACAAAGCTTAACAACCGAAAATCCTACCACTTTCACAATCTTGATCTATGGCTTTCCAAAAATTATTCCCTACTATGTTTTTACCTCATTAGGCATTTTTGAATGCAAGGAGGCCTAAAAACAAGAGTGGGATTTTATTCTCTAATTTTCTAGATTAAACTACAATTATTCTAAAAACTACAAAAACTAAAGACTAAAGCTTATGAACTAGAGAACCTTACCTCTTGAAGATCTTACTCTTTCCTTCCCCTTGCTCCAAGAAATTCACTCTAGCTTCTCTCCACTCTTGTTTAGAATGGTTTTTGGTGTGAAGAATTGTGAAGGGATGATGTCTCTATTTATAGGGAAATTTCAAGATCTTCAACCATTGGATCATACTTCTTTATCAATGGTTCATGTTGTTTGGTCTTCCATGAGACACATTTCTTGGCTAAAAAGTTTCTCATTGGTTAGTTTAATTTACATAGGATTTAGCCCATTTTCTTTGATTTTTCTCATTGGTTGCTCAAGAGTTGTGGGCCCCACATTTGAAGTTATCAAATTGACCTTTTCCTCTTCAAGAAGTTTTCTCTTCCTTCCTCTTTCCTTCCTCCAAACCGTGCTCTCCCTCTCATCTCTCTCTTTCATCCATTTTTGCTTTATTGACCCCATGTGCTTGCTTATCACAAGTACCTTATCCTCTTCCATTTGTTTAACTTCAATTATCCCATGTGCTAATTAAATTATAATACCTTAAATATTATTAATTCATCTCTTATCCTCTCATCTTGATCCTTCCCCATTGGATTAATTTGTGTTTGTTCAAAACAAATCCTCACCATTTATCCATAGCTTAATTTTCCCATGGGTCCATTTAATTTTATGAGGATTAAGCTCAATTCTTTGATTTCTCATTGGCTAACTCAATTACAAGAGGATTATGGTTAATTAATTAATTAGGACCATTGGATTTAATTACATGAGCAACAATCTCAACCATTGATCCTTAGTTGCAATTGTTGACTTTTCAAAACTTGATTAAAGTTTAATTAACATCTTAATCAAGTGCTTACATGCTCCTTAATTATAAGTGCCATTGTCTAATTGCCTTGCTACTTAATCAAGGCCATTAATACTTAATTATTCAAGCTTTAGTTCTTCATCTTTTTGGCCCTTAATTATTTCGAAATAATTAGCCCTTCATTGATGATCCTAATTTGCCTCTAATCATCTTGAAGGATTATGCAACTAATCTCAATTAGTGCAAGATAATTTACTAATTAGCAATTGCTAATTATAATACCCTAAAAATCTCACTTATGATAAATATCATAATTTAGTAAATAAAACCTATTGGAAATAGGTGAATATGTGATCTCAAATCCTGTGAGGTAATAATCTTATTTTTCTAGGGTAATTTCCCTTGAAATTAAAAGAAATAAAGTGCCAAAAGTCCCTAAGTGAGTTTGTGGGTCATAAAATACCCCGAGAATATTATGATAAATCCTAAGAGGCAATTAAATATTTATTAAAAATAGGAAAGTATGTTGTCTCTAATTTAGATAATTTATGGAATTATTTTCCTTGGAAAATAATGAGGCGAAATTTAATATTATTTTGGGGAACATAAGTTGCCCCATGATTTTTTAAAATAATACATGGAGCATAAATTATCAATGTCATTACATTAATAGTTGTAAGGAAATAATTAATCTTAAATAAGAAAATTATCAACAATTAGTAAATGATTAAATCCCTATTTATTAGAGATTAATCAACATGTTACAGAGGCACAATTAGGAGTTGTAACCCTAACTAAAGACTAATGGCTAAGATGAGCATGAGAATAATTGTTAATCAATTAGAGATGATTAAGAAAATGTATAAGATGAATTATATAAAATACCTAAAGCTTAATTAACCAACATAAGATTAACCAATGGAATAATTACTTAATTAAATACTTAAAGCATGGATTAATTAAGTAAAATCAAAGTTTGACAAGTCAATGGGAGAGGGGGAAACTGAATTGGTGGGGTGTGTGTGTGCGAATGCAAAAATGTTGAATGTAGTGTGAAAAGGGTTAAGTGATAATATCATGCTATTTTGGTTAAAGAAGAGATATTTGTTGAAAAAACAAATAGGCTAAATGAGAACCGATAGAAATTAAATCCTATCTTGAAATCCTTGAACTAGGTTGCTAGCATCAGGACATATTATGAACAAGTGAGTTTTTGTCCCGAAGTTGGTGTTACCCGAAGTCATTTCCGTAACCGACGGGGTTTATCCTAAAATGATCAGCAGGCTAGGAAATACCCTTAATGGGATCATAAATTTTGTTAACCCAAATATTTCTCAAGAGGAAGAATAGACCTCCAAGACTACGTTAATGAATTTTTGAGATTATTTACGATTACGCGATTAGAACACCGAACAGGGGATTTTATTGGTTAAATCCATAAAGCAAGGGAGTGACATCATGTTCATGACATCATCAACTTGTCAAAGAAGTAGGAGAAGCCTTGTTGAGGAAGGTAGAAAACTTGTTAGCTAAGTAAGGTGTTCAAATGAAGGGCTAGGATTGAATTCAATAAAGATGATCTAAGGGTTGAGATCCATAGGCTTTCCCTATAAATAGAACCTTCATTTGCACTTCAAAACTCACCAATTCATAGAGTAATTCGAAATCTAGTGAGAGGTTAGAGAGAAGGAGGAGCTCTTGTGAAGAAGAAGCAAAGCTCTGGGTAAATTCTTCGGTCCCTAGTTTCAAGTTCTAGTTTTAGTTCGGTAGTTATAGTAGAAATGTTAGTTTGATCTTTAATCTTCCAAGTATGATTTTGATATCATGTTTTAGGGTTAAATATGATATTTATTTCGAAAATATGATGGAGGTAGAGATATGGCAAAATTTTGGAGAGTCAAAGTAACGAAGTTCTGGCGAAATTTCGCCGGTTAGCAAAGTCAGGGGTAAAATAGTCATTTATGACTAGAATGCCTATTATAATGTTGATTATTAATTAAATGCGATATTATCCTTATAGGATAACTGTGATTACGTTCCGACCGACAGTCGTACCATATTTCGTCAACGAAGGTACGTTCGCGTACTAGTAACACTAACTCTGATGGTTATTGTATGCGTATATGTGTTATGAGTATTGTTTGCGTATATTTTTAAATCCACTCATTTTATAAAATGTTTAACAATCAAGAACTAGAAAAATTTAGAATTACGCTAAATATTTTTATTTTTATTAGTTAAATCAGTTTAGAACAATCATGTGTATTATGAATTTTTTTTTTTTTTTTTAAAAAAAAGAGTACTTTTGTTTTTTTGTTTTTGATAAATTGAGTGGTTTTGTTTAAACGTCATTTGTTAAAAATTTCATACATATATATAAGATATAAATATATAAATCAATGATCATATTTTTCAAAAAAAAATCTGTTAAACTTCCCCCATTAAAATAACAAATGCATACTAATTATTTTGAATAGTTATTAATTAATTGAAGTTAGATGATTCCTAATTTAAAAATATTTTTTCTTTTTAACTATTTTCAATTTTCCTTATTGTTATGGACCTAGTCAATGCCCCTTAGCCAACCGGCTAACACAGGAGGCAGTCCACGCAAGAATCTCAACCGACCCATGCAGATCTAAACCGCAAGACCTATTCAATGGGGAGGTTACCGAGATTCATGGACACACCTGATGCGGAGACCTAACCCTAAGGTACACTCTATAAATACGAGTTAAACCCTAAAGGTACGGATCTCCTACCTTCTACACGGTCTACGCTCCGGCTAAACAGATACAGCCATCACAGAGCATACAGACCACCCCCATTGGCTAAACGCCTCCATTAATCCTCGAACTACGTGGACTTTGATCCCTCTTCAGGGTACGTAGGCCCTAGGAATCGCTCTTAGGTCAAGTCCCAATCAACATCAACATTCTAGCCCCTCTGGGCTAGTCATCTGTGTTCTACACCAGAACAGTGGCGCCGTCCGTAGGGACGATAAATTTCGACTCCCATGACCAACAATGGTTAAAACAAAAAGCAACAATTTTCATGTGAATCCCATTATCTAGTTCAAAAATTGTTTCATTGATGGCGTTGGGGCTGAGGTTTCTTTTGTCATGACGGTGCGACCTTTCTGCGGAAAGCTCTCTGTCAAGATTCTCAACGATAGTTGCTCCCATGAAGAAGACGACACGATCCCTATCGATCTAAATCTGATCCAGGAATTACTACATTATTTGCCTCTAACCCTAAGGAGCTTCGGCAGTAGTAGATTGATTTTCTTTCTACCATTCACAAATCACAACAAAATACTTCAGGTAGGAGGGAAGTACGTAATCGATTGCAAACAGAATGCTACTGATGCATTATATTCAACAACACTGTGGAGCATGGATCAACCAGAATCCAATGCTGGGGGCCGAGATAGTTGAATCGGGATGCAATGCCAGACCACAAGGCCGAGATGCCCAAGGTGACAGTGGTTTAGGCTGCTTCAAAAGTCGATGCTGCTGATCTCGCCACATTCTTCGCTGATATCACATATCTTATGAATCTCAGCAAAATTTTATGCTGATGCGATTCGCCGATTACTTTGGTCATGCATTCTCGTAGTCGGTGGAACCGAGACCAAGTAACCCAGCAACATTCCGGAGCCGAGATCCTGTGAATATATTAGTGTTCACGGGTGTTCTTGTGAATATATCCTGTGAGTATAACGAAGCCGAGATCATATATCAATTTTGGAGACTGGGCCGAGAATCATGGTTTTGGATTTTATAAGGGGATCTCGATGCGGCAAGGGACCTGGTCGGTGAAGCCTGAGTCATATTCGATTCGCGATGACCAAAGCTGAACGTCGAAGTCGCATCGTTAATCAGTCGCCATATTTAGAGAATCGGATTCTCTAAATATATCCTATGTCGGCATACCGGATACAGGAGGTGGCACCATAGTCTGAGAGCTAGTAGCAGTGGCGGAATGTTGCGGGGTAATTGCAGAGGCCCATGACGCGAACTTGCAATAAGGGGAGGCCACATATCTCTTTGCTGTTTCGAATACCAAAGTATGAAAAAGCAAAGAGACTGCATGTATGTGAAACAGCAATATGGCCATGACGCGAACTTGCAATAAGGCGATGACGAAATGGACAAAAATGATAAACTCAAATCCTCCACCAAAGCCGAAGCCAAAGTCAAGCCCCCGCTTTATCAAAATCATGGTTTGTGAAACCGGACCGGACCGGCCGGTTTAGACCGGGAACCGGTCAACCGGCCGTGAAACCGGTCCGGTTTAGGGTTAAACCGGTCTAACCCGGTCCAACCCGGTCTGACCCGGTGAAACCCGGTAAACCCGGTGTGACCCGGACGGGTTACCAGGGTGACCCGGTCAGACAATTTTATTTTATTTTTTTAGGTTTTTTTTTTTTTTTGAAATTTTGCCTCACGCTACTGTTTATTTCTTGAGGTGAAACCGTGAAAGAGCTTTGTTCATCTTGATTTAGAACTTCGTTCCATTGTGCAGAGCTTCAGGTTTATTATTGTTGAATGTTTTAATAATGAAGGTGCCTAGAATACTACCACTCCCAATCTCGAGTCTAGCAATCCTCCCACACATTCTGGTGTTAAAAAGGATTCTGCTTGAGAATATTTTATCATCATATACTTATTTTTGATATTTTGCTATCATGAATATATTGTCTCAAATGTAGGTTGTAAAGAAAATTGTTAGAAATATCTGAATATGTCACAAATATTGAAGTATATGGTTATTTTGCTACTGATCTAAAATATTGAAATGATATATAGTATGTCAAATTTAGGTTGGTGTGATAAGAAATTAATTATTTTCCATTTTTTTATACCTCACCGGTCTAGTCCGGGTTGACCCCGGTCTGACTCCGGTCTGACCCACTAACCCTTAACCCAGTACCCCGACCGGTTCAGTGACCGGTCCGGGTTTCAGAACCTTGATCAAAATCGAACAAGTGGTAGCAACTCGGATACGACATCCAGATTCAACAACAGATCCACCCCGGCAGCCCAGAGACCTGAGCTACCAGGCTGGGGGGCAATTGCTATACAGTTGTCAATAACTGGGAATCCAAACTCGAACAAGCATTCGAAATGAGCAAACTAAGCGATTTGCGCACACGAGCAAGGGATCTTATTTCTTCTCAAACAACCCGAATGAGCTGAATATATCTCGGCCAAGTCTGTATTTCACAGTCAAGCAAACAATTAACCTCGGCAGCTCAGAGACCTGAACTACCGAGCTTGGGGGCATCTATTATGGACCTAGTCAATGCCCCTTAGCCAACCGGCTAACACAGGGGGCAGTCCGCGCAAGAATCTCAACCAACCCATGCAGATCTAAACCGCAAGACCTATTCAATAGGGAGGTTACCGAGATTCATGGACACACCTGATGCGGAGACCTAACCCTAAGGTACACTCTATAAATACGAGTTAAACCCTAAAGGTACGGATCTCCTATCTTCTACACGGTCTACGCTCCGGCTAAACAGATACAGCCGTCATAGAGCATACAGACCACCCCCATTGGCTAAACGCCTCCATTAATCCTCGAACTACGTGGACTTTGATCCCTCTTCAGGGTATGTAGGCCCTAGGAATCGCTCCTAGGTCAAGTCCCAATCAACATCAACATTCTAGCCCCTCTGGGCTAGTCATCTGTGTTCTACACCAGAACACTTATAATAACATAGGGGCATTATGGTCTTTTAACAACATTATGAAATCCTTAAATAGGCCTGTTTGCTTTTTTTTTTTTTTTTTGAAAATGTAGGCCTAATTTTGGTTTTGATCGTTTCATATGGATTTAATTAGGATTTCCCCTATTTTTTTATATAATTTTATTATTTAAAAGAGTCATTTTGTATTTTCTAGATTATTAGGAAGATTTGATATATCTTTTAGATATTCTGAATTGTCATAATAATATTTTAAATTTATTAGTTATTTTTCTTTTTAACTATTTTCGATTTTCCTTTTAATAACATAGGGGCATTATGGTCTTTTAACTATATTATGAAATCCTTAAATATGTCTGTTTGCTTGGTTAATTTTTGTGTTTAAAGTGTAGGTCTAATTTTGGCTTTGATCGTTTCATAGCTATAAAGATCTAAAGACGAGTTCTTCTAAAGCTTTAGCTGATCAAATCCCTTGTATCTTCTGGGTTTTTTTAATACAAAATCCAATGTCATTTGATATTTAGAGCCATGCTAGCGTTATAAAATGTATTTGAATATGTCTAGTACGTGAAAAGAAGCCACCATAGCTACAAGGTGCTACACCAACAATAAAATTTGTAATGTGGCAATTGAGCATTGAGCATCCCACAGCTTACACCTTACAATGGCTCGATAAATCCTGTGAATTTCTGGTGACTAAGCAACTTTTTATATCTTTTTCTATTGGCAAATATAATGATGAATTACTTCGTGTAATACTCTAATTTTCATAATTCATATAAACATGATATTTTGGCTAATTGTTAGCAAAATAACAAAGGTGAATATGTGTCTCAAAGAAATATAATCTATTGATTATATTTTTGTCTAAATTTTACTTTGGAATTAATCAACCAATGGTTAATTATGAGACCACAATTAAGGATTATAAAATATGATATTATTATCATATTAAATCATGATTCTTCTATAAACCATAAAAAGCAAGAAAGTGTTATGTAAACACTTAAACAAATTAATGAAAATTAGCAACAATAGATGAACAATTTAGCTTGCACTAATTGAGATTAGTTGCATAATCCTTCAAGATGATTAGAGGCAAATTAGGATCATCAATGAGGGCCATTAATTTCGAAAATATGAAGGCCAATGGAAGATGGGATTATTTTACTAATAATGCTCTAATGACTTGGATTATGGAGTAAACCAATTAATCAGTGTGAGATGCAATGAAAGGACAAATTAAGCAATGGATTAAGGATTAATTAAGCTTTGTTAATCAAGCTTTGAAAAGTCAACAATTGCAACTAAGATTAATGGCCAAGATTAAATCTAATAAAGCTAAATCTAATGGTCCCAATTAATTAAGTCTTAATCCTTAGCAAAATAAATTAGCCAGTGGAAACACTTGACCATTAGATATTTTGTAAATGGAAAAGCACATTCCATGGCCAAATAATAGCCATGATTTTCGAAAGTAATAGGAGGAATGAGACAAATTGAAGACATATGCATATATGTATGGCATTTATTGCTCCAAGTAGCCAAGTTTGCTTTGTGTCTAGCATGGGTGGATGACTATTAGCCAAGTTTGCTTTGTGTCTAGCATGTGTGGATGATTATTAGCCAAGTTTGCAAGACAAATATCCAAATGCAACTAAATATGCTAACTAAACAACTACAAGTTGTCATGTAAATTCAAAGTAACTATAGACTTATCTTATGGCATTAATTAGCTTCATAAAATCAGCCCCAAAAGTCATAAAAAACGTGAAGCCATGAGGGAGGGATATTAGCCAAGTATTCATGATAATTACCACACAAATACATGTTGAAAAGTCAAATTATCACCTAGCCAATAAGAGGATGGAACAATAGGATATTTTGCAAAAGCTAAATTGTAACATCCCAATTTCAGAGCCACTTTTTTTTTTTTAAAATCAGAGTAGAGCATCGGAATAAAAACATTGAGTAACTGATTACAACAATAACAGTGGCATAATCGCCTGTTCATAAAGATTAATACATTATCTGTTTAATTACTAGACGTCCTTGATCGGGTCTCCATGTGGTCTTCATCTTCGTGTGTGCTGTCCGCTCTGCCTACTCTTATCCTCCGTCCTTGGTCTCTCTGGACCTTGATATGATGCTATAGTAAGAGCTGAGATCCAATACCCATCGGATCTCAGGTAACGGTTAACCTCATGCTTATATAACATTATATGATCAACATTATTACCTTAGTCATCGTGTGCATGACCCGAAGCAGAGTCCGTCCATGGCTTATGAAACTATCCGTATCCAATATAAGCGGACTATAAGCATCGTAGTCGGTATTACAAGATGCCGCGAATGTACCTTCGTTTGATGGTACTTGGTACTTTGACGGAAATGGCACGTTTTTCGGAAAGCGGTAAACGTCCAACAGCAAGCACGTCGGACAACAGTAACGGCAAGCAAATCAGAGTTTCTGACGTCCTATAAGAGTAGTATCACTTTTATTAGTGATTTGACATTATAACGGGCATTTTAGGTAAAAATTACCATTTTGCCCCTATACCCCTAATTGGCGGAATTTCGCCAGCACTTCGTTACTTTGGCTCCGATTTTTTTTCCAAAATTTTGCCAGAACTTCGACCCAATGACAATTTTCTAAATTCTAGACTAATATAGCCCTATCATATGATACCCAATCATGCTTGAAAAATTAAAGGCTATACTAGCAGTACTACTCTAACTATTGAAAGAACTACGAAAGCTTAAAGCTCACTATTTTAACTTTCAACTTTCAGAGACTCAATCCCTACTATGTTTTTACCTCGTCAGGCATCTTTCAATGCAATGAGGCTTAAAAAAAGAATAGGAATCTCATCTCCTACTTCCTAGATCTAACTAACAGTTCTACTAAAACTACCGAAAGAACGAAAGACTAAGGACCGAAGGACTTACCGTTGAAGACTTCTTCACATTTTTTTCCGAGCTTCTCTCTCTACTTTCTCTCTCTAGAATCGGTTTCTTGCTTGAAGAAGGTGTGAAAATGCAAAGGGAGGGGGTATTTATAGGAAATGAGGTAGGGTTTCTACCGTCGGATCAACTTTATGAGAAACGATCTGGACCGTCAAACACTACTTTTCAAAAAAACCCTTTCTTCCCTTTTTGCTTTCACACTTGGCCGAAATTCAAGAGGGCTTGGCCAATGGGAGGTGGCCACGTGTCACCTTCCAGAAGCCTTCCGGTCCAATTTCCCCGATCGATACCCGATTCGCGTAATTTCGGAGAAATCTCAAAATTCTGGTTAACTAACTTTGAAGATATTCTCTTCCTTACTAGAAATGTCTATTCTAATCTAAATCTTGATTCCATACAGGGCATTCCGTGTTCAGCCGAAGTTTCTCGAAAGACGTGTCCGATTTCGAACGAAATTCGGAAGCTATCGATTGTGGACAAGAATGCACGATTCCAAATATGTCCAGAAAACTTCCAACTCCTTTCCGAACGTCTCATCATGACTTTGGACTCTTAATTTCCAACTTGGCTATCTGGCTTTTCCTCAGAATTTCCCTATTTCGTTTTATTAGGAAAAAGCTCTACCGGCTTCAGAATTAACCTCCGGAAAAGTCCAACGGAAGATAAAAACCCACTGATCAATATTTTACCTTGACTTTGGAATTCCCATTCCTGGTTCTCTAGATAGGGTCCGTTTCCTATTTATTCCATTACTATTCACTACAATTAATTATATTATAAAATAATATAACTTATATTATAAAATATTATAACTTACAAACTAAGTTTCTATTTTGTTTTCTTCTTTTTTTTCTGCCCATTTTTTTTAATTTTTTTTTATATTTGATTAATTATTTAAATAATTATTTAATTAATTAAATTATTATTTTTACATAATTTTTACAAAATTTTCCTATTGGTCTATTCTTGCATTTAGGCTTAAAAATACCTAAAATAATCTATTTTTCTTCAAAATTTCCAATTAATTAGAAAATATATTTTTACTAATTTTAAGCCAACAACCACCAATTTTTGGGTTTTACATAATTATCCATGAATTTCCTTTGCTTATGCTTAAGTAATTAGCCCAATATTACTTAATTACTTAATTATCACAATTTGATAATTTTCTTAATTAGAATACCCCTTGTCTCATAATTCTAGCTCTGACATTTTCATTTCCATGTCTTCGCATTATTTTATAATTTACAAGGGTATTTTAGTCATTTTAATGCTTTTTGAGCATTCTTATTCAATTTCTCCAAGTTCATAATTTATTAAATTACCATAATTAGAGATAATATACTCTCATAATTCACTTGGTCATTTTACTGCCTTTTAGGATTTTTCATAATTTTCCTAAATTATTGCATGCTTCTCAAGGGTATTTTGGTAATTTTGGCACATTATTAGTTTTTCCTCTAATTTCCAAGAGATTTCTCCTTAGAAAATAGAATAATTATAACTTAATATTTGATATCTCATATTCACCTATTTTTGATAGGTATAATTTTACTAAATCATGATCTGATTTTTAGGGTATTACATTTCTCCCCCCGTTAAACAAAATTTCGTCCTCGAAATTTGCTTTATCCTAACCGGACTTCCAGTTCATAACTCCAAATTGTATTCTACCAACTTTTCTTTCAAGTCGTCTCACTCGTAGGCAACCATTTCTAGGCTAATATTTACAACCTAATGCTTTGGTTTCTCGGTTACTCTTCTTGAAACTAGGATCCGCCTTAACTTGACCAAAAGAATACTAGTTTTCAATACTTCGACACTTCGTACTTTATCGAGAATTCGTTCGGGCTTGATTACCAAGTTTTTATCATGTTTTAGATTGATATATAGTGTTTCCGTGGCGTCAAAACACCGCGTACTTTATATATATTGCTTCCGTGGCGCCCATAACACCGCGTACTTTAGTGTTTTAGCGTTTTTTTGTTTTCAATGAATACTTGAATGATCTCACGAAATGTGAACTACATGTTCGTCCTTGAGGTGTTCTTTGAACACCGGCGTCTAGGGATGTACGATCATCTCATTTACCAAAAGATTCTCACAATCTTTTGTGACTTGTACAAACTATTTTAGAAACGTGATCAATCAAATCCCGTATAAGAAAATTTCTGCTCCATCAATTCCATTGAGTACTATAAGTGATTTACACTTCTGCCCGTACAAGGCATCAATTTGTGCCATCTTGATTGTAAGAAAACTTGGAAGATCGGCTTCATCGAGTGTATTTATAGTTTCGCGGGGAATTTCCTTTGTCAAGATTAAGCTTTCATACTCATGCAGCTTTCGTTTCTCCGCATCGTCATGTGAGATATACCGGTATAATATTTTGTAGAGGGTATCTTCTTGGTAGTTTTCTCTATCCGATTGCTACCTATTTTCTATACCGTAGCCTTATAGTAATTGTATCTAGCGAGAATTCACTTGAATCTGCGGTACTATCCCGCTAGACCCAAAACTACACATTATGTTTTACTATCTCTGGTCATCCACATTCCAAAATTGCTCCTACTTTGTCTAGAATAGATAACAGCATCGTTGTGTCATGGAACATGGCCCAGAAAATTTATCTCCGACAGCCAACACTCACTATTGATCGTCCTTATTCTTGACGTTTAAATTCTTATTTCTGAACAGATGAGGACGTCGTCAATCTACGCCTCTATTAACCTACCTATGTGTCCGAGAGAATTTTGGTTTAAGTGCTCTATGAACAAGACAGATGCACTCATTAATATTTGCAAAATGCCACGAGAAATTTTCAAGCGCGTGATTCAAGTTCTGAAGACTATCTTCACAACATTGCTAATTTTGGTTCACAACCGGTAGTATTCCGGGCTTAAGTCAATTTTGACAGGATATAGGAATTTAGATAATGGAATAGATCGTCGATCCTGGAAGGTGGGTATTTATTTCCAAACAGTTGCCTCGTTCATTTAACAGTAGTCGATACTACGTTAAAAACTCCGGTCTTCCCCTTCTATATGAATATTACTGGGAGCTTCTAAGGCGATACGTTGGTTTTGATTTAGAATCTTACTGGAAATCGAGTTGCTATTTCAGCTTTGATATTCTGTTCATGAGATTTGGTACCGTGATTTTGATATTGAATTTATGCTAGGCATTAGTCAATAGTAAATTTCTGAACTTCTCCTCCGGAGGTAAGTTTATCGAAGATTAATTCGTGTCTAAGTTGTTTCGAATAAAGATCCGGTTTCCGCATCAATTCTATCTCTCCTTGTGAGAATCATACATCCTCTTTGTCACCGTTCTTTATCACCGTTCCTTTAACACTATTGAGAATGTTGTTGATGCTATGAAGTAGTAGAAAGATTTATTATACCCGCAACTTGGTTCAAAATACGCTTACAAGCTAAGAGCTTACACCTAATGGTGTAGCTACTATTACATTGAAAGGAAGTATATACGTATGCATCCCAAAAGGATCCGTATATGCATCAAAAAGTAACCTATTGGTTTAGCATTTGGATCGGTTTATCTCTAACATAGATTCTACTAGACGATAGTATCCGGGACCATCTCTGAGGGTTCTCCGGCTTCTACTACGAGCAATGTCAATCTAAGTTCTGTGGTTCTGTTTCCGCAGCTTTTCGGGGACAGTCCTTGCTATTGTGCCCTGGTTCCGGACATTTAGAGCAAATTGGTCTCAGATTACAGGCAACACCGGGATGGTAGTTCCCGTATTTCCAGCATGGATGAAGTTTCTGCTTCTGCTGTCCAGTCTGGACTGACTTCTGGCTTAGATTCTGTGGCCCTTTCTTTGCAGCTTTCATGAGACAATGCCTGCTGATGTGTCCAGGCTTCTGGCACTTGTAGCATATCTTCTCCCCATCGCAGTCTGTACCTTGATGGTACCTTTCACATCTGGGACATGATTGGGGTCCCGTTACTCCAGGGTTGTATTGCTGCTAATTGTTACTAGTACCTTGGTGGTGACTTCCATGCTCTAAACAGTCCTTGATAATGTGCCCCGACTCCAGGCATTGGTAGCAAACACGTCTCTCCGTGGCTTTCTCAGGACAGTTCGCTATAATGTGTCCTGGCTTTCGGCATCCGAAACAAACCCGTCTCCCGATACAGCTATTTCCAGGATGGTACCTCCCGCAATTTGGACATTGTTGGAGTCCTGGCATTTGTGAATGGTTCTGTTGTTTAGTCTGAGCTACCTTCTTGCATTTCCCTTGATTTCTGAGCCAAGGTGCCTTCCTTTTCAGTGTGGATCTTTTGTGGCGCAGTCCGTCATGACTTGCTTGGCTACTGTTGACATCCTTTGATCTTTGCAACTCTTCCAAGTTACACTCCATCAGACGGCAGGATTCCAGTTGTCTTTCAATCTGCCTTTTGTGTCTTTCAGTTAGGAGGGTATCAATAAGAATCTTCTGCTCTTTCAGCTTTTCAGTCATCTCATGCAACTCCCTTTGTATTGGGACTGGCATTACTCGTGGTTGTCTGCCCACAACTCCATTTTGATCTTGGCCTCCAAGAACTTCGATTCCTTGCCACTTTTCCATCCTATCTTTATATTAAGAATAACAATTCTTTAGGGAATAATTTTTTTATGACTTATAAATTACATACTGTTTATGGCAAAAGATACTATATCGGTTAGCTAGTTTTAACATCTGTAGTTACAATTCATCCCTCACTTTATAAATTTCCGATTCTACATATTGTCTAAAACTAATCCTTGAAGGTGATTCGAGAAGGAGTAGAGATTGGTTGTAAGTTCTTCATCTAAGAGTTTATTGGTTTTTTCCATCCCGAAACGGTCTCGGGAAAAGACATATAAGGTTGATTTTACCCAATCTATCTAGCTGGTAGGAGCACCTATTTCTCCGTGCGTAAATTGTTTTGACCTGCTCCAGAAATTGGAAGTACGTCCCTTTGCTATTCTCACTGCGTTGATCTGTCGTCAAGTACTCGGTTCGTAGAACACTTATCAGCTATTTGTTTACATTCAGGACATGTCGTAGGAGGTTTGGTTCGTAAAAAGAATCACACTCGGAGTCGTCTTGATAGCTTAGCCGCCGAAAAATTCACGGTTGTCATCGTCGGAAGAATGATCTGATCCTATAGGTTCTCCCGGTTGAGAAGGCATTCTAGCCATTGATATGAGGTAGGATACAGAATCAAAGTTTCGTACAGATTCAGAGTTTTGTATACCGTCTCAGGAGGGTATACTTTCAAAGGTTTACGATCATGTATGAGCGTAGAGCTTCTTCCCTAAGTTAAAGTGATTTACTGGCTCAAGTAGTACACTGAATTTGAGATGGTGTACTGAGTTAGGATGATATCCTTTGTCTAGGACAAGATGATATCAGAGTTTTTAAGAACATCAGAGGCTGATATCAGGGTTATCGGAACTATCAGATAATGATATCAGGGTTATCGGAACTATCAGATACTGATATCAGGGTTATCGGAGACTGATATCAAAGTTATCTGGGTTATCGGTGATATCAGAGGCATCTGATATCGGTGTAGGTCCAAACGGTGAACACATCGATTCTAGGTTCAATCTTAACCCTATCCTACGGACATCTGTGTGGTACGTTTTCTTTGACCGTAGAATTTTATGCAAAGGACCTCGTTTCTGTCCATCTCTAGAACATAACGCTAGAGTTATATCAGTACTCATTTTCAAATATGCTCCAAGTTTAAAAGGCTTTTGAACATAACTCCGTTAACCGAACAAAATGGCCAGGTAAGTGTCTACCATGGGGGCCTCACCGACTTATACGCTGACGGATTGGCACACCCACGTAGACTAGCCTTGCCTTCGGCACCAAACTGTCTGTGGTAACATAGTTAAATTCATGCCAGGAAATCTGCTCTGATACCAAAAATGTCTAACTGGCAATCACACGTCGTGGCAACAAATCGTACCTCAGACGCTATTTTTACGCACCGCCTCACGACGGATACAACCAAGACGGTGGCTGGCCGTCTGGCCATGTCGAGGTAAGAGCCAATGCTTCGCCACAGATCACACTGTGAGAACCCCCGATCATGAATCGAATTTGCCATCGGAAAAACTAGCTCTGATACCAAAAGTGTAACATCCCAATTTCAGAGCCATTTTTTTAAAAAAAAAAAAATCAGAGTAGAGCATCGGAATAAAAACATTGAGTAACTGATTACAACAATAACTGTGGCATAATCGCCTGTTCATAAAGATTAATACATTATCTGTTTAATTACTAGACGTCCTTGATCGGGTCTCCATGTGGTCTTCATCTTCGTGTGTGCTGTCTGCTCTGCGTACTCTTATCCTCCGTCCTTGGTCTCTCTGGACCTTGATATGATATGCAGTCGTAAGAGCTGAGATCCAATACCCATCGGATCTCAGGTAACGGTTAACCTCATGCTTATATAACATTATATGATCAACAGATATTTCTAGAGATACAAAGATGATCCATACGAGTTCAATATATTATCATTAAATAACAACTACCCTACAAGCAAAGTTATCTCGCCCGCACTATTCACCGGTGCCACGATGATCGGTCGTGTCCTCGCCGCTAGGAAAACATAACGGTATTATCAAAACCATAACCCGTGGAGCTGTAATAGTGATTATCTAAGTTTATTACCTTAGTCATCGTGCATGACCCGGAACAGTCCCGTCCATGGCTTATGAAACTATCCGTATCCAATATAAGCGGACTATAAGCATCGAGTCGAGTATTAAGACGCCACGAACGTACCTTCGTTTGATGGTACTTCGGTACTTTTGACGGAAATGGCACGTTTTTCAGAAAACTGCGAAACGTCCAACAGCGGCACGTCGGACAGCGTAACGGCAGCAAATCAGAGTTTCTGACGTCCTATAAGAGTAGTATCACTTTTATTAGTGATTTGACATTATAACGGGCATTTTAGGTAAAAATTACCATTTTGCCCTATACCCCTAATTGGCGGAATTTCGCCAGCACTTCGTTACTTTGGCTCCGATTTTTTCCAAAATTTTGCCAGAACTTCGACCCAATGACAATTTTCTAAATTCTAGACTAATATAGCCCTATCATATGATACCCAATCATGCTTGAAAAATTAAAGGCTATACTAGCAATCTTACTCTAACTATTGAAAGAACTACGAAAGCTTAAAGCTCACTATTTTAACTTTCAACTTTCGAGACTCAATCCCTACTATGTTTTTACCTCGTCAGGCATCTTTCAATGCAATGAGGCTTAAAAACAAGAATAGGAATCTCATCTCCTACTTCCTAGATCTAACTAACAGTTCTACTAAAACTACCGAAAGAACGAAAGACTAAGGACCGAAGGACTTACCCGTTGAAGACTTCTTCACATTTTTTTCCAGAGCTTCTCTCTCTACTTTCTCTCTCTAGAATCGGTTTCTTGCTTGAAGAAGGTGTGAAAAATGCAAAGGGAGGGGGTATTTATAGGAAATGAGGTAGGGTTTCGGCCGTCGGATCAACTTTGTGAGAAACGATCTGGACCGTCAAACACTACTTTTCAAAAAAACCCTTTCTTCCCTTTTTGCTTTCACACTTGGCCGAAATTCAAGAGGGCTTGGCCAATGGGAGGTGGCCACGTGTCACCTTCCAGAAGCCTTCCGGTCCAATTTCCCCGATCGGTACCCGATTCGCGTAATTTGGAGAAATCTCAAAATTCTGGTTAACTAACTTTGAAGATCTTCTCTTCCTTACTAGAAATGTCTATTCTAATCTAAATCTTGATTCCATACAGGGCATTCCGTGTTCAGCCGAAGTTTCTCGAAAGACGTGTCCGATTTCAGAACGAAATTCCGGAAGCTACCGACTGTGGACAAGAATGCACTGATTCCAAATATGTCCAGGAAAACTTCCAACTCCTTTCCGAACGTCTCATCATGACCTGTGGACTCTTAATTTCCAACTTGGCTATCTGGCTTTTCCTCAGAATTTCCCTATTTCGTTTTATTAGGAAAAAGCTCTACCGGCTTCAGAATTAACCTCCGGAAAAGTCGAACGGAAGATAAAAACCCACTGATCAATATTTTACCTTGACTTTGGAATTCCCATTCCTGGTTCTCTAGATAGGGTCCGTTTCCTATTTATTCCATTACTATTCACTACAATTAATTATATTATAATATAATATAACTTATATTATAAAATATTATAACTTACAAACTAAGTTTCTATTTTTTTTTCTTCTTTTTTTTCTGCCCATTTTTTTTTAATTTTTTTTTATATTTGATTAATTATTTAAATAATTATTTAATTAATTAAATAATTATTTTTACATAATTTTTACAAAATTTTCCTATTGGTCTATTCTTGCATTTAGGCTTAAAAATACCTAAACTCATCTATTTTTCTTCAAAATTTCCAATTAATTAGAAAATATATTTTTACTAATTTTAAGCCAACAACCACCAATTTTTGGATTTTACATAATTATCCATGAATTTCCTTTGCTTATGCTTAAGTAATTAGCCCAATATTACTTAATTACTTAATTATCACAATTTGATAATTTTCTTAATTAGAATACCCCCTTGTCTCTAAATTCTAGCTCTGACATTTTCATTTCCATGTCTTCTGCATTATTTTATAATTTATAAGGGTATTTTAGTCATTTTAATGCTTTTTGAGCATTCTTATTCAATTTCTCCAAGTTCATAATTTATTAAATTACCATAATTAGAGATAATATACTCTCATAATTCACTTGGTCATTTTACTGCCTTTTAGGATTTTTCATAATTTTCCTAAATTATTACATGCTTCTCAAGGGTATTTTGGTAATTTTGGCACATTATTAGTTTTTCCTCTAATTTCCAAGAGATTTCTCCTTAGAAAATAGAATAATTATAACTTAATATTTGATATCTCATATTCACCTATTTTTGATAGGTATAATTTTACTAAATCATAATACAGATTTTTAGGGTATTACATAAATACATGTTTAAGTGGCTATTAGGAGTGCATGTAGGCAGCCCCATGAGAGAGGGAGAGAGGACGAAAATTGAAGAGAGAAAGATTGTTTAATAATATTAATAAAAACACATGTTTTTTAAAATAAAAATCTTCAATAGTGTTGGGATTTTTCTAACAACAATGAAGGGCTAGGATTAAGTCTAATAAAGGGAATTGGATCCAATGGTTTAGAAGAAAGATGAGGTTTAACCATGGTTGCCAATGTTACCATGGTTACCTTTGAAATTTCTCTATAAATAGAGAGCTCCTCCCTTCACAATTCTTCACACCAAAACACAATCACTTCTAATCCTTAGGGATAGGGAGTGAGATGTGAGTTCTTTTTGGAGGTGAGGAGCAAGAAGGATGAAGGAGTTGAGCTTCAAGAGGTAAGTTCTTGATCTCTAGCTTTTTAGTTTTTGTAGTTCTTAGTATAAATTGTAGTTTTAATCTAGGAATTGTTAGGAAAGTTCTTTTACTTGCTTTTAGGCCTCCTTGCATTGAAAATGTAACATCCCATTTTTCAAAAGCAGTATAAATTTTTTTTTCGTCAAAACATCATTTCAAATCATCAGAGTATAGAGCATCGGAACAAGAGTGTAACTGATATATGTATTCAAAATGCCCACTGGCTAATTACAGAAGCGGTACAGTAACCGAGAGTTTTCAAAAGTAAGAACAACAACAGAAGTGTCTCCCTGGCAATCCCCATGCCGTGGCAACAAAAGATAGCTTTCATCCGGACTTCTAATCGTGCTGCTTTCCTCTCTCCTCGGTCCTCGGTCCTCCTGACCCTGACGCTATGTTAAGAGCTGAGATCCGCACCGGATCTCAGGTAACGGTTAACCTCATGTTTACATACACACATATGGGTTACAGAACAACATTAACACAACATATGCATCACACCCAACCAATGCAAATGTATCGCTCCCAGCATGCAGATATATCGCTCCCAACCTCACAGATGTATCGCTCCCAGCATTACAGACATATCGCTCCCAGCATGCATACAGTTATCTTCTAACATCAATATGCATTCCAACAACACACCACATATAAAGACACCATACACACATCACATACATGCATAATATAACCATCAGAGTTAGTGTTATAGTACGCGAACGTACCTTCGTTGACGGTAAACGGTACTTCTGTCGGAATACGGTACGACAGTTGATCAGAATGTAACCAGGGATATCCTATCAAGATAACAACGTATTTGTTAAGGATCTATCATTACGACGGACATTTTAGTCATAAATGACCATTTTACCCCTGACCCCCTAATCGGCGGAATTTCGCCAGCACTTCGTTACTTTGACTCTAATCTTCCAAAATTTTGCCATAACTCTTCCTCCAACATTATTTTCGAAATTAATACCTTAATTACCCCTAAAACATGATATCTAATCATACTTGGAAGATTAAAGATCAAAACAACATCTACTCTAGAACTACCGAACTAAAACTATGAACCGAAGAACTTACCCGTTGAAGAACTCCACTTCAACTTTCTCAAGAGCTCTCTCTTCCTTCTTTGCTCCAAGATTTCGAAATAGACAAGAGGGATTGGTGTGAGGATTATGAGAAAGGATGAAGCCTATTTATAGACTTTGCCAAGGGCATAATTGCACTTTTCTTCCTTTAATCTAAGCCATTCATTTTGAAACTTAGCAAACAAGTTTTCTTCTTCATTCTCCACCACAAAAACGTCCCCTATGTCATCTTTCCCACCAATGAAGTCATCCTAATGATGTCATGCATGATGGCATCAACTTGCTTGAGAAGTTTTCCTACCGATAAAGTCTATGTTCGGTGTTCTAATCGCGTAATCTGGGAGAATCTTAGAAAACCGGTGGTTAACTAAATTTTTGATTCCATTCAGGGTATTCCGTTGCCTGCCGAAGATTTTCGGATAAACGTCGTCGGTTACGGAAATGACTTCTGGAAACACCAACTTCTGGACAAAAATTCACTGATTCATAATATGTCCAGATATTTCCCACCTAATTCATGGATTTTGAGTTAGGATTTATTTTCTATCGGTTCTCATTTATCCTATATGCTTTTTCACAAAATATCACCTTTTTCCTTCTAGAATATCTTCAATCCACTTGCACATACTTCTCTCATAAGTTTAATCAACATTTTCTCTCTCTTTGCTCTTTATAATTTCGAAATACTTGGCATCTTTTTGAAAAAAGATGTTGCTTCCCACTTGCCTCAATATCCCATGTGCATGTGTTCTTATTGGTTTGTGTTTTTGTTTGACTTTTCAATCAACTTCTTAGCTAAGTTTTCTACAAAACTTTACACCTCATTAGTTCAACATTTTTCCTTCTCTTCCTTCTATTATTTTCGAAATTGAAGAGCACTTCTTGGCCAAGGAAATTTTTCTCCCACTTGCCAAAATATCATATGACAAAGTGTTCCTATTGGCTCTTGGTTTATGTTGACTTTCAACAACTTCTACACTAAGTTTCTACATTTTTCTTATTTTATTTTCCCTTAATAATTTCGTTTTTCCCCTCCAAAAATCTTGACTTTTTCAACTCTTTTTAATTACTTAGATTATGCCTTAATTACCTTAATTAATAATTAATTCATTTGGCTAATTAAACCCTTAGGTTTTTACCTTATTCATTTTCTAAATAATTAGCCAATAATTACTTATTTAATCCCTTACTAATTTTTGACAATTTTCTTAATTAGGATTAATTATTATCTCACAACTATTGGATGACATTGGTATTTTACACTCCATGTAAAATATTAAAAATCATGGGGTCAATTATGGCCCCACAATACTTTTTGATTTTTCTCCTTTAATTTTTTCAAGGTAATAATTTAATAAACTACCTAAATTAGGGACAATATTCTTCCCTATTTCAAATAAATATTTATTTGCCTCTTTATAATATTTTCAGGGTATTTTATAACCCATAAATATTTTAGGGACCTATTTGCAAACTTTCAAACGTTTTAGGGACCTAACTGCACATTATCTAATTTCAAGAGAAATTACCCTAATAACAAGATAAATTCAATACAAGGTGTTTGAGACCTCATATTCACCTATTTTTACTAGGCATTATTTACTGAGATTTTTAGGGTTTTACGAGAAAAAATGCCTAATGAGGTAAAAACATGTGAGGGAATAAGTTTTGGGAAGTCATAGATCAAGATTATGTAAGTTGTAGGATTTTCGGTTTAAAATCTTGTGCAAACCAGCGAAATTAATATTTTATGTAGTAAATGATCTTCAAAAATCCTGATATTTTACATGAATGAAGTAGACATGTAGGTATTTCCAAATATATAAAATATGTATCATTTTGAGTTCTAAATAAGGAGATAAAAATCCTTGAAGTTAAGCTATTTTTCTAGACGAAATTCTGGGCAGAGGTTGAAGAGTATTAAACTGAGAATGATATATTAAATCAAGGTAAAAAAAAATATTTTTCCTTGAAAATAGACATGTCAGGGGTCATGAGGAATTTTGCAGAACCTCAAAATGATTTTTGTAGAATTAATTATGATTTTTCAAAGTTTCTGAAAATCTACCCAGAAAATCCAGTATTTCGTTTTTAATAAAATGTAAGGGCAAAATTGGAATAACAAGTCCACCAAGGGTAGAAATGTCAAAATAGGTGAAAATATCCTTTTTCATATTACTCTAGGAAATATGGTATTAATTACAATATCATATAAGTTATGGAAAAGGAAATAATCCGACAATAATGTATAGGATATCCTGGATCAAGTCCTAGTCGGATTCAAAGGACGGACATTTTGGTAATTACACGGTGAAAGGTCCGTATGCGTACTGTAACACTAACTCTGATGCTTATTGAATGCTTATATGTGATAGATGATAACTTTACATCTGTTGTGTGCTTATGTACTGTTGGGGATACATCTGTTATGTGCTTATGTACTATTGGGATACATCTGTTGTGTGCTTATTGTAACATCCCATTTTTAAAAGCCGAAATTTTTTTTTCATCAAAGTAGAGCATCGGAGCAAGAGAGTAACTGATACATATATTCAAAAAGCCGACTGGCTATTGTAGTAACGGTACATTGATCCGAGTGTTTAACGTAAACGTAATTACATAACAACAGAAAGTCTTCAGCCGCTTCTCTATGTGTGCTGCTTGCCATTCCCCTCTATTCTCGGTTCTCCTGACCCTGACGCTATGTTAAGAGCTGAGGTCCGCACCGGACCTCAGGTAATGGTTAACCTCATATTTACATATACAGCATATGGGTTACAGACAATCACAACATAAACAATATATGAGCATGCAACCAATGCAGATGTATCGCCCCTTAGCATGCAGACGTATCGCCCTTAGCATGCACATGTATCGCCCATAGCATGCATATGTGTTGCCCCTAGCCAATACAGATATATCGCCCCTAGCATGCGTAAACATATCAATAGCACATAAACATACCACAGAGCTATCAGCTACCACAATAGGCATACAATACACACAACACATATACGCATACGATAAACATCAGAGTTAGTGTTACAGTACGCGAACGTACCTTCGTTGACGATATACGGTACATGTGACGATCAGTACGTGATCACAGTTATCCTATAGGGACAATACCGTATTTGTTAATGCTCAATCATCATAACAGTCATTTTAGTCAAAAATGACCATTTTACCCCTGGCTTTCCTAGTCGGCGAATTTCGCCAGAACTTCGTTACTTTGACTCTAATCTTCCAAAATTTTGCCATAACTCCAACTCCAACATATTTTCGAAATAAATATCATATTTAACCTTAAAACATGATATCTAAACTAACTTGGAAGATTAAAGATCAAACTAACATTTCTACTATAACTACCGAAGAACTAAGAACCGAAGAACTTACCCTTGAAGAACTTCCTTCAACCTTCTTGCTCCCACTTCTCTCTAAACCCTCTCTCTAGATTTCGAAACCTTCAAGAGGTTTTAGTGTGAGTTTTCAAATGCTCAAAGAGGCCTATTTATAGAGTTTTCTAAGGGCGAAATTGCACCTTCTCTTCTTTAATCTAAGCCATTGGATCAAAGCTTTTTGAAATGGCTCCATCTCCTCCATTGAAGTGCTTTGGCCGACCTCCCTAGCCCCATTTTTCAACAAAAAGATGTCATCCCATGTCATGCACATGATGTCACACACTTGCTTTATGAACTTGTACCGATAAAGTTCCCTGTTCGGTGTTCTAATCGCGTAGTCTTAGCAAATCTCAAAAATTCCTCGATGTCACCTTGGAGATCTATTCTTTATCTTGAGAAATGTTTGGATTAACAAAATTTATGATCCCATTAAGGGTATTTCATAGCCTGTTAAAGATTTCAGGACAACCGCCGTCGGTTACGAAAATTACTTCGGCTAATGTCAACTTCGGAACAAAATTACACTGATTCATAATATGTCCAGTTGTTTTCCACTTAATCCAAGGATTTCAAGGTAGGATTTAATTTCTATTGGTTCCCATTTATCCTATTTGCTTTTTCAACAAATATCCAAAATATCACAACTTTTCCACCACTTGCATTGCTTTCACACTTGGCATATTTTCTCTCTTTTTCCCCTTTTGATTTTCGAAATTGAAGGGCAACTCTTGGCCAAAGAATATGCTTCAATTATCCCATGCTTTATGTTTCCATTGGCTTGTGTTTTTGTTTGACTTTTCAACAACTTCCTCACAAAGTTTTCCATTTCAAATCCACTCAATTTTCCTTCTTCTTTTCTTCTAATTTTCGGCTGCCCCCTCCTCCCTTTACCATATTTTTATTTTGTTATTCTAATTTCCAATATGCTCTAATATATATTATATTTATCTAGCAAGAAATTCCCTCATTGGTAGATTCATTTTCACATGGATTAAGGTTCAAATAATTAGAACCACTAGATTCACTTCATTAGATTCAATCCTATCCTTTGATTAAGGTTTCACATAATTAACTTTCAATATTACCCTTGTTCATGCCTAAACAATTAGCCAATAATTACTTATTTAATCACTTACTAATTGTTGATAATTTTATTAATTAGGATTAATCATTTTCTCACAACTATTTCACTGACATTGATAATTTATGCTCCATGCATAATATTAAAAATCACATAGTCATTTAGGGTCCCAAAATAATATTAAATCTTGCCTTATTATTTCCCAAGGGAAATAATCCCAAAAATTATCTAAATTAGAGACAACATATTCTCTAATTTTTAATAAATATTTACTTGCCTCTTAGGATTTATCATAATATTTTCAGGGCATTTTATGACCCACAAACTCACTTAGGGATTTTTAGCTCTTTATTCATCCTAATTTTATGAGAAATTACCTTAGAAAATAAGATAAATTCTACATTAGTTTTGAGACCACATATTCACCTATTTCCAATAGGTATTATTTATCAAAATATAATATTTCAGATAAGTAATTATCCGGGTATTACACTTATGTACTGTTGGGATACATCTGATGTGTGCTCATGTACTGTTGGCATACATCTGCTGTGTGCTTATATATTGATTGTTGCTGAAATGCCATGAATATCTGTCTTATATAAATTGTTACATAAGTATGAGGTTAACCGTTACCTGAGGTCCGATGGGTATTGGACCTCAGATCTGTCTAAGGTTCAGGAAAGGAACCAGGATCAGAGAAGGCACCGGTGGATGGAGCCGTAAAAAGGAACCGAATGACGGAGCCGTGAGGAGGCACCGGTCGAGACGAGAGCCAGAATAAGTTTAACAGAGCCTATTTTCTGGCATGGATCTAACGAAGTTACCTCAAACAGTTTGGTGTCAAAGGCAGGGCTAGTCTATGTGGGGTCAGTCAATAAGTCGCCGTGAACTCGATGAGACTCCCATGATAGACACCTACCTGGACAAGTTGTTTGATTAACTCAGTTAGGTTCATTGCCCCAAGTCTAGTTAAGGCTTGGTCTAGATTGTATAGTTACCATGTAAAAGTTGTAATTATACAAAGCTTTGTATATTGTATCACATGAATATTCCTTCGGGATTTTCAATTTAACTAGCATATGTCAAGCATCATCATATGTCGGGGCACTTTATATCAGTTACTCATTGTCCAAAATATTAGTGCATGCTCTCCGTTTCCGCATTACTCTGATGTAGCACCTCAAACTCTGTTGATTTTTCTAAAAACAATGTTTTCTTAAACAATAAGTGGTATGGAATTTGGGGTGTTACACTTCGTAATGTGCCAATGCAAACTTTGACATATTTTACTTGGTCATCCATAGCAAAGTGATAAGAAGGCTTTTGTATGATCATTATAAGAATTATTATCCTTTTACTCCTCAACAACAACAAAAGTTATTTTGTCTCCTATATATTAGTTCAAAGAAAGCATGTGAATATTAAAATAAAATATCCAAAATTTGTAAACCCATTAAAAAATTGAGTGAAGAGAAAAATATTAAATGTAGATATTTCTTAAGATGAGAATGAAAAAGAAAGATAAGTCGAGATCGGGGAGCATATGATTCAGGATGACTTGAGTATATATGAGTGAAAAAACCAAACTAGAAAACGGGTGGCTGGAGCCTTTTTTTCACTCGGACTCAAATCATCCTAAATCATGTATGCTTCCAATCTCACCTTTCTTTTTCTCTCTCGTCTTGAGAAATATCAACATTGACATTTTCTTTTTTCTCTTTTTCTAATCCTTTTCTCTTCCCTCTTTCTCTAAGTTATTTTATTTTCATCTTCACAAGTTTGTTCAGAGGAATCAAAATAACATTTTTATTGTTGAGAATAAAAGAATACTAATTCTCTTAGTTATAATACGCAGCCTTCTTATCATTACATTGCCACGGATGACCAAGTAACAAGTTTGCATTGGCACAACATGACAAAATAATTCATCTTTATACTAGTCAATAGAAAAAGATAGGGTTAAATATCATTTTTGCCACGAAAGTATTGGCTAGGAAGCATTCAGCACCTAAAAGTTTTTTTGGTATCATTTTTACCTCGGAAGTTTAAAAAAAAAGAGCAAATTTACCCCGAAAGTTTTTTTTGAATGAGCAAATTTGCCTTAGAAGTTTACAAAGAAGAGCAACAAATAAATCAACGATCAAGATCAACTGATGGGCAAGATTGCTATGTTTTAAAACTTCCGGGGCAAAAATGATACCACAAAAACTTTCAAGTGTTGAATGCTCCCTAGCCAATACTTCCATGGCAAAATTGGTATTTAACCTAAAAAAGATATAAGAACGAACTTAGTCACTTGAAATTCATTGGATTTATTGAACCATTGTAAGGTGTAAGATGTGGAACATTGAATGGTATCTAAATCCAATTTCTCCACTAGCAAGCTACCGGCAATATTGGTATAAATCCCACTATCAATTGCCACATTACAAATTTTAGTGTTGATATATGTAATACCCTAAAATCTGACTTAGGGTAAATATCAAAAATTGGGAAATATACCTATTGAAAATAGGTGAATATGAGGTCTCAAACACCTTGTATTGAGTTTACCTTGTTGTTAGGGTAATTTCCCTTGAAATTAGATAATTTGCAAATAGGTCCCTAAATACATTATGGGTTATAAATACCCTGTGAAAGCTATACAAAGGCAAGTAAATATCTATTTGAAATAGGGAAGGATATTGTCCCTAATTTAGGTAATTTATTAAATTACAAACTTGGAGAAATTGTATAAGAATGTCCAAAAAGTATTGAAATGACCTAAATACCCCCGTAAATGCTAAGATAATTCAGGAGTTATGAAAACAAAGATGTCAATACAAAAGTTATGAGGTAATGAGGCATGCTAATTAAGAAAATTATCAACTATTGATAAGAAAGTAATTAGGTAATTATTGGCTAATTACTTAAGCATAAACGAAGGAAAATTCAAAGATAATTATGTAAAACCCTAAAATTAGTGGTTTTTGGCTTAAAATTAGTAAAAACATATTTGTTAATTAATTGGAAATTTTGGGGAAAAATAGTTGAGTTTAGGTATTTTTAAGCCTAACTGCAAGAATAGACTAATAGGAAAATTTTGTAAAAATTATGTAAAAATAATTATTTAATTAATTAAATAATTAATCAAATATAAAAAAACGAAATAAAAAAAATGGGCAGAAAAAAAATAGAAACTTAGTTTGTAAGTTATAATATTTTATAATATAATTAATTGTAGTGAATAGTAATGGAATAAATAGGAAACGGACCCTATCTAGAGAACCAGGAATAGGAATTTCAAAGTCAAGGTAAAATATTGATCAGTGAATTTCTATCTTCCGTTGAACTCTTCCGGAAGTTAATTCCGACACCGATAGAGCATTTTCCTAATAAGACGAAATAGGAAAAAAATGCAGATAGTCACATTTTGGATCTGAAGAAAATAAATTCTAACTCAACATCTAGAAATGAGTTTGAAATTATCTTGACATATTTGGACTCAGTAAATTTTTGTCCAGAAGTTGATGTTTCCAGAAAATCGTTCCGTAGCCGGGCACGCTTTTCGAGAAACTTCAGCTGAAATTGCGCGATTTGCACGCCGATCGAGAAATTCTACCGGCTTTGGCTTCTTGAACAAGTCACTGATGTCATCCATGACATCATCTTCATGCCACCTAAGGGCTCAAGGACGAAATGGACAAGTGTCCCGGTGAGAATCGCGACATTTGGCGAAGTGCGATCCGGCGGTCGGTGTTCGTTCTGGTACAGTTTGAATTAACTACCGAAATGCCATCCGGGATTTCTATAAATACCCCCCCTCCTCTTCATTTTCACACCAAAGTTGAGATCCTAGAGAGAAGTTAGAGAGAGAAGCTCTGGGGAGGAGTCCGGGGAAATTCGCAGCGAAGCTCTGGGTAAGTTTTTCGGTACTCAAGCTTTCGTAGTTCTTTCGTTAGTTAGAGTAGAAATGTTAGAATAGTCTTTAATCTTCCAAGTATGATTAGATATCATATGTTAGGGGTATTTTAGTCATTATTTGAAAATATTGGTGGGGTCGAAGTTCGGCAAAATTTTGGAAGATTAGAGTTAAAATAGCGAAGCTCTGCAAAATTCCACCAACTAGTAAGGATAGGGGCAAAATGGTAATTTTTACCTAAAATGTCTGTTATGATGTGAATCATTAATTAATATGATTTATGTTTTGAAAATTATGTTGGAGGAGGAGTTATGTTGAAATTTTGGAAGATTAAGGTCAAAGTAACGAAGTACTGGTGAAATTCCGCCAATTAGGGGGTCAGGGGCAAAATAGTCATTTTGACTAAAAATGTCCGTCGTAATGCTAGATCCTTAACAAGTACATTGTTATGTTGATAGGATATCCGTAATCACGAACCGCTGTCAGAAATACTGTTTTCTGTCAAAAGTACCGTTTTCCGTAAAACGTGCCAGAATTCTGTCAACGAAGGTACGTTCGCGTACTGTAACACTAACTCTGATGTTTATTGTATACATATATGTGATATGTGTATTGTATGTGATAGATGATGACTTTATGTCTGTTGTGTGTTTATGTACTATTAGGGTACGTACGTTCGCGTACTGTAACACTAACTCTGATGTTTATTGTATACATATATGTGATATGTGTATTGTATGTGATAGATGATGACTTTATGTCTGTTGTGTGTTTATGTACTATTAGGGTACGTACGTTCGCGTACTGTAACACTAACTCTGATGTTTATTGTATACATATATGTGATATGTGTATTGTATGTGATAGATGATGACTTTATGTCTGTTGTGTGTTTATGTACTATTAGGGTACGTAAGTTCGCGTACTAGTAACCCTAACTCTGATATTTATGGTATGGGTGTATGTGCTATGTGAATTATATGTTATGTACTGTTGTTATGATTGCTGGGTAATGGGATATGCATGTTAGAGGCCTAGGTGCCGCTAGGATACGGTTGTTAGGGGCCTATGTGCTGCCAGGGATCAAGAGGCCTAGGTCTTGCTAGGGTTACACCTGCAGGGGCCTATGTCTGCTTAGGGATGCGCTGTTTGGGAGATGCTTGTACTATGTGCTTTTACACTATTGATCCTGTGTTTGTCTGTAGTCCATATACTGTATATGTAGATATGAGGTTAACCGTTACCTGGGGTCCGATTGCAATGGACCTCAGCTCTCCATATAGCTTCAGGATCGGGAGGACCGAGGGCCGAGGAGAAGAGTAAGCAGTCCGCGTAGAAGTTCCGGCTGACGATTTCCTTTTGTTGTTCCGGCAGAAGCTTTCCTTTGTGTTGTATCTCACTTTTGAACCACGCGGTTACTGTACCGCTGTTGTAATTAGCCAGACTTACGGCATTCTAAATACAAGTATCAGTTACTCAATCGCTCCGGTGCTCTACTCTGATCATTTTGAAATGATGTTTGATGAAAAAAAAATTTATACTGCTTTTGAAAAGTTGGGATGTTACAATATAGCACTTTGTATGGAATACATGCATGCTCTAGCTAGTTACTTCTTTTCACTAGACATATTCAAACACATTTTTACAATGCTATCTAGGCTCTATAGATACAAAATGATACAAGATTTGCATAATAAACCTAGAAAATAAGGGGATTTGATGAGCTAATTAAAACCCTAGAGGAACTCTTATTTAAACCTTTAGCTATAAAAGGCATCACAAGAGTTTATCATACTCTTGCAGCCTAGCTGTATTCTATCAAGAATACAAACTCACAAGTAACTCTAATCGTTAAAAACAAAAAAAAAAACAAAAAAAAAAAACAACAACAACAACAACAATAATAAAAAATAAATTTTAAAAAAAAAACTTCTTATACATAATATAATAACATTTTCCAAATAACTGAGTACAACTCGAATTTAAAATAAATAAATAAAACTTCCTAACCATAATGTGACTCAAAATATTAAAGAAATATTTTAAGATATTCTAAAGATATTGAGAAAAAGATGCCGTTTATAAAGAACTAAATCAAGGATATAATAATAAGATATCAAATAGTATCCTTAAGATCCCTATTTAGTAACTCATGTATCTAGAATAATATCATAAAAAGAAAAACTACTAATGAATTTAAAAGATTCTTATGATAATTCAAAATATCTAAAAATATTTATTAAATATTTCTAATAATAGGCTACTTTATTTGTCTTGCTCTACGTGTGCCTTTTGAAAGTTGAATTGAAAGAATTGAATTGCTCTATAAATTATTACCTTCCGTCATAATTATAGGAACACTTTTATAATACAAATTGGTGTTCATATAATTAGGACGGGAGGAAGTACTATCATTCTCCCCTTATTGAAAAAAGAGTCGTCCTCAACTCTTGAAAGTATATATTCGAAAGATGCCTAAGAATTAATATTTTGGATTTGGAAAAAAATATTTTTCTTAAGGTCGAAGTTTCATCTCATAATTATTTTCGTAGGTTTAAAAGTTCACCAATTTGTTCCGTCAATAATGATCTTTTTGGACGACTAATTAAAATAAAAAGGAGAGGTATTTTGAAATACCTCATGGGATTCGAATATTTCTTTTTCTTGGGAAAATCACACAGATCAGAGGTCCACCAGCTCGAACCCATCCCCAAGGGTTTAAGCCGAAGCTTAAAGTCCAAGAGACCCGAGTGAGCCGGTAAAGCTTTTGGTGGAATAAAATATAATCAAGTATCAGGGCTAAGGCCCTGTATTATACCCCCAAAAAAAAAATTGAAGTATCATCTGCTAAAGAAATACATATAAATTAACTAATAAAATAAACATAAAATATTTTTTTATAAGTTTATAAGGCATCAACTAACAATTCTCACAAATTAATAAAAACAGTTAAAGTCAATAAAATTGTCCTAAAATTTAAGTAACTTTCAATATTATCCCTACCAATTGTACTAAACTCTAATATTATACTCCCTCCGGTCCTAATTATAGGAGCAATTTAACCGATTTTGGGGGAATTAAGGAGATGAGTTAAATTAGTTAATTTTACTCATTTTCCTAAAATGTCCTTATATAAATTTAAAATGACATAAGTTGCTCTAATTATAAGTGTTTTTGATTTGTCTTACATTAGACATCCATGACATATTAGTTTAGTATATATGTATATTAGTTGCTTTTCATATAGCCATGTGTATACATATAGATCTAATTTCTTTTCCACATGCTTTCTAATTTAAATAATGGCTTTGTTATATGTGTACACACACACACAAACTATATATATGTGTGTGCGCGTTCACAGAACACACACACACACACACACACACACATATATATGTACACACATATATATAAATGTTCCTAATAATAAGTATAAATAGGGGTATTATAGGAAAAAGTTGACAAAAATTAAAACTTGTTCTTATAATTAGGACTAAAATCAACTCCAAAATTTGCTCCTATAATTAGGACCGGAGGGAGTATTAATTATTATTATCACCAACTACACTTCTTAATTATGGGCGTACATGCAAAAAATATTTAATACGCTTTGGAAATAACAAGCACTTTATAAAAATGACCAAATACAATTACTAGTTGGTGTCTTATAATAAAGACCAGATATAGTAGTTATCAATGTATTCAAACCTTAACTCCTTAAGCCCATTAATAGGAATTGATATAGGCTTGGTACATATCAAGGGCCTATAGCCTAGCTTAATTGAGGCTTGACATGGCCAGACTTATTTAATAAATTAAATAGGCTAGACTTAAAGACTACATACTTAGAGCCTTTTAAGGTAAACAACCTAAGATTTTTAATGTGAAGTCTTGCATGGAAAGCCTGCAAGCTTGGTCGGATTAACTTTTCAAAAGATATTTTTTATTACTTTAAAGTAATGAAAAATTACTTTAACATCCTTAAGGTTTAATTGACTTGTGAAACCGTGGTCAGCCACTTGATGCACACCTCCTTCTATTCTTCCTCTTTTCTTTTCTTTTTTCGGATGAGAGCAATTACCAAAGGGTCCTTTCTTTTTCTCCCGGATAAACATTCAGGTCATCGCTTTCCAATGGATTTCTGAAGAGTCTTGTCATTTGCTAAAATTTTCTGCAATTACCTCAAGCCACTATTTGAAAATATACAAACGGAGAAAGAAAGCGTTTTAGCATACACTCTCCAAAATTTTACTTGATCTTTCCTTGTGATCAGGTTGATTGTGATATATATATATCATCTTCTTCTTCCCTCATCAAGACTAGTGTAGATTTTTGGTTTTGGTGCTGAGTAAAAATAATGCGATCAAAAAGCTGATTGGTCTTGGATGAGTATTTTGCTCTTGCTGTCTCTTGTGGACTATGTACGTAGTAGTGTCTCTTTAATATTTAACCTTAACTGTAAAGTAAGATAAACTACGGTTTGATTATGATTGGATTGTTTTTCTGCAGTTCTTTATTAGTTTCCTTGCTTGAATGAAACTCAAGCTTGTACACTGTTATTTCTTAAACTATCAGGAAGAGTTCTTTTGAAAGAATTTCAATTTTGAGTTTTGAATGAGGAAAAATTAGTTTAAATAGACTTTAAATAAGTTACAAGTTTTTTTTTTTTTTGGCTAAGTACTTATGTATCCTTCTTTTAGAAACAATCATATTTGAGGCACTGTTGGGCGCTAACCCTATCCCTGTTGGTAGTTACAATTTGTTATGTATTTGTATAAGCTCAAAACCTAGTCATGGTCTTAAGGCCTGAAACACAAGGCCTTTTAAAAAGCTTACATTATAAATAAGCGTTTAAAAAGGCTTCAAGCAAGTTCGGTCTAATTTTCCAAGGCTCAGGCCAAAGCCTTAAAAACAACTTATATGCATGCTCAGGCTTTAGACTCTCATTACAGGTTTATGCCTATTTAGTCAAACTGGTATGAGCTGGCCTATTCTCATAATGGGAGCAAAAATCATAGTGGGAGCCAAAACCGACGCCTCTTTCTGAATAATAGCTCGGACAGCTTCAGATGGAATAGATGGCACTTTGAGTGATTTATATGATAAAATTGTTAGTATGGCCTGATCATGCTCTGATTTGCACAGTTTATTCTATTTGAAAACTTGCCTTGTTTCACAAACAAAATCTGGACCTTAACTTTAAAAATTTTATAACTCATGTTGTTCACATCCAATTGACCTAGATTAGGACTCTTTGGAAAGATTTATGTGTCTACTATACACATGCCAATTCGCATGAGCATTAAATTTCGCTTACTCTTTATCATATAATGAAGTTTGACTGTGCTCTGAAAAGAGCTGAAACTGACAGTCAAGAACATACATGTTAAATTCATAGTTCCAAGGATAGTCCATTGCTCTGAATTGGTCACAGTCCATCTTAACATATCAACTATACATGCCAAGGTCCCATATTGAATTCACACAGCTCAGAATTATCTATGCATTTAACAACTTATAGCAGAATAACGTCATACAAAGTTCATTTTTTCCTTCCGTTTACAATTGCTTCTTGCTTTAACTTTTCCCCTGGAAGCTCATAACCTAGCATGTTTAATTGGGGGTGGGGTGAGATTCAAGGAAACCCACTACTCAACACATACATGGTAAAGCTTGACATTATCACATGCTTCCAACTAAATCAATAACTTCATAATATAATGACATGTTTAAAACTATATATTATGCATTATTTGTAATCACGTGGGCCTATAACATGCTTCAAAGTTCAAACATAATCACATGTAAAAATGCATGATTTTACATAATCAAATAAACATGCAAAAATTTCAATTCATACAAGCAACAACCAAGCATATAAGAGTAAGAGGTATAGTAAGGGAAAAGAAAGTGATGATTTCCCAACTTCCAATCCTATCAACCACCACATTTCAATCTTTAATCACATCATTAATCATGATTTAATCTTAAATCGTCCTTTCCTTATTTTATAAAATATTGGGCAGCTTCTCCTCTTATTTTCATGGTTTATAAAATTACAAAAATTCAAGAACAACTCATCCAATCCTTATCAACATAATTAATAACATCAATAATTATCACTTACGTAGGTGCAAGCTACAAGCATGATTCCTTGTGAACCCCTCCTCTCTGAGAATAATCTTTTTCTATTACTAAAAAGATCAACAAGAGGGATTTTGAGCCCATGGATGGATTTAAATGAGAACTGAAATTTCATAATCAGAAGGTTGTTGGGTTAAGTCCATTTCCAAGGAAATGTCTTGCAACTTCTGCTCAGATTGAGAGATCTTGGAAGCGAGGTTACCAATGTTCATTTTACTCCAGCTAATCAAAGTTGAAAGAGTCATACACAGCTTATTATGAATTAAGAAAGCAAGAGAACCATGAGATTCCTGACTCCAACAGTCTTGAACAATTGCTGAACATTTTTTGTACTTGAGCCAATAATTCTCAAATCTTTGCAACATTTTCTTCAAGACAACACATTCAGCAGAAAGCCAGATAGGTGAATGATCAGAGGCAGCTAACGGAAGAGTGGAAACAAAAGATGAAGGAAAAGTATGTAGCCACACCAAATTGCAAAATGCCATATCAAGTTTTTCCATAACATCATCAATCAAACCCAGATCTGTTGTTTGTCCAAGTGAAAGATGGTTCATGTTGTGTAATCCGTACTAGATGAGCTTCAGTCAAACATTCTAAGAAGTCATTCATGGTGAAAGAAGATCCTTTCTTGTCAGACTTATCATCCCAATTAAGAATTTGATTGAAATCCCCAATCAGTAGCCAAGGAAGGTTAATAGATTTGCTAATGTTTTTAGGGAAAATCCCCTTCAGGGCCCAAGTAACCAAGATATTGTCAAAAAAATGACCAAAAAAAGTCACATATCAGAAAAGACTCTAATTGTTAACGTGTACTGATTTAATTGTTAATGTTGTACTGATATAGTTGTTAATGTGTACTGATTTAGTTGTTATTTTTATACTGATATATTAGTAGTTGTTAACATTTCTGAAATAATATTCAAAAAGGTTTTAGGGCCTTGTCTGACATGTGACTTTTCTTAAAGCCTTTTTTAGCAATATCTTGATTACTTGAGCCTGAGGGAGATTTTTCCATGTTTTTAATCCACTCCCACACACACATATCTTATATTGGACGAGTCCAGTTTCTCTCCCCATTATTTCTCTCCCCATCCCTCATTATCACTAGATCCGACTGTCCAATTTTTGATTCAACGATCAAGAGGGAATTTCCCAAAAACCGCGCGCGGTTTTTTAAAAATCTCAAAACCGTGCGCGGTTTTTTGGAGATTCCTCTGGATCGTTGGATCAAAAAATGGACGGTTCAGATGGTGATGATGAGGGATAATGAGAGGGCTGCTGATAAGAGTATCCTCTCCCATATTGGACTTGGGGGATCATAGATAAAAGAGATATAATACACGGCAGAATTTTCATCACTAGAGATAAAGCAATGACAAAAGTAGGGGGATGGGTGCAAAATATCCACCTCAAACCCCGCCAAGCTACGAACGTGCCACCTCCACGATTGCAAGAGAAAGATTGGAAGTCTAAGCTGATAAATGTATCCTCGGAATGAGTTTTTTTTTAAAAAAAAATTGTTTCCAGAAATAAAAATGGATAGGAATTGAATTTAGTAAATCCTGTTTTTTTTTCAGATGAACCAGTTTATTTTTTATATTGGGGAATAAAAAAAAGAAGCAGAAAAGGACACAAAATTAGAATCATTTTTCGGAAGCAGATCGCCTCAGAAGCTATTGTCTCAGAATCTCTCAAAATCTCATCGTGACCGTTGGTTCTTTTTAATCGTGTCCGTCCAGTTGTAAAACACAGCAGCTTTCATTTGTTTACTTTTAAAACAGCCCGACCATGAAAACGCCGACCTTCTTCTTCTGCAATTTTGTGCTGGCGGGTGAGCATAGACGTCGCCGGTGATTCATACTTCGTCGCCGTTCAGATCCCCAATCCACATGTTGATGAGCTAAAACCCTAGAGGAACTCTTATTTAAACCCTTAGCTATAAAGGCATCACAAGAGCTTATCACATTCTTGCAGGCTAACTTAACTGTATTCTTTCTACTCACAAGTAACTCTAATCGTAAAAGAAACTTATCATTCATAATAGGGAAAAGTAACCTTTTTCTAAATAACTAAGTACAACTCAACCTTTAAATAAAAAACCTCCTAACCCTAATGTGACTCAAAACATTTAAAAAAAAACATTTTAAGATATTTTCTAAAGATATTGAGAAAAAGATACAGTCTCTAAAGAACTAAATCAAGGATATAATAATAAGATATCGAATAGTATCATTGAGATCCCTATTCAGTAACTTATGTATCTAGAATAATATCATAAAAAGAAAAAATACTAATAAATTTAAGAGATTCTTATGATAATTCAAAATATCTAAAAATCTTTATCAAATATTTATAATAATATAGGGAATACAAAAAATGAATCTTTTAAATAATAAAATTACAGAGCAAAAATAAATTCAAAATGACTTAAATCCAGCCTATTGAATAGGCTACTTTATTTGTGTTGCTCTACATGGGTCTTTTGAAAGTTGAATACCATGCAAGATACCTAACAGAATTGAAAGAATTGAATTGCTCTATAAATTACTATCATTGTTGCCCAAAAGATATATATTTTGGATTTTGAAAAAAAAAAAAAGCTTTGCTTAAGATCGAAGTTTCATCTCACTATTATTTTCGTTGGTTTAAAAGTTCAACAGTTTGTTCCGTTAATAATGATCTTTTTGGGCGACAATTAAAATAAAAAGGAGAGGTATTTTGAAATACCTCATGGGATTCGAATACCTTTCTTGGGAAAATTATACAGATCAGAGGTCCCCCAATTCGAACCCAAGCCCAAGGGTTTAAGCCGAAGCTTAAAGTCCAAGAGACCCGAGTGAGCCGGTATGGCTTTTGGTGGAATAAAATATAATGGACTATCAGCTTCTAAAGAAATAGATATAAATTAACTTAGTAAAATTACTATCAGCTTTGTAATACCCCGAAATTTGAATTAGGGAATTTAAGGGCCAAAGTGCCAAAATGACGAAAATGCCCCTAAGGGACATAAATGACTTAGAAAAATTATGGAAAATACCCTTGTAAATTATAAAATAATGCATGAGGCATGGAAATTCTAATGTTAAAGCAAAAGTTTGAAGATAAAGGAGTGTCTTAATTAAGAAAATTATCAACAAGTGATAATAAAGTAATTAAGTAATATTGAGCTAATTACTTAAGCTGAGCAAAGAAAATTATGAAATAATTATGTAAAGCTCAAAAATTAGTGATAAATGGCTAAAAATTAGCATAAATATATTGGTTAATTAATTGGAAAATTTGAAGGAAAAAGGATGAGTTTAGGTATTTTTAAGCCTAAATGCAAGAATGGACCAATAGGAAAATTTTGTAAAAATTATGTGAAAATAATTATTTAATTAATTAAATAATTAATTAAATAATTAATAAAAAATATAATAAAAAAAAACGAAAATAAAAATGGGCAGAAAAAAAAAAGAAAAAAAAATGGATAACTTAGTTGGTAAGTTTGTATTATTATTATATTATATAATTAATTAGAGTTATATTATTTTATAATATAATTAATTGTAGTGAATAGTAATGGAATAAATAGGAAACGGATCCTATCTAGAGATCTAGGAATGGGATTTCCAAAGTCAGGGAAAAATAATGATCGGTGGAATTTTGTCTTCCGTTATACTCTTCCTGGAGAAAATTAAAGTCGTTGGTGCATTTCCTAATAAAACAAAATAGGGAAAAATGCACATAGGTATATTTTTGGATATAAGGAAAATAAATTCTAACTCAACATCTAGGCATGAGTTTGAATTTATTTTGACATATTTGGAATCAGTGAATTATTTCAAGAGATTGATATCTCCGAAAACGAATTCCGACACCGACGCGTTCGGACACGTTTTCGAGGAACTTCAACTGGACTGTTGGAGACCTATATGGAATCAAAATTTAGGTTAACTTGGACATTTCTACTAAGTGAGAACATGTCTTCGAGTTGTAAATCCAGAATTTTGTGAATTCTCCGAAATCACGCGAATCGGAGTGCCGATCGGGAAAATGGGTTTTTATAACCCAAAATCCCAAACAAAGCCCTAATTTGCCAAACAAGGCCCTTGTTTTTTTCCTATAAATACCCCCCCCTCCTTCATAATTCTCACACCTTTTCTTCTTTCTCTTGGCCGAAATTTTTGGTTGAGAAAGAAGAGAAAGGAGCTCTGGGAATTGTGCAATGGCTCTGTAGAATTGTCCGGAAAGTCTTCAACGGGTAAGTCTTTCGGTCTTTAGTTTTTAGTTTAGTAGTTAGTAGAATTGTTAGTTAGATTTAGAAAGTAGGTGACAAGATTCCTACAAATGTTTTAGAGCCTTGTTTGCGTTGAAAAAATATGCAGAGGTGTAAACATAGTAGGGATCGAGTCACTGAAAAGTTGTAGTTTTTATAGCTCTTTTAAAGGTTAGGGGTAGTAATAGCCTTTAAATTTTGAGTATGATTGGGTATCATATGGGAGGGCTATTTTAGTCTTTATTTTCGAAAATCATAAATGCGTCGAAGTTCGCGAAATTTTGGGAAGAAAATAGCCTATGTAGCTGCGCCGGCGAAATTCCGCCAAGTAGGGTATAGGGGCAAAATGGTAATTTTTACCTAAAATGCCGCTTATTGTGTCAAATCACTAATGAAAGTGATATTACTCTTATAGGACGTCGAAATCCTAATTTGCTGCCGTTACTGCTGTCCAACGTGCCGTTGTCGGACAAACCACTGTTTTTCCGTCGAAGGTACGCTTCACTTGAAACATTTACGTACATCAACGAAGGTACGTTCGCGTCTTCGGTAACCTTAACACTTGTGTTTATAGTATGCATATATGTGATGATATGTTGTGTGAATAGTTTGGTGCCGAAGGCAAGGCTAGTCTATGTGGGTAAGCCATTGAGTCACTGCTAACCCGGTGAGGCCCCCATGATAGACACTTACCTGCCATTCTGTTCAGTTAATGGATGTACGTTCGCGTACTGTAACACTAATCTAGTGCTGCTCATATACATATATGTGATAGGTACATTCACGGATAGAGATTCTGTTAGGGGTCACCGAGATACATTCACGGTTAGAGACTCTGTTCAGGGTTACCGATTATTCATACAGTTTCACACGGGTTATAGAGATATTAATACCGTTAGAGTTTTCCTAGCGCTGAGGACACGACAAGACATCGTGGCACCGGGTTTTGTGCAGAGCTATTATTGTGTAGGACTTATACATACTTGCTTTAACGCTTATGTTCTCGTCTCCGTGTCACAATCATGCAATCATGCATCTGCTATATGCATAAGAGATATCTTCTTTGTTATGTTTTGAATATCTGTCATCCGTATACTGTTTTATTTGAGCATAAGGTTAACCGTTACCTGAGATTCAATTCGATAAATTGAATCTCAGCTATAGCTTCAGGGTCAGGAGGACCACGGATCGGAGATCGAGGCAAGCTACACGAGTAAGCTCATAGTTGGAGGGCATGTGGCACGAGTGAGCTCTGAGACGGAGTTGTCACTTTATCGTTTTACGTAATTACCTATGAGAACAATAGGATGCTGTATCAACACTGTATTACACTCTGGTTATCATTTTAATGGGAATCAGTTACTCTTACGCTCCAAGGCTCTACTCTGATTTAAAAAAAAAAAAATTCCGCTTAGAAAATGGGATGTTACAAGCTTCATTTTTTTTTTTTTTTTTATCATTATAGAGCTATCAATGTATTCAGACCTTAACTCCTTAAGCCCATTAATAGGGGTTGATATAGGCTTGGTATGTATTAAGGGCCTACCACCTAACTCTATTTAACAAATAGGCTAGACTTAAAGGCCTACCTAGAGCATTTTAAAAAAGGCCTACCTAGAGCATTTTAAGGTAAACAAGCTAGGAATTTTATGGTTAAGGTGTAAAAATATACATGTAGTTTTTTTAAAAGTACACCTAATGCCAAGTGTTTTTTTTTCTTTTTTTTGGTGTAAAAGTGACTATGTGGTTACAAAAGTAAAGCAAAAGTCACATATTCTGTAACATCCCAACATTTCAAAAGCAGTATAAAATTTTTTCATCAGAGTAGAGCACCGGAACAAGAGTGTAACTGATATATTGATATAAAATGCCCACTGGCTAGTTACATAAACGGTATAGTAACCGAGAGTTTCCAAAAAGTAAAGGATAATAACGAAAGTCTTCATAGGATCCTCGAACTCCGCCGCTTCCTCTCTCCTCGGTCCTCGGTCCTCCCGAACTGACGCTATGTTAAGGGCCGAGATCCAGCGCACCGGATCTCGTGTAACGATTAACCTCATGTTTATGTATACACATACAAACGATGCACATCCACAACATCATCAGCACATACCATCACTCTATCACAACCCATGCATATGTATTGCCCCAAAGATGCGAGACAAATTGCACCCAAAGATACGAAGGCCAGATGCACCCAAAGATACGATGCCAGATTGTACCCAAAGATACAAACATAACCTCTAACCACTATATGCATTCAAACAAGATAACATCTATACAACACACCTACCACATATATGCATACCATAAACATCGAGTTAGTGTTACAAGACGCGAACGTACCTTCGTTGACGTATTCGCACGTTTACTGAAAACGATCGTTTTGACAAAAACAATAAACGTCCCGTCGGACAACGTAACGACGAGAAATCGAGTTTCGACGTCCTATAAGAGTAATATCACTTTTATTAGTGATTTGGTACTATATCTGGCATTTTGGGTAAAAATTACCATTTTGCCCCTATACCCCTAATTGGCGGAATTTCGCCAGCACTTCGTTACTCTGACAAATTTTCTTCCCGAAATTTTGCCAGAACTTCGACGCCATTTTGATTTTTGAAAATAAAGACTAAAATAGCCCTCCCATATGATACCCAATCATACTTGAAAATTTAAAGGCTATTCTAGCATTATAACACCTACTTGTGAAAGAACTACGAAGACTTCAGCTTTCGGGGACTCGATCCCTACCATGTTTCTACCTCGTCAGGCATATATTTCAATGCAATGAGGCCTAAAAACAATAGTAGGAATATCACTCCCTACTTGCTAAATCTATCTAACATTCTACTAACTACCGAACTAAAGACCAAAGACCGAAAGACTTACCCGTTGAAGACTTCGCAATTTTCCCAGAGCTTCTCTCTCTTCTTTCTCCCTCTAGATTCGAAAATCTCAAGAGGAAATGGTGTGAAAAACCAAAGGGAGGGGTGGGGTATTTATAGAAATCGGGGTAGGGTTTCGGTAGTCGGATCAACTTTGTGAGGATCGATCCGGACCGTCCAAAGCAACTTTTCAAAAACCCTCTTTTCCTTCTTCCCTTTCACACTTGGCCGAAATTCAGGCCCAAAAATAAAGGGTTTGGCCAATTGGAGGTGGCCATGTGTCACCTTCCAGAAGCTTTCAGACCGATTTCTCCGATCGGTGCTGATTCGCGTGATTTCGGAGAAATCTCAAAATTCTGGATTCATATCTCTGAAAACATATTCTCACTTAGTAGAAATGTCCAATTTAACCTATATTTTGATTCCATATAGGGCTCCAACAAATCAGTTGAGTCTTTCTCGAAAACGTGTCCGATCGCGTCCGGTTTCAGAACGCATTTCTGAAAATACCAACTTCTTCAGAAAAATTCACTGATTCCAAATATGTCAAAATAAATTCAAACTCATGCCTGTTTTTACTTTAATTAATTATAATATTAAAATATTACAACTTGCATATTACATTGATTAAAATTCTTATCTTCTTCCATTTCTAAGATTTTGTCCAGCCAAAAATCTGATCCTTTTCTTTAATTTTCGTTTTTATATTTTATTTAATATAAAATAATTATTTAATAATTATTTTATATAATTTCTTACATAATTTTCCTATTGGTCCAAATTTGTATTTAGGCTTAAAAATACCTAAACTCAACTATTTTTCTCAAAAATTTCCAATTAATTAGTAAATATACTTTTACAAATTTTCAACCACTTTCCACTAATTTTTGAGCTTTACATAATTATCTCTGAATTTCCTTTGCTTAAGCTTAAGTAATTAGCCCAATATTACTTAATTACTTAATTATCACAAGTTGATAATTTTCTTTCTTAGAACACCTCATTACCTTCATACTTTTGTATTGACATCTTTGTTTTCATGTCTCCTAAATTATCTTAGCATTTACGGGGGTATTTCGGTCATTTCCTTACTTTTTGAGTATTCTTCTACAATTTCTCCAAGTTTGTAACTTAATAAATTACCTAAATTAGGGACAATATCCTTCCCTATTTCAAATAGATTTTTACTTGCCTCCTTTATAGCTTTCACAGGGTATTTATAACCCATAATGTATTTAGGGACCTATTTGCAAATTTTCAAACGTCTTAGGGACCTAATTGCAAATTATCCTTTTTCAAGGGAAATTACCCTAACAACATGGTAAACCCAATACAAGGTGTTTGAAACCTCATATTCACCTATCTCCAATAGGTATATTTACTCATTTATGATATTTTCCCTAAGTCAGATTTTAGGGTATTACATATTCCATTAAAGTGACTATAAGCCCCACCAACATAAAGTAATGGAATATGTGACTTTTGCTCATTTTTTGTAACCATATAGTCATTTTTTAACCTAAAAAAGTATTTAATGTTGGATTCACTTTTGAAAAAATCATATGTATATTTTTACACCTTAACCCAGACTTTAATGTAAAGTCTGGCCTAAAAGCCTGGCTGGATTAACTTTTCAATAGATATTTTTCATTACATATTATACATGATATAAGTTATAAAATTACTTTAACATCCTTAAGGTTTAATTGACTTGTGCAATCCTCATCAGCCGCTTGATGCACACCTCCTTCTATTCTTCCTCTTTTCTTTTCTCTTTTTCAGGGAATCGCTTTCCAATGGATTTCTGAAGAGTCTTGTCGTTCGCTAAAATTTTCTGCAATTACCTCAAGCCACTATTTGAAAATATACAAACGGAGAAAGAAAGCGTTTTAGCCTACACTCTCCAAAAATTTTCTTGATCTTTCCTTGTGATCAGGTTGATTGTGATATATCATCTTCTTCTTCCCTCATGAAGACTAGTGTAGATTTTTTGTTTTGGTGCTGAGTAAAAATAATGCGATCAAAAAGCTGATTGGTCAGGAAAAAGTATTTTGCTCTTGCTGTCTCTTGTGGACTATGTAGTGGTGTCTCTTTAATATTTAACCTCAACTGTAAAATATGATAAACTACGGTTTGATTATGACTGGATTGTTTTTCTGCAGTTCTTTATCAGTTTTCCTCTTCAATGAAATTCAAGCTCAACATTGTTATTTCTTAAACTATCTGGAAGAGTTCTTTTGAAAGACTTTCAATTTTTATTTTTGGATGAGGAAAAAATAGTTTAAATAGACTTTAAATAAGTTACTATATTTTTTTCCTTGTTTTGCTAAGCACATGTATTTTTATGTTGGAGGCAATCATAGGCAGTGTTGGGCACTAAATGTAAGTATCTCTTCCACCGAGGATTCGAACATTAATTTGTCATGTTGTGAGGGTCTAGCCACTTCTGTTAGACTTAACCCTCGTTGGTAGTTACAATTTGTTATGTATTTGTATAGGCTCAAAGCCTACTTGAGGTCTTAAGGCTGAAACACAGGGCCTTTTAAAAAACCTAAATTATAAATAAGCGTTTAAAAAGGCTTCAAGCAAGCCAGGTCTCGTTTTCCAAGGATCAGGCCAAAGCCTTAAAAACAACTTGTATGCAGGCTCAGGCTTTAGCCTATGTTTGGTTTAAGGGAAGGTTAGGGGAGAGAGGGGAGGGGAGGAAAATTTTTGACCAAATTACCCATGAGAAATTTTAAAAATTACCTAACTTTTCGCATCGTTTTCCGCACATTAACTTTGGAAGTATGTCACATCATGGGTATATCTGACTTTTCACACTAGGGAGAGGCACCTCCCCTCCCTCCCTCACCTCCAACCAAACATAGCCTTAAACTTCTATTACAAGCTTATGCCTATTTAGCCAAATTCTGGTATGAGCTGGCCTATTCTTATAGTGGGAGCCAAAACCGACACCTCTTTTTGAATAATAGCCCGAAGAGCTTCAGATGGAATAAATAGCATTTTGAGTGATTTATATGATAAAATTGTTAGTATGGCTTGATCATACTCTGATTTGCACAGTTTATTATATTTGAAAACTTGCCCTGTTTTCACAAACAGAATCTATACTTTAACTTTAAAATTTCATAACTCATGTCGTTCACATCCAAATTAGGACTCTATGGAAAGATTTATGTGTCTACTATACCCATGCCAACTTGCATGAGCATTAGATTTCGCTTACTGATCTTTATCATATAATGAAGTTTGACTGTGCTCTGAAAAGAGCTGAAACTGACAGTCAAGAACATACATGTTAAATTCATAGTTAAAAGGATAGTCCATTGCTCTGATTTGGTCACAATCCATCTTAACATATCAACTATACATGCCAAGGCCCCATATTGAATTTACACAACTCACTAAATTATTTATGCATCTAACAACTTAAAGCAGAATAACGTCATACAAAGTTCATTTTTTTTCCTTCCACTTACCATTGCTTCTTGCTTTAGCTTTTCCCTTGGAAGCTCATAATCTAGCATGTTTAGTTATTGGGGGTGAGATTCAAGGAATCCCACTACTCAAACATACATGGTAAAGCTTGACAATATCACATGCTTCCAACTTAATCAATAACTTCATAATATAATGACATGTTTAAAATTATATATTATGCATTATTTGTAATCACATAGGCCTATAACATGCTTCAAACATAATCACATGTAAAAATGCATGATTTTACGTAACCAAATAAACATGCAAAAATGTCAATTCATACAAGCAACAACCGAGCATATAAGAGTACAAGGTAAAGTAAGGGAAAAGAAAGTGATGATTTCCCAACTTCCAATCCTATCAACCACCACATTTCAATCTTTAATCACATCATTAATCATGATTTAATCTTAAATCGTCCTTTCCTTATTTTATAAAATATTGGGCAGTTTCTCCTCTTATTTTCATGGTTTTTAAAATTACAAAAATTCAAGAACGAACAACTCATCCAATCCTTATCAACATCATCAGCATAATTAATAACATCAATAATTATCACTTACGTAGGTGCAAGCTACAAGCATGATTCCTTGTGAACCCCTCCTCTCTGAGAATAATCTTTTTCTATTACTAAACAGATCAACAAGAGGGATTTTGAGCCCATGGATGGATTTAAATGAGAACTGAAATTTCATAATCAGAAGGTTGTTGGGTTAAGTCCATTTCCAAGGAAATGTCTTGCAACTTCTGCTCAGATTGAGAGATCTTGTAAGCGAGGTTACAAATGTTCATTTTACTCCAGCTAATCAAAGTTGAAAGAGTCATACACAACTTATTATGGATTAAGAAAGTAGGAGAACCATGTGACTCTTGACTCCAACAATCTTGAACAATTGTAGAACATTCTTTGTACTTGAGCCAACAATTTTCAAATCTTTGCAACTTTTTCCTCAAGACAACAAACTCAATAGAGAGAAAAATAGGTGAATGATCAGAGGCAGCTAACGGAAGAGTGGAGACAAAAGATGAAGGAAAAGAATGAAGCCACTCCAAATTCCATAAAGCCATGTCAAGTTTTTCCATGACATTATCAGACCCAGATCTGTTGTTTGTCCAAGTGAAAGATGGTTCATGTTGTGTAATCCGTACTAGATGAGCTTCATTCAAACATTCTAAGAAGTCATTCATGGTGAAAGAAGATCCTTTCTTGTCAGACTTATCATCCCAATTAAGAATTTGATTGAAATCCCCAATCAGTAGCCAAGGAAGGTTAATAGATTTGCTAATGTTTTTAGGGAAAATCCCCTTCAAGGCCCAAATAATCAAGATATTGTCAAAAAATGCCCAAAAAAAGTCACATGTCAGAAAAGACCCTAGTTGTTAACGTGTACTGATTTAGTTGTTAATGTTGTACTGATATAGTTGTTAATGTGTACTGATTTAGTTGTTATTTTATACTAATATATTAGTTGTTGTTAACATTTCTGAAATAATACTCAAAGGCTCTAGGACCTTGTCTAAATATGACTTTTCTTGAGGCCTTATTTAGCAATATCTTGATTACTTGGCCCTGAGGAGGATTTTTCCATGTTTTTAATCCACTCCCACACACGTCTTATATTGACTTGGGGGATCATAGATAAACAAAGATATAATACACAGCAGAATTTTCATCACTAGAGATAAAGCAATGACAAAAGTAGGGGGATGGGTGCAAAATATGGGTTCGGCTTCCATTCACTGCGCTTCATATCCTCTTCCGTCCTCTGCGCAGAAAACGACGCCGTTTGGGGTTAAAATGGGACCTGGACAAATTATCACATACGACACCGTTTCAAGTCGACAGATTTTTCCCTCCACCAGCACAGGTCGACATATTTTTGTTTGGCGCTTTCTGTTCTTTGGCGCCTTCCATTCTAACAACGCGGGAAAGCTGATCAGATATGCAGAAAAGATTTTCAACAAGAATTCTAATGAGAAGTGATTGTGGGCATTGATTGGTAAGAATTCTAATTAGGGACAATCTACAGATTCAGTTCTGAAAAAGAAAAATCCATCATCTGAATCAATTCTCTGAAATGCTGAAGAAGCATATAAACGTGGAAAAATATATATTTTCTTATATATATTATGTGCTCTGTTCATGAATGTGTGTGATTGAAAAATACTTGCATTTTTGAAGCCACGTGAAGATCACTAGCTGCTTCCTCCCATAATCCCAACAGAGCCCTTGCCATTCCCCTTATTTTGTATCCTTTAGCTGATTCCGGATTAATCTAAAACAAACAATGTAACTTTGAGAGTTTGAATCTACACATACAAGTCATGTAGACAAAGTCAGCCTCATCAAAATTTTAGTAGTAATTAAAGCATAACTTCCAAGCTTTCTGTGCAATAAGTTATGGCATGGTAAAAGCCAAGAATTAAACCTGCAAGGCAGTATCAGCATCACGAATTGCAGCATTCTTCAACTTGATAAAGACACTAGCTGAAAGCAAGAAACTTAATTTAAGTTTCTAAATTCCAAGAAATGATGTGGAAGGCAGTAAGATAAACCACATTTACTCATAGCTTCTTGGTTCTGGAAGATAAATTATTAGAGTACCTTTGGTAGCATAGAGTATGGCCGAATGGGGATTCAAGATAAATTATTACTGCTGCAACAGTCCTTAAAGCAAGCCATTATTTGTTAGATATACTAAATATTACACTTATATTAGCCATCAAGTTCACTTTTGTGCATAAAAAAGAATTTCTTTTTCAGGACTTGCATTAGGAGCAGGGCATAAGTAAAATCTTCCATTATATATTATTTTATTATGCAAGTTTAAAAGGAAAATTTGATGACAAAGTTGAATTTAAAAGAGTTTCTAGCAATATATGCATGTGTATGCTTTGTTTTGGTTTATATATGTGTGTGTAAATATATGGACAATTTATAATTAATTTATTATTTCATCATTGATTTACATTGGGCATATACTTTTTAATTTTGCAGAAGGCTTATGTCATGGCTATAAATTTGACTCCTACACTTGATCTTGAATTTGACAATATAATAGAATCATGGGAATTTTGGAGGGCATATGGTAGAAGAATTGGTTTTGGTGTTAGAAAGCAGAAGTTCAACAAGAGTAGAAAGGATTCGTCAACATATGCATCTTATCTATATGTTTGTAATAAGGAAGGGGTGAGAAAACCAAATAGACAAGAAGTGCAAATTAGGAAGTCTAGAGATGAGACAAGAACAAGTTGTGAAGCTAGAATGAAAGTTAAGCTAGTAGATGGAAAATACAGAGTAAGTGAAGTTTTTCTAGATCATAATCATCCTCTTCAGCCTCCTGAAGCAGTTCATTTGCTTGCATCACATAGAGGGCTAACACAAGCTCAACGTTTTGAATTAGAAAGTGCTGAAAAAGCTGGGATTAATCAAAAATCCGCATTCAATTTGCAAAGCCAATATGCAGGAGGTCGAGACAATTTAGGATATACAAGAGTTGATGTGAAAAATTATCTTAATGCAAGAAGGCAACGTGCTATGAAATATGGTGAAGCTGGATGTATATTTCGTTATTTTGAACAACAATTGCGTAAAATCCATCTTTTTTTCATTCTCACCAGATGGACTCAGATGAGCAAGTGACAAATGTGTTCTGGGCTGATGCACGCATGTTAGTTGACTACGCTTGCTTTGGAGAAGTCATTTCACTCGATACTACTTATTGCACAAATAATAATCATAGACCTCTTGCAATTTTCTCAGGCTTCAATATTATAAAGGAGGGGTGATTTTTGGAGTGGCATTGTTATATGATGAGACCATTGAGACATCCAAATGGCTCTTTAACACTTTTTTGCAAGCACACAAGAATGCAAGGCCAGTAACAATCTTTACTGACCAAGATGCTGCTATGGCACGAGCATTACATGAAGTTATGCCACATGTAAAACATGCCTTGTGCACATGGCATATTTCAAGGAATGCAATGAAGCACCTTCCGAATTCAATGGTTAGAGATTTCAACCATTGCATGTATCATTGTTGGGATGAAACAGAGTTTGAAGCAGCTTGGCAAGCATTATTATCAAAACAAGATGTAGCAGAAAACTCATGGTTGATGTACATGTACCAAATAAAAGAGAAATGGGCAGCATGTTATTTGAAGAATTCAAGGACACTTGGTATGAGAAGCACACAAATTAGTGAAAGTGTCAATGCCTCCGTCAAAAGTTGCACCAATGTTAAATTGGATATCAATCGATTCTTCCAACAATTTGAACAAGTTCTAGAAGATAAGCGCTATAACGAATTGAAAAGAGATTTTGAGGCACGTGACAAGTTGCCAAGGTTGTTATTGCAGAGTTCATGTATGCTTCGTCAACTTTCTGATATCTATACTCGGCCTATCTTTGATTTGTTCCAATATGAATATGATTTACGTGATGCTACATGTATAAAAGAGAGAAAGAAAAATGAAAGTGAAGAGGAAAGTGCAACCATGTTCGATTATGTTATCACCATGTATGATAAGAAAAGGGAGTATAGTTTGACATTTGATCCTTCAATGGAGACAATTACTTGTAGCTGTAAAAAATTTGAACGAGTGGGCATATTATGTTGTCATGCATTGAGAGTATTGAATGAACGTGATGTCAAACTACTACCCCAAAAATATATTATGAAGAGGTGGACAAGAGAAGCACGATGTGGTGTAGTGTATGATATGAAAGGAAAAGAAATTGAAGTTGACCCTAAATTACAAAGATCAAATCGATACAGACAATTGTGCCCCTTACTTGTCAAATTAGCAAGTGACGCATCAGAAAGTCCAGAGGCATTCTCTCTTGTCCATGAGTCCGTGTTGGAACTTAGTAAGAAAGTAACTGAGCTTCATATAAAACACCTATCAGATGTCAGTAATAGTGATGAGGATGGTGCGGGGAATCATCACGGTGGTAATAGTTGTAGCAGAGTTGTTGGTTTCAAAAAGAGATATTGTAGAAAGATAAGTAAACGGATAAAGAGCTGTGTTGAAATTGGTCCAAAAAGACGAAGAACAAAATCCTCTAAAAAACCTCCTCAAGTTTCACAACCTTTGAGAACTTCACAGGTATACTTATGATATCAATGTAATGTTTTAATATGCATATTAGTTGGTTATAGTTTCTTTCTAAATTTGGAAATGGTGCAGCATAATCAACTTCAAAGATCAGGCACATCAACTCAAACAGATCACAATAATATGATGTTGGACAACTCACAACCGAGTGAAATGACTTATACTGATTTGTTAATGGTATGCCATATCATGTTTGACAACATAATCAATAAATTTGTTCATTTAGGATATGTATATCTTGAGTTATTCTTTTTATTTTTTTCATTGTAGGCGCCACTTGAATGTGACATCACATTGCTTGAAGCACTGGATTTTAGCCAAACATATAATGCAGTAACCATAAAGTATCATGATAGTGAGAGAAAACAATTTAGTCACTTTTATTGAAATTTGAATTTTTTACATAACAATGTCTCATCTCAAGATAGAGTTGACAAATACAATGTTACATAATGATACAAATGCAGGTTCTATGATTGACAGTGATTTCACTCCTACTACTACATTAAGTCTCCAGTTCAACTTCTTTTGTGTAGCTCTTTTGTACAGCTCATTGCTTCTTCTGGGCTGCTGTCTTTTTTGATCAAGCAAGCTCATCATATTGTTCTCTTGTGTTGGTGTCCATTTTGATCAAGGAAGCATCATTATTCACTGAAATCTCCTTTGGAAGCTTTTGGAAAAATGAATCTAGTCTTGAAATTCCATCTTTCAGTTTCTTGGTGATAGCATTATCTACTCTTGATCCAATTTGCCCTTCAAATGCATCAACCATCCTGTCAGATGAGAAGCAAAAGTGTGAGTCTCAACTTACAAGACAACCCCAAAAAAATGCAACAGAAGAATATGTCAACAGATAATGGCATACTGCACATATGAAGGCCATATAGAGTTGTTTTTGTTATGTGTATTTCTAGCTACAAATCAGATCATTTTGTACATGGCTAGGTAGTAGTCTTCTTATATTTTCTGAAATTTTTGGTGAGTTACAAACATATTGTTCTGATTTGTAGATAAATGCAGGGGAAAAAGGCACTTAAATATATAGGTAAATCATAGGAAACCAACAATCAGAAATGTAAAACGAAAAATAACATATCCATTACCAGCAAGATTTCTAATAACAGAAGTAACCAGAAAAATGGTCATACCCTTGATAAAGCCAAGATCCATCCAATTTAATTGAAATGTCTTTTATGTCACACCTAGTGTCCTCCAGGACCAGTTTCAATGATTCTTCCTGATTCTCCATGCCCAATGTAAGTCCAATGTCCATGTCTTCAACCTTTGCAGCACTAGAACTTATCAATTTCCTATTTGTTTACATTGCACAGAAGATGGAACAAATAAAAACAAACAAGAGGAACAAGGAATAGGCATCATCTAGAGCCTGAGCAAGAAACAGGACGCATAGAACAATGCATAAAATATTTTGGATAGGATAAAAGAAACTTGATTGTCATAAAGTTAAGTAAAACAATAGATCCTCCATCCCATGTTGAATGAAAAGAAACTAGTAAAGCCAAATCCTATTTCATAGTTTTATCAACAGCATTGATGAAAGTATAGTCTCATTAGGAAAAGTTCCTTCAAAATGATAAATATAAATAATGAAAAAAGGAGTTCTGTTCCAATGTTCGTTGAGTGTGTCAGGAGAAAAGAATTGGGAGTCAGATACTGAGAGTTAATAAGTACTGAGTATTGTAATTAATTAATTTACCCAAAGCTAAGGATGAGAGATGTATAAGAAGGGTTAAATGGGATGTTGTAGTTGTCTTGGAAGTGAAAAAATTACAAATCTATTCTGACTACTCATAACCGTAAGCTTGTGCAATTTTCTCAGGATGCAATTGTTTGGTGTATCACAAGTTCAGTCAATATACTGGTAAATCAAGCAAAATTAATCCCATTGGCAATTCCTCTTTCAGCTCCAGAAAAATAAAATGCAAATCTAGTTGAATATATAAACGAGACGTTCAAAAAAAGAAATTCTAAATTATATACCTAAACTGAAGCACTGCCTTCGTCATAAAAGCATCAATTTGATATAAAGTGATGTTTGAAAGCATCATAAAAGCATTACCCACAAGTGGAATTTTCACAGTCTTTATTATATTGGGCAATCGAAGTGGGATCATTGAGGAAATTGCCTCATTTACAAGCAAGTCTTTCACGAAATCAAGACCATCTTGAGTTATTACCAAGGACATGGAAGATTGGTCGGTGGGCTGATTCTGAGCATACACAGGAATCAAGGAAGAAGCTAATAGAAGTAGATATAGAAAAGGCACCATTTTGGTTTCCGGGTTGCAAAATCTAGAGGTGGTTCCTTGACGCAAAGACGATAGAAAGTGGTTCCTCGACTTGTGCTGGTGGAGGGAAAAATCTGTCGACTTGAAACAGTGTCGTATGTGATAATTTGTCCAGGTCCCATTTTAACCCCAAACGGCGTCGTTTTCTGCGCAGAGGACGGAAGAGGATATGAAGCACAGTGAATGGAAGCCGAACCCGCAAAATATCCACCTCAAACCCCTCCAAGCTACGAAACGTGCCACCCCCACGATTGCAAGAGAAAGATTGGAAGTCTAAGCTGATAAATGTATTACAAGGGTGTGCATAGTAATACTCTCGGAATGAATTTTTTTTTTCAGAAATAAAAATGGATAAGAATTGTATTTAGTAAATCCGGTTTTTTTTTTCTCAAGATGAACCGGTTTATTTTTTATAGTAGGGAATAAATAAAAGAAACAGAAAATTTCTGCTGTTCACATAAAATTAGAATCATTTTTCCTTTCCCTCTCACTCCCTCTCTCTCCTGCCAAGAAGTCAGCAACAAGCACCCCTCAAAACCTCCCCCAAACCTGTTCTCCCTCCGCCACCTCCCATGGAGGTTCCCTCCGCTGCTCCAACCCTCTCCTCTGCCCCACCCTCTCATCTCAACTATCCCGACTCCGTAGATTCCTTGGATGAATTTGTCCCTTCAATCGCCAAGCTTCACTGTGGAATTTCTTCCTCTTTTAACCTAAGTTGCGCGACCTTTCCCTTCCAATCCCAAGAATAGACCCCACAAGGCAGTTCTGAAAATCGGAGAGGAACCTCGATAAAAACCCTTAGAGGTTCGATCCTCTTATACTTCCCTGACCCTTGTTCCCTCTTTGGATAATTGCGTTTTTCGATTTGGAATTTGGGGATCAGGGTTGGTGGAAGGAACTGGAAGAAGAAGAAAGGTGGAACGATTTGGTTTTGTAACGATGTCTGCTTGTAGTTTGTGGAAGCAAGAGATCTTTCTTTGAAGATATTCCTTTGTCACCTCCAGTTTCTAAGAGGCTAGGTTGCTCATCTTCTCCAATTCGTTTCTCCACTCGAGCCTCGTTGATCAACTTCGGTGGTGTTCCCTCAAATGGAAGTTCGGTGTTTTTTCCTTTGCTTCGCGATTGACTATTTGGTTTAATTTCTCTTAATTTGTCTCATTTCGGGGTAAAACAGCCGAAAACAAATGGTAAATCGGACCAATTAATGATTCATTTTAAATCTCTTAATTCTTTGATTTTAATTAACTGTTGAGTTTTTCTATACATTTTTGCCATTCTGGTAATGAAGCATGGAACTTAGGCCAATAACAAGAACAACAATGACGACGATAATGATTGTACCAATTATACTATGCTGATTGGAACTTGTATCTTTGATTGAGAGATGGGGTTCTTTTCCCCTTATTTTCTTTATTTGTAGTTGCTTAACTAGATGCTTGTATTGTTTCATATCAGCAAATGTAATGAATGTTCTATAGGTGTCACTTATTTCTCCATTTTTTTTAACACGTATCTCTGACCAGTTGGTATATAACCTTTCAGCTTCTTGAGGTAGCCCTGCAAGAATGTGGAAATGATCTAGATGTTGCAATCAAAAGCTTGCATGAGCATTGCTTGGGATCTGCCGATGGAAATTCTAATTTTCGAAAAAAAAAATTAAGTTAACAAACGTAATTCTAATTCTCAGAGTAAAAATAAAATGAGTTAACAAATGTGATTCTGATTCTCAGAACTTTTCCAAGGCATAGGAAAAAAAAAACGGTTTCATCTCAGAAACAGAAACAGTGTTAGGGAACAGAGTGGTTGTCATACACAGCTGAAGCATCATATTGGTCTCAATATAAGCCACATACCAATGAATGTATTAAAATGATAAATTTTCTACATTTGCCCAATATTAATTTTTTATATTTTTCTCTACTTTATAAATAATTTTCACACCCCTCTCCCCTCTTTCTCTCTTTCCCATAGTAATTAAATAGAGGAAATCTAGAAAATGTCATTAATTATCCTATAAATAATTTATATTTTAAACCAATTTTTTTCCCATACAATTGACTTACATTTAGGTATATGTACAAAGTTGTATTTAATAGGTAAGTCATTAAATTTTTTACATAAATGTATAATTTTATCTTTTATTTATTATTGTGTAAATTGTTATTTTCTTAAAAAGTGTATAATTAAATAAAGCTAAAATTAGAAAGTTGTTGATATTAAGGCAGAGTTAACGAGTTTAAAGGTTTTATTTGTTTAGTGGAAGATATTAGAAATGATTTATAAATACATGTATTTAGCGGCTTTTTTCCCAATGTGCACCTAATTAAATAACTATTTACCAAAATACCCCTGTTTTGAAACTATTTCCCAATATACCCCTGTCAGAAAACTATTTCTCAATGTGCCCCTGTGTTAGTCGACTAAATCCATGGTTTAGTCGACTAAATCGCGGGGCCAAATTTTTTTTTGCAGCCCCCGACATCTAGTCGACTAAAACTTAAGTTTTAGTCGACTAAACCCATTTAGTTTAAGTTTTAGTCGACTAAACCCATTTAGTCGACTAAAAAACCCATTTAGTCGACTAAATCATTAAAAAAAAAGTTCAAACTTCAGAAGGCCATAACTTCTGGCTCGGGAGTCTGAATCAAGCGATTCTTTTTTGATTCCACCTAACTTTTGAGATCTATGCACTGATATAAAAATTATCTTCAGATTTAATGAAGAAAGGAGGAAAAACAAGTGATTCTTTATATATATATATATATATATATATATATATATATATATATATATAGTTTATTATATATAATTAATTAATCATTATTTCTAATATTATTATCTAATAATAATTAATTGATCTTATTTTAGATTTTAATATCTTTATTTTTCTACCATGTATTTGGTAGAAAATCAAAGACACTCAACCCAATAAACAATTAAAAAATAAATAACTTAATCCTTCTTATCGTGGAATCAACAACGTACGGAAATCGGCGACATGAACCACGTAGAGAAAAAGTCAAGGGTTATTAACTTCAACAAAACTAACAATTCATTAAATATATATCATGGGTTTTTTCCCAATTTGCTATATTTAATGAATTGTTAGTATTGTTAGCATTTTAATTTGTTTTACCGAATCATTTGGTTAGTGATATTAGTGATCCTAGATATTAGCTATGATCCTAGATTTTAGCTAGATTGACTACCGTGCTATCATAACATATGATCTCATGCATAATTTCTAAACACTGTTATTCCCCTAAAATCAAGCCCCACAAATTTAGTGTCGATATTTTTCCTATTTGTCTTTTCTTTTAAAATCCATATTATTAATGGAGAGAAAATCTCAATTTTGAATATATTGTATTTTGAAAATACAGTATTAATTGTTACGTTGAAATTCAAAGTTTACCAAATACATGGTAGAAAAATAAAGATATTAAAATCTAAAATAAGATCAATTAATTATTATTAGATAATAATATTAGAAATAATGATTAATTAATTTTACAATAAATATCTCTCCATTAAATATAATTAATTTCCTCACAAAACCTTAGGATTGGTACCATCATTTCCCCTCTATCTTATCTTTATTGTCACCGGAGATATTATATTATCTACAAAAAAGAAAACATCAAATAAAAGAAAACTATATTTTATATATATATATATATATATATATATATATATATATATATATATATATATATATAAAGAATCACTTGATTATATTTAATTAATTGTTGGTATTTTCTGCGCAATAAAGAATCACTTTTTTCCTTATTTCTTCATTAAATCAAGATAATTTTTATATCGGTGCATAGATCTCAAAAGTTAGGTGGAATCAAAACAAGAATCGCTTGATTCAGACTCCCGAGCCAGAAGTTATGGCCTTCGAAGTTTGAACTTTTTTTTAATGATTTAGTGATTTAGTCGACTAAACCATGGATTTAGTCGACTAACACAGGGGCACATTGGGAAATAGTTTTCTGACAGGGCTATATTGAGAAATAGTTTCAAAACAGGGGCATTTTGGTAAATAGTTATTTAATTAGGGGCACATTGGGAAAAAAGCCTGTATTTAGCATACATATTTTAACCAACAAAATTATATTAGCGGAAAAAAAACCCCGGCAATATTACGTAATAAAATAATAAGATGCGAACCGTCCAATAAAAGCAAGCTGTCATAAAGTTATGTGCTCAAGGTGTGAGTTGATCATTCGTGGACCTAAATCTCTGTACGAAGAGACCGTCCCCTGCCCAAACTTGTGTTGAGCTCGTTCCTCTTCTCGTTTTGGCGCTGTCTTTCGCCTTGAAAATTCTGGGGAATTCTCTGCTTCTTTCTTCGCTAACCCTAATTGTTCATATATACTTACATACATATATTGATTTTATAGATATTTAACTCCAGAGAGTTCTAAAGAGAGCGAATTTGAACGGGACATAGAATTTTCCAACTATGGGGCCAAATGCAGGTTCTTTATCGGCGGTGGCCAGGCAGGCAGAGAAACTTCGAATAAACGGCAATAATTACTTCAAGAAAGATCGGTTTGGAGCTGCTATCGATGCTTATACGGAGGTATTCTTCAGATTTGGATTTTGAGAAATGTATATCGACCTATGTTACTATACTTCCTTGTGCTTATTGCTTTTCTTTTATACTTCCTTGTGCTTATTGCTTTTCTTTTATCCTCTGTTGATTTCGTTTTGTTGTCGAAGGCAATTACTTTAATGCCCGATAATCCGGTTTATTTCACGAATCGTGCTCTGTGCCATCGCAAGCGGAAGTATGTATGGGGACTATCTAATTTGATTTTCTCTTTGTCTGGAATTTCATGAATTGAAGTCGGTTTTCTTGTTTCTTTTATGCTCATCGTTGTTTTTGGTTCTTGCAGTAACTGGGAGAAAGTGGAGGAAGACTGTCGGAAAGCTATTCAACTTAATCACAAGTCAGTTAAGGTTGTTGTGATCCCCTTGTAATTTCAAGCCTTCAACACGTCTATTATTGATTTTCTGTCATTTCCTCACTGATTAATCGTCTGGCACGTTTGAATTGAGTGTGCTGCGTATTTAAATTATCCTGGGACAGATATAGCTATAATTCTGGATTTCGAATGGCTCTATTTCTTTCATAATAGCATGTTGAAATTTTTAGGTGTACTTTTCTTAACCCCATTTTGGAAAACTGGGGTATTGGATGCTTGTTGAAATCTTGTGATTAGATAGTCGATGCAAACTTATAGCAGAATGATTAGTGAGAAGTTATATTTATTTTCTAAGTTAACACTAAAGTTTCTATTGGGTGCACATTTTAGTATTTATTCAGATGAATTCTAGTGATATTTAATAGTTTCCCTTGGATCTCATCCTTTTGAGTGATCTTTCTGGGTGTATCATGCAGTCCATTTCTTCAGCGTAGGTGGCGTAATGTAAGACTCAAATGTATTTTGTTTGTAACGTCGTATGATATTTATACTCTCTGGAGAAAAAATATTTAAAATTATGCTGCAAAGAGGGGCATTAATGGTAGCTTTTTATGGGCCAAATAATCCATAGTGTATTTCCCTTTTTTCCCAAGTCTTATGAAGCTCAATGCTGGCTCCTTTTTTTAAATGATTATGGTCTTATGGAGAATAATCGGCTGATCCTCATTGGTTTGGTTTTGATTCAGGTAAGATATATCTGGACTATTTTCTTTTTCAAATATGGATTACAATCAATTATATAGGGGTATTTGTTCATAGTGAGATGGGTTTAAAATGGAAGACACTGGCCTTAGAGCTATATTATCTTGTATACAATGTCATTGTTTTGATCTAACCTTCAGAAGAATATATTGATTGTATAGTGGTTTTCATGAGAGGTGTGTGCTGTTTTAATAGAACTATAGAAGCAATGGCTGGAAGATAGTCTTTGACTATGATGCATTGTATGTGGCAATAATTACATTTTATTCTGATATGTAAACTGTAAATACATATCAGTTAGTTAGTTAGTATTAGTAGTTAGCCGTTGGGTCAGTTAGAGTTAGTTGTCATTCTGTTATTCTGTTATGAGTTGTATTAGACAGTTGCCTTGAGAGTCAGCCTCTAATCAAAGAGACATTCAAGAACAAGCGCAATTCGAACCATAAGAGTCATTCTCTCTAGGATTCAGTTTGGCAATTGGGATTATTCAAGAATGTCCAAAAATCCAACCAAGAAGCAAGTGCAATTTTTGGATCAGTTAGAGTCATTCTCTACCGTGTTCAAACGGCATTTGAAATTTTAAAAAAAAGAACAGTATCAAGAAAGTGGCTCGGTCAACACAGAAGAGGGATTCGAATCGGCCAACACGGAGGATTCTAATCAATTCGGCAACAGAGTGTCGTTGGTTCTGGTATATTGGATTCAAAGTCATGCCATCTGCTCACGTTGGGAATCTGGTTTTGGGTCTTCGAGAAGCATTGGGTTGTGTCGATTGATTCTTGTTCTAACTTTTGTCTTCCATCAAACGCTCGAGCATCGTCGATTTTGTCTCTTTATCCCGTTCGACGTGGAATTTGCATCGCACAAGAGTGTTACCTTACGTGTGTCCGGGTTATATCCGCATCGTCGATTCGAGTGATAAGTCTGGGGAAAAAAAAAATCGTCGCATCTTGACTAGCGGTGTTTTGTTTTATCGTCGCGTCGGCATTCTAATTCTGAGTTTAGTAGCTGAAGTCGCGTTGTCGATTTTGGTTATCTGGTTCTTCGACAATGGGGTGGTGAGGTCGAATTACTATCGGGTTAACGGTGCAGGTTATCATCGGTCATTGCATCACAGTTGCCGCTTGAGTTGCGGGTTGAGTCCGACAATACGAACCACATTACCCAATCGATTCCTTCTTGCTCTCGCATTATATGGTTGCAACACGTTCTCGGACTTCAAGTACAACCATGTCGACGAGTTAAGCGAGCGTGTACGAGCGTTGGAGTCGTCTATTGCTGACCTCCCGAATACGATTCAAACGGCCATTACCAATCAATTTGTTGACATTACGAAAGGGATTCAAACAGCCATTACAGACCAATTTGCAATGCTCACAGCCGCTCAAGAGAATCGTCAACATGGAGAAGATACGCAAGAAATTGACGGAGCGCACTGTAATAATTACAGATTCTACCACCAACCCAGAACAGGGGACGGTGAACACACGCCGCCGAACAGAGTAAGGAAGATAGAATTTCCAAGATTTCAAAGAACTAACATTGTTGGATGGATTGACCAGTGTGAACGCTATTTTGAAATTGATAATACACCGGAAAGTTGGAAGGTCCGGCTGGCTAAAGAGAATCTTGATGCAAAGGCCTACATATGGCACCAGGCATTGGAGGAAGAAGAATCGGGCAGACGAATTTCTTGGCAAGGGTACAAACAAGCACTGCAGGTCCGTTTTGGGCCTTTGAACGACGTAAGAATACCAAGAACAGCGACATGGAGCGTTCTTGGACCTACCCAGAGTGTGTCGAGTGCAACGGATACAATGAAAGATGTGACCGAGAAGAATAAAGAGACAAAGATGAGTGCTAATAGACGTAAGCTTCCAACATATGAACTTGTCTCTAACTTTCGACCCATTGAAACAAGGAACGATGCTACTTCGGCAACTGGAGAGAGTGGGTTTGCAATTGATTTTCGAAACTCAGAAGCGACCAGCAATGAGAATCTTTCATATGGAGTTGATGGGGCTGCTGGTGTCTACTCCACGGGGGGATTACACGAACTCTTGCATGCAATAGACACGAGGGAAATGACGGAAACGGTGCCTGGAGTAGTTTCCTTCGTTTCGAAGGTTGCTGCTGACTTTCGCAACCCAGATACATGGAAGGGTGCGAGAACAGCTTCTGGGGAAGTTTTGAACACCACTAATCCTGTTTCAGAGTCTGCTTCGTCGAGTTTGGAGTTGGTTCCTCCACTTTTATCAAGCGATGTCTCTATATTGACTAGAAACGGTTCTGAGCTGCCATTTGATGATAATGGGCATTCTGGAACAACAGATTTTGGAGTTGTTTCTAGTTGTATTTATGATTTTCACAACTCAGGAATGAGGGAATATGCGAAAATGACCTTTATTACTAATGGGTCTTCAATATTTGACTTTACTAAAGGTTTGCAGGGTTTTTGGTGCCACACAGACAAGTGTGAGTATAGAGAAAAGACACCAAGTGATAGTGGGTCCCAGTTAATGACATGCAAGGGCATCTTCTTTTTGTTTGACCCTGTTTGCGGTATCGTTCAGCCTAGCTCAAGCACTATTTCTTTGTATAATGGGTTACAGCTGGCCAGCACCTTCTTTAAGCCACAGGATCATTTTGAAATGACAACATTACATGAGTGTTTGGGCTTCGTCTTTCAAGAGTTAGGCCCAAAGTTGTTACTGTCATGGTTTTTACCCAACAAGCCTACAAGCTCATGTGCTAATTGGGTTTTTCTGGTTGTTTTTACTGCAAGATGCTTGGTTCTGAGTTGGTTCAGGGGAGAGCTTATTAAAATGCTTTTTGGATCAACATTACAACCATTATTTCCATTTGGCTCAGAATTCAACAAGTCAGTGTGGCTGTGTGCAGCAGTTCTCTAGACAGATTTCAAGCAACAGTTTTGAAGATCAGCAAGAGTTTCTAGAATAAAAGCTTAGAAAGCTTATGTTTACAATGGGGTTTCACTCTATATCAGTTTTTGAGATTTAGTTTGTGTTTTGTTGTCTTTCATCCTTGAGGGCAAGGATGTTTTTGGGAAGGGAGTATTGATATGTAAACTGTAAATACATATCAGTTAGTTAGTTAGTATTAGTAGTTAGCCGTTGGGTCAGTTAGGATTAGTTGTCATTCTGTTATTCTGTTATGAGTTGTATTAGACAGTTGCCTTGAGAGTCAGCCTCTATCCTATATATAGATGAGGCTGGACTAACAGAAGGATATGTTTTGAGATGTATTGTATCTGAATATGATGAATAAATGAGGAGTGCAGCAGATCTGCCTCTCTCCCTTCTTGTTCCCCCCATTTCTTCTAATCTTCTACAACCCCCTTATCATATTCATATGTATTGTTACTGCGATCACGTTTCTTTGTTTGGAGCATCTTGAACCTATTTAAATATCCTTTTGTTATATCACAGGCCCACTATATGTTGGGACTTGCTTTGCTGCAGAGAGAAGAATATGCCAAGGGAATAAGAGAATTAGAGAAGGTTTGCTGCTACTGAAGTCTCCTCCGCAATATATATATATATATATATATATATATATATATATATATATATATATATATATATATATTGTTGTAACTGTTATTTCTGTTGCTGGAAACTTAAAGATTTATGGCGTCTTTGAAGAAGTATGACTATATTTGTTGGGGAAGTGTAATCAATCCTTAATGCCTATATTCTTTTTGTGCATTTAACTTAAAACCGCTTCGTTTGATGCAGAAGTTTAGCAACAATCTCTAAAGAAATAAAATGGTTGGGTATTGATAAGAATTTAGGCAAGATAAAGTTGTCAATGAGGTCATAGTTCTATCTCCTAATGAGGTTTCCTAGTCTGTCTCCACAACCTAAAGTGAAGTTTGTTTGATATTATTCCTCTTTTTTATAAATAATGGATAGGAATGATATGGACTAGCAGGCATCACTTCTCTAATTTCTACTGGGATTATCAGATTTAAATGTAGTAACTTGTGAACAATATAGGTATAAATTAGAGAAAAAGTTACAATCTGCATGTGTTGCTTATTTCAATTTATCTGGGGAAACTTGCGACTCGATAATTTTTATCCAAAGGAACTTCAAGGCAAATGGAAGCTTTATTTTTATTTTATTTTTTAAAAAAAGTAGCTATTCCATGTTTCAATTTATCTGGACTGGGATGCCTCTGATTTTTCGGAAACAATACAGTAAAGCAACATTATTTGGAACGGAATTAAGCCTATGATTTTGTCCAATAAAAATTTTATGAAAAGAATCGTATGAGTATATCTATCCATTTAATAATTAGTGGAATAGAAGTACATCAACATAAATCATGCCTTAATGAAATATTTATTGTTTATGAGTATCGATATTCCGTCTTTACTTTTTGACTCCCATGGATCTGTAACGGAAAAGTCTACATACAATTTATTGTATGAAATGTATAATCTCTGTATTCTAAAGCTATGATCATAACTATTTTAACAAATATTGATGTTTACTGCTTAATCCTGGTCACTGCATTTTCGTTTTTATTGGTTACTTTGTTTCCTTTTGTTGCATTTGAGTGTTTCAAATTTTAGCTACGTTTGAAATTTTGACGTTCAAGAACCCATGATGATAATGTTTGAAATTAATATGATGGCAATATATAGCTTAGATTGAAGATTCCACCAAGTCTTGTCTTTATACTCCACTATTTTGGATGCCCGTTTCAAGAATGTCTTGAGTTTTTCTAATGTCAGATACCAGGAATTGGAGATTTTACAATATCAGTTTTGGTTTTTTTGTGTAAATATTTAGTTACTAACTTACTATGATGCTAAATACGAGAACAGTGAATGTTGAGATGTTTGATTGCAAATATGATTGACTGTTTGACTTAACCTGCTACCTGCTATTTCAGCTTTTCACTCTCCTTTATAATTTCACGTGTTTGTCTTTTGGGAGATGCTTTCAGCTTAAATTTGCTATTAGCTGTTATTAGTGCTAAATTATGCTTGAGCACAATTTAAAGCAGTCCATCATCAAACCTAATATTGGCAAGAAGCTGAAAAATCCTAGTACATATTATTATTATGTTTTGCAAGTTGAATTTCTACTTTGCCTGGTGTAGTGGGAGAACAATATTTCCGTTTGTTGAATAGTTTATTGTTATATTATAGATACTCTGATAAAATAAAGGTATTTCATTAAGATGATGCAGATGCAAGTGTTGGTTGACTAGGAAAGGCATATATAATACCAGTTTGTAATCAACCCCTCCATTGATAGTGATTTTCTTTCTACTTGTTCAGTTTAGTTCTCATGTTTTTCTTGTGGTTTGTGTGGAAAAGAGTTTGCACTAGTGGAGGGCTAGAGAAAAGTCTTTTTCCTCTGCCTGTCCCCATTTTCTTTGCTGGCTTCCATTTTGCACCATCTTGTGCAATAGAATGCATTTGCCTAGCTGGTATCCTGCGATGTAATTTGTGCAGTTGTGCATCTGCCTGCTTTGTTTTATTCAGTAGTAATGTTTCTTTTTGTTGCCTGAGTACATCCTTGTACTACTGGGCTATTGAGAGCCAAAAGTAAATTAATAATGGGACTCGTTGCTTGCTTCTCTGGATTATTTTGGCATGATATCTAATTAGACTGACTTCACCATAGTGATGCATGTTTCTCTTCTCTTTTCTTTTTTTGTATGAAGATTTATTATACTGATTATGAATTCATATTTAAATAGGCTTTGGACCTTGGGAGGGGAGCCAATCCTAAGGGCTATATGGTAGAAGAGATCTGGCAGGAGCTAGCAAAAGCAAAATACCAAGAATGGGAGCGTTCATCTACCAAGCGATCATGGGAATTGCAGAGCTTGAAGTATGTTTTCTGGTGATTGTCAAACCTATTGGCCAATGGACATTCGTTAATTCTGGGTGACCAATGAATTCCATGTCATAAATTGTGTTTATGTGCCTGATTAGCTAATCCTCATATTTACTTGTTTTTAGATTGGCATTTTGGGTATTTTAGGTACCAGATCACCTTTGCTGTAGAATTACACTTGATATTTTCCGGGATCCTGTCATCACTCCAAGTGGTCTTACATATGAGAGGGCAGTGATTCTTGACCATCTTGACAAGGTATTGCGGCTTGTATGATATTTCCTTGGAAATAAAATGTTTTTAATCGTTTTAAATCATTATTTGGTTTCTAAATTCATCCAAACGTAGGTGGGTAAGTTTGATCCAGTGACCCGAGAACCACTTAATCAATCCCAGTTAGTATCAAACTTGGCCATAAAGGAAGCAGTCCAGGCATTCTTAGACAAACATGGATGGGCCTACAAGATAGATTAACCAATGAATTAGTTTACAATTGTGAGTTTGTAGTAGTTCTTTTTGTGGTCGATGTTTGGTAATCACTGTTTGTAGTTCCCAGCGGTGCCTGTTGTGAACGAGTCAAATTGCTTAGAAGTGTACATATTAACTAATAATGGACTGTTTATCTTGCAATGTGTACATAGTAGTCTGCTTGATCATACTAAATGCTCACAGAACAATTCCTTTTTGATTTGTGTAATTAGGAAAAAGACTTTTCAAAGTTCAAACATTTGAGTCCATTTTGCTGGTTGACTCATGTGGGCTTGTTCAGTTGCTCATATTTTTCTGTCATCTTGATCACCTACCTTGTGGCTCAGATGTGAATTCTATCTTAATCAGCATTTACTCTGTGTTTAGTTACAGGGGAGATTTGAACTTCATTGACCTCTTAAAGTCATTATCCTTGATAAGAGGGGTGTATACATTTTCTTTTGGTTCTTTTTTTTTTTTTTTTGGTATAATATGGGGGCTAATAGCCCATTCTATTCTTTTCTTTTCTTTTTTTATATCAGCCCATTCTATTCTATTCATTCAACAAAACAGATACAAGTCTGTGCCTAGACACGCCCAACCTATCTCTATGCGGCACAGCATGTAATCCTTCTGGGGATCACACAACAACTGCAAGCCAGTAAACCTGGACAAATTCCAGTTTGCTAACCAGTCCGCACTGGAGTTGCCATCTCTATATGTATGTTATATTCTAATTTCCCGATCATCATCAATGAATCGCATAATCTGAGCAATGAATCTATAATGTACATTTCTATTCACGATAAAGTCCTTCAACATTGCCACTATAGCCGAAGAATCTGATTCAATTATCACCTTCCTGTAACATTTACTTCGTAATAGGTTAAAACCTGACCACACTCCCCACAGTTCGGTTGTGTATGAGGAACACACTTCTATATTATTCACAAAACCAGCCAAACTGGGCTGCCCCTTCGCCGCATCATCAATGCTCATTTTCACCAATCTCTCCTCGGGTGGCCTCCAAGATATTGACCTTTATGTCATCTCTACCATATTCATCTTCAAACATCCACTATTATTCACATAATTCATATATTTCTGTATGGTAGCAATATCAATATCTCACATCAAAATTCACATCAAACAATTCTCTGTTTCTCCAAAACCAGAGAACCCATCAGGTTATTCCAATCAAAAAGCATCATTCAAAATAAATTTTCTAAATAAATTTTTATAATTTTTGTTTTACAAAGAGCAAAATGCAGAGTAAAATCATGGTTTAGGAATCCTGGACTGACAACCAGAAAAATGAAGAGAAGAAGACGACCACCGAAAAATGTTAAGGTTGTGATTTTGAACCGATCGAGACCAGAGATGCAGATGATGAGGGAGACTGAAGAAGAAAGGAGAAGCAAAGCGATGACTGAAAAAAGAAAGAGAAACCTGGTAACGATTTCATTGGCTGCAAGAAGATCTAGTAGAGCCAGTGGAGGTTGAAGGGGGAAAAAAGGAATGTGACATTGATGATGGAGGTTGACAAAGTGGGAGGCAACCTCACCAATTTGAGATATGAAGCTTTGATGAAGTAAAAACTAAATGTGAATTGTAGAAGAAGGAAAAAGGAAGAATGTTGAGAGAAAAGATAACAACACAAGCAACAAGGAGAGTACTACACACAACATTGGTTGAATAAAAAAGCCACTCACATGGCTGAAGGCTGCCGTTGTAGGATTTCACAGCATTGGTTGGAGAAAAATATACATATAATTAAAAGGCCTCATAAACTTAATTAATTTTTTGGCATGGTATAGTCCTTTCATTGATATAAGACTTTTTTATATGAAAGGACAATAAAATAAGAATAAGAATAGGAAGAATTTTATATATATAAATAGTTTAATACTTTGTTAAACACTTAAACATGAGTATGCATTTAAAAATATTTAAGGTACAAATATTTTTATTCACTTTAATTAAATTATTATCGATCTGACTACGAGTTGACTCTGATATGACCCACTGGCTCTTGACCTATTGTCTCGACCAATTCAGTGACAGTCCAAGTTTCATAATCTTGGTAAAAATAATTTTGTAATTATCAATAAAAAAATAAAAAAATAACTATACTTTTTAGTTTTTATTTAATGAATATTTAATTGAAAAAGAGAGAGAGCAGATTCATATTGATTTATGATAGGCCTGTAATGTAGGTTGTAGAGAAAGTCTACCCTTCTTTGATGAACAGTGGCATCAGTGGGAGTAACGTAGACTTTTTTTGTTACAAATAGTTTTGGGCCTGACATGCCTTTTAAGTTTAGAGATAAAAAGGGTTTTTATTTCTTTCAATAAAATTGGTTTTTCAATATGTAAATTTATATTCTTTTTCTTATGAGATGGGGCATTGTTGGCGGGAGTGGCTACAGTTCACTGTAGTGAACTACTTTCCTCCTCTACCTAAAAATTGTTTCGTTTTTTATGCAAACAGTGAAGCTTTACCCTTTTTTTAGAAAAATATTTTTCAAGCTCTTTTTTTTTATTTTAGGATCTTGAAAAAAATATTTCAAAATATTGACTGATTCTAAAAAGATCATTTAAGATACTGACTAATACTGAATATTTATTAATTGTTCCAGTGTGTCTGAAAGATTGGATTTTTTTCAATTCTGATAAAAAAAAAAAATCATGAAATTTGGAAAGCTTCAATAGGGAAATGAAAACTGTTGGAATCGCCCAATTACTCCAAATTTCAAGGTTTGGCAGTTCACGGGAATGGTCTGAGCAGTTTCCCCCTTAAAATAAGGCAAACATATCATATCATTCAACACGCAATGCCTTAGTTTGGGTTGATTGATAAGGATGTAGTAATTCCTATTTTATGGTTTAAACTTTATTATTAGTGGATACTTTTTTTAATATCCCCACCAATATTCTTTTTGTTGACAAATTTCTAAATCTCAACCTCCTTGGAGGAAAAAAAAAAACACAGCATTTGATATTTATATATATAGACGCGCGTTTAAGTACCCACAGAATTGTGAGCTATTACATATAAATTTTTTTGAATGATTAATTTATATAGTTTAATTAAATTCAATATTATAATTTATTTATTTCAATTGCTATGTTTTAAATAAAAAATAGGTGAGTTGAGTCATAAAAATTTAAAAACCAACTAATTTTTTAAAAAAATAGGCCAAGGCTTAAAGAGCAACTATTTTTTTTTAGTAATATCAAAGGTTTCCCCTCTCAAGGTTTAAAAGTAAAAAGTTTTAACCTCTCCCTAACAAGTATTTTTCTCGATATTTGTGTTTGTGTTCTTCTCCTTACAAATAAAGTCATTTATCATCTTAATCAACAGTTTTTTGATTTTTTTTTTTTTTATCAAGAGTTAAAAAAGACGTTATTGATATAGTTATAAATTATTGAGTAATGAGATATTCATATTAGTATATGAGATTCAAACCCAACACTCTTGAGTTATAAAATTATTAATAAGCTTCTTTATTTTTAATCAAAGCGTTTTATCGAATTTTGCTGTATTTTAGGATGGTCTCTATTCATTAAAAATAAAAAATAAATAAATTTATAAAATTTAGAGAACTGTTAATTAAGTCTTTTCTTTTTTACCTTTTTTTATACAATTAATTCTTCTCAAAGTTATAATTATATTTTTCTAGAAAAGTTACAATCGAAATACTAAGAGGATAAATGCTTTAGGTAAATAGTAATATAATAATTTCATTCAATGATTTTCTTTCAAAATTTCAGTAAAGGAACTTTGGTCCTTGACATTCGTATAAAATTACATAATTATCACTTCTCCTAAAATGTTACATCTTTTTAAAAGATCACTTACAAATTACTATTATATAGTTATATTGAATTGCGTAAAATGAGTGCCAAATTTTTGTGAGAAGTGTTATGGACCTGGTCAATGCCCATTATCTCAACCGACCTACACAGATCTAAACCACAAGACCTATTCAAAGGGGAGGTTGCCGAGATTCATGGACACACGATAACACACGATGACACACGATGTGGGAGATCTAACCCTAAGGTACACTCTACAAATACGAGTAAAACCCTTAAGGTTCAGATCATTCTCGACTATCTCGAATCTCCTATCTCCGATCTCCTATCTTCTACACGGTCTAAGCTCCGGCTAATCACACACAGCCGTCACAGAGCGTACGACCATCCCCTTAGGCTAAACGCCTCCATTAATCCTCGAACTACGTGGACTTTGATCCCTCTTCGAGTACGTAGGCCCAGGAATCACTCCTGGGTCAAGTCCCAATCTACACTAACATCCTAGCCCCTCAGGGCTAGTCAATCTGTGTTCTACACTAGAACAGTGGCGCCGTCCGTGGGGACTCGGTAAAATTCGATTCCCATGGCCAAAGATGGTCAAATATTATGCTGCTTTGAATCCATGATCCTCAAGAATTATGGCCTGACGATTCTCGCGAAGCAGTTGTATCTGATGGGACCCTTATCTGAGTCGATCCCAATTTAAACCCTAGCAAGTGCGTTCTGTCTTATAGCTACCCCTCAGAAATCAATTCGAAGTTTTCTGTGTAAAAATGCGGTCAGAGCACATGGGAAAGTTCTGTGCATTTCTCAAAGAAAATTACTCACCTCAGGATGTACCCACGGCAACTCCATGTTCGTTTCTCAGATCGCAATCAGAGATTGGAAGAATCAAGGAAAGCCCTCTCATCTCCGAGGTCCATCTCGGATAAGCGTGGAGGATGGGACGATGGCGCTGGAGATCGAGGCCGCAAATCTGAAAATCTGAAGCCGGCGTACAGAGTATCCGAGAAGGGTGAATGCCGAGGGTCGAATGCCGAAGTCAGCTGAGCAAGATTTATGTCCGACTTAAATCACTATCTGCGTTTACCTGAACCAGGTTTAATGGCCGGATTCCGAGATGCCTGAAACGCAGAGATAGTAGATGGAGCCGAGATTCAAATCCGAGTGATTTGAATATGCTTAGGTGGGACGCCGAGATTCAGACTCAGATAGTTTGAATCTTTGGGGTTGGGAAGGAGAGAAGTATCTCATGACCATCATCAGTGAAGCAGCGTATCTCGGTTTTGTTCAAACTAACACCATCGAACTCGGCTGATTACTTTCTCAGATTCGATCTAGAAAATGTCATTAATTATCCTATAAATAATTTATATTTTAAACAATTTTTTTTTCCATACAATTGACTTACATTTAGGTATATGTACAAAGTTATATTTAATAGGTAAGTCATTAAATCTTTTACATAAATGTATAATTTTATCTTTTATTTATTATTGTGTAAATTGTTATTTTCTTAAAAAGTGTATAATTAAATAAAGCTAAAATTAGAAAGTTGTTGATATTAAGGTAGAGTTAACGAAATTTAAAGGTTTTATTTGTTTAGTGGAAGATATTAGAAATGATTTATAAATACATGTATTTAGCATACATATTTTAACCAACAAAATTATATTAGCGGGGAAAAAAAAAAACCGGGCAATATTACGTAATAAAATAATAAATTTAAAGTATACGTTTGGTCGCTTTATGTTTGTCTCAGTATCATTTTAGTCCTTAAGTTTGTAAAGTACATGTTTGGTCCCTGAAAGTTAACACTGTTAGTTTAACTTAACGGAAAATACTAACATAACCATTTTTAGCGATGACTGTGCAATTAAATGTTGACTAAACATGCTTATATGTTAATATTTTAATAAATTGATATTTTAAATCCAATTAGTTAAAAAATATTTAAACTTCACAGACAAAAAAAAAGTATTTAATCTTTACAAAGTGAAAAACCGTATAATAGTCCGTGAAAATTAAATATTTTTCAATTAATAGGATTTAAAATATTAATTTATTAAAATATTAACATATAAGCATGTTTGGTCAGCATTTAATTGCACAGTCATCACTAAAAATTGTTGTGTTAGTATTTTCTGTTAATTTAAACTAATTGTGTTAATTTTCAGGGACCAAACGTGTACTTTAAAAACTTAAGGGACTAAAATGATACCAGAGACAAACATAAAAGACCAAACATATACTTTAGCCAAAATAATAAGATGCGAACCGTCCAATAAAAGCAAGCTGTCATAAAGTTATGTGCTCAAGGTGTGAGTTGATCATTCGTGGACCTAAATCTCTGAACGAAGAGACCGTCCCCTGCCCAAACTTGTGTTGAGCTCGTTCCTCTTCTCGTTTTGGCGCTGTCTTTCGCCTTGAAAATTCTGGGGAATTCTCTGCTTCTTTCTTCGCTAACCCTAATTGTTCATATATACTTACATACATATATTGATTTTATAGATATTTAACTCCAGAGAGTTCTAAAGAGAGCGAATTTGAACGGGACATAGAATTTTCCAACTATGGGGCCAAATGCAGGTTCTTTATCGGCGGTGGCCAGGCAGGCAGAGAAACTTCGAATAAACGGCAATAATTACTTCAAGAAAGATCGGTTTGGAGCTGCTATCGATGCTTATACGGAGGTATTCTTCAGATTTGGATTTTGAGAAATGTATATCGACCTATGTTACTTCCTTGTGCTTATTGCTTTTCTTTTTTCCTCTGTTGATTTCGTTTTGTTGTCGAAGGCAATTACTTTAATGCCCGATAATCCGGTTTATTTCACGAATCGTGCTCTGTGCCATCGCAAGCGGAAGTATGTATGGGGACTATCTAATTTGATTTTGCTCTTTGTCTGGAATTTCATGAATTGAAGTCGGTTTTCTTGTTTCTTTTATGCTCATCGTTGTTTTTGGTTCTTGCAGTAACTGGGAGAAAGTGGAGGAAGACTGTCGGAAAGCTATTCAACTTAATCACAAGTCAGTTAAGGTTGTTCTGATCCCCTTGTAATTTCAAGCCTTCAACACGTCTATTATTGATTTTCTGTCATTTCCTCACTGATTAATCGTCTGGCACGTTTGAATTGAGTGTGCTGCGTATTTAAATTATCCTGGGACTATAGCTATAATTCTGGATTTCGAATGGCTCTATTTCTTTCATAATAGCATGTTGAAATTTTTAGGTGTATTTTTCTTAACCCCATTTTGGAAAACGGGGGTATTGGATGCTTGTTGAAATCTTGTGATTAGATAGTCGATGCAAACTTATAGCAGAATGATTAGTGAGAAGTTATATTTATTTTCTAAGTTAACACTAAAGTTTCTATTGGGTGCACATTTTAGTATTTATTCAGATGAATTCTAGTGATATTTAATAGTTGCCCTTGGATCTCATCCTTTTGAGTGATCTTTCTGGGTGTATCATGCAGTCCATTTCTTCAGCGTAGGTGGTGTAATGTAAGATTCAAATGTGATTTGTTTGTAACGTCGTATGATATTTATACTGTCTGGAGAAAAAATATTTAAAATTCTGCTGCAAAGAGGGGCATTAATGGTAGCTTTTTATGGGCCAAATAATCCGTAGTGTATTTCCCTTTTTTCCCAAGTCTTATGAAGCTCAATGCTGGCTCCTTTTTTTAAATGATTATGGTCTTATGGAGAATAATCGGCTGATCCTCATTGGTTTGGTTTTGATTCAGGTAAGATATATCTGGACTATTTTCTTTTTCAAATATGGATTACAATCAATTATATAGGGGTATTTGTTCATAGTGAGATGGGTTTAAAATGGAAGACAGTGGCCTTAGAGCTATATTATCTTGTATACAATGTCATTGTTTTGATCTAACCTTCAGAAGAATATATTGATTGTATAGTGGTTTTCATGAGAGGTGTGTGCTGTTTTAATAGAAGCAATGGCTGGAAGATAGTATTTGATTATGATGCGTTGTATGTGGCAATGATTACATTTTATTCATATCTATTGTTACTGCGATCACGTTTCTTTGTTTGGAGCATCTTGTACCTATTTAAATTTCCTTTTGTTATATCACAGGCCCACTATATGTTGGGACTTGCTTTGCTGCAGAGAGAAGAATATGCCAAGGGAATAAGAGAATTAGAGAAGGTTTGCTGCTACTGAAGTCTATATATATATATATTGTTGTAACTGTTATTTCTGTTGCTGGAAACTTAAAGATTTATGGCGTCTTTGAAGAAGTATTATGACTATATTTGTTAGGGAAGTTTTTTCAATCCTTAATGCCTATATTCTTTTTTTGCATTTAACTTAAAACCGCTTCGTTTGATGCAGAAGTTTAGCAACAATCTCTAAAGAAATAAAATGGTTGGGTATTGATAAGAATTTAGGCAAGATAAAGTTTTCAATGAGGTCATAGTTCTATCTCCTAATGAGGTTTCCTAGTCTGTCTGCACAACCTAAAGTGAAGTTTGTTTGATATTATTCCTCTTTTTTATAAATAATGGATAGGAATGATATGGACTATCTGGCATCACTTCTCTAATTTCTACTGGGATTATCAGATTTGAATGTAGTAAAAAATCTTGAGGAAACTTGTGAACAATATAGGTATAAATTAGAGAAAAGTTACAATCTGCATGTGTTGCTTATTTCAATTTATCTGGCGAAACTTGCGACTCGATAATTTTTATCCAAAGGAACTTCAAGGCAAATGGAAGCTTTATTTTTTTATTTTTTTTTAAAAAAGTAGCTATTGCATGTTTCAATTTATCCGGACTGGGATGCCTCTGATTTTTCGGAAACAATACAGTAAAGCAACATTATTTGGAACGGAATTAAGCCTATGATTTTGTCCAATAAAAATTTTATGAAAAGAATCGTATGAGTATATCTATCCATTTAATAATTAGTGGAATAGAAGTACGTCAACATAAATCATGCCTTAATGAAATATTTATTGTTTATGAGTATCGATATTCCGTCTTTACTTTTTGACTCCCATGGATCTGTAACGGAAAAGTCTACATACAATGTAGTGTATGAAATGTATAATCTCTGTATTCTAAAGCTATGATTATAACTATTTTAACAAATATTGATGTTTACTGCTTAATCCTGGTCACTGCATTTTCGTTTTTATTGGTTACTTTGTTTCCTTTTGTTGCATTTGAGTGTTTCAAATTTTAGCCACGTTTGAAATTTTGACGTTCAAGAACCCATGATGATAATGTTTGAAACTAATATGATGGCAATATATAGCTTAGATTGAAGATTCCACCAAGTCTTGTCTTTATACTCCACTATTTTGGATGCCCGTTTCAAGAATGTCTTGAGTTTTTCTAATGTCAGATACCAGGAATTGGAGATTTTACAATATCAGTTTTGGTTTTTTTGTGTAAATATTTAGTCACTACTTACTATGATGCCAAATACGAGAACAGTGAATGTTGAGATGTTTGATTACAAATATGATTGACTGTTTGACTTAACCTGCTACCTGCTATTTCAGCTTTTCACTCTCCTTTATAATTTCACGTGTTTGTCTTTTGGGAGATGCTTTCAGCTTAAATTTGCTATTAGCTGTTATTAGTGCTAAATTATGCTTGAGCACAATTTAAAGCAGTCCATCATCAAACCTAATATTGGCAAGAAGCTGTAAAATCCTAGTACATATTATTATTATGTTTTGCAAGTTGAATTTCTACTTTGCCTGGTGTAGTGGGAGAACAATATTTCCGTTTGTTGAATAGTTTATTGTTATATTATAGATACTCTGATAAAATAAAGGTATTTCATTAAGATGATGCAGATGCAAGTGTTGGTTGACTATGAAAGGCATATATAATACCAGTTTGTAATCAACCCCTCCATTGATAGTGATTTTCTTTCTACTTGTTCAGTTTAGTTCTCATGTTTTTCTTGTGGTCTGTGTGGAAAAGAGTTTGCACTAGTGGAGGGCTAGAGAAAAGTCTTTTTCCTCTGCCTGTCCCCATTTTCTTTGCTGGCTTCCGTTTTGCACCATCTTGTGCTATAGAATGCATTTGCCTAGCTGGTATCCTGCGATGTAATTTGTGCAGTTGTGCATCTGCCTGCTTTGTTTTATTCAGTAGTAATGTTTCTTTTTGTTGCCTGAGTACATCCTTGTACTACTGGGCTATTGAGAGCCAAAAGTAAATTAATAATGGGACTCGTTGCTTGCTTCTCTGGATTATTTTGGCATGATTTCTAATTAGACTGACTTCACCATAGTGTGATGCATGTTTCTCTTCTCTTTTCTTTTTTTGTATGAAGATTTATTATACTGATTATGAACTCATATTTAAATAGGCTTTGGACCTTGGGAGGGGAGCCAATCCTAAGGGCTATATGGTAGAAGAGATCTGGCAGGAGCTAGCAAAAGCAAAATACCAAGAATGGGAGCGTTCATCTACCAAGCGATCATGGGAATTGCAGAGCTTGAAGTATGTTTTCTGGTGATTGTCAAACCTATTGGCCAATGGACATTCGTTAATGCTGGGTGAACAATGAATTCCATGTCATAAATTGTGTTTATGTGCCTGATTAGCTAATCCTCATATTTACTTGTTTTTGAAAAGTAGTTTTCACTTTGGTTGTCAAGTTGTTATCAGCTGCTTCATTCAATGTCTGTCTGTGTCTCAGAGAAGCTTGCGAGTCTGCTCTAAAGGAAAAGCATGTACGTGACTTCTCCCAGGAGGAAGGCTTTCTGGATGAACTTCCAACCAGCCCATCAGAACAGCTAGCGGCTTTAGGAAGCGTGTTTGGTAAAGCTGCAGAGGATGATATGCCTACTGAGGTGAATACATCAGCTTGTCTCTACTCTAATTACTTTATCAAAAGTCATCCACCCCTATGCCGCCCCTTCTTTTTTGTTTTTTTAAATGCGTGATTGTTGACCTTTTAGATTGGCATTTTGGGTATTTTAGGTACCAGATCACCTTTGCTGTAGAATTACACTTGATATTTTCCGGGATCCTGTCATCACTCCAAGTGGTCTTACATACGAGAGGGCAGTGATTCTTGACCATCTTGACAAGGTATTGCGGCTTGTATGATATTTCCTTGGAAATAAAATGTTTTTAATCGTTTAAAATCATTATTTGGTTTCTAAATTCATCCAAACGTAGGTGGGTAAGTTTGATCCAGTGACCCGAGAACCACTTAATCGATCCCAGTTAGTATCAAACTTGGCCATAAAGGAAGCAGTCCAGGCATTCTTAGACAAACATGGATGGGCCTACAAGATAGATTAACCAATGAATTAGTTTACAATTGTGAGTTTGTAGTAGTTCTTTTTGTGGTCGATGTTTGGTAATCACTGTTTGTAGTTCCCAGCGGTGCCTGTTGTGAACGAGTCAAATTGCTTAGAAGTGTACATATTAACTAATAATGGACTGTTTATCTTGCAATGTGTACATAGTAGTCTGCTTGATCATACTAAATGCTCACAGAACAATTCCTTTTGATTTGTGTAATTAGGAAAAAGACTTTTCAAAGTTCAAACATTTGAGTCCATTTTGCTGGTTGACTCATGTGGGCTTGTTCAGTTGCTCATATTTTTCTGTCATCTTGATCACCTACCTTGTGGCTCAGATGTGAATTCTATCTTAATCAGCATTTACTCTGTGTTTAGTTACAGGGGAGATTTGAACTTCATTGACCTCTTAAAGTCATTATCCTTGATAAGAGGGGTGTATACATTTTCTTTTGGTTCTTTTTTTTTTTTTTTTGGTATAATATGGGGGCTAATAGCCCATTCTATTCTTTTCTTTTCTTTTTTTATATCAGCCCATTCTATTCTATTCATTCAACAAAACAGATACAAGTCTGGGCCTAGACACGCCCAACCTATCTCTATGCGGCACAGCATGTAATCCTTCTGGGGATCACACAACAACTGCAAGCCAGTAAACCTGGACAAATTCCAGTTTGCTAACCAGTCCGCACTGGAGTTGCCATCTCTATATGTATGTTATATTCTAATTTCCCGATCATCATCAATGAATCGCATAATCTGAGCAATGAATCTATAATGTACATTTCTATTCACGATAAAGTCCTTCAACATTGCCACTATAGCCGAAGAATCTGATTCAATTATCACCTTCCTGTAACATTTACTTCGTAATAGGTTAAAACCTGACCACACTCCCCACAGTTCGGTTGTGTACGAGGAACACACTTCTATATTATTCACAAAACCAGCCAAACTGGGCTGCCCCTTCGCCGCATCATCAATGCTCATTTTCACCAATCTCTCCTCGGGTGGCCTCCAAGATATTGACCTTTATGTCATCTCTACCATATTCATCTTCAAACATCCACTATTATTCACATAATTCATATATTTCTGTATGGTAGCAATATCAATATCTCACATCAAAATTCACATCAAACAATTCTCTGTTTCTCCAAAACCAGAGAACCCATCAGGTTATTCCAATCAAAAAGCATCATTCAAAATAAATTTTCTAAATAAATTTTTATAATTTTTGTTTTACAAAGAGCAAAATGCAGAGTAAAATCATGGTTTAGGAATCCTGGACTGACAACCAGAAAAATGAAGAGAAGAAGACGACCACCGAAAAAATGTTAAGGTTGTGATTTTGAACCGATCGAGACCAGAGATGCAGATGATGAGGGAGACTGAAGAAGAAAGGAGAAGCAAAGCGATGACTGAAAAAAGAAAGAGAAACCTGGTAACGATTTCATTGGCTGCAAGAAGATCTAGTAGAGACGGGGAAAAAAGGAATGTGCCATTGATGATGGAGGTTGACAAAGTGGGAGGCAACCTCACCAATTTGAGATATGAAGCTTTGATGAAGTAAAAACTAAATGTAAATTGTAGAAGAAGGAAAAAGGAAGAATGTTGAGAGAAAAGATAACAACACAAGCAACAAGGCCAGGGCACGGCCTCGGGCTCTATGAGCATTTACTGGGGACTTACGAGATCGCCTACCAAAGGAGTTCCAGCGACGGCGGAGGGAATCGAACCCACGACCCAACGGCCTAATCCTAGATCCCTTACCATCTATGCCAACTCACATTGGCAGAGCAGATTCATATTGATTTATGATAGGCGTGTAATGCAGGTTGTAGAGAAAGTCTCCGATATTATGGTCTACCCTTCTTTGATGAACAGTGGCATCAGTGGGAGTAACGTAGACTTTTTTTGTTACAAATAGTTTTGGGCCTGACATGCCTTTTAAGTTTAGAGATAAAAAGGGTTTTTATTTCTTTCAATAAAATTGGTTTTTCAATATGTAAATTTGTATTCTTTTTCTCATGAGATGAGGCATTGTTGGCGGGAGTGGCTACAGTCCATTGTAGTGAACCATCTACTTCCCTCCTCTATCCAAAAATTGTTTCGTTTTTTATGCAAACAGTGAAGCTTTACCCTTTTTTTAGAAAAATATTTTTCAAGCTCTTTTTTTTTTTTTTAGGATCTTAAAAAAAATATTTCAAAATATTGACTGATTCTAAAAAGATCATTTAAGATACTGACTAATACTGAATATTTATTCATTGTTCCAGTGTGTCTGAAAGATTGGATTTTTTTCAATTCTGATAATAATAAAAAATCATGAAATTTGGAAAGCTTCAATAGGGAAATGAAAACTGTTGGAATCGCCCAGTTACTCCAAATTTCAAGGTTTGGCAGTTCACGGGAATGGTCTGAGCAGTTTCCCCCTTAAAATAAGGCAAACATATCATATCATTCAACACGCAATGCCTTAGTTTGGGTTGATTGATAAGGATGTAGTAATTCCTATTTTATGGTTTAAACTTTATTATTAGTGGATACTTTTTTTAATATCCCCACCAATATTCTTTTTGTTGACAAATTTCTAAATCTCAACCTCCTTGGAGGGAAAAAAAAAAACACAGCATTTGATATTTATATATATAGACACGCGCGTTTAAGTACCCACAGAATTGTGAGCTATTACATATAAATTTTTGTGAATGATTAATTTATATAGTTTAATTAAATTCAATATTATAATTTATTTATTTCAATTGCTATGTTTTAAATAAAAAATAGGTGAGTTGAGTCATAAAAATTTAAAAACCAACTAATTTTTTAAAAAAATAGGCCAAGGCTTAAAGAGCAACTATTTTTTTTTAGTAATATCAAAGGTTTCCCCTCTCAAGGTTTAAAAGTAAAAAGTTTTAACCTCTCCCTAACAAGTATTTTTCTCAATATTTGTGTTTGTGTTCTTCTCCTTACAAATAAAGTCATTTATCATCTTAATCAACAGTTTTTTGATTTTTTTTTTTTTTATCAAGAGTTAAAAAAGACGTTATTGATATAGTTATAAATTATTGAGTAATGAGATATTCATATTAGTATATGAGATTCAAACCCAACACTCTTGAGTTATAAAATTATTAATAAGCTTCTTTATTTTTAATCAAAGTGTTTTATCGAATTTTGCTGTATTTTAGGATGGTCTCTATTCATTAAAAATAAAAAATAAATAAATTTATAAAATTTAGAGAACTGTTAATTAAGTCTTTTCTTTTTACCTTTTTTATACAATTAATTCTTCTCAAAGTTATAATTATATTTTTCTAGAAAAGTTACAATCGAAATACTAAGAGGATAAATGCTTTAGGTAAATAGTAATATAATAATTTCATTCAATGATTTTCTTTCAAAATTTCAGTAAAGGAACTTTGGTCCTTGACATTCGTATAAAATTACATAATTATCACTTCTCCTAAAATGTTACATCTTTTTAAAAGATCACTTACAAATTACTATTATATAGTTATATTGAATTGCGTAAAATGAGTGCCAAATTTTTGTGAGAAGTGTTATGGACCTGGTCAATGCCCATTATCTCAACCGACCTACACAGATCTAAACCACAAGACCTATTCAAAGGGGAGGTTGTCGAGATTCATGGACACACGATAACACACGATGACACACGATGTGGGAGATCTAACCCTAAGGTACACTCTACAAATACGAGTAAAACCCTTAAGGTTCAGATCATTCTCGACTATCTCGAATCTCCTATCTCCGATCTCCTATCTTCTACACCTGCCTAAGCTCCGCTAATCACACACAGCCGTCACGAGCGTACGACCATCCCCTTAGGCTAAACGCTCCATTAATCCTCGAACTACGTGGACTTTGATCCCTCTTCAGGGTACGTAGGCCCTAGGAATCACTCCTAGGTCAAGTCCCAATCTACACCAACATCCTAGCCCCTCAGGGCTAGTCAATCTGTGTTCTACACTAGAACAGTGGCGCCGTCCGTGGGGACTCGGTAAAATTCGATTCCCATGGCCAAAGATGGTCAAATATTATGCTGCTTTGAATCCATGATCCTCAAGAATTATGGCCTGACGATTCTCGCGAAGCGCTTGTATCTCGATGGGACCCTTATCCGAGTCGATCCCAATTTAAACCCTAGCAAGTGCGTTCGTCTTATAGCTACCCCTCGAAATCAATTCAAAGTTTTCGTGTAAAAATGCGGTCGAGCACATGGGAAAGTTCTGTGCATTTCTCAAAGAAAATTACTCACCTCAGGATGTACCCACGGCAACTCCATGTTCGTTTCTCGATCGCAATCGAGATTGGAAGAATCAAGGAAAGCCCTCTCATCTCCGAGGTCCATCTCGGATAAGCGTGGAGGATGGGACGATGGCGCTGGAGATCGAGGCTGCAAATCTGAAAATCAAGCCGGCGTACGCAGTATCCGAGAAGGGTGAATGCCGAGGGTCGAATGCCGAAGTCACTGAGCAAGATTTATGTCCGACTTAAATCACTATCTGCGTTTACCGAACCAGGTTTAATGGCCGGATTCCGAGATGCCTGAAACGCAGAGATAGTAGATGGAGCCGAGATTCAAATCCGAGTGATTTGAATATGCTTAGGTGGGACGCCGAGATTCAGACTCAGATAGTTTGAATCTTTGGGGTTGGGAAGGAGAGAAGTATCTCATGACCATCATCAGTGAAGCAGCGTATCTCGGTTTTGTTCAAACTAACACCATCGAACTCGGCTGATTACTTTCTCAGATTCGATCTCCAGTGATGACCACCTGTTGCTGCAACGGAGTCGAAGCATAGGCGGAGCGTGACCACCAGCGACAAACACGAGTAGGAAAGAGTTTTTGACAGCAGTATCTTGGTACTGTGCATCTATCTCAGGGTCCGTTTGACATCCACCTCGGCTTCCATGGAGGCTCTCTAAAGCACTGGCCTTTTCGTGAAGGCCTCTACCCCGGTGCCAAGTTTATTGTTGACTTCATGAACGAATCCATCTCAGCAATTCAGCGAGCAAATCCATCTTGGAAATTCGGAACATCTCGGCTATTCATAATTTTGGTTCAAACATCCGGATTCAAATATAGCGAAGCATCCCAGAGAACGTCCGACATTGTATCCCATCCCAAATACTTGGATTCAAATATGGCAAGTCACCACGGCGGCACTCCGACATTGTATCCTGATGTCGGATCTCAGTCCAAATATTCGAAGATACCACGAGCCTTTGTGGTTTAACGGGTCGGACGTTTTCAGCGTTTTAAGGCATTCGGTGGTTAAATATTTGAGGCGTAACAAAGCACCCCGGCGTTCCAAGATTGTATCTCTGTTCAAGTAGGTGAGTTCACATGCCGACATTACATCCTTGTCAAGCAGGTCTGAGCATGAACATAATTAAATAACTACCGGCCCTGAGCCTCTCGGCATTCAAACCAATCCAGCTTCCAGGATTCATCAAATCAGTTTCGGTTTTGTTCAAACAATGGTCATGGATCAAATTTCACAGGGTCATCCTTCATGTGTATATTCATCCTTGATTCAAGGTCCAGAGAATGTCCTAAGAAAATACTAAGAGAAGCCGGAGTTCCACAATCAAATGCCATTAAATTGTTGCAACTGTATAGATTTTCCTCAGCTTCTCTTGGCCAATGGTGAATTTGGCTCATTTTTGAAAGCTTCCAAAACATTTATGCCATCCGAATTGTGAACATTGGCAAACCTCTCCTTTCAACTTCAGAGCTTGGGTCAACAGGCTTCTGCAGTTAGTTCAGATTCAAATCTGGAAGCTAGACCCTTAGATGATAACAATTTCGGCCATCCTTTAGACTCGTCAACTCCTGGTACTGCTCAACGAATATCAGATGGAAGTTTTCAACATCCTTCAACCAGATTGGGGAAATATCTTGGCATTTGGTTTGATCCTGGGCGCAGCAATCTGCTATCTACAATCAGGTTCACTTGCGCAAGAAGTGAGAACTGCATCTTTATCTCCGAAATGATGCAATTTGTTGTGTGGAAACCACAAACCTTGGTAGAGCAAGCATATTGTCCATGTTTGTGGGCCCAATTTTGCAGAATATGCTTTCTCCATGATTAAATACTTGCTGTGGGACAACACTTTTCAACATGTGATATGTTTTATTGGGGAAGCATCTGCTGGAACTGGCTGTGGTTTTCTTTTTGCGTGGAGATCATTTTTCTGTTGTGCATCTTTATGTGAAGAACCTCGGAAATGAACAGCGGACATTAGCCATTCGTAGCTAGGAATTTTCAATTGGAATTATTGCTCTACATCCCCAGTAATATATTCACTTCCCAGAATTCTGCATCTTTTACTTTACATGATTCTCCTATGTCGTCAGCCTGGATGCTTTTGCACGTGAACAGCTTTCCCCAGGCGTGTGCACTGACTGAAGATTATTCCCAAATTCACTCCCAAACCTCGTTGTTTGATTTTCTCCAACAAAGATCCTTTTGATAGTTGTTGGGCAGAGTATATCTTGTTGTTATTTCTTGTTGTCGCTATTGTCCTCATGCGATTTAATAGGTTCAATTGACATGGACAATCCTCCTTCCAAAAATTTTTGTTCGGTATGCCATGGAGACTACAACAATCCTTGTCAAGCCAATTGCTCTTACTGGTTTTGCATACGAATGACCTGTCAAGTGCTACGGGAAAAGCGAAAAGGAAGAGTTTGCATCCAAAAATTCAAGAAGGCACGTCCGCGTTCGAGCAGGTGACCTTTTTATATGTAGTAAGTTGCTGTCACCAATGAAATCTCATTGTTGACATGAGAGTTCTATGGAAGCTCGGTATTTTCTATTGGACATATATAAATGCTTGATTTATCAATTAAATCATTCCTCATCTATGCCTGAATGTCTTCGACAATTAAATTTTTGAAGGCGGACCCCGGTTACTCCAAATCTGGTTAAAATCCCGGCTCCGTGTAAAAATTTGAAGGCGGACCCCGGTTACACCGAATCTGGTTAAAATCCCGGTTCCGCGTGAATTTTTGAAGGCAGACTCGGTTACACCGAATCCGGTTAAAATCCCGGCTCCGTTGAAGGCGGGCCTTGGTTACGCTTAATACGGTTAAAATATAGGCCTCGTGTAAAGAAACTCTCAGTCGAGAGCATTGATTCAATCTACTCAAATTGCACTAATAACAAAGACATGAACGAAAGAGCAAACCCAGGGTCACTGAACCCGGTTGTAATTCAAATACGAACTGAAGAATGAAACCCGGCTTTTCATTCGGAGGGAGATGTCTCCGTAGAGCTATCGCAACTCGGGTGCTTCCTAACTTACTCCAGGATATCAAGCGGAACTGTCATGCCGACCCTGATCAGGTCAAAATGTTCGGACGCTTTGGTGAAAAACCAAACCTGGGCAGGTGACAACTTCCCTTTATCCTAGGATGACCCGGTCAACGAACCTGGAATTATACAAGGCAGTTTGAATACTGACCCTCACCACTTTACGGTTTCAATACCGGATGCACTTTCGCACTTTCGCAGATTCTGCATATCACACCTTTGACCCTGGCTCGGTCACTCAATAGTACTCCAAAAACAAATGTGAGTTCACTATATCAGTTCATCGTGGACATGGATGAAACTCTACATAAATATTCGAATCGATCGGGAAGTGAACAAACTTTCATTAATGATCAAGTCAACATAGTTTCAAAGCAAATTAACCCGGACTACATGTCTGGGGCAATTCAATCATGAGACAGTAACTCCGGGTTTCTTTGAAACTCGGATAGACACTTTATCAAAATCAAACGAGTGGTAGCAACTCCGATACGATATCCGGACGTAACAACAGATCCACCCCGGCAGCCCAGAGACCTGGACTACCAGGCTGGGGGGCAATTATTATACAGTTGTCCATAACCGGGATTTTGCAAACTCGAACAAGCATTCGAAATGAGCAAACTAAATGATTTGCGCACACGAGCAAGGGATCTTATGTCTTCGCAGGCAACCCGGATGAGCTGAACATATCTCGGCAAGTCTCGTATTTCACAGTCAAGCAAACAATTAACCTCGGCAGCTCAGACACCTGAACTACCGAGCTTGGGGGCATCTGTTATGGACCTGGTCAAGGCCCATTATCTCAACCGACCTACACAGATCTAAACCACAAGACCTATTCAAAGGGGAGGTTGTCGAGATTCATGGACACACGATAACACACGATAACACACGATGACACACGATGCGGGAGATCTAACCCTAAGGTACACTCTACAAATACGAGTAAAACCCTTAAGGTTCAGATCATTCTCGACTATCTCGAATCTCCTATCTCCGATCTCCTATCTTCTACACGGACTTTGATCCCTCTTCAGGGTACGTAGGCCCTAGGAATCACTCCTAGGTCAAGTCCCAATCTACACCAACATCCTAGCCCCTCAGGGCTAGTCAATCTGTGTTCTACACTAGAACAAGAAGTAATTCCATATTTTTAAAAAAAAAAAATGACACCGGTATATTAATAAAAAAAATTGAATGTGTATATTAAAAAATGGAAAAATCTCACTCAAGTTCCAAGAATAATAAAAGATATCAAAAAAATCTCAGTATAAATTCATCTACCAAAAAAGTTCTTGTGTAAAATCTTTTATCAAAAAAGTCTTACAGACCTTAGTGACATAAATGTGAATGTCAATGGCTACTCTATGACTTGTCAATATAGTCATACACACTTAACAAAGGAAGTTGCTTAGTTAACATAGATGAGCTTCTTAATAGCCACTCTATAACTTGTCAATATAGTGACATACACTTGTCAACGGGAGCTGGTTTAGATAACATGGATTGACTTGTCAATAGCTATTTTATGACTTATCAATATAGTTACATACACTTGTCAACGAGAGCTATTTTAGTTACTACCTCCGGTCCTAATTATAGGAACATTTTTCTAGTGCAAATTACACTACAAAAGTGTTCTTATAATTAAGACTGGAGGGAGTAATATATATGAGCTTATCAATAGTCATTCTATGACTTGTTAATATAGTCATATACATTTGTCACTAAAATAAATTCACATTTGGAATCTATCTTACAGAGATCCCTAGAGACTTTTTTTGATAGATGATTCTAATTAGAAACTTTTTTTATAAAGGAATCTATACTGAAACTTTTTTTTATATTTTTTCTAGTAGTAAAATTTTTCTTTAAAAAAGTTTACAACTAATGTTTCAACATTTAACATTGAATATTAGAGAAACTCGTTACAATTATTTGACACTCATCTTCCATAATTTACTGTTTGAGTCTATGATATGCTCTTGTAATTGATGTTCCAAAATTTAAAATACAATTATCTATCTGAAGTAATAATTATGTAATTTTATATGATTATTAAGGACCAAATGCCTTTTGCTGAAATTTTGATTTTGTTTTTTTGTTTTAATCGGTTACAGAGTTAAAGAATTGGTCTTAAAGTGTCATTCTCCCCAAAAAAACAAAAACCTACAAAAAAAAAACTTATTATGTACTGATTAGAGGGATATTAAAAGGATAAATCCCTAAAAAACTTTGAAAATAATAAAGTACAAAATGATATTTTGAATATTCATAATACCACATAGGTGTGAGTACATATTTAAAATTAAATTAAAATTACATAAATGCCCCTCTGATTGGTCCCCCTCTCTTTTCTTTCATAACCTCCCTTCTTTTACTCCTTAGAAGACTCCTCATCCTCCTTCTCCTCTGCTACATACACATGATGCATCTCACTTTCTTCCCTTCTTTGGCTTCTCCGTCAATCTCTCTTGCCCCCAGCCATCCTTGACTCCTGCCACCCCTCCGGCGAGCTTGACTTCTTCTCCGATCTCTTAAGCCCATCAAGAATGAGACTCCAACAAATTCTAACCATTTCATTTTGCAAATTTCCGGAGATAGTACTCTCATTCATTGCAAGCATGAGTTCAATACTTTGCATATTTGGAGAATGTTGTTTCAAATAGGAGTTCACCATATCAGCAAAATGAAAGGATTAGAACTCTGTTGCATATTGTTTTATGGCTCCAGTGCTGGTTTTAACAAGGTATTAATGTAATACCCCTGATGATGATGATGATGATGATGATGATGATGATGATGATGATGATGATGATGATGATGATGATGATGATGATGATGATGATGATGATGATGATGATGATGATGATGATGATGATGATGATGATGATGATGATGATGATGATGATGATGATGATGATGATGATGATGATGATGATGATGATGATGATGATGATGATGATGATGATGATGATGATGATGATGATGATGATGATGATGATGATGATGATGATGATGATGATGATGATGATGATGATGATGATGATGATGATGATGATGATGATGATGATGATGATGATGATGATGATGATGATGATGATAAAAGAATTAATATGTGTACATATATAGAGAGAAATAATCTAAATTGATTTCTAGAGTTTCTCCTAAAATCTAGGCACAATAATTTGAAATTTAAAAAACAAAAAACAAATAAAACAGTTAAGATCACATAATCAGATCTAACAAATTAGGGTTTAAGTGATAAAGGCACATTCCAACAAAAGATAATAATAATATATAAAATATCTAGAAATTAATAATGTTTTTAGTATTAGTTTATTAATTTGCAATAATTAAATAGCCCAGCCCAATTGCTAAAACCCTAGATGTTAATTATAAACTTAGGTTAGCCGCCAAAACCTAGAAAACGCTCGACTCTTTTTCTCTCTACTCTTTTCCCTGCTACGGCATCCTCCCCCCGTACTCTCATCAGAGCAGTTTTTCTAGAAGGCTAGCAAAGACGGAGACCAGGTAATCCTAATTCCCATATAGCGTAGGCTAATCCATACTATATGTAACCCTAATCCCCATAAGTATTAGGTTCATGTAATCCTAATTCCCATATAGCGTAGGCTAATCCATACTATATGTAACCCTAATCCCCATAAGTATTAGGTTCATGTAATCCTAATTCCATTAAATAAAAACCTAATTCATACACAAGCCGTAGAATGTTTGTTCACTTAGAGTCGGAAACATGAAGTCCATCTATCTATCAAGAATTACTTTTTATTGCTACCTATCTTACCTTCCTGTGTCATCAATACGCACCATTATTGTTCCAATATAATCAAACGTCTGTGTACATCAAAAACAATATCTTAAATCTTAAATTAATATATTATATTATATTCTCTGGGTTTCGATTTAGGTGATTGAATGTGTATAGATTTCTTCTTCTCGGATTTCGTGATTGAATTTTATAAATGTTTTGATTAATATATATATATATATATATATATATATATATATACACACACACACACACACACGCATAAATACAAATAAATATATATATGGTGAGAAATTCATTTTTGTGTGTATTGAAACAATTTAATGGTGGGAGGATAGCTTTGGGATGGTACCTCCTAAAGTGATGAACACAACCTTTAGGCTTTATGCCTCCGATATGTATTTGATGTGAACCGATTATATCCGTTCTTCCTAAAGTGGTGTTGGGAGCAGATTTTCAAGGAAGCGTGTTCTCGAGTTGGGGCTAGCAAGGTGAGAAGTGAGGAAGAATATTCAACTATTTATGGCTAGGTTTATGTTATTTTGCTTTGAATAAAAATATTTATTTAAGTTTTGGACTTATGTCATTGTAATAAATTAGCCTTGCACTTGTCCCAAGACAAGTGCGGAGGTAACACTTCCCAAGGATTTACTTGAAATTCAGTAATTATTTATAAAACCATTGCAATTTTATGTTATTATATTTGTTAGAAATTGGGGTGTTACAATTAATGTCAAGGTAGCAAGTGTTCAATGTTAAATAGAAATTTATGAAAATCTTATTAGAACTTATGAAAACCTTATATGATTTTGTGAATTCCTTATTAGAAACGAGCATCAGTATCTTGTTATCGTAGTAAGCGTTCAATGTTAAATGGCAAATTTTGAAAATCTTATCAGAAGTTATTAAAACATTATCTGAAGTTGTGAATCCCTCCTCCTCGCTTCTATATAATAAACAAAAATTATTAAAACCTAATGAAATATTGTGAATTCCTTAACAAAACTTGTGAAAAACTTGATGATATAGAATTTTTAGAGTAAATACTCTTTTTGATCCCTAACAAAAAACACGGACCCCATTTTGGTCCTTGACAAAAAAAACGACATTTATTCGTCTTTTTTATGGACTAAAAATGACTTTTTGGAAATTTGTGAAGGATCAAAATGTCAACAAATCGACCCTTATTCGTCCTTTTTATGGACTAAAAATGACATTTGTTTATCAGGGACCAAAATGGGGTCTGTGTTTTTTGTCAGGGACCAGAAAGGGTATTTACTCAATTTGTTATTTAGTAAACGAAAGTTGTTGAAACATAATCAAATATCATGAATTCCTTAACAAAATTTGTATAAAACCTAATAATGTAGATTTGTTATTTGATAAACGAAATTCATTAAAACTTCATGAAATATGGTAAATTCATTAACAAAACTTGTGAAAAACCTGATAGTTTAGATTTGTTACTTGGTAAACTAAAGTTATTAAAACCTAATGAAATTGTGTGAATTCATGACCAATCTTGTTACTTTTCCAATAAGTATTCTTACCAGAGCTCTAGTGCCAGTGACTAGCCGGTTGGCCCCAAGAGCTTCGGCACTGATGGCCGGCAGGGGCGGGGTTACTTTTTTTCCTTAAAAAAATATCTTTGAAGGCATTCGTGTCATTTCCTTTAATTTCAAAAAGGACGAATCAATTACTAATATCTTTCTGGTATTATGAATATTGGAAACATTATTATGTCCTTCCTATTTTTAAAGTTCTTTTTGTGGGATTTTACCATATTAAAATATGGGAGAATTAGGGAGGACTAAGGAAAAGAAATATTTATTAATAAGGATCTTAAAAATTGTAATTATTTTCAAAGACCAAAAATTAAAACATAAATTTTAATTACATAAGTAACCCTGAACAAACTACCTACATTTTCTTTAATACCATCTAATGGGTTAGTTATCAAATATGGTTATATTTCTATGTATATTTTGATTAAAAAATATCTACATGCAACTCTATATTTTTATGATATTCCCCTCATACACATCAGATAATTTTTAAAAGTTACCCAAATTGAAATAGTCTGTAAAATCTACTAAAAAAACCCACAAAAAATCTTATAATATATTTATGCCAAAATATGTTATTTTCATTAAAAACTTAAGCGAGGGATGCACCCTGAAAAAAAATGTTATTATAAGAACGAAAAATACTAAAATATAAATTTTCTTAAAAAATTCATAAATAAACGACCAATTCAGTTAAAGCTAATTGCTATTGAGGGAAACTGTGTGTGAAGAAAAAGAGATAAGATAACTTCAATTGATAATTACAGTCAAATAGTTGAAATGGGGTTAGAGAAAATATCGGAAAATGGTCAGGGTTAATTGTGTAATTGAAAATTTATATTTTAATTTTTTGTCCATAAAAATAATTATAAATTTTAAAATAATTATTTGTTGAAATAGGGTTAGAGAAAATATAGGAAAATGGTCAGGGTTAATTGCATAATCGAAACTTTATATTTTAATTTATAGTCCTTAAAAAAATAATTATAAATTTTAAGATCATTATTACTCTGAAGAGTAATAAATATTTCTTTCCAGTTCTCCCTTAAAATATTAAGAAGAGAAATTTTTCAAGCGAGACCGGGTGGCCCCTTTTGGGGGGAAGTCTCTACCACCCATGCATGCTGCATTCCCACGTCTCGAACTCAATACCCGTGGTTAGCTAGACAACCTCTTACCAGTTGACCTAAGCTGGAACGCTAATAATAATTTTTTTAAAAAATAACATTTTTATATATGCATTGTTTTTTATAAAAAAAAAAAATACAAAATTAATTTTCTTTAAAATTAAAATTTTCTATTTTTTGTTCAATATATAATGGAACTATATTTTTCCCTTTCATGAAACATGCTTATCTTATGAATATACACACACAAACATAAATGTCTAAATCAAATTACATACCAGCTAACTAGACAGTGAAGTCCAAGCAGGCATTATATGAAGTTGTTATTTGTTAACTACATTATGATTTAATACTAGTGCAGTTCTTTAAATAAATTATTAGATATATAAATTTAACATTTTTATAAGAAATGATAATCTAAGAACCCATTAGTCATATTAGTGACAAATAAATATATATATTTTTTTTAAAAAAAAAAAACTTAATTTTGTTATGGTTGTAGCAATAGATCTTCATTGATAATTGTTCTGGTGTAGAACACAGATGTTCAGCCCGGTGGGCTAGAGCTTTGATATAGGATCGATGGACTCCTCCTGTATGCCTATAGGGAAGACGTGGTGGATCACTGTACAGAACCAGACGTTTCGCCTAAAGGGGGTGGGGTGTGTGCACAGTGTAACTATATGTAGATTAGTTCAAGGATAGAACTTGTGTACATTGATCGTGTAATCCCTATGTATATATATAGAGTGTACCTTGCGGTTAGATCTCCCGCATCAGGTGTGTCCATGAATCTCGGTAACCTCCCCTTTGAATAGGTCTTTCGGTTTGGATCCCTATGGGTCGGTTAAGATCTTTGTGCGGACTGCCCCTTGACTGGGCCTGCTAGCTTATGGGCCTGGACTCGATGGGCCTAGACTTAGGTCTATAACAATAATAAACCTAAAATTTAAAGAATACTTTCAAACTTATTTTTATAGTTTTTAATACACAAACATAAAAAAGGATAGAGTATGGAACTGTAAAGATTGCTACAAGGTCTTACACACTCTATGGTATCTTTACTGATAGGAAAGTTGACAATAGGATTATTTGTAAAAGAATAACTGAACTGGACTATAAGCAGATTCCTTCTACAAGGTTTCTAACCATTTGGAAGCAAAGAGCATTGGATTCACTTTATTGAGTTGCTAATAAGTAATAACTCTTGAACATGGGAACGACTTGACTAAAAAGAATTTACAAAATTTTGAGAGAGACAACAAATTTACTTTCCCTTTTTTTCACTTTCAACAACTTAACCTGGGAAAAAACAGAAGCAGAATATACACAGTAATCAAATGACACTATTATGCAGTGTGTGTAATATTAACAACCCTATTCAGTCTCTCAAGAATTCCACTAGCCTTCCTCTTAGCCCTTGAAGTTCCATTCAATGCAAGATCGGTGATAGTTCTGAAGGAAATCTCCTCTTCTTTCATTTCCTTCAGCTTTGCTCTGTCATACTGACATATAGTTTGAAGAACCGCTATGCAATTCTCCTTGCTTCGTTCGCAATTGCTCTCCCTCATGATGCTCAGCAAGTTGGGAACAGCTCCAAGATCTACCATGTCTTGAACAGCCTTTTGATGACTTGAGAGTAGAGCGAGGATCGTGAGCAATTCATCGACGCAGACCCGGCTTGAGATCTTCTTCAGTATGACGCTTACTGCCCCTTCCCTCACCGCTCTTGCCTTGTTCTCAAGAACCACACACAAGGTGAAAATTGCTGAAGCAACATCTTTCATAGCTAAGGGGTTGCCTTCTTCTAAGAGGTCAATTAATGGCTTTAAGGCGCCGGATTTCCCTATGAGCTCCTTGTTTGAGTCTAGAGCAGATAAAGTGAAAAGGGTAGCTGCAGAATTGCTTCTGGTTTCTATAGTTCCTGATTTTAAGGCTTTGACAAGGAGTGGAATCACAGAGGGAGTTTCTGCAACAAGCTTCTTGTTGTTGTCGTGGATTGAGATGTTCAAAAGTGTTGTAATCACGTCTTCTTGGAGATCAGGATGAATGTTGTTGAAGGAATCGCTTGCAGAGATTGGTTTGAGAATCTCAGATATGGCTTGTGGAGTCTTGCCAAAGAGTGTTCTGTACAAAGGCGTCTTCTTTGTCAATAACCGGAGCTGCTTCGCAGCTGCTTTCTGCTCAGAAAGTGATGATGATGACAGTTTCTCAATCAGAGAATGAAAATGATCACAATCTGCGTTTGTTATTACGTCTTCCTCGTTGTAAATATAGTGAAGCTGATTGGATAATTCCACCCCATGGTTCTTGTACCATTGTTCTATCATCTCCTTACGAGGTGATTTGGAGTGAGGACAGTGTGTGAGAGGACTTGTTGTGTTTCAGGACAAGTTCTGTTCCCAGCTTTAAGCCATTTTTGAATAAAGGGCCTATCATATGTCTGCATAATTGAGATGAACAAACTTTAAAAAAGAAACTCAATATCATAATTGAGATGAACAAACTTTCATTGACTTAATAGTAAAGACTTGGTTATTCAGCTTTGGCTTTGTCTGAAAATTATTTTTAACTTAGCAGTTAAGTCATTAAGTTACCACGAATCATTTCATTGATATAATCCTTGAATAGTATCAGTGAACAGAAAAAAGTTTTGGGGAATAAAGAGAAAAAAAAGGAGTTGGAGAAGCAAGAGTATATAGCAATTCACAACAGAAAAGAAAGAGCTCAAAACACTAAGAAGTTCATAATTTCTCATTCAGGGAAATTAGTCAAAAAGTTTTACACAAAGCTACTAATCAACCCCGTAGTTCACTCGAGTCACAGTTAATGGACATAAAAGAAAAGTATTCTTTCTTCACTTTCCACTCTTTATCTTTCCGTCCACCAGGGTTAATATACTATTCCTACAGTAAATTTTTATTGTTTTTGGGCTTTTACTCATCCTATGGAAACACTGATGCAGAAAGCTTAACGACAAAATATAAGAGGGAAGATCTGAAAATTTTCAGTGGATCAAACAAAGAGTACCAGAAACCACACTTCCAGTGACAGCAACGCGTTAACATTAAGTCAATTGTATTCTTTAATATCAGTATATCACCAACTACCAGACATCAGAATTCTTGATGACAATCACATAAAGTTAAAAAAATTAGTAAATAAATAAATTGCGTGCCATGCCACATTGAACCAGAAAAAGAAAAACAGGGGAAAACTGATTGGACATAAAGAAAACAAGATGGAAAAGAAGAGAGAGAGAGAGAGAGCGAAAGCTGAAAGTTTCAAATGGTTAAAATTCAATTAACCTCATAAAATGAACAAGTGGATAATACTGATTTTCAAGGTTCGGGATAAGGAAACGATGTCGGCAATAAAAACAAATTCTTCTTTCCTTTCTCAATAGGCCTTTCGAGTCAAGAAGAGTAATTGACGATAAAGGGAAAAAAATATAAAATATAAAATCCAACTTCTTCACTCTGGTTGATTGTAACAACGGGTTGGGAGTATTTGAGAAAGTAATAACTGAGGTAAAAGAATATATTCAAAAACTAGTGAGTTAGAGAAGTTGTGTATTTCAAGGAACCGTGTGTTTTCTCCTGAATTTATGCTGAAAAATGGAAGAAAATCGTTTTATTTCCCCAGGAAAGAAGCCAGATAAGAAAATGATCAAACACATAATAATCTATCAAGTTTTAGTTCTTGAATCTACAACATTTTCGCAGATACCAGAAAGATTCGAATTATAACACTAACCTTTCCAGAAGCCACAATGACAGGATCTCTCATCAACTCCTTAGAAAGAGGGCACTTAAATTCTTCCGGAAAACCGGAATTTCTGTTTAGCTTTAAATCCGAAGATTGTGAAGATGGCGATGACGATGATGTCTTTCGAAGCTTGAGGTCCTTAAGAGACGAAAGAACTTCCCTAGCTTGATCAATGGTTTGGATTCTGCAATCGTCATCGTCGACGATGGAATTCACCAATCTGTTCAACTCCTTCTTCAACTCTAACACCTTCGCCGCCGCCGCCGGATCAGAGTCCGCCGCCACCACGCCAGATTTTGCCATGCGATCTGGCGGCAGATGATCGGAGCCGTCGCTTTGAATTTTTAGACAAAAAAGAGAGAGCGAAATTTAGTCCAGATGAGAAGCAGAGAATAATATCAGTCAGTCTCTGTTTCGCTCTTCCTCTCTCTCTTTACGTGTGCCTCCTCCTTTGTTTCTCTTTATATTTATATTTTTGTTTTTGAAAGAGGGTATTTTCCTCGTCATTTTTTTTTTATTAATTTATCTGAGTCATTGATTGAAAAGAAAATAGACATATTAAAGTAGTATTGTTATTGTGATTGATTTGATTGTATGGATATAATTTAGAGATGATGAAGAATAATGAAAAAATGATTAGGTGTTTTTTTTTCTCTATTTATTTTTGTTCGCCAACCCTTTTTCTCTATTTTTAGACATCTTTGTATTTGGTGATTTATATTTACATCAGTTTTCATTTTAGTTTCTAAATTTTATAAATATTAGTCCAATATAAAAGATAATGCTAACAAAGGTTTCAGAATTTTTACATTTTAATTTTCTTCCATTTATAGTATTTAATATGTAAAAATATTATGTTAATAAAATTGAAATGTAAGATTGATTTGTATGTGTTTAATTGTACAATCATTATTTAAATTTTCTTCCATTAATACTATTTTCTTCCATTTAAATGTTTGAATTTTAAAAAAAAAAAATTATATTATTATATTTTTAAAAAAATTAAAATACTACAAAATAAAAAATTGAATTAAGGATATTTTTAAATTATTACTTACCACAGTCTGCTTGTTTAGGAAGTCTCCGAGGTGTTTGAGGTTAATTGACCTCCAAGTCATTCATTTGCATTTTTTGTAAGAAAAAAAAGTTTAATTAATTAATCTTGTTCTTTAAGCTTCACATAATCACATGATCTTTTTTGCTTAATCAAGCTTAAAGTGGAAAGAATTTATTCTTTAACAAAGAAAGAAATTTAAAAAAAAAAAACAGAACAATGCAATGTATAAATTTGAGGGTTTTTCATACGATTTTTTTTTTTTGGTAACAATGGTTTTCTTATCAACAAAATAATAATAATAATAATAATGTATGGTAGATTTTATTCTCTTATTTATATTACCAAAAAAAAAAACTATTTTCTTATGTTTACAGTAGATTTTATATATATATCCAAATATTTTCATACCAGATTCATCAATATGTTCGTTAGATATTTATATGTTTATTACTTTATAAATAATAAATTCGAGTTTTTATTGGCCGGAATAAATAGGAATTGCGTAAGTTGCATTATATAAGTCAAAATTTAAACAATTCTCTAAATATGATTTGAAATTGGAGGAATTATTATGTTGGAATATTTTGAAATGAAGAGATGTGTTTTTTGGTAAAGTCATGTTCTTATAAATTAAAAAATTTATGTGAAGAGTTGTGTAGAGAGTTATAACATTAAATGTCATGTCTCTTTAGTGAAAAACTACGTTAGTTTTTAAGAAAATAGTTCGTATATTTAGAAAATAAAATAGTAAAAATATCCGAAGTTGTAATAATTGTTTCTAAGAGATGTTGTAAAAAAAAATATTTCTAAAATATGGTAAAATATAAAATTTAAATGCTAAAATGACGAGTAAATTATGCTCATTTCTTGAAATGGTAGTGTTCTGGTGTAGAACACAGATTGTCTAGCCCTGAGGGGCTAGGATGTTGGTGTAGATGGGGACTTGACCTAGGAGTGATTCCTAGGGCCTACGTACCCTGAAGAGTGATCAAAGTCCACGTAGTTCGAGTATTGATGGAGGCGTTTAGCCTAAGGGGGTCTGTATGCTCTGAGACGGCTGTCTGTGAATAGCCGGAGCGTAGACAGTTGTAGAAGATAGATGTAGAAGATAATAGATAGATGTGGAAGATAATGGATCGATCCAGAAGATGATCCTCCTGATCTCTTAGGTTCACGCTCTATATGTAGATGGCTCCCACGTTGTGCGTGTCCAAGGATCGTGCAGACCGCCCTGGTCATGGCTGGGTCCCACGGTTAGTGGGTTGTGATAGTGGGATAGTGGGCCTTGACTAGGTCCATAACAGCTTGCCCCCAAGCTCGGTTGTTCGAGTCTCTCGAACTGCCGAGGTTAGTTGTTTGATTGATCGCGCCATACGGACTTGGCCGAGCTATATCCAAAGTGTGCGCAAATGCTTGTTCGAGTTTGCTTTAATCCGGTTATTGACAATCTGTATAGTAATTGCCCCCACCGGGTAGTCCAGTCTCTGGTCTGGGGTGGATTTGTTGAATCCGGATATCGTATCGGAGTTGCCGCCACTCGCTTGATTTTGATTTTGATAAAGTATCTATCCGAGTTTCAAAGAACTTCGGAGTTACTTGTCTTCTGATTGAATTGCCCCGCACATGTAGTCCGGTTAATTTTGCTTTGAAACTTGTCTGCTTTTTTTATGATCGCCTGATCTCTTCTTCTTTGATCATCCGGTCTCCGGTTTGTTTGCAAGGGCGATAACAATGGCCTCGCGTAATTTGGAAACCGGGCTAAGTCTTGGAAGCACCCAACTTGGGAAAGCTTACGGTGGCGGCTTCGCTTGGTGAAAAGCCGGTTCGATGACCCTTGCACGAAGCCCGATCAGAATCGTATTAATCAGAATCGGGTCCGCTTCTTTTCAATAACGTAATGTTTCATCCGTGTCCACGATGAACCGATATAGTGAACTCATTTGTTTTTGGAGTACTATTAAGTGACCGAGCCAAGGTCATAGATGTGATATGCGAATCTGCGAAAGTGCGAAAGTGCATCCGTATTGAAACCGTAAAGTGGTGAGGGTCGTATTCTAACCGTCTCGTATAATTCCGTGTTCGTTGACCGGGTCATCCTAGGATAAAGGGAAGTTGTCACTGCCCGGGTTTGGTTTACCACCAAAGCGTCCGAACATTTTGACTCGATCGGTCGGCATGACAGCCTCCGCTTGATATCTGGAGTAAGTTAGGAAGCGTCCGGGCTGCGATAGCTCTACGGAGACAACTCCCTCTGACTGAAAAGCCGGGTTTTATTCTTCAGTTCGTATTTGAATTACGATCGGGCTCAGTGACCCCGTATTTGCTCTTTCGTTTCTGTCTTTGTCGTTAGAACAATTTGAGGAGATTGAATCAATGCTCTCGACTGAGAGTTTCTTTAGACGGAGCCGGATTTTAACCGTATTAAGTGTAACCGGATTCGCCTTCAAATCTACACGGAGCCGGGATTTTAACCAGTTTGGTGTAACCGGGTCCGCCTTCAAATCTACACGGAGCCGGGATTTTAACTCGGTTTGGTGTAACCGGGTCCGCCTTCAAATTTACACGGAGCCGGGATTTTAACCTGATTCGGTGTAACCGGGGTCCGCCTTCAAATCTACACGGAGCCGGGATTTTAACCTGGTTTGGTGTAACCGGGGTCCGCCTTCAAATTTACACGGAGCCGGGATTTTAACCAGATATGGTTTAAATTTAATTGTGGTTCAAAACCATGGGAGAGAAGAATATTTGTAAATTTGACATCTTTGACTTCAAGATTAATGGCATCCTCTTATAATCCAAATGTGTACAATTGCTAGAGACCTCAGTACTTCCACATAATGAGATAACCACGATCATGAAAATACTCGGTAACATCTAGGGGATTCTGTATGTTAAACTTCACCACTTTAACACCTTTAGATGCAAGCAGTTTTTTGGCACCCGAGGAAAAGCTTTGTAGATATTCTCAAGGCGGTGTAGAATTCCATTATTGCCAGGAATTTTTGCTTTCACAAGTGTCTCCACAAATAATAAAGAAAGCTTATTAGCATAAATTTTCTCACTGATGTACTCACTAAACATGATGATAGCATTGAACTTGTATTGTTTGTATCGTCAATGAGCTTTATCCTCAGCCTTCAAAGGAGATTCGCATAATTAAGGATTGCAGTACCCCCTCAAAAGATAGATGAAACCAACAGAGCCCTATCCCATCATCAATAATGCTTCATGCACAAGACTTCACAGGTTATTGTATAAGTTCCGTGAAAGGAAGACAGCAATATCATTAAAGCTCCATTTGTCAAGTGAGCCCCACTTGAACCACAAAATAGTATCATGTGAAATATCCATATTCCCATTTCTTTTTTCCCTTCAAAAGGTATCCATAATCCCCAGCGTGATTATCATTAAAAGAATCAACATCGTATTTCAAGGCTTAATGCATAGTATTGACATCATTAAAAATGACCTTTATTGTCATCCATCATGAAACCACAACAATCATCGTTTCTTTTTAACAGAAATGACAATCGGTTTTCTGCACTTCGAAAATGCAATGTTCTCAAAGATCATAGACAACTTTGTATTTCATGTGTGGAGGCTTCAGAAACAGATTAGAGTTCCCAAAATCAAAGGTTAAGAACCATTGAACCATCCAAAAGTTAGAAAAATATTTATCAAACAGAACCTGAAGCATCGGGGTTGGGCACTGAGGAAGCTCCAAGAACACGACTTCTTGGGCTATTGAGAAATCAATTCCACATCCTACTGCTAAAATACCAATTTCTGCCATTTTAACCGAGAACTTCGAAGAAAACCTCTGAACCCCAAGGCTAAATCCCCATCGGTGTAATCAAGAAAGGCAGACCAGAAATCCAACGTCTGGCTATAATGCTTTGGCACTTTAGGGATTGGCGATCAGAAGCATCGTGCCTGTGGTAGATGGAATCCCTAGGTTTTAATGAATTTTAGATCCGACGCTTGGTACTGAGGCTGGACCTGATCTTTTTGACTAGGCTGAGTTGATTTTTGTGCACCCGAACTGAACTTTCAGGCAACAATCCCAGCAAAGGCATCTCTGGTGGTGACCATCGTTAAAAATTGTTGAACGTGAGAATCAGATTTACTTGATTCGGTGACGACAAAAATTAGCGTGGTGGCGGGCATGTAATCGGCGATAGTTATTTGCTTTAGTTTCGAACCATATTTCTGGATAGTCGGGCTCGCGTGATCCAGACATTGACGACGTCATAATGGAATTCAACACACAGAATCTGGCATAGTGAAGAGAATCTCGATCGGAAAAATCGCCCGACTCCCACATGTAATTTTTGCCGAGCAAGATTTAGGGCTAAGATGGGAACCTTCCGGTCTTAGGGCTAGGAGTGAAATCTTGCAATCATCAGAGAGGAGATTCGATGTGTGAGAGCTAGGGCTCCTGGAGCACGATCACAATGTTCAGAGAATCAGCAAGGGTGTACATGCTCCGATTGGTCTATGCGAGTGGTTCTTGACGTGGTTCTTTGCCGCAAATAGAGAATAAAAAAATAAGGTCTTTGAAAATATTACCTCTTGCAATCAGGTAATTACAGGGAAATTTAATCCCCGTAAGCTATCCGAAAATCTCCAATTTAGAGGTTTGACGAACAGCCAGCACGAACTTGTTAAATCAACATGAACCCTAACTACAAAATTCCATGATTGTTTGTGTTGCAGTTAGGAATCGGAATCATTGACCATCTTTGGTCATGGGAATCAAAATTTACGGTTCCCACGGTCGGCGCCACTGCTCAGTGTAGAACACAGATTGTCTAGCCCTGAGGGGCTAGGATGTTGGTGTAGATGGGGACTTGACCTAGGAGTGATTCCTAGGGCCTACGTACCCTGAAGAGGGATCAAAGTCCACGTAGTTCGAGTATTGATGGAGGCGTTTAGCCTAAGGGGGTCTGTATGCTCTGAGACGGCTGTCTGTGAATAGCCGGAGCGTAGACAGTTGTAGAAGATAGATGTAGAAGATAATAGATAGATGTGGAAGATAATGGATCGATCTGTAGAAGATGATCCTCCTGATCTCTTAGGTTCACGCTCTATATGTAGATGGCTCCCACGTTGTGCGTGTCCAAGGATCGTGCAAACCGCCCTGGTCATGGCTGGGTCCCACAGTTAGTGGGTTGTGATAGTGGGATAGTGGGCCTTGACTAGGTCCATAACAGGTAGTATGATTTTTCCATATATTTAATTAATTAAATATTTTACATTATTATTTAAAAAGTCTCAAATGGAAAATGTGAACAATAATAATTAAATTTTTACCAAAATCAATATAATCTTAAGATTAATTTGATCCCCAGACAATATCCTTCATAGACGATGACTAATAACAATAAATTGTAGGATAAGCAGTTATTAATTTATCATGATTAATTTATGTTCTGCAATAATTGCAACAAAAGAATTCTCTAATTATTTGAGAAATCCAACTTTATAATTGATTAGTAAATAATCTAGTTCATTTAATTGGCAACATGAATACTTAACAATAATAAAGATATATTGAATGATTATTATAGTTATTATTATTAATCACGGGTATAACAATACCTCAACAAATCATTAAGGGGGGAAAACCATCATATCTAGTATCTAGAAGCTTATCCAAGTCCAAAAAAAAAAAAAAAAAAAAAAATTGTGTTCCAAGAATGAAAAAAATTTTAAGTTCTTAATCTTTTTAATAAGACAATTTTTTTTTAAAAAAAAAAAAATTTATACTTATTAATTATGCTAATACATACCCCTTTTGGTCTTTATTATAAAACACCAACTAACAATTCTCATAAATAAATAAAAATAGTTAAAATCAATAAAGTTGTCCTACAATTTAAGTAACTTCTAATATTATCCTTACTAATTGCATTAAACTCTAATATTATATTAATTATTACTCTCACCCACTACCTTTATTAATTATGGGCATATATAGAAAAAAATAATTAACGCGCTTTGGAAACAAGCAAATACCTTATAAAAATGACTAAATACAATTGCTAGTTGGTGTCTTATATTAAAAATCAGAGGGAGTATATTAGTTCTATCTTCTTCTGTTCTTGTAAAACATTTTTATTTTATATATAGAGAAAATACCCTTTATAATCCCTGATAAAAACCACGGACCCCATTTTGGTCATTGACAAAAAAAAAGGTCCTTTTTAGTCCATAAAAATGACGAATAATGGTCGATTGGTAGACATTTTGATCCCTCACAAATTTCTAAAAGGTCCTTTTTAGTCTCATAAAAAGAACGAATAAGGGTCGATTTTTTTTGTCAGGGACCAAAATGGAGTCCATGTTTTTTATTAGGGACCAGAAAGGGTATTTACTCTTATATATACATTTAGCCTTCTCATAAAAGATTTTTTTTTTAAAGTCTTTACTTAGCTTATTGACGATATTTCCATTCATTAATTATCAATGTTATATTAAGGTGAATTAGAACATATCAAGAATTGAGGCTCTTATTTTCAAATTATTCTTTTAAAAGAAATTTGTTGTTGAGAGTGCTTCAGATATGCCTACTTCACTAAATTTCAATTAGGCAAGCCTCAAACTTGCTTTTCAAAAGATATTATCAATTTAGGTTAAGATTAATGTAATTGGAAATTATCCTTTTAAGCAAGCAAGTGATTAAAAATTTGATTTGATTAATAAATTTTGTGATTGAAACAAAATTTAATTAGGAGACGGTTGTCCTTTCAACTTCACATATATATATAAAGAGATTAGATTTTTATCTTTGCCTCCACTTGCACCTTACTAATTAAACAAAACTTTTACAAAACCATTTAAAATAAGTGAAATTAAGCTTCATAATCTTATCTTTACCAATAAGGATACTTATGGTTCTAGGAAGACGCTTAATGCTTTTATTATATTTAATTTAGTAGGGAGTTTTAGGGGAGAGGGTGTCTCCACTAACATCCATTTTCATTTACTCTCTATTTAATATATCTACCATTAGATCAACTTTTAATATGAAAAGGGAACTCAATGGATATTAGAGGCACCCAAAATATTATTGTTACACTCACGAATTGACTCTTTGAATTTAATATTTTTTATATTTTTAGCTTACAAAATCAAGTCAAGTCACTGGTAAACTCGTGATCGTTGTAAATTTGGTTAAACTCACAAGTTTATATACCGAGGTTTCCGTTTTTAGGTTTCCAACTTAAAAAATTATGTTAAGTCAACCTTAAACTCTTATTAACTTCTTCTATTTGAACATGTTCAGCAACTTTCAATATAAATTTTATATAATTTTTTTTTTGTTAAATATGATAAATTATGAATTTTGATGGATTTAATTTTAATTATTTGAATTTAAAAAATATATAAATCAAATTGTTGTTATTTTTTATACTTTAATTATTTAACTATACATTATTAACAACTCTTTAATAGAAAAAAGTAAACTTACGATTCGAGTTCACAATATAAATTTATCTCACCATTACGAGTTTGTTTAAACTCGGAGTTTGACAATCTTGACCCCAAATGTTATGGAGCGAGGACTTTTTTTTTTCTATTTATAAGCTAAGTCATTAAATATTTTATGTGAATGTACTCCACTTGGTCATGACATAAGAATTTTTCTAGAATTTTTTTTTAATCCAAAACATAAGAGATGAAGAAAGTAATTAATAGTCATTTTCTAATTTTTATGGCTGGCAGCAGAAAGACAAATGTGGCATATAATAAATTTATTTTTGAAAATTAAATTATTTAATAAGTGTAAAATAAGTAAATCTTATTAATTTAAAGCACATTAATGAATTAATTATTATTTATTTATTTAAATTAGTTAAAAACATCTTATATGTGAAACTGGAGAGTACAATTTTACTGTGTATTCATTTATAGGTTAAGTAGCAATTTTGCCCTGAAAGTACACGCCCAGGAGCAATTTTACCCTTACAGTTTTTTTGGAGTAATGTTGCTCTAAAAGTCTAAAAACATAGCAATTTTGCCCCTTCGTTAACAGCTCTAACAGTTAAACGTTAGTTGACCGCATTATGCTGACATGGATTGTCTACGTGGCATCTTTGTCGCTTTTTTAAGTAGCAATTTTGCTCTGAAAGTACACGCTCTGAAGCAATTTTGCCCTACAAATTTTTTTAAGGAGCAATTTTGCCCTGGAGTAGTAGACAATCCATGTCCACATAATAGGGTCAACTAACGTTTGACCGTTACGATAGTTAATGGAGGGGCAACATTGCCATGTTTTTAGACATTTAGGGCAACATTGCTAAAAAAAAACTTCCAAGGTAAAATCGCTTCTAGTCGTATACTTCTAGGATAAAATTGCTACATAACCCTTCATTTATTAATTTATTAGTGTGTATGTTTTATTCTCACAGGTATAATAGTGGGTATTAAACAGAGGGAAATTATTAAATTTTAAGGTAATGTTAATGAGATTTAAAATTTTTCCTAATTTAATAAAATATGCTGAGAATAAATTTATTGAAAATTTTCATACTAATAATTTAAAAATAGGGACATTAATGTCTTATAATGGGAAGGTGCGGAAGGAGAGGTTGGTGGGATCCACATGGTCCATTAGGCAAGCAATCACGGGATCCACGGTTCTCCCATACAGCTGGCACTGCGTGTGGGACCCAACAACACAGCTTGCATCATACTCGTCTCATACACTAGCCTCACACACCATCCCAGTGTGCGGGAGTCTAAAATCATGTGCGGCCGTTACCACAGCGACCGACTGCGCTTACATTTACACTTGGAGCAAACCAGGCATGCATTTGCATGCTGTCGCCGCCCATGAGTCAGCTTAGCCTTACACGTGTCATCTAATCCGACCAGCATTCTAAGACACGCCAGTTAAGAAGATAGGGTTAAAATGGTGGGTCCCACGCGGTTAATTTAGGGTTTTAAGTCAAAAAGTTGGGTTATTGAATTGTCAGAACTCAGAACCAAACAGTTTTCCGCTTTTCCCGGCTCTCCTTGGGCCGTCGGCGGTTTGCTCATGATTGAGTTAGATAAGTTATGGAACCGTTTTTGACTGTGATTTAATGCAAAGCCAAGACGGAAACTGTTACGTTGTTACGCACCGCCGAAGTTGAGACCTTTTTTGGGTCAAAGCTCATGAAATTCTAGAGAATTTTTTTGGTGGGTCATATTCGAGAATTTTGTTTTAAACATTTTTCTCAATTTTTTTTAGAGAGAATGGCGTTTAAATACCATATAAAATTTCTAAACTTAAAAAAAATCCAATGAAAAATGAAAAGGACAAAAATGTACACTGGTAGGACGAATCTGAGTTTTGAATATTTGGATAAAAGATAAAATTAGTCTCTCCTTCATTCCTTCTCTCTCCACGCCATTCTCTCTTCTTCACCATCTTCGCGTAATATTTTTCGTAGGAAACCATCGAAGGTTAAAGAAAAAGACTCCAAAAACTAGTTATCTTCTTCTCCTCCAAAAACTCAGTTGCCATCCAGTTCATAAGCTCCATTATCTTCTTCTTCTCTATTCAACTTCGTTCTTTCTCTTCACTTTCATTATCGCAACTCCGAGAAACCGGTTTCCGACAAAGTTTTGCAATTTCCGACGAGTTCATGAGTTTTCTGGTAATCTTATGAATTTTCCAGTTTCCTGCGAAGAGTAATGAGATTGACAAAATCTGTAAATAATGATCATATGTGTAAAATGATTGACAAAAAGTTTTGAATTGTGACCAATTGAGTAATGAGATTGACTAAAATAGTAATAGCTTTAACAAAATCAGTAAGTAAGGACAATATGTGTAAAAGGATTAATAAAGAATAATGCGTTGTGACCAATTGAGTAATGATTTTGATAAAACTTGTAATGATTTTGACATAGAGTTTTAGATGTTGAAAAAATGGCTATAGAAGATGATTTTGTCAAAACCATTACAATTTTTTTTTAAAACCATTACAATTTTTGTCAAAATCATTACTCAATTTGTCACAACCCAAAACTCTTGGTCAATCTTTTTACACATATTCTCTATATTCACCAATTTTGTCCAAACTATTACGGATTTTGTCAAAGCCATTACTATTTTAGTCAATCTCATTACTCATCAATTAGTTATTTTCCAAAACTCTTTGTCAATCCTTTTACCCATATTGTCATTACTTATGAATTTTGCCAATCTCATTACTTTTCATGGGAAATTGGAAAAAAATTGCTGGAAATCTATAAGATTGTCGAAAAACTCATGAACTTGCTGGAAACTTTCAATTGTTGTGATGTTTCTCAAAAAGTTTTATTTGCAACAATTATGTGTTATTTTCATAAAATTTCATATTGTTCTGGTGTAGAACATAAATGTCTAGCCTCAACAAGCTAGGTGATGTTAATATTGGATCAAATGTCTCCTCAGAGGTATCTTATGGGTTAAGCACCAAAGAGGGATTAAACCTCCACTGATATCTATGAAGGAGATACCAGAGAAAGCTCTATGCTACACAAGTTAGGCTTTTCGTCGGAGGGTGGTGTGTGTGCACAATGAGGCTAAATAGTAAATAATGGAATTGTGAATGTAGGGAACACACCTGGTGGGCAACCTCCTATTTATAGGAATTACCTAGGGTTTTGTTCTCACTGCCTTGAATCCTAACCTCCACCGTTATGCGCCTCCTACGTCCTGTGAGTGCCTGCTCCACTACCTGTACGGTCCTGGATTATAGGCATACTTAAGGGATAATTAATAAAGTACCTGCTTAAGGGGAGATTCCCGCCTGAAGCATTCTTACTGGGCCTTACACCTGTCAGGCCCATTATTTGAGTCCATAACACATATTTTATCATGACTACCTTTTGATAGAAACTCCTTAATGTACAATGATGATAGGAGTGGTTTGGGGGAAGTTATATATTTGGGAGATAAAGTGATTTGAAATACTCCATCTGGAACATACTATAAGTTATTTTTAGAAGAATTTCTCACTCCATAATGTAAGTTACTTAGAGAGTAATTAATGCTTTTTTTTAATAAAAAAACTTTACCCATGTAGTTAATACTTAAATATGACTTTTTATATGTTCTATCTCATTTGAAGCCTAATTTAATATGGGTAAAGTTAAAAAAAAAAATCAATTTAAGACATATTTATTGAGTTAACTGTCATATCTTGATTTTGATGAATTAGTTAAAATGTTTTATGTTATGAATAGGGGGGAGCATTATACATGGGTCAAAATCCAATTCTAAATGACTCTTATATTTGGATTAGGGTAGAGCAATGGGCGGGTTGGGCAACCCGAGGCTAAACCCATAGCTTTGCCCATTTAATTTTAAATGGGTATGGGCGGGTTAGCTCATACCCGTACCTCAACCCATTTAAACCCATGTAAATGGGCTAGCACATAAATGGGCTAAGCTAACCGGTTTTGGGTAACTCATTTACATTTGACTTGTTTATTTTTTAATAAAAACATATATAAGCATTAAACATCCATCCAAATTTATCATTCCAATGTCTGAAATCGAAATCTTCAAAGTTCCATGATTACAATTCACACAAAATAACATAAATTTAGACAAGTACCATCGTTACATAATCTTGATGTTCAAACTCCAACTTTTAAATTAAAACATTACAACCACTAGTTCATAGATTAACAAAATGACATGCTTCCATTGAATTTGCATGTTTCAGTCTTCATCATCTTCAAATTCACTTAAAAGAATCTCGTATTCGACCCAGTACTAAAATCTAATTTTGAAGATACTATAGATACTAGTATACCCAACAAATCACATGCCAATGATTTAAAACTTAATACTTGGAAGCATTCACTCTCCACCATGCTAAAACATCAAATTTTGGATCACGAAAGCCAACTAATTTAGTTTGAAGATATTCATCCACTTCTAAAATATTCTCTACATTACATGTAGAGTCAATAGCAACTCACAAGTTCAAATAAACAGAGCCATAAAGAAAGAAAGTGAACGAGATTGAAAGTTGATGACCATTACGGTTATAGATTAGAGGTGGTTGAATACTTGAATAGGAAGGGATTCAGGGAATGCTTTACGCGGAATGCGAAATGGAATGGGTAATTAATAAAAAAATTACACTAAATGGGCGGGTATGGGCAGCCCATAGGTGTGCCCATAACCCGCCCATTTAAATCCTAAATGGGCGGGTTCTAACCCAACCCATTATAAAAGTCTTTTTGGACGGGCTCAATATGGCCCAATTACGCTGGGTTTTGAGCGGACTCATGGGTTATGGGTTTCATACTCAGCCTTAATTTGGATGCAGCTTTGGTCCTTGACAAGGACCATCCGCTACATAAAACGGCTCGTTTTGTGCCAAAACAATGAGCATCCTTTTTTTTCACTGGCTGCTACTAAAAAGATACTTCAGGATATTGAATGATATTAAAAACACACTTCGTGATCTTGAAAAATTAATTTAAGATCTTAAAAAAATATTTTAGGGTACTGACTGATACTAAAAAGATAGTTCAGAATATTGACTTAGTACTGAAAAAATACTTCATGATCTTGAAAAATTATTTTAGGATCTTGAAAAAAATATTCCAGTTACTGACTGATACTAAAAATATACTTCAAGAAATTTTTTCAAAGATTCTAAAATAATTTTTCAAGATCATAAGGTATTTTTTCAGTACCGTTCAATATTCTGAAGTATCTTTTTAGTATTAGCCAATATCATGAAATATTTTTTTAAGATCTAAAATAATTTTATAAGATCACGATGTATTTTTTCAATATCCTAAATAATCTTTTCAGTAACAGTCAGTAAAAAAAAAAAAGGTGCTCATTGTTTTGACACAAAAACCAAAGCCGCGTCCCTTATATTTGTGATAGGAGGTAGTGCATTATTTTTTGGATCTAATCCCTCTCTCTCCACGGAACACTTGATATTGGGCTAAATGCTTTTATTGTATTTTGTTTTGTTTTGGTTGGTGGTTAAGAGTTGAAAAGGATGCGTGAAGAAGGGCTATTGATGAAGTGGTCTATGTGAGGAAGGACCACCCCTATGTCCCAAAAAGAGGAGTAGAGGGTAGAGCCCCTTTTGAAAGGGACAACCTATCCCACATTTGGCACCACCAAGGTTGAATATGCAGCCGCATGTTTGCATCTTGTTTGATGATCTACCCCTCCTATTCTTCTTTATAAATTCAAATTAACTAATTCTCAAATATTAAAGAAAATAGTTAGCTTATTAATTATAAACTTCTCCCTCTGGTCCTTATTATAAGGCACTAACTAGCAAGTTTATTTGGTCCTTTTTATAAGGCACTTGCTTGTTCCTAATGAGCATTGATTATTTTTTTCCATGTCTGCCCCTAATTAATAAAGGTAATGGGTGAGAGTAATAATTAATATAATATTAGAGTTTAGTGCAATTAGTTGGGGTAATATTGGAAATTTCTTAGATTCTAGGACAAATTTATTGACTTTAACTACTTTTATTGGTTTGTGAGAAAAGTTAGTTGGTGCGCTATAATAAGGACAGGAGGAAGTATATTTTTAATTTTGCCTTTATCTATGATTGGTTTCCAAAGTCAACATGAATAAATTCTTTTTATTTGTTATAATTAATAGGGGTAAAAAAGTAAAAAAAAAAAAAAACACATTTATTCCTCTAAAACTAAATTTATAATAAGTACCAATTTTTTTTTGTCAAAATAGATTTATAAATAAGACTATAGTGGTACAACTCTAATCCTATTTATAAGTCTCTTTTTTTACCAAAACACGTATATCAAGAAGAGGTAGTTAGTTTATGATTATGATGTAAAATTTCAACTTTACCTTCATTTATGATTGTGTATCTTTCAACTCTTTTTTCTTTTTCTATCTTTATTGGTATAATTATTATAAGCAAAATTGTCACAATCTCATCTATTTTTTGAAAGAGGACTTATAAATAGGACCAAATTTTTTGGTCAAAATGGACTTATAAATAAGACCAGGTGGTACTTCAATGAAAATATGAAAAAAAAAAATTGAATTTAATAAATAATAAGAAGAAAAATCAATTAAAATTAGCCATATTATCAATATTAATTATGCAATTCATATTTTGAGCATACAATCAGTAAATATTTTTATAAGTGTTTTTTTTATAAAAAAAAAAATCTTTGAGGTATGTTCTAATTTTATTGAGCTTCTAGAATATAATTTAGACAAAAATTGCCCTTCAAATTTTTTTTTAAAATAAAATAAAATACTACTCCCAATGATAAGGTTTTTGGCTCAGAAATCCACCGTTGAAAAAGTCAACCGTACTGCTGCACATTCCCCCAATGACCACCTACCTATAAAAGTGCCTGTCTGCTTCAATATTGCTATTGACAATTTTGGCTTTTTCTTCTGTCGGCGGGAGCTTTGTTTTTGGAATTATTTGAATAAGTAAAATAATAGTTTCATTTTTTCAAGAAAATTCACACTAGCCTCATAAAATGTTTATTTTCGCTATTTTTAAATTTTCAATGAAATTTTGTGTTGGTCTTTTGTTTAAGAAAAAAAAAAAAAACTGTTTTTGTTGAGTTGTCAGTATAACACCACCTCATCCAGAAGAACTCTTCTATATATATTTTTTAATAAATCACTCAATATTTAATATTACTCATTTGGTTCTTCCCACACTTTAAATAGGAACTCTCATATCATGATTTTTTTTTTTCCATTTATAATATTTAAAAAATAATATAGTTATTTTTAATAAGATCAAATTTACAAGTGTTTTATACGTTATGAACAAGTCAAATGGGCTTATATACAAATAGAATAGTTTTATAAATAAGATAAATTAATTTGTTAACAATTAGAATTAGAAAGGTGACATCCCTCGTCCTTGGACTCAACTGGCAAAGGGGTCGGATACTCTTACCAAAGGGAAGAGGTTCGATCCTAGAGTTGGTCAAGGCGTTAGGGGAGACATCATAGCTTCTAGGTTCCTAGGTTAACGCCTGAAGGTAATAGACGGCTCGCCCTGCCCTTGGATCGTGGATGAACCCAACCCCTTTCCTAAAATTTGATTATAAAAAAAAAAAAAAGAATTAGAAAGGTGACTCAGCAAAATGGAGTTGGAGCACATTTACTCATAATTGCAAAAACGTGTCATGTATCATCTATACCTTTCAGACTAGATTTGTATAGGCCTGATCTTACTTGCTAATAGATTTTAATCATTTTTATCTAAAATGTTACAAAATATAAAATAATATCAAATACCCGTTTATGATAATATTGGATTTTTTTAAGAAAATAAATAAGAAGGGGTATTGATGTCTTTTTAGCATAAATTTTAATTTCATTTTGCCCCAAGTCTCTACAATGAGGTTTTAGAATTTTTTGGGGTCATTTAATATTAAGTGGCTGCGTTGAAGGGAGGAGATGTGAGGGAATGAGAGGGAAGGAAAGATATTGACCAAATTGTCATTAATGAAAATAATATTCCATTTAATTGAGAGTGTATTTTTGAAATATTGAAAAAATTTCATAGGTAATTTGGTCAATATGAGGTAAAAAAAATTTCTCCTCTCCCTTCCCTCGAACCTATCACAAGCCAAGTGAAATTTTCCTAATATTTTCCTTTTCAGCCCAAAACAAAAATAATTTATTAGCCCAAAAAATAATTCTTACCTTTTTTTTTTTTATATAAAAAAATAATTCTTACCTGGGCCTGAAGGAGTTCGTAAACTTGATGTAGGCTTCTACTTTTGGATTTGTAAAACTGGGCCTTCTATAGAATAATGAGCAGAAGTGCTGACTTTTCAAAGTATTATTTTTAGGCGAAACATTTCAAAGTATTATTTGAAACAAAATAATTCTTACTAATCAGTTGGTTGGGTAGTTCAACGAAGGAAATTGCTGATTAGACCACAGCGTAAATCTGCATATTTAAAAGAGCTTAGAAAGTAACGGTGGTTAAGTGCCCCCAAAAATGATATGGTAAAGTAGAATTAAGAAAAAAACCTTGAAATCATTTAATCAAGGTTTTAAATCCAAAATTTATTCATAAATAAATACATATACTCATTGAGACCTAGAGCCATACACTCATGTCCCTTGTTAGATATTAAAAAAATTATTTAAGATAATTTTATTGTATTTAAGGGTTAAGGCTTCGACTTTGAAGCGGTTGTTGAGAAATGAAGACGAGAGGGCTATGTGTGAACAAAGCAAGTTCATTGTGACAAGATTTGAGTTTGTTCAATTTGTAATTTTCTAGGTTTGTTCGATTTGTATTTTGTTTATTCTATTTCATACTCCCTTGCTTGGCGTTCTCTCTTGATTCAAAATCAAATTTGTTGTTCTATGTTGTTTTGCTCTTCGTCGGAGGATATGATAGTAAGCTGTTCGCCGGAGGAGGGGAGGTGATGATATGATAGTAAGCTGTTCGCCGGAAGAGGAGGTGATGATATTGATAGAGAGGTTTCTTGTTTCTTTTTCAAGAAAGGGTGATAAGGTGGATGTGACATTATAGATGACATAATATTCTAAATGGAAGAACTACCTCATCACATGTTGGTCAATAACTGTTGACTGTTTGTGTTTTTTTTTTTGATATAAAAATTTTAGGAAAGGGGTTGGATTTATTCACGATCCAAGGGCAGGCTGGCAAACTCTCTCTTCCTCCTAGGTGATACAAATATTAGGCAGGGCGAGCCGTCTATTACCTTCAGACGTTTACCTAAACACTCAAGAGTTAGGATGCCTTCTAAATCTAGGCGCCTTGACCAATTCTAGGATTAAACCCCTTCCCTTTGGTAAGAGTGTCCAACCCTTTTGTTAGTTGAATCTAAAGATGAGAGGTGATTGTTTGTGTATGTAACTGAAGGGAACATTTGTCCCCTTTTTTACACTTCAAGGGTATATTCACCCCCTAAAAAATTTTCAAGTCTCCATTCGTAAGAACTTTTGGGTCACCTTAACCCTATTTTTCACTAATTTTAATTTTACTTGGTTAAAAGTAACTTTCATTATGCGTAGATCACACAATTATGCCTATTAATCTGCATTTTTTTTACCACCCAAACAAACTTCCAAAGTAACGTCATAGTGCCCAGTGAGTAGCACCTACGATTAGTGTGGCGGCTAAGTTACCGGAGTCTCTTCTGAAATGGAAGCCACCGGAGGAGGGTTTTGTTAAAATAAATGTTAATGCCACTTGTTCTCACGTGCAGAAACGTTCAGCTTGTGCCGGTACTATTCGAGATTACAAGGGGGAGCTGTTGAAAGAATCTTTTTTCTTATCTAAAAATTGGATATCTTATAATGCATATACGAATAACCCATGGATCATCCCAATCAAATCCCTTTTTTTGAATTTGAATGTAAATCAAAATGTTAGTGAAAAGAAAAAGATCACGGAAAAGAATAAAACAGAATATGCAAGTCGACTAAATCTTGAAGCATCCCTTTCAAAGAAAGAAAAAGATGTTAAAGAAGATTATGCAGGATCCGACATAAAAGAGAGTGTAAAAAAAGATAGATACACGATCGAAGCAGAACTTAATTGCTTCCTAGGAGGGTATTTGCCTTCTCAATGGAACTGGCATGATTGCTTAAATGAAAGAATAATGAATAATATCCAACTATATTGTCTCTTGCTTAGACTGAAATCTAAAAGAGGTTGCTATAGCCTCTATTCAAAGAGGAGAACTAAGTCTAGATATTATGAAAATTCAGAAGGTTTCCTGTGTTCCCTGGATACTCATGTGAGTTATATGGCGGAAGCATGGGGTGTTTCTTGGGGGAATGAAATGCTCATGGGACCAAGGATACCGGGACACGCCAGTGTAAACGGACTGTCGGAAACTTATGGAAAAACTGCAGAATTATGAGCAACATGACGATCACCAGGATCTTTCTGCGTCGATTGTCGCTATGATGAAAAGGGGCTGGCAAGTCCAGGTGGCTTGGTGTAGACGTGAGGCCGATGGCGCTGCTGATGCACTAGCTAAAGAGGCTCTATCTGTGGCTAACGGTTTCGTCAGCTTTTCGTTACCTACTGATTTCATTATGAATATCATAAGGATGAATTGTCCGTACGCCAATAGTTTTCTTAACAAGCATGTACTCTCATAAAAAAAGAAAGCAATGACATAGTTTAGAAGCTACTGATGCAATCAAGCCTGTTTGATCATCGGCGATATATGACTCTATTAATGATTCTTTTGGTGTAAAACCTCATCAACGGTCAAATGCGTAAGACTCATTCAGAGAAGATTGCTCATATGACCAAAAACAGGAATAGCCTTCCTTCTTGATATACCAAAATTAAGGGGGGAGGTGCTCAATATCCATTCCAGGGTGACCGGATTGCGTCGATTCCATTCCCATCCCTCTAAGCAAGTTTTTCGCAGTTTCTCGCTCCTGCAACAAAGAATTACATTGTTAAATGATTTGGTGAGTAACATAAATTTCAAATTATTGTGTAGAATGTTCTGTACTCACCGGTCCAGTATAATCCAGGAGACGTGTACAATAAACCTCTGCTTCTTCATCTCTTTTTTGGGCTCTGCAGTATGTTGCAAGATAAACCAAAGCCTCGACCATGTTAGGTCCTTCCCTCTCCTCATCTTCCATCCTTTCCAAATCCTTCTTGTAGTAAAATGCTGCCTCATCAGGACGCCCAAGGTCAGAGTGCAGCTTTGCTAGTTGGTGAAGAGCAATTGCTTCCCCATCATTACAATCTGCAGCCCTTCTGTAACACTTTATGGCCTCATCAAGCATTCGAAGCTGCTCAGTTTCATAGCATTGCCCCATTGCTATCCACAATCGAGAATCATTTGGCTGTAAGAACACGGACTTGCGGAAGTAGTGAAGAGCATAGAAAGGCATACCCATCATCTCGTAAGCTTGCCCCAGTCCATACCAAGCACGATAATCACATGGGTCTATATCTACAGCACGACGATAAGCATCAACAGCTGCCGGAGTGTTCTTCATCTCAACAAACTCATGACCCATCAGTGTCCAGGCAGATAAATAATTTTTGTTTAATTTGAGGGCCCTCCTAAAATACACAACTGACTTTTCATGCATACCCTTTAAACTGTAATAATTGCCAATGATACAACAAGATTCAGGCCTATATTTATCAGTCATAAATACCCTATGGGCAATGTGACTCAGAGCAGAAGCAGATTCCTTAGCGTACAGCACATTGGAGTACATATCCATGTCGTCTACTCTGTAAGGATCATTTCGTAGAAGCTCTTCAAATATTGCTTCAACTTGATCAAATTCCCTCAAACTGTACTGGGCTTTTGCAACCTGAGCCTGTATATAATTACTATAACCAAAGGTTCCTTGTAAGTATTGATATTTTGCCAAAGACTCATTGTGCATCCTTAATTCTTGGTAAGCACTAGCAAGAAAAAAGTCCTTCATCCAGTGATTATTGAGATTAAGACTATTTAGGATATCAATTGTAGTGCATAAAGATTGCAGCTCAGACCAGGCATTCCAGTTCCAAGGGTAGTTATTCACAGATTCCTCAAGAACTGTGCGAGCAAGACTCTCACTGCCTTTCTGTTTGAGCACCAGACCATATAAGTACAATCCAAATGGATCGATTGTACCATTCTTGCGAAGAGTTGACAACTCCCTCTCCAAGGAAACCAATTCTTGATTTATGGCATCACTCTTACCTAAAGGTCCTTCAAGTTCTATCATCTCTTCCTCTTTTCTTTTTTCTCCAGCCTGTATGAAGAAAAAAGTAAGGAACTATAAGTTTTAGACCTGAAGGTTCCAATGAGCTTCAGCTGGAAGTCTCTTAATAATACATTCGAAAATAAGTTGAAGCAAATAAATACATTAGTTTAGACGCAGTCAAAGCATTACACTATGTTATTGACAAATTAACATTTCAGTGCATTACTTTAATTCAAGACAACTCATCTCTATTAGCACTTTAAAGCTGCTCTCTTCTCATGCTCAACGTAGCCACCTATTGAATATACTCTATTGCGAGGGTAATCGAAAGATGACTCTGTATGCTACCCATATTGGTTTTGCCAAGAAAGCAAATCTATTTGTCCGTCTAGTTTAACTAGTTTTATTGTTTTCTTTCGTCTAATTTTCACTAATTGAATTAGAAATATAAGATGCACATGTCACAAATAACAATGATACAATCAGATCTCTAACTGATTAAATTCTCCCACAAAACAACATAACAACCATTTTCGGGAGCGAACATCCAACTCTAGAATGCATTAAAACCTGCTGTGGCACGCCAGACATCAGTTTAGATAATAGCAATTATCGAAAAATAGAACACAACTGACCAAATATAGAGCATAGCAACGCAAGAAAAGAGATTTCCTTCCAGTTTGATCACGAAGAACATGTGCAGCTCTTTTATACTCCCGGCAGTCAAAATAAGATTTAGCCAAAAGATAAAAGTCCCCATCAACCAAGTCATCTTCCACCATCACAGGAGTGGTTACATACGAAACACCAGAAACCGGAGTAGTAGTGATCTCCTTAGTCCGATATCTTCTCTGAATACTTGAGCTCCCACGCTGAAATCTGGTGTTTGAAGGAGTGAATTTTGCTGGGTCTTGCTCAATGCCAGTCAATTGTTCTGCCGCCCTGCAAATTCGAATGCAATTACACAATCTATTTGTTTCGCATTTAAAGTACTCATTGGCATCCAAGTAAAATGATCATCGGTAATTTTACATTCTATACTTCTAAAGTATCCAGGCTCAGAATTTCCACTCCTATAAATTCAAGTCCAGGGAAACAAAAGGATCGGAAAATGTAATACTCAGGCTTAACTCTACTCCAACAAGAGATTCATGAGATAAAAGGGTCGGAAAACAGCTAAAGTGAGTTAAAAGAAAGCAGGAACTTTAGGGTTTCTGAGATTGAGTACCATTTGGAAGCAGAGTAAAGACAACGATCAGTGAGTTGACGAATCGCAATGCGAAGCTCACTTCGGCAACTCTCTTTGGAACTCATCGATTCGATTACTGCTGAGGGAACGAATCAACGACAGTTCGTCATGAAAGTGGAAACCCAAGAGCAAGCTCCGTGTGGTAGTAAGTAGCAACTTCTAATGTACGCTGCGAAAGAGAACGACGACCGGCGAGCAGATTAACTACGACCTCAACGCGGTGGCGACGTACGGGGTGAGGAGTGAGCGACGGAGCGACGGAGGCTGAGGGGAATGTGAATGAGCGCGAACCCTCCTACGGATTTTCCTTCGAATGAGCGAGGGCAATTTGATAATTTCCAACTTCGAATTTATTACACTCAGGGTATTATGTTTGGTTTGAGGGGAGGGGAGACAAATGAGAGGAGGGAATTTTTTTTTGAAAATTGAGTGTAGTGGAGCCCACATATTTTCCTCTCCCCTCCTTTTTTTCGCTCCCCTCACTCCCCTCCCCTCCCACCCTAAGGGTGTGTTTGGTTTGAGGGGAGGAAGTGGGAAGGAAGAGAGTGGAATGGTAGGGAATTGACAAAATTGCCATTAATGAAGGGGATATTCTTTTTTGTTGAAAGTATATTTTTGGAATATTGAAAAGTTTCCATGGGCTTTTTGGTAAAGAGGAGGTAAAAGATCTCCCCCTCCCCCTCTCCCTCCCTCCCCCTCCCTCAAATCAAACACACCCTAAGGTCCCATGGAACTTTTTAGTTATTTGAAGATTCCCTAGGAAGGCAATTATCCTAACCGTTGCAGTAGGGGACTTACTAATGATAGTACTTGCCCCTTTCATTGTAACAGGGAGGAGAACGAGATTCACATCCTCAGAGACTGGGACAGAGCTAAAAACTTTTGGAAACAAATTTTAAAACCTAACCATTTTACTCAGTTTTTTGTAGGTAATTTGCAGGGTTGGTTTAAATGGAACATCAATCATAATCCTAGTAATGGCAGATTCCGGAATTTCTCCTGGTCAAGGACCTTTAGTCTGGGATGTTGGATCCTTTGGACTACCAGATGCGCATTTCTTTTCCAAGGAAAAAGTACAGACGCAAAGGAGCTGCTTCATAGATGTAACTACCTCCTTATAGAGAGCGCCGCAAATCAATCTCTCGCCCATCAAATTTTTCAACTCAGCAAGCCTCAAGAGAAGTTTTGGACGGCTCCGTCTGCGAATGTGGTCCGTATTGACGTAGACGGATCAGTCAAACACCATTACCAAGCGACATGCGGCGGAGTGCTAAGGAATGCTAGGGGGAATGGCTTATGGGTTTTCATAAAGCCCTAGGCCTTCATTCGGTGCGCGAAGCTGAAATCTATGCAATTATGATAGGTCTCCAAGTCGGTCAGCAAATGGGACTACGGAACGTCGTCCTCTACTCCGATTCCCTTGATGCTGTTAATATTCTCATGAGAGACTGCTCCAGTGATCACCCGCTCAGAGGCATTATTGGGGAGACTAGAGATCTCATGTTCAGTGATTGGAACGTGGAACTTCATCATACCTCGAGGGATAACATTTTATGTGCTGATTTTATGACTAAGAAAGGCCATGATGCACCGGCTGATGCCAGAGTCATTCTTGTTCCTGTGATCCCTAGAGGATGCGCTGATATGGTCATCAAGGACCAATTGTCCTGCTCATGCTAGTTATTTCTAGTTGTTTGTTGTAAGGACTAGTTCTTTCTGGTTAGTTTTGACTTTGCTATCCAAGCTCCGACTTGCCTATTTTATTCGAAAAAGAAGATTCACTAGGATTTATTGGTGGTTACTTGTCTTGCGAGACTCAACAGCTATTTCTTTTTTTTGGATAGGATATTATTACTACCAACGTTTTTTGTTTCACCATTAGATTATAATCGAGATTCTAATTGTAATACCCTAAAAATCTATATCATAATTTGGTAAAAATTAAACATATAGAAAGTAGGTGAATATGGGATATCAAATATTAAGTAATAAATAGCTTATTTTCTAAATAAAAATCTCTTGGAAATTAGAGAATCCAAGGGCCAAAGTGCCAAATGACGAAAATGCCCCTAAGGGACATAAATACTTAGGAAAATTGTGAAAAATCCTAAAAGGCGAGGAAATAATTATTAAAATTGAGAGAGTATATTATCTCTAATTATGGTAATTTAATAGATTATGAACTTGGAGAAATTGAATAAGAATGCTCAAAAAGTATTGAAATGACTAAATTACCCTTGTAAATTCTAATATAATGCGAAGACATGAAAACAAAATGTCGGGGCAAAGGTTATGAGGTAATGTGGCATTCTAAGTAAGAAAATTATCAATTTGTGATAATTAAGTAGTTAAGTAATATTGGGCTAATTACTTAAGCAAAAGCAAAGGAAATTCACAGGTAATTATGTAAAACCCTAAAATTAGTGGTTTTGTTTTAAAATTAGTAAAAATATGTTTACTAATTAATTGGAAATTTTTGAGAATAATAGTTGAGTTTAGGTATTTTTGAGCCTAAATACAAGTATTGACCAATAGGAAAATTTTGTAAAAATTATGTAAAAATAATTATTTAATTAATTAAATAATTAATCAAATAAAAAAAACGAAATAAAAAAAATGGGCAGAAAAAAAAAGAAAGGAAAAAGAAAAAAAAATGAAGATAAAAATTTTAATATCTAAATTTTTCTTACAACTTGCAATTATTATATAATATAATTTAAAGTGGTGAATAGTAATTTAGAAATTAGGAAACGGATCCTATCTAGAGATCTAGGAATGGGATTTCCAAAGTCAGGGTACAATATTGATCAGTGGGATTTTATCTTCCGTTAGACTCTTACTAAGTTAATTCGCCGATTGTGCTTTTTCCTAATAAGACGAAATAGGGAAATTCTGAGAAAATGCCAGATAGCCAAGAGGACGAAAAGGTTATGTTGTGACATTTGAAAAAGAATTGGGAATTTTCATGGACATATTGGGAATCAGTGAATTTTTCTGAAGAAGTTGGTGATTCCAGAAATACGTTCTGAAACCGGACGCGTTCGGACACGTTTCTCGAGAAAACTTCAACTGGACTGTTGGAGCCCTATATGGAATCAAAATTTAGGTTAACTTGGACATTTCTAGTAAGTGAGAACATGTCTTCAAAGTTGTAAATCCAGAATTTTGAAACTTCTCCGAAATTACGCGAATCGGGTACCGATCGGGGAATTCTATTAGACCGGGTTTAAAGCAACCCAAGTCACCATTTTTGGGCCAATCTTGGGCTGCCACATCACCCTTATTTCAGCCAAGCATGCTTCCATGGACAAGAATTATACACCATTTTTGTCTTGAATTTCCATGGTTAAGAACAAGTTGCAAAATTCCATTTGTGTCCTTCCAAAATTCTATAAATAGGTAGCCACCCCTCTTGAAATTTTCACACCATTCCTCCTTCCTTTGGCAGAAATCCTAGAGGGAGAAAGAAGAGACAGAAGCTCTGGAAAATTGTGAAGAAAGTCTTTAACGGGTAAGTCTTTCGGTCTTTAGCTTTTAAGTTCTAGTTTTTAGTTCGGTAGTTGGTAGAATTGTTAGTTAGATTTAGGAAGTAGGGGATGAAATTCCTATTCTTGTTTTTAGGCCTCATTGCATTGAAAAATATGCCTAAAGAGGTAAAAACATAGTAGGGATCGAGTCTCCGAAAAGTTGAAGCTTTTGTAGTTCTTTCAAAAGTAGGGGTTGTAATGCTAGAATAGCCTTTAAATTTTCAAGTATGATTGGATATCATATAGGAGGGCTATTTTAGTCTTTATTTTCGAAAATCAAAATGGCGTCGAAGTTCTGGCAAAATTTTGGAAAATCGGAGCCAAAGTAACGAAGTGCTGGCGAAATTCCGCCAATTAGGGTATAGGGGCAAAATGGTAATTTTTACCTAAAATGTCAGTTATGATGTCAAGTCACTAATAAAAGTGATATTACTCTTATAGGACATCAAAAACTCTGATTTGCTGCCGTTACGCTGTCCGACGTGCCGCTGTTGGACGTTTCGCCGTTTTCGGTAAAACGTGCCATTTCCGTCAAAAAGTAACGAAGTACCATCAAACGAAGGTACGTTCGCAGCGTACTGTAATACTAACTCTGATGCTTATAGTCTGCTTATATATGATATGGATAGTTTCATAAGACATGGGTGGAACTCTGTTCTGGGTCATGCACAGTGACTAATGTAATAAACTTAGATAATCACTAATACAGCTTTACGGGTTATGGTTTTGATAATACCGTTATGTTTTCCTAGCGCTGAGGACATGAGTGAGTATCGTGGCACTGGTGAATAGTGCAGGCAGATAACTTTGCTTGTAAGGTAGTTGTTATTTAATGATCAAGGATCATTGTTGTAATTCATTTTAGAAATATCTGTTGATCATATACTGTTATATAAGCATGAGGTTAACCGTTACTCGAGATCCGATGGGCATTGGATCTCGGCTCTTACTATAGCATCACATCAAGGTCCGAGAGAGACCAAGGACGGAGGATAAGAGTAAGCGGAGCGGACAACACATATGAAGATGAAGACCACGTGAAGACCGAGTAATGATCGGCGAGAAGATTTAAAGTCGTAAACAGATAATGTATTAATCTTTATGGACAGGCGATTACGCCACTGTTATTGTTATAATCAGTTACTCAATGTTTTATTCCGATGCTCTACTCTGATTGAAAAAAAAAATGGCTCTAAAATTGAGATGTTACACTAATCTAATGGTGAAATAAAATGATAGTAATGTTGGTAGTAATATTAATTAGTTGTAATAATATCCTATTTTTTATTATATAAATAAGATATGATATTGTCATTACTATTTTCTGTCACTATCAATATCACTAAGTGGTAGTGACATTGGTAATGACAAAAAAAATGGCAGTGACACACAATATCTTATCCCTTAATGATATATATATATATATATATATAAAGAAGTAATTTCACGTGAAATGCACGTGCATTTCCACTGACTCGTTGCACTGGAACTCTAGTTCGATACTTGCGAGGAGTTTGCCCAACTGCTCTGGGCCGCCTCATAAAACACAGCATTGTTTTCATCGACGCCATCATAGCCATAGAGGCAAGGCCATTCTCCTACTTCTCTCCCCTGAACCTACTCCTACCAGTTATATAAACAAAATCCACAAAACCTTGATTTTTCCATTTCTATTTCGAACTCCTCAAAGTTTTTCTCTGCATTGGCCTTTTTCGTAGCTCACAGGTAAATCCATTCCTTCCCCCCTCTCCCTCTCTATTCTCTTTCTTGCTTTTTGTGTTCTTAAATCGGTGAGGATTTCATTTGAAATGGATCTGGTATTGACTTAGAAGCACTGTGTTCTGGAATGATCTCTATTGCTTCCGTGGCTGGGTGGCTCCGTTACCATGGAGCTAATATTTTGAAATGTTTAGAAATTAGACGCCTTAGAGATCGAGATTAAATGATATTTTTTCGACACTTTTTTCTGTTATTTTTTTTTTAGTTCTATAAAAACGTAAGATTGCTGGCATTCTGAGAGTGGTGTATTTAGAGGAATTTCCTCTAGAGGAAACTGTTTGTGAGGAGTGATGGTGGAAATAATTTGGCATTGCTTAACATTTTTCTGTCCAACTTTTTGATCGTCGAGTGTTTCATTAATAACCTGATCATTTCTTATTACCTTTACCATTGGGCTTGGCCATTATTATTACTGTTCGCTCTCTTGTATCAGATACTTCTTAATTTTTTTGATGTCAAAATGTCTCAACCAAGCTTGTTTATAATTCACAGTAGTAATATAAACTGTTGTATTAATTAAATTTGTGTGTATTCTATTACCTTGTATTTCTGACTTTCTGAGGGATAAATTGGAGATCTGTTGTGATAATTTTAGTTATGAGCTTCTAGGTGAAAGGTGAATTGTACTTAATGTTATAATCACAATTTATAATTGAATAAATGGAATATTTTAAATGATGAGCGCTTAGATCGCCTTTAATGTCCAACTTTTCATCAAGTTGTACCTATTTGGTAATTTCTATTTGCATTTGAGATATTTATGAATATGCTTTAATGTATTTTTTTATTGGTGCTAATATTAGTTTTCTTTATAGATATCTAACTTGTCTTCTGTCAAATTGCATTCATCAAGATGGCGACAACATCAGTTTCTAACTTGCAAATTGCATTGTCAAGGCCCTGTATTCTTTCACAAAAGCTTGCAAATGCAAGCACTGCAGTTTTTAGTGGCAAGTCCAAGGCAAAATCATGGGATGGTCTTGCAAGTGTCTGTCATGTTGCATCAGTTCAACCTTTCCAGCAGAGCCTTACATCACGTTTCTTAAAGTTTGACAAAGTTGTAGCAAAGGCAATATCTGAGTCTAGTGAAAACAAGCCAGTCTCAGGACTGCCTATTGATTTGAAAGGTTATACTTCTTTTGCCTGAAAGTCCTCCATGCCTATTTTGTTTTAATCTACATTTTAGCTCATGTACTTGATTTCTGTCTATTGAATTGGTGGTTCTTCTCTAAATTCTTGCTCTTTGGTTCTGTTATATTACAATTATCTTGTCCATATGAGTTTTATTATCTTAACTACTTTCAGGAGACATGCCATGACAACATAACTTCTTTTCCCCACTCTCACTTGTTTCTTATGAATTTATTACCACTATGTCTTCATCTGTTATGTTCGCATTCCCTAAATCTTTTTGCCTGTCATCTAATATTTCCTGTCAGTCACAGATGAGCTTACTGGTATTTCCATTTTGTTGTAATCTCTGAATAGGAACAATCTGTTCTTTCACTAAAATTAAGATTCTGTGTAGGTAAAAGGGCTTTCATTGCTGGTGTGGCTGATGACAATGGATATGGTTGGGCGATAGCAAAATCTCTTGCAGCAGCTGGAGCTGAAATTCTTGTTGGCACCTGGGTACCTGTAAGTAAATCTGCAGAATTTAAGTGTTGTATGTCTGCAACCCCATGTGTTCTTATCCATGTAGAATGATGCAGGGACTAACTATAAACCTTCCTGTGTAGGCTCTAAATATTTTTGAGTCCAGCCTTCGACGTGGAAAATTTGATCAGTCACGAATGTATAATTTAACATGCTGTAATTTATTTTATTTGAATGCTTATCTTATCTGTATGTACTTTGCTAACTTGAAAAGTCCATTTTCAGATTACCAGATGGTTCATTGATGGAGATTACTAAAGTTTATGCCATGGATGCAGTTTATGACAGTCCTGAGGATGTGCCAGAAGATGTAAGGGATAAATGCATAGGAATTTCTTTCCAAAAGACTCAAAAATACTTTCATAGACATGGATATATATATATAACTCGTAACTTCATTTTATATAGGTTAAAACAAACAAGCGCTATGCTGGATCCACTAACTGGACCGTCCAGGTATAGATTTATTATTGATACCTTAATCTTTTACCCTAGAAGAACTCCTTTAAATTATTGAAATTTTTTCTCCAGAGTAATTTGTTTTTTAGTCTTTTCCAAAGCTTTGGATGTATTAGCAGTCTTGTCAACCTTATTTACATGTGATTATTTTCAGCTACTAAGTATTTATTCAATGCCATAAATGCTAAAATATGATTACTCTGTGCCTTTGTTATGGTCTTAAGAGAAGAGCTCACTAGATATAACCATGCTGCTTTTAACTTACTTTAATTTGAGTTTACAATAATTAGCTTAAAGCAGTAAACATTTATGGCTAGTTTAAGGTTTGCAGAGTTCAAGAAATGACTTATCTGAAAAACTTTTTGCGAAAATTAGTTCAGTTTCACTACCATAGTAAACAAGCTCTTGTAATTTGAAGTTTTTTTTTGTTGCCAACTCTTGTAATTTTAAGTTAGTAACACCTAATGCATACTCTTGTTTTTTTTTAATTGATATTTAATTAAAACTGAACTGCAACTTGCCAGAGTACTCCCCTATTTTTTGGTGAGAGAGTAGTCCATCATTTTGATACCTTTCAGAAATTTTATAATTTTTCATTTAACCCTATGCATAACATGAGATACTATACGTCAACAATAATCTTGTCACTGTTCATGGACAGCATTGTTTCAGATTCAAGTTTAAGGACTAAATAAAACATCAGTGCTTTTGGGACAAAACTAAAGCTTGTTTAAGTTTGGAGTGGAAAGCCCAAATGTGGCCCTTTCTCTGCTAAATTATAAGTTCATGGAACGATCTTATCTTTTACTTTAGTAGAGACTGAACCAGTCTGAGGTCATATATACACATGTTGGTGTCAGCTTTATCTTCAGAACTTTACCTTGTAATCTGTCTGAAAACGACTTGCTTGAACTTGCAGGAACTAGCTGAAGTCGTTCAGAAGGACTTTGGAACCATTGACATCCTCGTACACTCACTTGCCAATGGACCTGAGGTATGTTGAATTCAATTGTAAAGTTTTTCTCTGCCCTCCCCATTTGGCTAACTGGAAGTAAACTTTTTTGTAGGTCACCAAACCATTGTTAGAGACATCTCGGAATGGATATCTTGCTGCACTATCTGCATCTAGTTACTCATATGTTTCTTTACTCAAACATTTTCTTCCAATTATCAACCCAGGCATGTTTACTAAGATTCAGCCTTTATATTGTTTCCTTCGTTGTTTTATTCTTTTCCTCACCTTCCAGATTTGGTTTCAGGTGGTTCTTCAATTTCTCTTACATACATTGCTTCGGAGAGGATCATCCCTGGGTGTGTCCAATTATGCCTTGAAGACTTACACAACTTTTTTCTTAAAATAACTTGTCTAGATTGACAGCTTTTTGAACCTACTAAAATGCAGATATGGTGGCGGTATGAGTTCTGCAAAAGCTGCTTTGGAAAGTGATACAAGAGTGAGTCTCTAATGTTTCTTCTCTAAACACTAGTCCTGTAATGCATGAACCACATAGATATGCAAACTTCTTAATACTCTCTTTCCTCAATCTTGCTCATCCTTCGGTCCTTCCCTTAGAATGTTTGGACTAATTTTCCATTTACTCAGGTGCTTGCTTTTGAAGCTGGTAGGAAGAAAAGAATTAGAGTCAACACAATATCTGCCGGTACTGATTTTTGCTTGTTTATAATATTTTTTGGCCTGCTTTTCTTTAACCAGCCCAAGATTTTGACATACTCTTGAACTTCATATTCTGATGCCAATGGGAGTCGGGTATTTTACTGTTTGAAATCTAGCCGACATTTAAAACAGGAAAAAAAAAACATTATAGAGGATTTTATCCTTTGCTCAATGGATAATCAAGATTCTATTCCATGCTTTAGATGTTCCTTTTTACTTATGATAGGGTCTTGTTTTGAGGTATACATCATTAGAGGTCATTTAGATGCTTGTATTTAGAGGGCCAGTAGAATATTGCCAGCTAGATATATCAAATTCATAATGCCCATCCAATTTTCTGCAAAATGTGTATAATAACTGTTAGAATTAAATTACTGAATACTGATGACTAATGGTAGTTAGGTCAAGCGGAAGGGACTCTATTCCCCTTAAACGAGTTTGAGAATTTGAATATTGTGAGCGAAAAAGAAAAAGGACAAAATTGAGAAGTTGTCTTCAATTGGATCTGACGGTAGTATTAGATATCAAATAATTGTATTAAAAAAAATATTGATGAGCATTTTCTTAACAAATTAACGTTTTTAGATTATATAATTCTTGACATAATATTAAGGTCTCCCTAACCAAGTCAGATTTTATTATTAATCTTTGGGATCTAATTACTTAATACAATATTGTCCCTCCTCTCCTTGATTGAAGTCAACTTTTTGCGGTCAGGTGGTCAAACATATAATTGAAATGAGTATATCAGTAGCAAAACATGTTAATTTAAAGGTGGTTTTATTCAACCAAAAAAAGTAATAATAATAATGGTGGTTTTCCCCCTTTAGGTCCTCTGGGAAGCCGTGCAGCAAAAGCGATTGGATTCATCGACATGATGATCGATTACTCATCGGCCAATGCTCCTTTGCAGAAAGAACTAGCCGCTGGTAACATTTCCCTTCAACATTCTTCCCTCTTGTAATGCACCTTTCCCTTTTTACCCCTCTCTCCCCGCCATTAACAAGTTCTAAGCTTGAATGTAATACAGAGGAGGTGGGCAACACAGCTGCATTCCTGTCATCCCCACTGGCATCTGCCATCACCGGCACCATCGTATACGTTGACAATGGACTGAACGCAATGGGGGTTGGAGTCGACAGCCCAATATTCAAAGACCTCGACATTCCAAAGGACCAGCATTGATGGATGAGTTTGCAGGTTTATTGGCACCTGAATAATTAGTTTTTAGCAATAATGTTATAGACTTTGCCTTAGCTTCGCAATCCACGATCTGCTGCATTTTGCCTTTAGAATTTTTGTTGTCACATTTTTCCTTTTTCTCACGATGGGGGTAAGGTTTTACGATCATGCGAGGATGTTTAATTACTATCACTGAATTGGTCTTGTCTTGGCCAACAAGTTTTAAGGGAAATTACATCTTATCGAGTAAAGGGTAGTTATAATTGCATTTTCATTAAGTTAATAAGGTATGTAATGGCGTAATCATTTATTTTCTATTGGAGTTGTTTTCTTATATAAGCAGAAATCTTCGGGTTGAGTAATTCAATTATCCTTTTTTTTGCTTGTTATATAATTCAACTGTCTTTTAAAGATATTTTTCTTATATAATGGTGTATTGTTATTAATGTAATAAAAATTAGATTCTATTCTTAATGTCACAATCTGGCTACTAAAAGTCAAAATACAATTGATAAAATCATCAAGATCTGAATGATAAGAATCGATAAAAACAGTCAATAATTGATAGAGATTACTTATCTCTGTTTTTATGAAACATTTTTGTATGCAAAATATCAATTTTATTAAATCTTGTATTAATTGTAGATGAGTATGATCTATATCGAATTTCCTTGTTTTGAAGTCCTAAATAATGGCTTGTCTAAAAGAAGTTCTAAATAATGCTATTTTTAGCGCACAGATTTATGAGAAAAAAATGAAAAGTTGACTGGAATAAAAATAGGCATTAAAAAATAGGTGTTAACAAATACTCAGTTACTTATATTCAGAGCACATCAAAATGGGGGGAGAATGTTCATAAATATCTAGGAAAAACTAATTCCCATGTCCTTGTACTTTTTTTGAGTTTTGAATTAGGTCCCTTAGGTTTTTTTTTTTGTTTTGTTTTCCTTTTCTTTTTATTCTCAATCATATTCGTTAGCCCTCTTCTATAAAACCGTTAAATAAAAACTAACGTGTTAAAAATCTGTTAGATATTTGTTACGGACCTATATTAGGCCCAATAGCGGTAAAACCCAACAACCATAGGTGAGGCATAACCAATCCTACCTATTAGCAAGGATGATCCTAACTCCCCCAATAATCCAGGAATATCTCCAGATATGGTTGAGCAGTTAGGATCCTTGGGCCGAAGATCACACCAGGCCCAGAATATCCTACCTAAGGTACACTCTATAAATACTGAGGTCAAACCCTAAGGTACACAGGTTCTAACCCTGAACTATTTACATACAGTAACACTGTGCACACACCCCACCCCCATAAGCATTCAGGAAAAGGGCATTCAGGAAAAAGGCTGGACATCTGTGTTCTGGTACAATATTAATGATGTGGATCTGATTAGGCACAAATGAGTCCCACATTGGCTATAACTAGACTAATTTTGGGGAGAGAACAATGCCTGAGCCATTGATACTCGATAGCAGAGGAGGTCGTTGGAAAGAGAAGCAGGCGACAGCATCAAAGCTTTCTTTAATAGAATGGCCGCTGAATTCCCCAGTATCTTGGCAGATTGATCCACACATATAAGTATATCATCCACTGGATTGTAAATTAAAAATTACGTCAAGAATGAGTGCAAAACTAAACAAATAAACTTTGTATTTTTCTTATAGAAAAATTGAACGTGATATTATAATCCTCCCACAGTCTCATCGGCTCATTGCTCCCATCAGCCCAACGCGAAAGCCGTAATTTATTTTTTATCTGACTTTTGTAGAAGTAAAATAGGAGAATGTTAGATTGTAAATATGATTTGTATTTGGATTGACGGTTGCATAAGTGATTTTTTTCCCCAAGCGGAGACGTGTTTGAATTATTATTTGAAAAGTCATTTGTGATGAAAAATAATTGAAAAGGACATGAATCTGATTAAATATTTCTTTCCGTCTTAAATATAAGGTAAAGTTGACATTTTTGGAGAGATTAAAAAAAATTAAATTACTTAAAAGTATTTTTATTCTTATTTTTCATCCAAACTAATTAGTTTGACTAATAAACTAATATATAATCCCTCCAAAGAAGTCAATTATATCTGATATTTATGATTATTTAGGATTAAAGGGAAGTTTTTAACGCTAAACTCTCCTAGAAGTTCCATTTTGCAGCCACATAAAATTAGCTTTTAAGGATCAAGCCCTACAGTAACGCCAAGCCATACGCCTATTTTATAACTGGCTTCCGCACTTTTTTTTAAAAACTATTGAGCTGAACGCTTCCAAATGGAGGCTCCAAACAGGCCCTTGTGGGAGATAGGATGCCGAAAAAGCATTCATGTTTGGGAAAAGCGTTCCCAAAGCGTTTATGATCCTAAATGTGTGGGTTCACATTAGGTGTTTTTCTCTTAGTTGCTTCTTAGGTATTTTTCCCTCTAATTAGAGGGATTAGGCATTTTTTTAATTTTTTTTATATATTCTATTTATTTAGATTAGATTATATGTTGGATCCTGAATTTTTTTTTGCACCCAATATCTCAAATTAATTAATTTTCAGACCTAAATTAAGAAATATTTTTCGTGTAACCCCAATATCTTGAAAATTAATTAATCTGAGATGCTGGGTGTAAAAATATTTTAGGATGCAGGATATAATCTAATCTCAATAAATAGAATATATAAAAATAAAAATAAAAAATGCCTAATCCCTTTAATTAGAGGGAAAAGCACTTAAGAAGCACCTAAGAGAAAAATAACCAATGAATTCCAAATGTGCAATGGAGTTAGAAGCTTAGTGGAGTTAATTTTTTTATGTTTGGGAAAGCTTTTTTTCCATTTAACTTTTACATAAAAAGTGGCCTTTCAACGTCTGATATGCAGTGGGAATAAATTTTCCCATGGATCCCACAAACATTTCTAAAATTGTCCTATCTCACCTAAAAAGTATTTGATTTTTTATTTATTTAAAAAACAATAAAAAATGATTTTTAATTTCAATTATATAGGAATATTACTTAGTTAAAAATTTAATATTTTTATGCTTTATAATATATATTTTTTATGCCTACATTTACAATATATTAATTTTTCTGGTGTAGAACACATGTCCAACCCGGTTATAGGCTGGGGGTTTGATCTAGGATCGATGTGCTCCTCCTGTATGCTTATGAGGCAAGCGTCCAGGAGAAGGATGGATCACTGTACACAACCAGGCGTTTCGCCAAAGGGGGTGCGGTGTGTGTACGGTGTGACTGTATATAGATTAGTTCAGGGATTAGAACTTGTGTACCTTAATCGTGTATTTCCTATATGTATATATAGAGTATACCTTGTGGTTAGATCTCCGGCTCCCACGTCAGGTGTGTCCGAGGATCTAGGAAACCGTCCTGCTGACTAGGTCCTTCGGTTAGGGTGTTGCGATCCTTGCGCGGGCGCCCCTGTGTTGGCGGTTGGGCGATGGGCCTTGACTAGGTCCATGCTGTTGCCCCCGGCTCGGTAGTTCGGGTCTACGGCGTAGAGATTAATTGTTTGATTGACTGTGAAATACAGATTTGGCCGAGATATATTCAGCTCGTCTAGGTTGTTTGAGAAGAAATAAGATCCCTCGCTCGTGTACGCAAATCACTTCGTTTGCCTTAATCCCAGTTATTAACAACTGTATAGTAATTGCCCCCAGCCTGATAGTCTAGGTCTCTGGGCTGTCGGGGTGGATCTGTCGTTGAATCCGAATATCATATTCGAGTTGCTGCCCCTCGTTTGATCTTGATGAAGTGCTATCCGGGTTTCAAAGAACTCCGGAGTTACTTGTATTCTGATTGGATTGCCCCCAGACATGTAGTCCGGGTTAATTTCGCTTTGAAACTTCGTTTGTTTCTTTTTATGATCGTCAAGATCTCTTCTTCAATCATCCGGGTCTCTGGGTTTGTTTGTTGCAGCAGCGAATTCCCCAAATCCGAGTTGTCCTGAAGAGGAACGGACTGGGTTTTTGATTATGTCGCTGACAGCTTTACAGCGATGGCTTCGCTTGACTAGAAACCGGGTTCGATGACCCTTACATGGAGCCGGGATTTTAACCGTATTAAGCGTAACCGGGGTCCGCCTTTTTTACCTACGTGTGCTGCCCCCAATCTTCGGTGAGGTGGAGGCACGTGGCATTTTTTAATTTGATGACCGTTCGGCTTACTTATCTGATGTCATACGGTCATATCTTTACATTTATTGGGCACCCTCAGCCCACCTGGGTCTTCGCGCACAATTAATACTCATGCTCTTTAATAGCCATTATTCCTTCCTTGAAAAAGAAAACGCCGTTTCCATTAAAGTGTCAGTTATTTCCGTGTGGCCCTTGCAGTCCGCCTGGTCTATAAATTTTTCCATCACCTCTCATTCTTCCTTACGTCTGGTCTGTATTCCCATTCTTTCTTGGGTAAATTTTCTCATAAGAGCGATGAGCTTTCTGGTGAGGGTTTCAAACTTTATCATCCGTTGCTTAGTTTCCCTTTTTCCAGCCATGTGGGGAAGAAAAGTGCATTTTCGGAATCCAGAAACGGCTCTTTTGGGTATTGCACTGTGGCTACGCCTTCGGATGTATTTGCCAGTCTTCATTCATGTCGCTTGGTAGACGCCTGGGATCCCAGATGTATTTACCAGTCTTCACTGTCTGGTTCAACTTCGTATGGGATCCTGGGCTGGGAGTGGCTAGCGTCCGAGCTTCTTCATCCACCACAGGAAGCCCTAGACATGTTTGCCAGTTTTCCTGGACTTGTCTCAACTTTTCTAGGTTTCCAGCATATCCAACAAAGATCTGCACCAGTATGAACTCATTGTTGGATAGTTGTTCAATCTCCAGCTCCAGCTATCCTGACAGTCGTAGGAGGGATCTGGTTGTTCATCACCTATTGTAATTAGGGGATTCATAAATTATTTTTACAAATGTAACCTAATTTTCTGCCCTTTGATCTTTGTAATCGTCTTTGCACGCGAGTAGGCCAGTTTATTTTCTTGTAAGAGAACTGTGTAACCCGATCAAGTATCGATATAAAGCTTGTTTCTGCTTCTCACTCATGTCTTAACATAGATTGAATGCGTGCAAACACCAATATTGAGGTTTCTTTTCCGTAGCCGAGATTGGCTAAATATTTTATCCGGGTTCGCGACTTAATCCGTCTTTAGCCGCATACGTTTAGTTTATCTTATCAAGGAATCCGAATCACTTGCGTTAACCTACCCCGGCTGTGACCGAGTTTCAAAAGCTCGACTAACCCGGTTATAACCATGATGTGACTAGACTAGAGTGCGAGATTATCTCTCAGCGTGCCCTGAGTGTGACAACTATTTAGTAGCCGGTACATATTATCTCTCAGCGTGTCCACTAATTGATCAATGTTCGACATTGGGTATGAGTCTTTGGGGCATACCTTATTTAGGTTTTTGTAGTCCGTGCAAACCCTCCACTTTCCGTTTGGCTTTTTGACCATCACCACGTTGGATAACCAGGTGGTGTATTGAACTTCTCGGATAAATCCGGCTTCTAAAAGCTCTTGAACATGAGTTTCCAATGCTTTCCTCTTTTCTGGGCCGAGATTCCTCTTTCTCTGGGATATCGGCTTAGAGCCCGGGTAGATTTCTAGCTTGTGGCAGCTCAAATCGAGGGAACCTATCAAGCAAAAGGCCCGCTGATGGCAAAATATCTTTTCAAGGCAAAGGAGTTAATGTCCGATTTCGAGGAAGCAACCGTTACTCACATTCCTAGAGGAGAAAATGTAAGGGCTGACATCCTTTCAAAGTTGGCGAGTACTAAGAATGCGGGCTGCTACCGTACGGTGTGTTAGTTCTTTATGTGTTTTGATGATTAATAACAATTGTAAACAAGTATGAATTTTTTGATAAGCCAAATGAGTCAAATACATTCTGCCATCGCCAAACTCGAGCCTAGATAGGCAAGCTCGAGTTTCTTGCTAACAAAGCATATCGGGCTATTTGAGCATGTAGAACTCGAGCACGAATATTTAAACTCCGACCTAAATCTCCATAGTATGTTCTTAAGAGTTTACAAATGTGTAAACTCGAGCAGTATAAACATGCTCGACTTTGCCTCGGCGAAATGTTTTCCAATTGAAAACCATCTCTTTAAACTACAGAGTTTATATTTTGTGTAGAGTTTGCTTATTTTCTATGATTGTTAATTGATGAAAACTCGAGCCTAACATTCTTGTGTAGAGTTTACTCTGTGGTTTGACAAACAAAGAAGAGTTTACAAAACTTGTAAACTCGAGCCTGCATATTACAAGCTCGAGTTTTCCCTTGCAGAGCTTCCAAGTTTTCTTCATCCACAAACTCGAGTTTATACTCAAACCTCCGTTCTCTCACGATAAGCCTGATATAAACAAAGTCGAACTCGAGCGACATTATGAACTCGAGCCTGTCATTGAAAGAGAGTAAAGCAAATGTACAAACTCCAGAGTTCATATTTGAGCTCCAGTCCACACTTTCGAATGACTAAATCTTTTAGGCATGAATAGTGTTAAACTCGAGCCTAATCACTAATGGACTCGAGCATGCCTAGTTTGTGAAATATGATTTGGTGCTCGCTTGAAAAATACTCGGCGATGCTTCAAACTCGAGCTGTCTTCATGAACTCGAGTTTACATGATGAGAAAATTTACAAACTCGAGTTTACATCAAACTCGAGTTTGCTCCTCACGAAAGATGAACACGATACTCAAAGTGAAATTCAGGAAAGATTGTGAACCCAACGGCTATAATCCTCAACAACTTGAATTTCAAATGAAGAATATGCAGAATTGAGAAGTAACGGTCACATAACAATTGGCCACTATATATGGAACATATTACAAACTTCAAAGACATAAGAAATCAAGCAGAAACGAAAAGCAAGCTCAATAGTTACTTATACTTTCAGTTTTCTTTCTGTATTGTGTTTGTGATACTTAGAGCCTCAGTGTTTATCAATATCTACTCTGTGAGAGAGCTGTTATACATATTATTCAATCATTGTAATAATCTCAAGTCAAGGGGACTTGGAGATTGGGATTTCAGATTACAACTTGTAAGGGGAGTGTATCTTAGAGAGAGGATAATCCTTGAGTACGAGTCATATCCGAATTAAGTGATAGTTGAAAAACCCGGAGAGTCAGGGGACTGGACGTAGGTCAAGAGTTAGGACCGAACCAGGATAAACTTTCTGTGTCAAGCTCTTCTTCCCTATCTCTTTACTTTCAGCTTCATCTTGGGTGCAAGGTTAAGTCAAAAGATTTTAAAATCCCCAATTCACCCCCCTCTTGGTGATTTCCTTTCATTTTCACGGTGGTTCAACAAAATCTAGAAAATCCAATCTGTACCATGGCTATATCGGTTGAGTCGGATTGGAAAAAGCCAATTGAGGATTACCTTGAGCGCGGAATCCTTCCAGACGATGCCTTAGAGGCCAAAAAGTTGGTTCGAGAAGCAGCCAAGTATACCATGGTAGAATATCAGCTCTACTGAAAAGGCTTACATTCCCCTATGTTGAGATGCTTGAACCCGAACGAGGCGGGATACGCTCTAGCTGAGATACATGAGGGAATGAACGGCCAGCACATGGGAGCTAAGGCGCTCGCCAGAAAAACTCTGCGAGCCCAGGGTACTACTGGCCGACTTTGGAGGCCGACTCGAAGATCCTTGTTAAAAAATGCGATAGTTGCCAAAAACACTCGAGGGTTATTTGGTCGCCCCCGGCCAAACTTCATTTCATCTCGGCCCCATGGCCCTTCTACAAATGGGGCATGGATATCCTAGGTCCGTTCAAAACAGCACCCGGACAGTTACGATGGCTCGTCGTAGCCGTTGATTATTTCACTAAGTGGATCGAGGCGGAATCCCTCACTACGATCTCTTCGGCCTGCGTACAACGATTCTTTGAAGTCAACGTCATCACACGATTTGGGGCCCCAGCCGAGATAGTTATAGACAACGAAACCCAGTTTACTGGCGTAGGATTCCAGGATCTGATGTTCGAATTCTCCATCCAACACCATTTTGCTTCTGTAGAGCATCCGCAGTCTAACAGACAGGCTGAAGCCTCCAACAAGATCATTGTTGATGGACTAAAGAAACGCATGCTGGAAGCCAAAACATCCTGGGTAGATCAATTACCATATGTTCTTTGGGGGTACCGAACCACTGCTCAGACCTCCACTTAAGAAACTCCTTACAGGCTCACCTACGGCTGTGAGTCGATGATCCCGGTTGAAATAGGTCTTCCCACATGGAGCAGGAAAATCATTCTCTCGAAAGGCGAGGCAGCCAATAACGAGGCACTGGCAGTCGAGTTAGAGCTGGTCGATGAAGTCCGAGTTACGGCACACTGCCGGGACATTGCTACGAAGCAGCTGATCGTGGCCCGATATAATAAAAAGGTTCGACCCCGGTCCTTCCAACTGGGCGACCTAGTTCTCAGAAGAGCCGACATCGGAAACAAAAATGCCAAAGATGGCAAACTCGCGGCTAACTGGGACGGGCCCTATCGCGTTCGAGAAACAGTTGAAAAAGGAGCATATGTTCTGGAAACCTTGGACGGGAACCCAATCAAGCGAACATGGAATGCGGATAAGCTAAGAACTTATTACAGTTAGATTTACCTTCGTTAATAATTTCTTTGCAGTCTTTTATTCATTTAAGTTAGTTCTTGAATTCGAATGTTGGCCTTATGGTTTTTCTCTTGTTAGCAATTCGTTTGTTGAATAAAAATGAAACTCTCATTTGAGGGTGTTTGTTGACTTCCAAACATTATTTTCCTCAAAGATTGAAATAAAACCCGGCTTTTCAGTCGAGGGAAGTAGTGTCCAGAGAGCCATCACAGCCCTGACACTTCATAAATTACTCTGGGGTATTAAGTGGAAGTGCCATGTCGACCCTAATCAGGTCAAAATACTCGGACGTTTTCAAGGGAAAACCGAACCCGGGCAGGTGACAATTTCCCTTTACCTTTGGATGACCCGGTTAAAGAACCCGGACTTGTACGAGGCAGTGTTAACACTGACCCCTCACTACGATACGATTTTGATACCATACGCGCTCTCGCAGATTCTGCACATCTCATTCCCGACCCTGGCCCGGTCGCTCGCAATAACATACGCAAATTCAATTCCTATATTCAGCTCATGAATTAAACACACTAAGTTGTTTAAACAGGGAAATCATATTTGCGTTATAGGACCAAATTGGCCAATTTGTCCAAAACATAACACCGGTTGCAAACCCGGATCACACAAATAAAGGAAAGGAAAAAGAAATCAGCTGGCAAGCTCTGGGACGGTCAAGGCTTCCTCCCCCTTCTCAGCCTCCCCCTCGGCTACGTCGTCGTCCAGCCGGGTTTCAGAAGCAGTGACGGGCTCTACATAAGGGACGAACTGACCATCCTCAATGAAGGAGCGGAAGTGGTGGCCCGCAATGTTAAGCTCGACCCCAGGGTTCAGATGCTGGAGTTGGGCCAACGAATTCCTAAAGGCCTCCTCCACTGACTCTTTGCATAATGCCCGAAGCCGGGCTATCTCTGCTTCAGATGCTACCAGGGAGGCCGAGGTCGCATCTGCCTCAACTTTGAGCTTATCCCTCTCGGCCGTCAGGGCATCAATATCCTGCTCATCATCGACCCGAGCCGCCTTTAACTCGTTGGAGGCAGTCTGCCACTGCTTCAACGTCTCATCACGCTCCACCCTGGCGCATTTTGAATCAGCAACCGCTTCCACATATTTGTGGTGTAGGGTGATGAAGGTTTGAGACAGGCTGGCGCCCCTCAGGTGAGCATTGCCTATAGCCTGGATATCCCTGAGGTCGGCCTCCAGCAACGGAACGGGTTCGCTGTACCGGCGGGGTGGCAGGAGAGAGACACTTAATTCTTCAGTGATCCCCCTACTCCATGAGTGAGAGCGAGGAATCATGAACGGTGAGGGTGGTAGGACAGGAACTGAGGGTGTAGAAGAAGGTTCGGCTACGACTGAGCTGGGAGGCTGCGTTGCTACTGAGGGAGATGGTTGGCTGACTTGGACCGGAAGCACTTGAACCGCAACCACATGTCCGGTCTTGGTTTTCTTAGGCTCGACCGCATTCGAGGATGGGCCGGCCTTCGACTTGCTCATGTCGGAAGCCGACCTCTTTTTTCCTTTGACAGGCTCCCATCAATCCCAGACAAGTACTTCGGCCCCTTCATCTTGAGATCTGCACAAAACACAAACGTCAGAATAATTGTGAAAAGAAGTAAAATGTTGGCAGATTTAAAATCAATGTAACAACAGAAAAAGTTACAAAAGGGAGACTCATACTCGCCCCCGATCTCATCTGGTCCTTGTCTTGGTTTTCGGCCCGGTATTGGGCCACTAAGGAGGCAGCCCCGACGGTACCATAAGCCTTCACGTGAGATTGAATGCTATTGATAGCTTTCTTCTCATGATCTTCCAAGTTGGCCCGTTCTACCCTATAGGCGCCAAGAGACACATCATGGTGATCCTTGCACCAGTATAAAGGGAATCGCCAATCGACGTTCCTAGAATCAGGACCAGCAAGAAACCAGGGCTCTGCACCAGACTTGGCAATTACTTTAAAAAAAACCGCCCTTGAAGTGCTTAAAGGAGTCCGAGACCGGGGTGAATAGCTTCCTGTTCACGACGCCCCGAATGGAAGTCCAGCCCTTAAGGTCGACTGCTTCCCTTCCGGAGCAAGGAGTGTGAGGGGTGAAGAAGTAGAAAAGCATGGATGTGGTGCAAGGCAGACCTAAGCTTGCGCAAAACCATTCAAATGCTATTATATATCCCCATCCATTAGGGTGCAATTGGGAGAGAGCTAAGCCTAGAAATTGGAGAAGGGCTATCTGGAACCCGGTGAACGGAAAGCGAACACCGAGCCGGGTAATGTATTCTCGGTAAAAGAAGAAAAAAGAGTTATGACTACCCTCCCTAACAGAGCAAACCGGCTCTTCATCCTCTGGGAGACTAACGGTGTAGCTCTCACTCTCTTCTATGGGAAGTTTTTCTAGGTCGGCTGTACTCAATTTCGACCGATATGACAGCACTTCACGAGTAACCCAGGGAAATTTCTCTACCAGAGATTGTGAGGGGCTGGCGCGATTCGAATTACCCGACGCCGATTCCGCGGTACGGGAAGAAGAAGACGAGGCCATTATACCTACCACAGAAATAAAGACAAACAAAATCAGAATGTTCCTAGCATACCTGATGTCAAAAAGCGAATGCGTGTTGATTAGACTCCAAATTGACAGGATTAACGTGTGGGGGAGCCACCGGGGAAGCCGGGACAGGGTTGTGGCGACAGGAGGCCAGAATCGATTCAGCTGTTACGGAATCACCAATGGAGATAAGTCGGGAGCATTCATACAGACAGTCGTAACAAGGGCCGATGTAGTCGTCCACCGCGGACCTAGTGCCCGGTCTCCCCATGTCGTCGAACTGGTTAATTGGAGAAGCCGGGATAGGAACATGAAAACAGAAGGAAATCACCAAGAGGGGGGTGAATTGGGGATTTTAAAACCTTTTAAAATAACTTTGCACCTAAGCTGAAGCTGAACGTAAAAAGATTGGGAAGAATAGCTTGACACAGAAAGTTTATCCTGGTTCGGTCCAAACTCTTGACCTACGTCCAGGTCCCAGATTCTCTGGGTTTTTCTACTATCACTCAAATCAGATTCAGATACACACTCTGTACTCAAGGATTATCCTCTCTCGTATATGTAACTCTTGAGCTTGCTTTTCGTTTCGCTTAATTTGTTGTGTCTTCCGAAGTTTGTAATCTGCTCCTTATATAGTGGTGAATTGCTATGTGACCGTTACTTCTCAATTCGGTATGTTCTTCATTTGAAATTCTGCTTGATGATGATTATAGTCGTTGGGTTCTGAATTTCGGCTGATTGAATTCCAGACGCGTGAAATCTTTTCTGATTCGTTGCGTGTATTCAATGCCTTGTTTGATCCAATTAATACCTGAAACATTCTGAATTTAGAGTGGTTAAATATACATATGAATTCTCTAAAAGAATGTAATTAACTCGCATAAAATTGGTAAGTTTGTAGTTCAAACTAATCAGGATGAAACCGAACGATCATATTTCTTTGTCGCTTTAAACTCGAGTTCGCCAAGTCAGGCTCGAGTTCGTAAGGAACTTTGAGTATCTGGTTTATCTTCGCGAGGAGCAAACTTTGGAGTTTTGATGTAAACTCGGAGTTTGTAAGTTGTCTCAACATGTAAACTCGAGTTCACAAAGGTAGGCTCGAGTTCGAATCATCACCGAGCTTTTTATCGTGCGAGCACCCGAGATAATATTTCACAAACCAGCGAGGCTCGAGTCCATTAGTGTTTAGGCTCGAGTTTAACACTATTCATGCCTAAGAGATTTGGTCATTTGAAAGAGTGGGTGGAGCTCAAATAGGAACTCGGAGTTTGTGTATTTGCTTTACTCTCTTTCAATGAAGGGCTCGAGTTCATAATCTCGGGCTCGAGTTCGACTTTATTTATTTCGGGGCTTATCGGAGTGAACTGGAGGTTTGAACTTAAACTCGGAGTTTGTGAATGAAGAAACCTTGGGAGCTCTGCCGGGGAAAACTCGAGCTTGTAATAACGAGCTCGAGTTTACTTGTTTTGTAAACTCTTCTTCGTTTGTCAAACCATAGAGTAAACTCTACAAAAGTATTAGGCTCGAGTCCATATATTTGAGCTCGAGTGTTCATCAATTCTGACCATAGGAATAAGCAAACTCTACACAAAAATATAAACTCTGAAGTTTAAAGAGATGGTTTTCAATTGGAAAATGTTCCCGCCAGAGGCAAACTCGAGCTTGTCTATACAGGCTCGAGTTTACTTATTTGTAAACTTTTTATTACTATACCATGGGAGTTTAGGCTCGAGTTTATTTATTCAGACTCGAGTTTGTCATGCTGAAATTCCCATCCAGCAGAGTGGCTTGCTTCTCTTCTGGAGAAGGCTTATCACCCCAGAGCCACCAACGGGTCAAAGGCTTAACAGTTTGACGCAACTCTTCGAGTTCCTCGGGGGTCATGTCTTTCAAATCCTTCGACATTTCAAATGACCCTCCCAAAAGACGCGACAGTCAAAACCCAGAAAGGGGCTAAGACTTGCAAGAGAAAAATGGGGTTTTTAGAAATGGAGTTTGAAAGCTAGGAAAGAATCACTCAGAAGCCTGCCAAATGAAGAAAGCTACCCAAAAACTCAAGTAAATACAGACACATTCCAAAAAATACGCAACGCAGGGGCTAAAGTAGACTGGAAGTATAATCAGAAACAGAGCGACAAAATTACAAATGAGAACAGTATCAGAGAAATAACTGGGAAAGCAACAATACCTGTCTAAGAGATGGAAGATCACTCAAGAAGTTGCGAAAAGGGGACACACGAGAGCGAACGAGCAGAAAATCGCGTTGGAGAGAAAACACTTCAAAGCAGAATGAGTGAAATCAGAAAATGAAAAATTGGGCGGGTATAAACTTCTGAAAACTCAACCGTCGGGGGCAAAAACGAGAATCTGCCCATAGGAAAAGAATGGCTAACACGCCTCCGTTTCGGCTTCACGACAGTCGAGGAGGGCCAATTGTCAAACAGCCACGGTAACCAAAGAAGAGGAAGCGATACAAAAGTAGAGAACACTCGGGTGTACATAATAGCCGAAGTCGTACAGCAAGGAATTCGGCTCCTCAAACCCGGCTATATGGAACCCCGATCCCTTCAACTCACCGAAAGCCGCTTGAATATAGTCGGGTCGTGCAGTGTTGTACCCCGGTTTCCTTTTGCAAAGAACACCGTGACCAGGCTCCATTTCACCCCGGATATCCAAGGCATGGACATCCGAGCTGGGGGCAATTACAACCCAGATTGTAACGGCTACTAAATAGTTGTCACACTCAGGACACGCTGAGAGATAATCTCTCACTCTAGTCCAGTCACATCATGGTTATAACCGGGCTGGACATCTGTGTTCTACACCAGAACATTAATTATTTCATATTTATTATAATTAAGTATTCAATAAGATTCATAATCTTTTTAGTCATTTTCCATCTTAGCTTACAACCTCTAACTCAAACACGTTTCTGGAAAGAGATTTGCCGTGTCTCCCAAAATAAACCAAGTTCGAAAACGATTTGCAGAATTAGGGAACCTGGGTCGTTTCCCAACGAATTTGCAGCGGGCTCGATTAATAGCAATAGTGAGACAAAATGGTAAAATTGGGGGTTTTAGGGTTTTATGATTCAGCAGATTAAAATGAAATAAATTGAAATAAACCGAACTATGTAGAAACAGATAGAAAAACGTTGATAGACTTAAACAGATTAAAAACGACCAACCCAACGATCAGATTCGTAATCATGCATCATTGAACGAAATATAACTAATCACGTTTGGTTCGGATGAATCGAGATCTCTGCATTCATCCGGATAATCCTCACCTAGACGATCGCCTAGAATTTATCCGAGCAGTGGCGTCTCACTGTGCAATCGCACAAGAACACTAAAACCTAGTCCGAATTCAGTCCTTGGGATGAACCAAACCGAATATTAAATCTAATATTCGAACTATTTTCGAATCGAATCGATAAGATGAAAACAGAATTGATTAAGTTCTGGATTAGGCACGAGTTCTCACGGACGAATCATGGAATCCTCATCGTTGGGTCAATCACGGGGTTTAGCCGAGCATGGCTGGAAAACTGAAGAAAAGATGAAGAACGCGAAAAACCCTAAAAACATGCGAAATCGGTAGAGAGAATTTGCATAAAATCGTGAAACCCTAATGTCAAAATCCTGAATTCGTGAATACCTCTGTCTTTGGCGGCTGCCTTACTTAAAAATAACCTAAAACGAAAATGGGCCCTAATAGTTTTAGCCCAAAACAGAAATAAAATAAAACTGGACTTAAATTACAAAATTCGGGTCCAAATAATATCCAGAATTGTGCATCCGACTTCGGCTCCAAAATCGACCGCCCTCTTGACCGAATTGGCTCTTGATGTCTTCATAACAATTGTATCTCTCTGAATCATCTGAAATATGAGACAAAAATGAGGCAAATCCGATGTCGGATTCAAGAGTTATGGTAGAAATAGTGAAGTAATACAAAACTGGAATTTTATTATTAAAAATGGCTAAAATGCAATAAAAGGCCCAAGGCCCAAATAAACATAAAAGCCATTATTTATTAGATAAAGGGTCCTAAGTTATTACTCAAGAGACAAAAATAAGTGTATAAAATATTCAATTATCAGTTTCTGTTTGGAAACAAACCACTTTTCCTATCTTACTTCTGCAAAAGTCAAATAAAAAATAAGTCATTTTTTTCATCGCTAACCCAAATGGGTTTTTGACTGAGAAGTAGAATGTGAGCTTGTCATTGAGGGCATTGGTCGAGGACCTTCCCTTCTCCCATGTCCTCCTCTGTAACCGGTTACCCAATCCTTGCTCTTCCAAAAAAATGTCCTCACTAGACCAATAACTCGATTTTGAGCCTGTGGGCCAATGCACCAACCCGTAAAAACTTGAAGGGTTTTGGTTGTGAAAATGAACATGTTTTGGTGCGGGCCTTTTTGGCCCAAATCCACATAAGCCGAACTCATGATGGGCTAGCTTGCCAACCCATGGGCTACGTATTTCTTTTTCGAGTTTTGAAATTCTAAAAAGAAACCAAAGTTGAATAATTGTTGATTGTGTTGAATGTTAATCTTGAATTTAAAATTTATATTTAGTTTGTAATGTGTTGAATTGTGATCTATATTTAATTTTTAATATTTGAAATTTTGAATTTAATGTTTTATGATCACTTTATGTTTTTGTAATGTATTTTTATAATTCAGGTTTGTAAAAAAAGATATTTCATTTTATATAAAGTAATAGTCTAAGAGGTATTTATCACTATATTCTTTTAAAAAAATGAAAAGTAATATGCAAAAAAAATAAAAAGAAAAAAAGAAAAACAGGTCAAGCGGGTTAGTTTGCAACCCATTAGTTATGGGTTGGGTTGGCTAAATCCTATATCTTATTTTGATGCAGGTCTTTTTAGTCCGACCTATTGGACTATCAACCCGTGGTGGGTCAACCCATAACCGATGGATTGACTCATATTACCAGCTCTAATCTTAACCTTACTCGATGGTGAAAGTAGTTGTTTACTCATATCTTATGTGGACTCATTTATGCCTCATCACATCCACATCATCAATGTCTAACATATTTTTAACAACGTTATTCTTTACTATAACAGTTTCATACCAAAAGGATTAATGGATATGAGTGAGTAAACTTAAAGAACCAAATAAAAAGGGGAAAAAACCTAAGGGACCTGATTCAAAACTCAAACAAACTATAAAGACTTGAGAATTAGTTTTCTCAATCTTTAGTAAAAGGCCTCACTTTAAGTTTAAAGGTAAGACACAAATTCACATTCAATCCTAAATTTATAATTTACTTTTCAAATTACCTCAATTTATTATGCTTTTCTTCCCTTATAACATTTTCCGATGCAAATAAGAGTTATTTTTTTTTGGGCGAAAAAAAAGTTAAGAGTTATTTTTAAGATTTTTATTTTTATAAATGAGTAATTTAACTAATTTTTTAAATCTCCGCAGTTTAGTTATTTTAGTACGATTAAGAGGAGTATTTATTACATAATGAATTTAATTTCGTAATTATTATAATTTTAATATTTCTTCCTGTCTTTAATATAAGAGATATTTACCTAATTTGATTAGATTAAAGAATTTAGTTAACTTATTTAATATGACATATATTTTTTAAAACACCCTAGTCATCTTCCTTGATTTTGTCATTTCCTCTCTTATTTAATTATTGTTGAGGGAGAATTTATGGGAGTAAATTAAGAAAAAATTGATAAATATAAAAATTATATCTTATATTTAAGACTAAAATTAACTCATCAAATATATTTGATATTAACTACGGATAGTATATAATTACTATAGGATTAAGCAACAAATTCACCTCGGAAGTTTTCACTGAGGAGCAATGTTACTCTGAAAGTTTTTTCAGGTTCAATGTCACCCTAGAAGTTTTAAAACATAGCAATGTTGTCCGATACCATAAAAAATCTAACATTGACTGTTAAAAAATTGACGTTGATCGTTAATTTTGTAACTGAAAAGGGTAACATTGCTACGTTTTAAAACTTCCGGGTCACATTGAACATGAAAAAATTTTCAGGGCAACATTACTCCTAAGCGTATACTTCAAGGACGGATTTACTACCTAACCCATCACTATAATACTAGTATAATTATCCTATAAAGTGTAAATACCAACGTTCCCACCCCTGTTGGTCTTGCTCTTGGCTCCCGTCCTTTGCCTTTCCCTTACTCAAAACAACACCATTTTGGGTGTACATTGGGGGGAGTGGATACTCTCATTATCCCGCTTTCTCATCATCCCTTAAAACTAAATCTAAACCATTGATTTCACTTAATCTTGGCCATTCATTTTTTTTTAAATATTTTAAGGTATTGACAGGTACAAAAAAGTATACTTCATATTACTGATCGATAATAAAAAAATATTCTGAAGTATATTTTTAGTACCAATCAGTACCCTAAAATATTTTTTTAAGATCATAAAATAATTTTTCAAGATCAAGAAGTATTGTTTCAGTACCAGTCTATCCTTTTAGTATTATTTAATACCCTGAAATATTTTTTAAGATCCTAAAATAATTTTTCAAGATAGTGAAGTATTTTTTCAGTACTGATCAGTATCCTGAAGTACCCTTTTAGTATCAATCAGGACCTTGAAGAATATGCTGAAGTATATTTTTAGTACTAGTCAGTACCCAGAAATATTTTTTCAAGATCCTAAAATAATTTTTTAAAATCATGAAGTATTTTTTTAGTCCAGTCAGTATCTTGGAGTATCCTTTTAGTATTATTCAGCACCTGAAATATTTTTTCAAGATCCTAAAATAATTTTTAGGATCTGACTGATATTGAAAAAATACTTTTCGATCTTGAAAAATTATTTTAGGATCTTAAAAAAATATTTTAGGGTACTGAATGGTACTAAAATTATACTTTAGGATATTTTTTTAAGATCATGAAGTATTTTTCCATTATTGGTCAATATCTTGAAGTATATTTTTAGTATCTGTCAGTACCTTAAAATATTAAAAAACAAAAATGAATGGCTAAGATTAAGTGAAATCAATGATGTAAATTTAGTTTTGAGGGATGAGGAGGGATGATGAGAAAGGTTGATAATGAGAGGATCCAGACCCGTACATTGGGAGTGTTTCACTTTTTTTTGGGGGGGGGGGGGAATAACACTCAAGAGTTTTTTTTTTTTTCATTAGCATCCAATATTCTAAAATAATATTTTGTGCACTAGGCACCATAGCAAGCTGCATATTGAAATATTTTTTTAGTAACATTTCATATTCTAAACTAAAATTTAGATCATTTAACACTCAGTATCCTAAATATAGGGTGTTTATTGCCACTAGAAAAATATTTTAGAGGTTTCGCGTTGCAACTAGAAAAATATTTTAGGGTGCTGAATGTGATAAAAATAAATTTAAGATAAGAGTGTCAGTGAAAAAATAATTCAGAGTGCATCTTGTTTGGGTGGATGCTCCTAAAAATTTATTGGGAGAATTACACTCAGGTCCCAAGGATGACAAAAAAATACAATTAGGTCCCAGTAAGAATTCACATTACACAAAAGTCTCTAGGGACTTCTGTGTAATTATATGTGAATGTAAAATGACCATTATGGACAAGGGAAAAACACACATAAATCCACCTACTTCTCATTCCAACAGATTCGACTGAGCCCGAGCAGCCTTCCTTCGACGCCGTCCATTCGACCGAGAGACCTGGGCAGCGTTCGAGAGACAGTGAAATTAGCGTCTTTGTTTTTCTTCCCCCTTCCTTGTTCGTCGCCGGTGGGATTGCGCCAGACTCCCTGCATCGTGTAAGTGAGTTTTTCGCCGGTAGTTTTTTAGGGTTATTTGAAATTGTAATTTTCGCTTCCTTCCTCTTATTACTCTTAGCAAAACGAATTTATAATCCATTTCTTCATTGCTGTGCAAAACTAATATGGATTCGAGTGGGTAAGAATGAGATTGGACAGGGTATGCGTAAAATTTTTTAGTTAATATGTTCCTGATGATTTTTTCCCCCTCTTATTACTCTTACTTGTTATTGCTCTTGAAGGTCTTAGTCTCTTAGGATTTGTTATCATCGCCATTGATTCTGTAGAGGTTGTGGATAACTGGATATTGTGCTTAGATACCACATTTTGCAGGAACTTGTGCAGAAAATGATTGATGAAATCCAGAAACTCATTGCTTTGAAGTTTGAATTGGAACATTAAATTTATTATGTTCGTTTGATGAAATGTTCTGAATGATAATCTAAGGTTTATAAGGATTATTGCCATTATCATTTGTTTTTCCACACCTGCTTTTAGTAGTAGGCCCTTTTAGCCTAGTTTTCCCTCCCTATATAATACCTACCCTGGTTTTGTTCTTCCTTCCCTATACAAATGTAAGTAACAGAGTTTCATGATATTTGCTTTAGTCTGAATAATTAAGTTGCTTCTGTTGTGACTAAACACTACTTAGTTCATTGGAATTGGAACTGGAATTGTTGGATGCTGCAACTTAATAGAGCTTAAAAACTTAAACTTTTGGGTGGAATTGCATTTTTCTTTTAATCTATCTGAAGTAAAGAAGGATTTGAGTTGAATTAGAAAGTGGGATCATATGCAATTCATTCAACTTTTTCCTGAAGGAATTTGAGCCACTGAACTTCATTTTGCTGAAGTCATTGCCTTTTGAATTCAAAGTGCATATTCTCTGAATTTATCTTAAAATTGTCTTGATGTGAATCTACTTGGTTTTCGCAATTCCTTGGTGTACTAGGTTATATAATCTTGTGTTTGTAACCTGCTTTTATGAACATCTCCACACTCAATTGAGTTGAGAACTTTCTTTAGTTGAATGAACTTGATATAATTAATTGACTATGTCCTTGAGAGTAAAAGGGGGGATAAATCAGAGTCAAAATTAATTTTTAACTTGTTTGAAATTGAACTTTTATGAAGTCACAACATTGTGAGCATAATGCCATTAATCCCTTAGAAAAGGTGTGGCCCCGTTGGTTAGGTTGTTTCTCTTAGATGCTTGTTAATGCTCCTTTTGTTGTATTTCTGTCACTACCAAACTTGAGTCCAAGTTTGGAAATTTTTTTTACAAAAATTGGTGGTAAATTATATGGCTGGTACTCCTGCTGGAAAAACAAATCATTTTTGTCCAATTTTATTGTTGTACTTCACATTTCCCCATTGTTGTAGCTATGACATTGCATTCTATCTAACAAAAATCTGCTTATCTATTACTACTCTACTTTATACATCCCTACCACATTAATTTCTGCAATGAATTTGCTTCAGAATCAGCATTAAGGAATTTTATACATCCCCATTGTTGCTTTCTTATCACTTTGTATATTGAAATGACTTTGCATAGTGCATCTTTGGACTTTTTCATGAACATACCTTTTGAACTTATACTAGTTCCACTTTGACTAAAGAAAAAGTTATTTAATCTTGTTTTTGTTAAATGGAGATTGTATTCCTTTCTGCATTGTTATTGCATCAACATAGAAATAGTAACTCTTAAATTTAGGATGATTAAAACAAACTATGTTAATGAATGCATGGGCTTTACTTCAAACCAAAGATGATGAATAATTGAGCTTGTTTAAGTCTTGTTATAAGCATAAATATATGTTTAATTGAGCTTGTTTAAATATGAAACGAGTTGTAGTTGTACTAAATGCCTTGGTTATATTATTTTGAAAGCTTTCACTTTTACATCTATAGCTTAAATCATCATCGTAACTATGGTAATGTTTTATACTTGATGCTATCCTGTGCGAACATTTGTATATAAAGAAGTTAAATCAAACTGCCGATGTTATCTTTCAGGTAATAAGAATATGGCGACAGATAAAGAGGTCAAGCCAAAGGTGTCCGGATATATACAATTCACGAAAGAGTATTTCAAGGACAAGAAGAAAAAGAATGAAGAGGTCAAGCCATTGAGAAAGGAGATTCATGCTGTTAAACAAGCATGGAAGGCGTTAGGAGAGAAGGAGAGGGAAAAATATAGGAAGAGAGCCTTCAAACTGAAATTAAGTAGGGGCGAGGGGAAAAAATATGTTGTTCCTTTCCTTACTCGATGTGCCCCAAATCAATTTATGAAAGTGTGTGAAAATATTAAAAATAGACCGGATAGGATGGAGAGGTTGGAGAAGATAGGATTCCATAAATTGGTTCATATATGTTGTGCACAAATTCCTCGACTTTTATGTGGTCAATTTATGGATGGTTTTGACCCTCCAACAAAGAATGTCGCCACTCGAGGGAAGTCACTGCATTTACGCCTGAAGATGTGAAACAACTGATGGGGTTACCATGTAATGGGGGGAGATTGAAAGAAAAGCCAAGAAGGACGATAAATCATTTAAGTCACTGAAGAGATCGTATGGGTCAGTCCCATACAAGATGATAGGGAATTGGATAATTGAAAGCAAGGTGGAAGAACAGTTTGAGATCCTTTTCGTTATTTATGCCTTGGGAACCCTATTATGTCCTACTGCTAGCATCAAAGTTAGTGATGCACTTTTGAAGGTCATTGTGGCGACAAAGGAAGATTTTAGGGAGTACGATTGGTGCACCTTTGTTCTGAATAAATTCTGTACTTCTATTGGAGAGTACAAGAAAAAAGTAAGGAAAGGGAAAGGGACGGTAACAGGGAACACAATATATATTGGAGGTTGTATGTATTTTTTCATGGTAAGTGCATCTTTTTTTGTTTCAGTTTGATGTTAGTTAATTGGTCATTGTATCCTGCATTGTAATTTGTGCACAGTACAAGTTGTCATTTGCTCTTGATAATTGGTTATTGACTTGTTATGCAGATTTATTACTTGCAAAATTTTCCATTGGGCCCCCTACAAGCACCTACGGTGGAGGACGCGATTCATTTCTGGGATGATACTAAGATCAAGAGGAGAGTCAAGATTGAGAGAGAAAGCAAGAAAGGGTTGCTACTTCCTTAAAAAGTATAGATTTACAACAAATTTGAAAACCATCATTTTTTCCATTTTTGGACTTCCAGAGGCTATTTACAACAGACAAAGTATAAATTTACAACTGAAAAAGTATAGATTTACAACAAATTTGAAAACCATCGTTTTTTTTTCCATTTTTGGACTTCCAGAGGCTATTTACAACAGACAAAGTATAAATTTACAACTGAAAAAGTATAGATTTACAACAAATTTGAAAACCATCGTTTTTTTTTTTCCATTTTTTGACTTCCAGAGGCTATTTACAACAGACAAAGTATAAATTTACAACTTAAAAAGTATAGATTTACAACAAAGTTTGTAAACCATCATTTTTTCCATTTTTGGACTTCCAGAGGCTATTTACAACATACAAAGTATAAATTTACAACTGAAAAAGTATAGATTTACAACAAAGTTTGTAAACCAGAGTTTTTTCCATTTTCTGACTTGCAGATGCAATTTACAACAATAAAAGCATACATTCACAACATCTTTTGAGAATTTTGACAGCAATATAATTTCATATAATTTCAAAGTATTAAGTTGTATGAGTAAGTGGCTATTTGCACCCACTCATTGAACTTAATATCATATAATTTGACTTCCATGTGTATGCTATAATTACAACTTCTTTCCCACCCATCAAAATACAAAAAGGGGTTACATGAAGTCACTTGCCCTAGGTGTATGCTATAATTACAACTTCTTTCCCACCCATCAAAATACAAAAAGGGGTTACATGAAGTCACTTGCCCTAGGTGTATATAGACAAAATGACAAAACATTTAAGTCACCAAAAGCATGTACATATTCTTTTCAGTTGGGATTTGGATTTTTGCATGTCTTCACTGTGTGTCCAGACTCATGGCATCTCCCACAATGATAATCCTTCTTGTTTTGAAATTGAGATTCAATGCGTTTTCTTTTTGGTCTCCCTGACGGCCTTGTAGTAATGGGAGGCTCCAAGAATGTTTGTGTTAACATATGTGTCACCTGTCGGGGCATCGGCACGCGGACAATCATGTGTTGCAACCGGCCTCATGCTATTGGCATATATTTTCTCTTGGGCAGCAACTTTAAAGCAATCATCAACAAAAGTGTACAAATTACCATTACAGTGCTTTATGGCTGCACATGCATGTGCACAAGGAATTTCACTCATTTCCCTTGCTAAACATGTGCATTTCTTTTGACAAATATCTACATTAACATAGCTTGGACCTACACCACATGTAGTTTGCACCGAAAACTCATGATCTCCATAGTATTGCACATGCATATTTTCAGCATATGTAACTTGATGCAACAATTTTTTTTCAATATTAATTGGGTCCAACACCGTTTTTCCAATTACTCAAACCCATCTTGCTTGCAAGCAATTTTTGTGCCAATTTCTCTCTATGCTCTTGTATTAAAACAGTGACGGTGTGTTTCCTCTCTTTCAACATCCTTGCATTGAAGGACTCGGCAAGAGTAGTGGTTATGTTATCCCACCTCTTGAAAGGGAACTTACTAAGAGCCCATTGGTCTACATCCCCATTTGTCTCCACCCATTGTGCCAATTGTGGATTGAACAGCGTTAATTTCCCCATCGCATCAATGAAGTCCTCGCCGAGCCTTGCATAGGCGATTGCATCAAGGAGCTTAAGTGCAGTGTCCTTGCTAAATCCTGATGTTCGTCTCACACCTTTACTGATTTTCAAGAACTCGGAACTATAATTTTCCTTCAAATGCCAGTAGCAAAAAGCATGTCTCTCAATGCCAAATATGTCTTTTACCGCACCAATAATGACATTATTTCGATCAGACACGATTGTTATCTGCATTGAACCAGTTATTTCCTTCACATTCCATAGAAACCAAGCCCATTCATCATATGTCTCACCGCTAACAATGGCATATGCTAACGGAAACATTTCATTGTGCGCATCATAAGCACAAGTGACAACATTGTCCCCTTATGCGGCCACTAAGATGACATCCATCAATATAAAGTATGGGCCGACATCCATCTAAAAAGCCTTTAATCGAGCAACCATAAGCAATAAATAGCCTCTCAAAAATATTGTTTGATGAGGCTTCCCATTTTGCAACAGTGTTAGGATCACTTTCGATAAGTCTTTCACATATCCAAGGGATAACCCGGTAAGACTCTTGTACTCGACCATGTATTTCCATCAATGCTCTTTCTTTGGCCCTATATGCTTGGGAATAGTTCACTCGCACCACATACTCTCTATACATGTCTAAGGGAATTTCAGGGGCAGTCTTGTCAATATTGCCCCTTAAACCATCCATTACAATTGAGGATGCCAAGGTGGATCGAGGTGGATGAGAAATAATTAGGTTGTCCTGCGCTTGGTGGATGTGTGCACTTCGATATGTTCTGATTCTTAGGAGCTCTGTATCTTGATGTTCTCCTGATGAATATGCACCAATGTACCAAGGACAACCATCAACCTTGCACTTCACAATGACCTTTTGTTGATTGTTCTTCACAAAATGGTATGAAAATTTGTGTGCAATCTTGTATTTGTATAACGTTTGACGAAGGGTCGAGCATTAGCAAAAATCTGTCCTTCTCCAATAATCAAATCCCTCCATTTGGTATGATTCATTTCCGGTCTTGGTGTTGGCACAATTTGAGTAGACCATGTCAAAGGTAGCAACTCTTCACTTTCATTTACTAAAGGAGGTGGAGACATTGACAATCCACCGACAAATCGAAACAAGTCCTCATCCCTGCAATAAACCACAAGTTACAATATTAGTAATGACAATGTATGAGGCCTCATTGAACACTTATACAAAAAAAAAAATAGCTTTGTTATAGCAACTAAACTTACAATTCTTCTTCCACTGCCATTTCAGCATTCAATGGTGGTTGTATATTGTCATTATTCCTTTTCTCTTCAATGTAAACATGCCCAGATTCTTCATTAAACTTTATTAAATGATCCACCCCTTCATCATCAATAAGATCTACATATGTTGATGGATCAAAGCTAACTGTGAATTTCACACAAATGTCATTACTTTCTTTTCCCATCGAGATGATATGATTCTTCGCAACTCATCATAGGTTGAGCCTTCCTTTATAAATTTTGTTCTTACCAAACCCCCAACATATTTACTTTCATCTCCCTCACCATTTAAAAACTTCCCCCCCAAATGAAAGAAACATAATAGATTTTTCCCAGAAGTCCTTGCCATATTTCAGGACAATCTGCAATAAGAGGATTGTATTTACAACAGAAAAAGTATATATTAGCAACAATAAAAGTACGTATTTACAACAAATTTATTATCTTTTATCAGAACTTTTAAAAAAACGTTCCATCATCATATCAACCAAAAACCACTAAAACAGAGCAGACCCTCTGTTACCCCTCTGTTACCTTCCCAAAAAACAGAGCATAATGTTTCAAAACCCTACCCAATAACATGAAACCCCAACTTCAACGGTAAAGATGATTTCTTTAACAAAATCTTAGCATTACTTACCTAGATACGAGCTTATAGTCCACTAATGAGCTCAAACTTCAACCCTTCATCAACCCCGAACATACACCCACAGAATTCAACGAACAGAGAAGAGAAGATGACAGCTACAATCTAAGCTTTGCCCAAGATATGAAAATGTCAATGCCTTCAACGTGGAGATTCGATTCACCGCTGCTCACGTGTGGCTCCATTTTTCCCCTGCTCCGATTTTCCACTTCTCATTCTTGCTCCTGTGCATGTTTTTCCCGACAAACCACTTTTTCGTTCCTGCATGTTTAAACCCTGCTTGTTTCCTTTCTAATGTAGTAAGGGCAATAAGGACTTTTCCTACGATGAATTATTAACAAAAAAGTCCCTGGGGACTTTTGTGTAATGTGAATTCTTGCTGGGACCTAATTGTATTTTTTTGTCATCCTTGGGACCTGAGTGTAATTCTCCCAAATTTATTTTATGCTACATAGTGCATAAAAAAATATTTTAAAATATGAGTGCTATTTTGCCAAAAAAAAAAAAAAAAAGAAGAAGAAGTGAAACATCCTCCCAATTGAGCAATTTACACCCAAACGGTGTAGTTTTGGGGTAAGGGAGAGGCCAAGATGGGAGCCGCAAGGGAGGGAAGCTGAATCCGCCATCGCAGACACAGCACACCTTGGAGGCTGGGAGATTGAAGCTTGAACGACGAGGAGGTACGGTAATCTAGCGACGCAGGCAGACAGAGAGAGAGAGAGGGAGAGCGAGAGGAACGAGAAAAGCGACGGAGGGAGGCTTGAAGCAGAAGAAGGGGAAGTGGAATATTGGATCGAGAAGAAAGGTAGACGTATTTTCACTCTGATCACGATTACTGTTTAGGCAATGGAGGAAAATACTTGTTCTTTGGATGTCTTCAAATTTAGGTAGATTGTGGAAATTTGGATGTTCTTGCTCTTGACTTGGGTCATGCAGCCGTAGAAAATTTTTGTAGCTTGGCAACATTGAATAATTGTGTTTTCAGTGCTGATGAACTTGAAAATGAACAAGGGGATTGAACAAAGGAGATGGTTGTCGATTAAACCAGAAAGCAGAGTCAATTTCGACTTTTCTACTTTTTTGATAAACAAATTCGGCATTTCTACTTTGATTCCACAGTGCACAGTCCCATTCCTTCTCAATATCTAAGGATTTCCCTGGCGTCTTCGCCTTCCTAACAAAAATTCCTCTTCCTCTCATTTCCAGCGGTTCAAACTATGGAATCCAAGCCTTTCTCTCATCGTTCCTTTGCTATACCATGTCCCTGATGTGACATTAATAAACAAAGCATAAGAAGTAACTTAGGTGTATGGGATTAGAATAGTGAAAAATTCGCCAGTCTTGTAGGCGTCATATTCTGTGGGATACGAGATGGATTTCATGAACCCAGCTTAAGCACTTGGTAGACCGTAAGCAACCAAATTTTAAGTAATAGACATAAGTGGCTGCGAAACAAATGCTATCATCATTATGATTAGCCATGAACACTGAGTATGTGGTCATGGAAATATTTTTCTTGTTGCTATATCACATTTTTATGCCATTTGACAAGATGAGTGAGCAGACTGTGAATATCACTGTATCTTTGCTTAGCATCCTCTGGCAACGGGTGAATTTGTACCATCATTTGCTCTTCAATTACAATAAATACAAATTTTGATAATAATTTATTTTGATGTGTTGATTGGTGTATCCAAAACCAATTTTCTTAAGTGAAAGTGAAATTTTGTTAAAAGAAGGAAGACATAAGAGAGAAGGGCAGCAGGGAATCATTTTAAAATAACAGAATTACAAAGAGGAAATGAAATATAAAAATAAAGGTTAAAGATCCTAACTCAAATCAGCTCTCTAGTCCTACTTGATCCTGGTTAGATCCCTGAAGAATGTGTGAGCTGAAACTTGAGATGTCAAGAAAGCCCACCCTATCCTGTAAGACATATAAATAGTAATACAATTTTTAATAACAAACTCAAACCATATGCATGGCACCCCTTATATTAGAAAAAAGAGGCAAGCAATTAGCCTGATAGAAGCTTGTTTAATCTTGGACAATGAAGTTCCATGGATGAGGCTTACTGCTTGCAACATTTTCAGTGCTTATTTTCCCAAAACTCAGGGGAGACGAGTAGAAATGAGGATAATGGAATCCATTGGAATCAACTTTAGTATCTACTATCTAGTAGTGACAACTAGCTCCTGAAAATAACAAGTAATGCCTAATATTACTAACTTTTGTTTCTTATGGCTCGCAGGCGAACTCAATTGGCTAGAGCTTCAAACCTTCAAAAGGTTATTGTAATCCTTGCATAGAGATCATTTCCTCACTGTCTGAAGCAATGGTGTATATTAGTGCATGGGACGAGTTTGTTGAGCGATCCATTCAGTTGTATCGTGCAGATCCTGAATCTGTAATGTTCCCTTTCTTTTATTTTGATATCACAAAGTAGTAGAAAAAGTAGAGGTTGAGACTTTTGTTCTGTACGATCTTTCACGAGACAAATTTATTTGTTAACCGATGTTTCTTTACTTGATAATTTTTGAAGAGATTGATTTATATATAACCCACATATGCATACACAAGTCTTAAGTATTTACTCTGCTATTCTGCAAGTTGCTCATCTTTTCTTATCTGTTTTAATAAATTTTTTGGTTGTAGACACGATATGTCATGAAGTACAGACATTGTGATGGCAAGTTGGTTCTTAAAGTTACTGATAATCGAGAGGTAGAATTTCTTGTGTTTCTATTTTTTTTTAATTATGTTCTATTTAATGCCATTGCCCTGTTATGCACTCAATTCTGGATGTGCTAGTCTGAGATTAATAGTCCCAGCATATGAGTGCCTCGAATTGTGATGATTTCTCCTATCATATTGATGTCCTGCCGAATGTTGATGGCTTTTGAGTTAAAACTAAGTATTGTTGTATGTAAAATATATGATGATTTCTTCTATAGGATTGTTGTGCTGATCAAAATATTGATGGTTGAGTCTTAAGTTAACTGCAACTTTTCTACTTTAATTTGACTATACAATGGTATTTGCAACTGATGGCAATGGAGTGAAGACGTCATGTTAGTTGCTTCGTATCTTCAGTATCTTTTGTTTCTATTAATAAATTCCTTTTTTTCCCGAAAAGAAAAATTGTCAAATTGTATTACCATGTAAGATGATACACACAACAAGCCTTATACACGCTACTTCAATATTACTTGGTATTTGAAAAATGAATATATTTTTTTTCCACAATTTTGGACTTGAACTAATCTTGATTACAAGTGCTTTTAGTTTATGTTGTTGATTGAAGGTCTTATTTGGTAATTCGTTTAAAACACACACACTTATGCTTATTCAGAATAAGTGAAAGAATTAGTCTCTGGGAATTCACTACTGATTAAAACTTTCACAATTTCCCTGTATGTCATCTTTTAAACCAATAAAATTACAAAGATTGTCATTAGGCTGTAGAAACTTGTGTGTTGCTAACTTTCAGTTAGTGCATTTGCTTATTGGGAACCAATCGAGATATCAAAGGAGAATCTTCCTTTTAATGATAGTTTAATGTGAGCCAGATAACAACAGTGAGCTTACCTGGGATTTGTAGCTCAAAGCATATTTTTGCATATAAAAGAGGAACTAATTAAGAGAGAAGAATTTGCCAAAATATATTGCAATATTGAACATAGTAATAAGACAGTAAAATTTGATAGCTTTTGGCCTTTTCTTGTTAAGGCTGTATATTTAAGATGACCTGCTTGCTAGTGTTTGTTTTGATAAATATCTTGAACTTCTTAAATAATGTTGCATACTTTTGGTGGCCTTTACATCTTTTAATGATTTTGTTACTTTAATACTAGAAATTAACAGTTCCAAGTGCTTGGGCATTGCAAACTTTGGTCTTAGGAGCAGAATCATATTTTAGTTAGCTATTCCTTTGAAGTTTTCTTGTGAAAAAAAATCTAAATATTTTATTTATAATATAGTGGGGAACCTCGGGGCAGCAGTAAAATTGCTGCCATGTGACCTGAAGGTCACATGTTCAAAGAAACAGCCTCTCCGTTATGGGGGTAAGGTTGCATACAACTATCCCCCTTCCACCCTAGTAGGAGCCTTGTGCACTAGGCCACCCTTTATTTTATTTAAAATATGAGGGTTTACATTTTATTGATGGACTAAACATGCTTATACTAAGGGTAGTACAATGTTTAGGAATCTTCATAGTCTAATTCAGGAAGTAACACATTTTACCTGTGCGTCATATGTCCTTATAGACTTTGGCATTGGAAAGGAATTGCTAAGGGATGAACAGTGGTAGTTGTCTTATTATTTATTCTGGCTTGTTCTTTACTGCTGAGGTAGCAAATAACACTATTGCAATAGAGGGTCATTTCGACAAGGGGTCTTGCTCTGCACATGTTAGACAGGACGATCTCAACTCATTGAGTTTTGGTGGAAAATTTTTGCCAAGATTTGACCCCTAGAATCCATGAAATCTGTATAGCTTATTTTACTGTGGCCATTTTAAAGCAGAATATCACCTTTGTTGCTTACATTACATGTTGAACTTTGATGCAGCTATATGATATTCCTTGTCCTTGTAGATAACTTATCGATTAGGTTATCTACTAGCTTCTCTAGTCTGCCTAAACATGTCCTAAAGGTGCATTGTTGTTCTTTTTTTCAGTGTCTAAAGTTTAAAACAGATCAGGCGCAAGAAGCTAAGAAGATGGAAAAACTCAATAATATATTCTTTGCTTTGATGGCTCGTGGTCCTGATGGTATGTCTTACACTGAGCTTTAAATTTTGTTGCATTTTAGGTTTCTAACAGCTATAACTTATTTTCCTGAATATATATAGTGAGGCTGTTCAAGGCACATTTTTCTTTTCCAAATGTGATGTAGAACCAATTAACCAAATATAAGAAAAAAAGGGAAATGGCGGAGAGAAGTGTTGGAAATTACAGGAGATATAGGAAGAAAGAAATGGACAGTGGAGAAACAGAAAGATAGAAGGAGGAGGAGGAAGATATAGAATGAATTTATGATATTTTATTCACCTTGAATTCAAAGTTTTATAAAGGGGAACCAAACGTACATGCTTAAAACCAAAACAAAATAGTATTGGAATATCCCTAACTTTAAGCTTATATTGATGGCTATATTTTCTGAGTTTCTAAATATTTATCCATGTCACTATTGACCATAATACTCTTTCCCTGTTCATCAAAATGGTTTGAAACGGTTTTTTGCGTGATCCTGATATTCAGTACATGCGAAGAATAACCCAACACCTTAGAATGATTTACTTGAAGATGATTGAAGGTTAAACATCTTGGTCTGGTGGGTTTCAATTTAATGTTTCTCAAATGTTATCATGTGACATTAAACTAAGCATTTTCCTGTGCTTGCTTAGGACTCGTTTGAAAAAAAAATGAAAGAAGGCATGTACATCTATATAAATTATAAACAGATGCATAACAGTGTTGTTGCCTGTGGAATAGGATTTTTATGTAATATATAATCATTTGAAACAGCAAACAAGTCCTGCTTTGTTGCATGACAAAACTCTATTGTTCTAATGATCAATTTTCATCTGCCTATGTTACTTACAAGAGATGTTGTCCTTGGATGTACTTTTCCTTGGACCCATTAATTCTATGCAGTGGATATATCAGAAGTCACTGGGAAGGATCAAATGGATGCACAACCCCCCAAGAAAGGAAGAGGAAGGAAGCAATGACTTGGCTTTCTCTTATCTTAATGATTTTTGATGAGTCATAGGACCAATGTATGAGTTTGAATAGCCTTCTTTGCCCCAACCAGCTTTGGTCTTCACAGATCTTGATTGCTTACATCACTCATTCATTGCAAATTCCATTTAGTTTTCAATGGCTATTTAATGTTTGGTGATTCGTACATGCAGCAGTATTTGAATCCTTGATTGGCTATATGCCTTGTGTGTTCTTGACTTCTGCTTCTCTATCAAAGCATTAACTTATAAGATGTTGACTGAGCAGAAGTTTCAAAATACTGAGGCGAATGCTCGGCTTCTGGCTTTCAATCGATGAGAATATGATGTTTGAACATGTTTGGTTAAGATTTGGGGTACTAGTTCTTGAAGGCAAATGACTACACAATTTTTTAAATGGAAAAGTTGTAGAATTCAGAGGCAAAAAGAGTATTTCGATGATTCTATACTAGTCAGTATGGTACACATATTTACACGGTAGGCTGCATCGGATCACAAAATAGGATCCCTGATTTTTAGCTATTTACAATCATCACCAAATAAGGGAATATCTCTCCTATAATATCCCTATAATCCTGGATCTAATCAATCCTAGAGATATCGGAATCCCTAAAATATCGGGACTCTACAAAAGTTAATCATGAATCATTCATCAACAATGATCCATTTATACACAGAACAACTACTTAAATAGTGATGACTACTCAAATGAAGTTCAGCTTCTAGGATGGTAAGTGGTGTTGCTATTTTATACCACCTCCAATAATTGATACAAGATTTAATTGACTAATTTAGGGAGATTAAAAAAGCTAAATAAATTATTCAATTATAGTATGTGTTACATAATCTCTCTAAAATATTTATGTGTATCATTAGATAATATATTAGTTTATAAGTTAAACAACTTAGTTTAGAGAAAAATGATAAATATAAATATTTTAGTGTAATTTATTTAGTTACCTTTATCTCCCAAAATTAGTCAATTGAAAATTATAGGTTTACTCATTTGTAACGTTTAATACATAACGGTTGCAGCTAAGGTTGTCAAACTCACGAGTCTAAGCAAACTCATAACAGTGACATAAACTTGTATCGTGAACTCGAATCGGTAAACTCGTAAGAGTTTATTTTTGTCATTAAATACGTATTAACAATGTATAATTAAATAATTAAAATATAAAAATGACAACAATTTAATTTAAATATATTTTAAATCCAAATAATTGAAATTAAATATATCAACATTCATAATTTATTATATTTAATAAAGAAATTTCTATAAAATTCATATATAAAGCTGTTGAGGATGACAAAATTGAAAAAAGTAACACAATTTTGTAAGCTACAAATGTAAAAACAGTAAATTCGGTGTGTAAACTCGTGAGTTTATCTGAGTTTACAGCTGATATGATTTTACTAAAGACTTAACTCCATTTAGTAAGGTATAAACGTAAAAACGATAAACTCGGAGAGTCAACTCGCGAGTTTGACAACAATGGTTGCAGCTAATAAACGTCATGTATGTCGAGAGGGAGGTCGCGTAAGGATATATAACGCTTCAAAGTAATGATTAATTATGCGCACCGTCATGTATTATAGGAAGAATTTGCGAAAACATAAACATAATGGTTGTAATTAATAAACGTAATTTATTTAGTAACAAAAGTGACAATTCTTTTGAAACAATTGTCATGTAACGCTTACAAACGATTTGTTTTACAACCCTTATATTAGCGAAGACAAACTATAACGGTCTTCAGATGCAACCGTCATCTAACACCCCACCACTACCTAAATCATAACTCATAACCCTTCCAAATTCATTTGACCTTCATAAGCCATAACTCAATCATTCGTAGACTCCTGTGATTTTTACCATTTTCTTTATTGGCCTCCTTCTCCTTCATCATCTTAAGTTCCTAGAGAGCTCTGCCGCTCCCCCCAAAATAAATAAATAAATAAAAATAAAATCCCCTCCTTCGCCTCCCCTCTGATGCAGATGTTGGTAAGCCTTGATCGCGACACAAGGCGTCTCACCACGTACGCCAATATGCTGAATAGGAAGTTAAACCACACACTTCATCACAATTATGTTGAATATTGTAACATCCCCAAGTTTTATTGCTAAGATTTAAATAATCTTAGGATGTTATTTATCAACTAACTAGAGATTAAAAAAGATCAAAATATATTGCCTGAAATCTTGAATTATAGAATTGAGAAAAGAATGAAATATGATTAAACATCAAAGTGAAAAAGTCGGGCTGATAGCTTGGCTTTCCTCGGGTGTTTACTTATCTACCTCCTATTATGAAATTTTTCTTCTCTCAGTTTTAGTTTTGATGGAAGAAAATTTAGGGCTTATTATTAGACTTCAAATTTCTGAATATTACAGCTGGTGACTTAGCTTTTAATGGAGCTAATAAGGTTTGAATAAGAGCTATATGATTTAGATTTTTGTTTGAATGATTGATTTGAGGAAGTTAAAGTTAGGGTGTGGTTGGAAAATTGAGATTTGTGACAATGAGTCTTTTAAATCCGAATTTATATAACTTATTTTAGTTTATTGGATGTTATATTGAGAATTAAATGGATTAAAATTGAGGTTTATAAGAAAATATGAATATTTGGGATTTTGGGTGAAACTTTATGTGTAAGGAATTGGGGTGTCTTGAATAATTTGAGAAGATAGTTGAGTTTTGGTGATTCTAATAGTGAGAAATAAATTTTGAAAGAAAGAATTGTGATTGTAATGATGATTTGGGGAATAATTGATTTATGAGATTTGCTCTAATGCTAAAGTGAGCAAAATTTGGGAATTTTAACATGAATGGTTGGAAAGTATTATCATCAATAATTTTAATGAGTGAAATGAAGTTACTTGATAGTAGAAATATTATTGGGATAGTGAAATTGAGTAATGGTAGTAAATTGAGAAGTTTGGGGATTTGTATTGAAGTGAACAATTTGAAGATTGTATAAAGTTTTATTTGAAAGAGTTTGATTAGAGTTGGATTTTGAGTTGGTATTGATAATATGATTAATGAAAATAAAATTTGGCAACTGGATTGATTGAGATATATATGATCTAAGAATTAAAATATTATGGCATGTATATGAAAATTATTTGAATAGCATGATATTCATGTAAAAGTCATGAGAGATTCCGTTGAAATATTTATTGATAATTTTGGTGATGATTGGATCGAGTTGAAATGGAGTAGTTTGTTCCACCAGATGGTGTGGCCTCCATTAGTGCATGATGGATGGCCCAATTGGTTCAACGAGGGGTTGCAACACCCCACTAATTCAATGAATGGAAAAGCCCTATGGTCTAGCACATGTGCTCTGTGGATTTTGGCTGGTCCTTATCACATGACTAGTGTGCTTTTAAGTGGGAAATGACATGGATAGTAACTTAGCCCATGGGTCTAGTCGGGGCGGTTCAGTTGGATTGATGAGAGGTAACTTGGGAATTGTGATACAAAATTTGTGATAGGGAAATTGTGATATAGAAGACATATAAATTATGATACGGAATTCATGATATGAAAATTGTGATATGGAGTTTGTGATGTGGAGTATGCGAGCTGGAATGTATGATATGAAATTTTATGAATTATATATCTAATACTTTGTTATATAAATTGTTCCACTTGACACTTTGTGAGCTCGCCGCCTTGTCGCCGTCTTCGCTTTGCTCCGTCCACCGTCTGAAGCTCGTGTGTGTCGCCGTCGACGTCGCCTGTATGTAAGATTTTGGGGATTAGGTTTTTTTGTCCCATTTTTTTAAGAGAAGTATAATGCTGTCATATTTCTTAATCGCACTCCCCTTCCCAAAAATGGAGTAGATCTAAGCTTAAAGTAGGTCTTGGATCGGGTAAGGAATTATGCTTCTGTGTTGTGAATATGATAAATGCATATAATTTGAGAGGGAGGGAGGGAGAGAGAGAGAGAGAGAGAGAGAGAGAGAGAGAGAGGAAAAGACAGAGAGAAAGAGAGGCTCTAGAAGGTAAGAGAGAGAAGAACAAAGAGGGGTTGAGAGGATTTAGAACTGAACGGTGCAATTCATTCATTCACAGCATAATTTGAGATACAAGTAGGTGTTTAAATTTATTTATAGGCAGCATGATGACTCTATCAGCTAATTAGCAACTAACTCCTGTAACTACCCCTTATTCTGTTATGCTAACTAACGCTCAAGACCGCTTACAACTACTCGTGACTTATTCTTACTAATATTATTATTATACAACGAGTTCGTATGTTTAGAACCTTATTATTTAGTCCAATTAAATTTTGAGTACAGAGTACCTGGGAATTCTGAAAGATTTGATGTCTTGAAATATAGAATTGGTTTCACTTATTTCACAACTCACTGAAGGATTAAACAAGGGGAAGAATCTAAAAAAGTCAAAGGAAAGTTTTGATAATTGAATATGGTCAGGAGGCCCTATGCATCTACTGAGTCTCATCCTTGTAACTACAAAACTTAGTGATCAAGGCTTTTTTTGGTACACGTTTGAGAAAGGAATAGAAAGAGAAAGGGGATGATAAAAGTAGTTTTGAAACTGAGAAATAGCACGCACGTTGGAATTAGTAAAAATGATCAGGTTTTGTTGTATAATGATAGTGAGGACATGATAAACATTGTAAAAAGCATTACAACCTCCTCCACCTGGACATGAGTTATAACTATAGCTACATCAGTGCAAAGGAATTTATATGTTCTAGATGCTATACATGTAGAACTTTAGTACTGTGTCAGTAAGTTAGCTACTGGTTACAATATTAAGATAAAAAATTTAAATGGGAAGAGAATTTTAGTAGTTTGCATATAGCTAAAAATTTTGAAAATAGGGGGATTATTGCAATGTAGCGAAGAAACCCAGTGGCCTATTATGATTTTTAATAGGTTAGGAGGGACATTACAAATGAAGCTAAATATTTCCTTTAAAATCTATATTTTGTGACTTTAAGATTATATTTTTAGTTTTAACTTCATTATAATAAGCATGAAGCACATTAGAAAAATACAGGAACATTGAAATATGATATAGCTTTGAAATTATTAGTTAGTTTGTGCTCCCTCTGTCATCTGTGTCCTAGCTTCTTTGCTTTACTAAATTTCATTATTATTCAAACTAATTTAAGTATAATAAAACATTTAAAAACTCTTAAATTTTCAAACTTGGACATGTTTGAATATTGATGTATTGTAATACTCATAAGAGTATGATTCTTATAGGTATTTATTGTTCATGAATATGATTTTAATGGATTTGTGGTAAAGGAAGTCAATTCTACATCCCAGTGTCTTTAACCTTCTAACAATAAATTTTTGAAAGGCGCTGTCTTCTTGAATACATAGCTTATATTCTTGTTGTTACTTTTGTAATGCTACGAATGGAAAACCCGTATGAATACATTGCCACTAGCTGAAATTATTTATTACTAATGTGTGCTTGTGTCTAATCTTCCGCAACTCAAAATAATTTGGAAATTTCTTTGCAATGTTAATGTTATTCTTTAATGTTCTTGCTGTTTATTTTGATTATATTGAAATATCTTTCAAAACCCACTTGCATGCCAAGATGCATCTTATGATATTAGTTAATTATGATCAACAATAATTTTAAATGAACTTCGTTTACAATTGTTGTAGGTATTTGAGCAAGAAGGGTGTAACATAAGAAGCAACATGTCAAAATCAGAACAAAGGGATCCAAGGTTCTCTGGTTACAACCTTTTCACAGAAGAATTCTTCAACAAATATGCGAGCTCACATAAGGGTAAGGGTAAGGGCAAGGCTAAGTTAAGAGGTGAATTGAGTGTACAAGTGACAGAAGCCTGGAAGAGGCTAAGTTCAAATGAAAAGGCTGAATACACAAAGAGGGCTAAACAACTGAGAGCCCCGGTGAACGACAAGAAGAAGTATTTGGTGCCCTTCCTAACTAGATGTGCGCCAAAAACATTCATCCAAGTTTGCAACAACTTGAAGGGAAGACCCGAGGCGATGAGAAGGCTAAAGGCGATCGGGTTTGATGGGTTGGTCGATATTAGTTGCCGACAGATCAACCGGTCCTTATGTGCCCAATATATGAACTGTTTTGATCCCCCTACAAAGGAAGTGTGCATTAGGGGAGACACTCGAGTGATAGGGGCAGAAGATGTCCATCAATTGATGGGTCTTCCTTGTCGGGGGGAGCCCATAAAAGTAAACATAAACGACCAGCACTCCATTTACAAGGACCTTAGGAGTGTATACAAAAATATTAAGTACAAAAAAAATTGGAGAATGGTTGGAAGAAAAATTGGACGAAAATTTTGAGTTTCTATTTGTCTTGTTTGCCTTGGGTACCCTATTGGCGCTCAATGCATCCATATATGTTAGTGACCATCTTTTGAAGCTGATGGCGGTGACTAAGGATGCAATTGCCTATTTTGATTGGTCCTCTTTCATCCTTCAAGAACTCTGCGAAGAGATACAAGAGTTCAAGAAGGATTCCCAAAAGTCCAAGAGAAAACAAAGCAAAACTGTGGGCGGCTGCCTATACTTCCTTATGGTAAGTTGTGTTTTACTATGTTTGCATGTTCACCTGACTCATTAATGTATAACTGTTGTTACTAATTGTTTGAAATCGTTTTTCCTGCAGCTCTTCTGTTTCCAAAATTTCCCATTGGGTGATGTTATACCATCTCCACATGAGTCTCCCATGGCCTTTTGGACCGACGAAAAGGTGAAGAGCAGAGTGTTGGTCGAGAAAAGAAGTAAAAAAGGCCTCCTGGTTCGCATCAAGCCTCGTCAGCCACTTCCTCAGGCATCAGTCCCTCTACTTCCTTAGGCATCAGTCCCTCCATCAACATCGTTTGACCCCGACACCATGCTTACACACCCGGTAATGTGTCACAATAATTAATCTTTAACGTGTTTCATTGAAAATGTTGATGTTGTGATATCTGATGTAATAAGGCATATATGTTTTTCAGGTAGTGCGAACGACATACGCACGGCTGCTATCCAACTTGCAACAAGAAATGCTGACGCTTCAGCATACATTGTCTGAAGAAGGCCAGCATGAAGGTGATGCAGCCAACAATCAGCCAACTACCTCCGAGGAGTCTGACGATGACGATGAAGATGGACATGACATAGAGGAGGGAGATGACATGGACGAGGGAGATCAACCTGAAAATATTATTGATCTTGAAGAAATCCCTCAAAATGGAGAGGAGACACCTCATGTGGATGGTAGTCTTGGCGGGGAACAAGAGGTGAAAGAACCTGGACTGGAATTGAGGAGGTCTCAGAGGGTAATAATTCCTAGTAGCGTCTTGAAATCCCCCTGGATCGATCCAAAGCGGAAGTCCAAGGGGAAGAGGACATACGATGAGAAAGACACCCTATTTGAGTTGTGCACAAAGTCTGTTAGTGAAGATGAGGCTGCGGAGTAAGTTTCAGTTACCGTTTCATAAATCTAACTTGTCATTAAAGAAAATGCAAATTTGGATTAACATTGTCATATTTTGTAATTTAGGGAATTTGTGGATATGCATCACTATTTTCTCACAAGGAAAGAGCTACAATGTCTAAATCCACGAGCTTGGATTAACAACAGGTACGACCCCTTTAGTTATGAAACTATATCATAAAAAGTTCTGTTTATAAAAACATTTGCATGCACATGACCATATGTTTTTGTTGGTTTATTTCTCCCATATGTAGCTGATGACCATGGTAGCAAAGACATTAGTGGCCGACCAATTAGAGAATGGTGGTGTTGTCCACAGACATATTTTCACAGCCGACTTTATGGACAAAAAGATTAGTGTTGAACGAAAATGGACAGTCGAATCCAATGTTGCGGAAATTCTTCCTGAACATGTTGGATACAACAATGGTGACTGTCATTTCTTATTTGGCCCCACACTTTTTCTAAATCACTGGTTTTGTTATGTGCTGGATATGAGAACGATGGTTTTCTACGCGCTTGACTCCTTGGTTGAGAGCATAACTTATTATCGGATGCAATATGAAAAGGAGAATCCAACATAATTGGCAACCAAGAAAAAGGCAAAAAAGAAAACAGACATGGACAAGGCTAAGGAATTTATGGCAAATAAAGTGGTAAGATCAATTGAAAATCAATATATGGGTGGTACTTAAAATACAGAAGAGATGTCTCTGCTTTTTCTTATCTTCTTTGATTTCAGCCTTTCCGGAGGATGGGTAGCAGCTAGCAACATTTATTTGCTGCTCCATTCCTTTAATCTAAAATCTTAGGTTGAAGCTGAGATTTGTTTCCGGGATTTAATGTTCTTTGACTCATACCTGACTAGTGCGTGTTGAAATATCTTTCTTAAATCTTCTTACTTCTGTATTTAGACAAGTTTTTCCCTTTAGATATTACTACTTCTTTGGATCTTGAGTTCTAAACTTGTCAAAGTATAGCTTCTGCAGAAATGGTATCTTTCCTTGTGCTATTATGTATGAACTGTGGGTGGAAAATTTAGCTGTGACGTGACTCCTTTAGTTGTTATGCTCATAGTACTCTTATTTCTTGCTGTATTTCCAGCATAAATATGCCTTAAATTTATCATAAATTTTTTAGATACATGATGAGGAGTTCAAGTTTAAAGAAATAGGTTGTGGGATTTGCACTTGAAAATCAATGTCTGTTTAGGTGGTAGACTTGTAAACATGTCTAACTGTTTGAACTTCCTTTTCAGCGCAATCATTTCTTGGATATACTCCGAACGGTCAAGCCGGAGTTGTTAGAAGACGTCGACAAAATCCCTAAAGATGTTACATGGGCTAAAGTCCATGTCCAAACAGACATGTATGTTTCTTAGCTGGCTTTTTCTTTCCACCCGTTATTAGAAGTTTGATGGATAATTTGACTAGAACGCGTTTGTGTAATTTATTTCAGGAACTCTTGTGGGGTTCATGTGCTTACATGGTTACAGATGTGGGATGGCTCAGAGCAAGGGGAGGATGGGCACACAATGCCATTCTACACCGATGAAGAACTTCGTGAATTGAAGGCCGGGTTGTTGTGGTGGCTGATCACCCATCCTAGCAACAACCATCAGGAAAAAGTGTTGTCTTTAATGGAGAACTTCCAGAAGCAAAAGAAAAGACATTAAGGGGGATAGTTGTTAGGACACATGTATATTTATGACTCCTTTTGTATTTCATGAGGATGACCTTCACCATTTTTTCTTTTGCAAATAGCCTACTGATGTTAACTTTACAAAACAGTTTGACAAATCTGTCTATAATAGTGAAAAGTTGAGGCAAAAGTGTCTCAAGTTTCCATGTGTCCAATGTTACTTGTTTACTATATCTGATTGTCATGAGTTTTTTTCCCTACATATTTGTTACTGGAAACTCTGTCAGTGCATGTTAAGGAGTTAGAGTATTGCCAACAATATCATATTGCTCTTCTTTTCAGGGCATGTTAACAACAATAATAGGGGTCACTGACAACAATAACAGGGGGTATTAACAACAATAACAGGGGTCATTAACAACAATATCAGGGGTCATTAACAACAATATCAGGGGTCATTAACAACAATATCAGGGGTTACTGGCAACAATAACATGGGGTATTAACAACAATATCAGGGGTCACTGACAACAATAACAGGGGTCATTAACAACAATATCAGGGGTCATTAACAACAATATCAGGGGTCACTGACAACAATAACAGGGGTCATTAATTGAAACATTCTTCCTTTTATTTTAATTTTTGACTTGATAATATTCACTAAGATGGGGAAAACTCAAAGTTAAGGTCAATCCTCAACAACGCTTAAATTTTAACCAAAATTCTTTTCAATTGAATAAGGACGAGCAAAACCAAAGAAATCATATCCCTCCCCCACACTTAAATCAAACATTGTCCTCAATGTTGCAAAAATCAATAAAGAGGGAAAGGAACTAGTACTCCCCTGGTTTAAGTCTCTAACTCTGATGTGGAGTTCTTCTTTTAGTACCATCCATGATGTTTCACATTTCTAGGGAGGAGCGAGTGCACACGCAAGACTTTGCAGCAACAAAAGGAGTGCTCATCTTCAAACCTGAATAAAATGCAAAGAAAAAAAACAAAAACAAAATAATAATAATACTAATAAATGCAGGAAAAACCCTTGGGTTGCCTTCCAAGAAGTGCTTGGTTTATAGTCTTCAGCCCGACTATGTCAGCAATCTAAGTAGGCGATGCCAAGTGGTGAACCATTGTTTGTCGGTTCACTTCACCACCATGGTAATGCTTCAATCTTTGTCCATTCACTTTGAAGCAATTTCCTGTTCTCTCATCTTTAACCTCAATTGCACCTTTTGATGACACTGAAACCACTCTGAAAGGATCAAACCACCTTGATTTAAGCTTCCCAGGAAATATCTGCAGTCTTGAATTGAAGAGAAGCACCAACTGCCCTGGCTCAAAAGATCGCTTCAAGATATGACTGTCATGCCATTCCTTTGTTCTTTCTTTATACAATCGTGCACTATCATATGCTTGAAGTCTAAATTCTTCTAACTCATTCAGTTGAAACAGCCTTTTTGTTCCCGCTTGATTGTGATCCATGTTTAGCTTCTTGATTGCCCACCATGCTTTATATTCCAATTCAAGTGGTAAATGGCACGCTTTTCCGAAAACCAGGCGATATGGTGACATGCCAATGGGAGTCCGGAAAGCTGTCCTATAAGCCCATAGAGCATCATCAAGCTTGTCAGACCAGTCTTTTCTAGTTGGGCCCACAATTTTCTCAAGAATCCTTTTAATTTCCCTGTTAGTCAACTCACACAACCCATTAGTTTGTGGATGGTATGCAAGTGACATTCGGTGGTGCACTTTATATTTCTCTAAGAGAGCTTTGAAATTCTTGTTGTTGAAGTGGGTTCCTTCATCAGTAATAATGGCTCTGGGGGTGCCAAATCTTGTCAATATATACTTCTTCAAGAATCGAATCACTGTGTTGGCATCATTAGCTTGGCAAGCCATAGCTTCAGCCCATTTACTCACATATTCCACAGCAACAAGGATGTATTTGTTTCCTCTTGAAGATGGGAATGGACCCATGAAATCCATCCCCCAGACATCGAATAACTCAACCTCAAACATTCTTAAAAAGAAATGGTTCTTCCCAAATATAGTAGGCAACATCATGCAAAAACTTCTTTCTTTGATAGAAATTCAAATCAGGGGGTAATACTTTACACACAAGATAGTTCACAATATCAGCATACCATGGCAAACCACAACTACTTACAGCAAACAACTGTTCATCAGGAAAACATTCATTTACCAACAAATCATTCAAATGATCAGAAGGGTTCACAATCCTAGATAAATGATCAGCAATTTGATTTTCAATTCCTTTCCTATCAACTATATGCACATCAAATTCTGGTAGCAACAAGACCCATCTAATCAATCTAGGTTTTGACTCTTTCTTTCCCAACAAATATTTAATGGCAGCATGATCAGTGTAAGCTACAACCTTAACACCTATCAAATATACCCTAAATTTTTCAAAAGCAAACACTATAGCTAGCATTTCTTTTTCAGTGGTGGTGTAATTTACCTGAGCTGCTACAAGGGTCTTGCTCGCATAGTAGATAGGATGGAAGATCTTGGCATGCCTTTGTCCCAACACGGCTCCAACAGCATAGTCACTCGCATCGCACATTACTTCAAAAGGTAGTGACCACTCAGGAGCTACAATGATAGGAGCTGAAGTCAATCTCCTTTTTAGTTCTTCAAAAGCCTTCATACACTCCTCATTAAACTAAAAGGGAGTATCTTTCTCAAGTAACTGCGAGAGGGGCTTTGAAATCTTGGAAAAATCTTTAATGAATCGACGATAGAATCCAGCATGGCCCAAGAAGCTTCTTACAGCTTTGACATTTGAAGGAGGAGGGAGCTGCTCAATCATAGAAATCTTGGCTCTGTCAACCTTTAACCCTTCTTTGGAGACTTTATGACCCAAAACTATTCCTTCAGTTACCATGAAATGACACTTTTCCCAGTTGAGTACTAAGTTTGTCTCCTCACATCGCTTTAACACCCTTTCTAGATTTATCAAGCACTTATCAAATGATTCACCAAATACCGAGAAGTCGTCCATAAACACTTCCATTATCTCTTCTATCATATCAGAGAATATACTCATCATGCATCTTTGGAAAGTGGCAGGAGCATTGCATAGACCAAACGACATTCTTCTAAAGGAAAAAGTGCCATAAGGACAGGTGAATGTTGTTTTCTCTTGATCTTCGGGAGCAACCACAATTTGATTATACCCTGAATAACCATCTAAGAAAAAAAAGAATTCTTTACCAGCCAATTGGTCTAACATCTGGTCAATAAAAGGAAGTAGAAAATGATCTTTCCTCGTGGCATCATTCAATTTTCTGTAATCCATGCAAATACGCCAACCAGTCACTGTACGAGTGGGGATAAGCTCATCTTGCTCATTAGTAATCACTGTCATACCTCCCTTTTTAGGAACACATTGAACTGGGCTGACCCACGAGCTATCAGAGATGGGGTAAATAATCCCAGCATCTAACCACTTAATAATTTCCTTCTTGACCACTTCTTTCATCATGAGATTTAGTCTTCTTTGATTTTGGATAGATTTCCTGTGATCATCTTCCAAGAGTATCTTGTGCATTAAAATTGATGGGCTTATACCTTTTATGTCTGCAATTGTCCAACCTAAAGCGCTTTTGTGGCCTCAGAGAACGTCTAACAGCCGTTCTTTTTTATCTTCAGATAGGGAAGAAGAGATGATAACAAGGGTCACTGACAACAATGTCAGGGGTCATTAAAAACAATATCAGTGGTCATTAACAATAATATCAAGGGTCACTAACAACAATATCAGGGATCACTGACAACAATAACAGGGGTCACTGACAACAATATCAGGGGTCATTAACAACAATATTGTTAGATATGATTAGTTTTGATGATGTTTTATATAGATGTCATTATTAAGAGCAAAAAGCTTGCATGATATATTTATCTCCTACATTGACTAACTACTATATTTAATGTAGATTAGTCCAAGTTGAATAATAGCTCAAGAAGAAGATAAGAGATTTTAGAAAGAAGAAACTGTAGAGAATGTCAAGTTCAAGAAGAAGATGAGATATTGAAGAATTAAATTATGGAGAATGATCAAGAGAAGAAGAAATAAAGAATAACTTGTTAAATGCAATGAGAAAATCATTATACAAGTTTTTAGATTGATTCTAGAAGTCTCCACGATCAAATGGAAGTTGGAATGACTCAAATCGGGGTTAAAATAAGCTACAATTGCATTCCTGAAGTCATGCTCGAGCACACCAAAGTTATGCTCGAGCAAGGTACACTTCCAGCCTCTATTTTCACAAAATTCCACTCTTGCTCGAGCAGGACAAAAGGCATGCTCGAGCATGGTGCTCGAGCAGAGGAAATTCCGTGCTCGAGCAAGAACGATTTTTCAGCTACTCTGTTCAGCTCTGTTTCAGGAAACCTCTGGTATTTTGACGATATCTCTCAAACCAAAAGTTTGATCGAGGTGAAACAAATTTTGTTGGAAACTAGACTTCCAATGCGTAATTTTGACATAAGATTCAAGTCTAAAGGAGGTCAGATGAGAGAGCTATGAATTTTAGAAGATGACAGTGAAATCAACGTCACACAGCAGACCAAGCTTTGGTAATTTGAGTGTATCTCACAAAGTACAAATCCAATTGAGCTGAAATAGGTGGAATATGAAATTAGGCTCAAATGGATTTCCATCAAAAGTTGAACCAACCAAAACGGAGTTTCGACCAGGGAGATATGGCCCTCGAAAGTGGACGGTCAGTTCAGAATGTTGCAAAAAATGTTGGTCAAGAACAACCTCCAATCATCTGATGATAATGGACGAAATACAATAAGTTTGAAGCTGATTCTTCTTGCATTGGAAAGAAGACTTGAATATCTTTATGAGCATGGGTGTTTTGCCAAAATTGAAGTGCAAATTGGACAGTCATGCTCGAGCAAAGCATTTGGCATGCCCGAGCATCATCGAGCCAAAAGCAAGGATTTGTGAATTGAAGAGTCATGCCCGAGCAGAGTAAAAGGCATGCTCAAGCACCATGCTTGAGCAGAGGTAAAATCATGCTCGAGCAGCATCGGTGAAGTACCGATTCTTGCTTCTGCCTGAGGCCTACTCGAGCAAGCATAAAGGTATGCTCGAGCATCAGCGAGGAATTCTATTTTTCTTGAGAGAGCTTGCCCGAGCAACGAAATACGTCATGCTCGAGCATCAACGATTCAAACAGAGTTTCGATACGCTATATCTCTGATTGATTACCTTTGATAATTATTGGATCACCATTATTACTGATCATATTCAAACTCGCTAATTTCTATTTTTAATCATTCTTCTTAAGTGAGTTTTAGGTATCAACTATTGATTGACGAAAAAGAAAATCAGAGCATTAATTTCAGGCGTCAACAAACATAGGAATAGTCAAGAAGATGAAGTCCCTCATTTGGAAACATTTGCTATAGCCTTTACTCAGAATGATTCCTTGCACAAAATAAGTGAAGATACTAAATGATGCAACGGTCATAAAACTTAAATGCAGAGCAATCATTGGAAATCCAAGAGACAGTATGTCTCAACGGCTATCTTCGGAATCATTCAACGGCATAACAGACATTATAAAAGCCCATCTGATTCAATTTAACATCATCCAAGAATACGAGATACACATTTCTGTATTATTGTGATCAACTACTTCAATAATCTTTAGTATCTTCGGATACCCATAGTACTTCAGTGTTCATATTTTATCTACTCGTGAGGAGCTGTTAAACACCTTCATTATTTCAGTTGTTCAAACTTGAGGTTGTGGAACCTTAAGTAATGGTGTACGATTACAACTTGTAAGGGGGAGTGACTCCAGAATTTGAAAGGATCATCCTAAGTTACAGAGTGGGTAATTGTACTTGTGTTTGAAGAGTTAGTGAAAATCTCAAGGTGTTCTTGGGGACTGGACGTAGGTCAAAGTATTAGACCGAACCAGTATAAATATATCTTCGTGTCCATTTCTCTTCCCTTACTCTAGATATTTATTTTCAAGTGTATCTTGCGAAAAGTTTGTTAAGATCACCTATTCACCCCCCTCTAGGTGATATTCCACCATCATTTGGTATCAGAGCTAGGCTCTTGTTTAAAGGACTTAACAGTCTCAAGAGTTATTAATGGCTGACTTTGGGTGTTGTTCGTTTTCGGAAGGTTTTGATTATACTGTTCCACCGTTTTTCAAAGATATAGATTTTTGGTTTTGGAAAGCTAGAACGACATTGTTTATAAAACGCATTGATTTTGATATGTGAAATGTTTTTATAAATGTCTTTGATTTCAAACCAAGAAAGGATTGGACAGAGAAGGAAAAGAAAATGTTTTCGTTGAACATTAGAGCAATAAAAATCCTATATTGTGCTTTGACCAAAAATGATTTTGAGAAAATCAAATATTGCTCTAGTGCTAAAGATATTTGGGATACTCTTGATTCTATTTATACTTCTAACAAGTGTGTTAAAGTTGAATGTGTTGACAGTTCATATGGAATTATAAAGTGCATATCCACGATTGATGAACAAATGGAAGTTGAGAATGAAGAAGGTGAAATCAAAAAATGCTTCCACGCTCTAGTCAACAAAGAACAAGAGGAAGACGATTCCCAGGAGCTCATTATGCACAATTATGGTGAATCATTATCTGGAGCTCAAAATGCACTTATCGTAAACAATTCCAATTCTTCATGTGTAGTTAAGAAAAATGATTTTGAATATTTGCATAAAATTGTCTTTCAACCGATTATTGATTCTAATTTAAAAAGCAAAAATGTTTTCGAAAATCATGTTGGAAAATCTTGTGGGAAGAAAGTATTTACAAATATGGGTCATTTGATATTGCATCCCCTTGACCAGTACAATTCTTGCAAGATTGCTCATAATACGCATCATTCTATTGTTTGCAATTATTGTGGTAAAACTGAACATAGTTCTCATACATGCTATATTAGAAGAAATTCTAACATGAGAAATAAATTTGTTTGGGTTCCTAAAGGACAAGTAAGGTCCATTACTAACAATCAAGGAACCAAGTATAAGTGGGTACCAAAATGTCCATTTAGTGCTTCATGTGTGCAGGATGATTTGAAAAGCAATGGACATAAGGGTACAGAGAAGATGAAGAAAAATCCAAGAGTTTCTCATGAGCCTAAAAGGAGACTCACATCAAACAGGAGAACTCTCAGTGCACCCGTTGCTAGAACTACAAGGTCTAAACATCAAAAGAAGCAATGGATACAAGCAAGAGGAGTATGTTCCACCTCAAGAACAGACTACCATAGAGTACAACTCAATTATCTTGAGGAGAACATGAAGAGAAGAAACACAAGACTATTGAAGTCTATATTCTTTGAGAAAGCTTTGCCGACAACCACAAGAAAATATATGAAGAATCAGTGGGTAAGCAAAGCCAATCCTCCAAGTGCCTAAGGCAAAGGTATACAATGGTAAAACCTCCTACGCTATTATCAATAATACTCCTACGCCATTATCAGTAATAATTATTGAGGTTTTATACTTTGGATATTATGAATGCGCATTGAAAACTATTTTGAATTTTTTTTTCTTATCCCTTGAAAATCCATTTGACAGATTTATTCATAAAGGGATTGTAATATTCAAAAAGTTTAATTCTTTATGCAGGCATGATGATTTGAAAAGAAATTATTTCCTTTATAAAGTCATGTTAAATTCAATGTGCTAAATTATTCTGAATTAATTATATTCATAAGAGCATGTGAATTTTGGTTCCTACAAGCTAACGATGATTGGATCCAAGTAAGGTTGGATACCAATAAAGAAAAAGATTTATACAGTTTTGTAGGATCAAAGAAAGGTTCTCAAGAATGCAATATAGAGAAATGATCAAGTCTTGAGAAAGCTAAACAAGTTATGCTTGATGTTGATGGTGAATGTCAAAAAGGGAGACATCTACATCAATCCACCTTAATCAAGCAAGCTTCTACATGGACAAGAGGCATTACGGTGATATCTAATCTTTACCCCATACTGTGATTATATGAAATTCATTTTTGGGTAATGAACACTTGTCCATCATTGCATTCCTTTAGCAATCAATCATTTATGTTTTTCAAAATGTTTTCAGATTACTAAATGGACCATAAGCAAATTTGTGCATAACTTTTTTGAGTTTATGTTTCTGAAATTCACAATTCTAAAATTTGTTTGAATTTCAATTCACTTTTTGTTATAAAGATGCATACAAATGTTTTGAAAAATATTCATACTTTGAAACCATTTCAGATAGATTTGAAAAATACTTTGATTGCATTCAAATGATGTTTCAAATTGGAAGTTAATGTTGTATACTGAATGTTGGATATGCTTCAAATCTGTTTGGTAGAATTTTCCCTATCAGTCACATATTGATCTTTGGTATTCAATGTGTTGCTTATTCTCTAACTAGTTGGACCTCATGTCTAACAAGTTGATCATATATGAGTTTCAAGCTTATCTCCTATAAAAGAATTCAATTTGTGAGTGTTATGCCTACTGCATAAATTCTTATTGGCCAAGTTATTCCAAGCATTATGAATGTCCATTAATACATTGAATCCTAATGCATTAACCACTAGTGGAATAACTTACTAGGATAATATTCTGAAACTCTAGTCATTTGGACTAATGAGTTTGTGTTTCATCATTCATGAATCCTAGTAGTCATTTTGTTACTCAAATACATAAACTTTCTCTTCATCCATCTTTGAGTAACTATATTCAAATTCTTACTTTGAATGTTCATATACTTTAAAACTCTATTTTAAGAGTCAAGATTATCTCTTGGTTATTAGCAAAACCAATATGCATTTATATCTCTATTGTGCTAAGAATGTCTTGCTAATGCTTTTACCTTCTTGACTTTTGCTCTTTAGAAAATTCTTCTACATGTTAACTTCATTATTTGACATGTTCTTCAAAACTGAAGCATTCTGATATATTCTGATATATTCTTTAACATGTTGACTTCCACCATGTTTTAGAGTGAGCATCGATTTTAAACATGTTTTAAAAAAAAATGAATCTTTCATACATTAAAATTTCAATTTCATAATGCATTATCAATGTTTGAAAGAAAATTTGAGATTTGAAACAATTTGTATATTCTGTTATTATTCTTGAAAAATCTGATCTCATTCATGAAATGTGAGTTGATAAATGCTTATCTCTATGGATAAGATTTTCTATGCTTTTTGATCAAACTTACATGCATTATTATCAATGACATCTTTTCTACATAAAGTACATTTACAAATTGTCATTGAGAAATAACATTCTGGGTCTCATTTAGTTGTTACCCTTTATGATTCATTGTTTTGAATTTATTTAATTGGGATTTGATCTCTGATTGCTCTTCTCTTTGCTCAAATATCATATGGGTAAATTATATAAGAGCATAAGAGTTGTCATGTCTAATCTTGTGTGAACCCAAGAAATATCGGGTACCAAAAAAAGCATATACTTGTTTTGCATAATCCTTTGTTCTTGCATTGGGAAACAGGGATAAACAGAGGAAGATAAGCTTGTAAGATCCTCCCGTGTGAACTACAAGTGATGACTATAGAGTCATGACATCACATGAGTAACCACTCAAGTAATCATCTAATGGAGTAATTCTCAGAGGAAAACTCATCCTTATGCATCTAATCTGGGAGAGCCTCAATATTGGTCACATCATTAGATAATGGCTAGCCAGTGATGCATTTATGGATTACAGATGATTATGACTCAAGTAATTACGATATTACTTGAGTGAGGTATTGTAATATGCATATATCATAATCATGCTAGGCTAACTTGATTCACTCCATCTTTTTTTTATGAAATTTAGCCTGAGCAAACTCGTTTTTAAAATGATCCTTATGCTTTAAAAATTTTTATCATCATAAAAGTATAAGTGATTTCTTAAATACCAATTTCAAGCCCACCCAAATGAACTTGAAAGTTCTTAATTCTGTGATACCATGTTGTATCCTTTGGAACAAGGATAATTCTAATCCTCCTAACATTTTGGTGTCACATTATTATTTGGTATCATTAAAGGGAGTTTCATATTTTTAGTCATGTATTCATTAAGGGGGAGCTTCACATTCACATGTGTTTTATATCTTAAAAGCTCATCTCCTTTATTTGAAGAAAACCCTTTTAAGTTTGCTCATCTCCATTCACTAGTTTTGATGATACCATGTTTTATTAGTTTTGATGATGAGTTAATCTTATATTTGAGAATATATTATATTTTTTTTTTCATTATCTTATTTGAAAATATCATATAGAAATGGATACTTTGATATCTGGTTGCACTGAAAAATCTCTTTTACAAAGAAAAAATTTCAATTTGTAGCTGGAGATCTCATTCTGTACGCTGATATTCCTTGATGCACTACAAAGAGAAACTATCAAATTGAGAAATAATGTTTTCACGCTCCATCATTGAAGTTGAGATATGCTTTACAGCAGAGCTCCATGAAGAAATGGAAAAAGATGGGAGCTGAGTACTGTCATAATCATTCAATGATCTCATACAATGAAGCAAGCCAACGGACATCATCGATCATTCATCAATTTCCTGAGCCTACATGAGCATTTCTAATCTCTATCTTTTTATATTCAGTAAAAATTTTGCACATGTTTGGTATCTATATGATTTGATTATGAACGATTTGTTAAAAAAAATAATAATAATCTCTCCAAATTCTCTCAAACTTGTTTCCATAAAAACATTCCAAATTGCATCCCATTCAATATCAAAAGGCTTTCAAAAAATGGGGAGAGAAAATTGTTTTCTTGACATATGGTTAAGGAGAGACAAGTCATTTCTAACTTGTTTTCATATTTGCCTCTTCACATGTATTCCTTCTTTAATTCAATCTTTTTGCTAATGACAAATAAGGGGGAGAGAATGGGAAGAAAAATATGTTGGGCCTAATATATTTTCTTATTCATACATATTTTTCTTAAAGTATTTGTCATCATCAAAAAGGGGGAGAATGTTAGATATGATTAGTTTTGATGATGTTTTATATAGATGTCATTATTAAGAGCAAAAAGCTTGCATGATATATTTATCTCCTACATTGACTAACTACTATATTTAATGTAGATTAGTCCAAGTTGAATAATAGCTCAAGAAGGAGATAAGAGATTTTAGAAAGAAGAAACTGGAGAGAATGTCAAGTTCAAGAAGAAGATGAGATATTGAAGAATTAAATTATGGAGAATGATCAAGAGAAGAAGAAATAAAGAAGAACTAGTTAAATGGAATGAGAAAATCATTATACAAGTTTTTAGATTGATTCTAGAAGTCTCCACGATCAAATGGAAGTTGGAATGGCTCAAATCGGGGTTAAAATAAGCTACAATTGCATTCCTGAAGTCATGCTCGAGCACACCAAAGTTATGCTCGAGCAAGGTACACTTCCAGCCTCTATTTTCACAAAATTCCACTCTTGCTCGAGCAGGACAAAAGGCATGCTCGAGCATGGTGCTCGAGCAGAGGAAATTCCGTGCTTGAGCAAGAACGGTTTTTCAGCTACTCTGTTCAGCTCTGTTTCAGGCAACCTCTGGTATTTTGACAATATCTCTCAAATCAGAAGTCCGATTGAGGTGTTTTTTTTTTTTTAGAAACTAGACTTCCAATTCGTAATTTTGACATAATATTCAAGTCTAAAGGAGGTCAGATGAGAGAGATATGAATTTTAGAAGATGACAGTGAAATCAACGTCACACAGCAGACCAAGCTTCGGTAATTTGAGTGTATCTCCCAAAGTACAAATCCAATTGAGCTGAAATAGGTGGAATATGAAATTAGGCTCAAAGGGATTTCCATCAAAAGTTGAACCAACCAAAACGGAGTTCCGAACAGGGAGATATGGCCCTCGAAAGTGGACGGTCAGTTCAAAATGTTTCAAAAAACGTTGGTCAAGAACAACCTCCAATCATCTGATGATAATGGATGAAATACAATAAGTTTAGAGCTGATTCTTCTTGCATTGGAAAGAAGACTTGAAGATCTTTATGAGCATGGGTGGTTTGCCAAAATTGAAGTGAAAATTGGACAGACATGCTCGAGCAAAGCATTTGGCATGCCCGAGCATCATCGAGCCAAAAGCAAGGATTTGCGAATTGAAGAGTCATGCCCGAGCAGAGTAAAAGGCATGCTCGAGCACCATGCTCGAGCAGAGGTAAAATCATGCTCGAGCAACATCGGTGAAGTACCGATTCTTGCCTCTGCCTGAGGCCTGCTCGAGCAAGCATAAAGGTATGCTCGAGCATCAGCGAGGAATTCTATTTTTCTTGAGAGAGCTTGCCCGAGCAACGAAATACATCATGCTCGAGCATCAACGATTCAAACAGAGTTTCAATATGTTATATCTCTGATTATCTCTGATTGATTACCTTTGATAATTATTGGATCACCATTATTACTGATCATATTCAAACTCGCTAATTTCTATTTTTAATCATTCTTCTTAAGTGAGTTTCAGGTATCAACCATTGATTGACGAAAAAGAAAATCAGAGCATTAATTTCAGGCGTCAACAAACAGAGGAATAGTCAAGAAGATGAAGTCCCTCATTTGGAAACATTTGCTATAGCCTTTACTCAGAATGATTCCTTGCACAAAATAAGTGAAGACACTAAATGATACAACGGTCATAAAACTTCAATGCAGAGCAATCATTGGAAATCCAAGAGACAGTATGTCTCAACGGCTATCTTCGAAATCATTCAACGGCATAAGAGACATTATAAAAGCCCATCTAATTCAATTTAACATCATCCAAGAATACGAGATACACATTTCTGTATTATTGTGATCAACTAATTCAATAATCTTTAGTATCTTCGGATACCCATAGTACTTCAGTGTTCATATTTTATCTACTAGTGAGGAGCTGTTAAACACCTTCATTATTTCAGTTGTTCAAACTTGAGGTTGTGGAACCTTAAGTAATGGTGTACGATTACAACTTGTAAGGGGGAGTGAGTCCGAGTGTGAAAGGATCATCCTAAGTTACAGAGTGGGTAATTGTACTTGTGTTTGAAGAGTTAGTGAAAATCTCAAGGTGTTCTTGGGGACTGGACGTAGGTCAAAGTATTAGACCGAACCAGTATAAATATCTTCGTGTCCATTTCTCTTCCCCTACTCTGGATATTTATTTTCAAGTGTATCTTGCGAAAAGTTTGTTAAGATCACCTATTCACCCCCCTCTAGGTGATATTCCACCGTCAAATATCAGGGGTCACTGACAACAATAACAGGGGTCATTAACAACAATATCAGGGGTCATTAATAACAATACAGGGGTCACTGACAACAATAACAGGGGTCACTGACAACAATATCAGGGGTCACTGACAACAATATCAGGGGTCACTGACAACAATAACAGGGGTCATTAACAACAATATCAGGGGTCATTAACAACAATATCAGGGGTCACTACTAACAACATCATCAGGGGTCATTAACCACAATAACAGGGGTTACTGACAACAATAACAGGGGTCACTGACAACAATAACAGGGGTCATTAACAACAATATCAGGGGTCACTACTAACAACAATATCCAGCTACATATATCAACGTCCTTTACATTTGCAAGACAATATGATCAATGTATACATAAATGAGACTTGGATACAATTGTGACAATAATATCCAACCTTCATTTACAACACTAAATGCATCTACAAAATCATAATGACAACATCACACACCATCTCCAAAAATAATACGGTGTGCATTTCTATCTAAAGACATATACAACAAAAGAGTGTGACACGCAATGCCCAAAAAATAAAAACCCAAGGCACCATTAATGATCAACTTGGATTTGGATTCTTGCAAGTCTTGACGGAGTGTCCCTCCTCATGGCATCTACCACAATGATAAACCTTCTTGTTTTGAAACTGAGATTCCCGCTTTTTTTTAGGCAGTCTACCTGACGACCTTGTAGTAATTGGAGGCTCCAAGAAAGTCTCAGTTAGAATTTGTGTCACCGTTGGCTTCTCAACACATGGACAATCATGTGTTGCAATTGGCCGCATGCTATGTGCATAAATTTTCTCTTGGGCTGCAATTGTAAAGCAATCATCTACAAATGCGTACACACTACCGTTAAGTTTCTTAATTGCTGCACATGCATGTAGGCAAGGTAGTCCACTCATTTTCCATGCTAAACAAGAACATTATTTTGCAACCAAGTCAACGACAACATAACCTAATGCATCACCCCGTCTAATTTCAATCATAAACTGGTTCTCCCCATAATATGTCGCATGTATATTTTCTGCAAAGTTCACATGTTGCTGCAATTTTTTTTTCTATGTTAGGCCCTACACCATTTTTCCAATTCACCAAAGTCATCTTGCTTGCAAGCAACTTCGCAGCCAACTTCTCCCTATGCTCATGTATTAACACTCCCATGTTGTGCTTCCGCTCTTTCACCATCCATGCATTGAATGATTCAGCAATGTTAGTGGTTATGTTATCCCACCTTTTAAACGGAAACTTGCTTAGAGCCCATTGATCAACGTCCCCCTGAGTCTCAACCCATTGTGTCAATTTTGGATTGAACAATTTCAAATTTCCCGTCGCAACAGTGAAGTCTTCAACCGGCCTTGCATACGCAATTGCATCGAGGAGGTGCAATGCTAACTCCTTGCTATTCCCAGAGGTACGTGTAACCCCTTTATTGATTTTCAAGGACTCTGAACTATAGTTTTCCTTTACATGCCTATAACAAAATGCATGTCTCTCGGTGCCAAATATATCTTCTACAAAGACCAATAATGGAGTTATTCCGATCAGACACAATTGTTATGACCATTGATCCTGTAATCTGTTTTATACTATTTAGAAACCAAGCCCAATCATCATAGGTCTCACCACTAACAATGTCATATGCTAAGGGAAACATTTCATTGTCTGCATCATACGTACAAGCTGACAACATTGTTCCCCTATAAGGGCCACTGAGATGACATCCATCTATATATAGTATTGGCCGACAACCATATAGAAAACCTTTAATAGAGCAACCATATGCAATAAATAGCCTCTCAAATCTGTTATCGGGTGACCCTTCCCATTTTGCAACTGTGTTGGGGTCACTCTCTATGAGTCTGGCTCACAACCAAGGAATGACCTTGTAAGAGTCCTCAACTCGTCCGTGTAATTGCCTCACGGCTCTTTCTTTCGCCCTATATGCTTGACGATAGTTCAGCCGTACCCCATACTCACTATACAAGTCCGTTCGAATTTCATTAGCCGTCTTGTCAATATTACATCTCAGACCATCGATTACAAGCGATGATGTCAAGTTACACTTGGGTGGATGAGATACAATAAGGCTATCCTGTGCATGGTGTATGTGATCACTTCTATATGTTCTGATGATTAAGAAAGCGGTATCTTGACGTTCTCCCGCTGAATACGCACCCATGTACCAGGGACAACCATCAACCTTGCACTTCACTATTATCTTCTTCGGCTTGTTCTTCACAAAAATGTAGGAAAACTTGTGAGCAATGCTGAATTTGTACAACGTTTCACGGAGGGTGACAGCATTCGCAAAAATCGGTCCTTCTCCCATTATCAAATCCTTCCATTTACAATGATTCATTTCTAGCCTGGTTAATGGCACACTTTGCGAAGCACAAGGCAAGGATAGCAACTCTTGACTTTCATTGAACATTTGAGGGGGAGACATAGACAACCTAGGTGCACCTACATGAAGTTGATCACTCCTGCGACAACCAACAAGTATAAGTGCAAGTAATGAGAACCAAGTAATGACAATTTATATAGGAACAAATTACATTTCTTAACACAACAAGACTTACACTTCTTGCTCTTCCATTTGAACATTCCTTCGTTGTGGTCTATTGTCATTATTCCCATTTTCTTCAATGTACACATGACAATATTCTTCATTATACCTTATTAAATGTTCTACACTTCTACCCCTTCATCATCTACAAGATCAACAAATGTAGATGCATCCATGCTTAGTTTGAACTTCACGCAAATGTCAGTACTTTCATTCCCATTTAAAGACGCTATGATTCTGATCAACTCCTGATATGTTGTTCCTTCCTTAATTCATTTTGTTCTTACCCTTCCACCAACATAGTCACTTTCTTGTCCTTCCCACAAACAATGTTACCCCACATGGAAGAAACATAATAGATTCTTCCCGGAAGTACTAGCCATCTTTAATTATGATCTGCAACATAAAGTTAGTATTAACAACTTTAACAGTCACATTAGCAACTAAAACTGTAGCTATTTACAACAATCTCATTTAAGCATTTTCACATTCAGTCATTCCCCCTAACAAATAGACCTCCCTTTGTTTCCATGCCCAAAAACAAGCAGAACCTACAACGTTTTAACATTCACCTTGTATATCCCTTTTCAACGTTTTTACACCAAAGCTAGCTTCATCCCATTCCCATTAACACACCTTTCCCTCTGTTTTCAACCAAAAAAACAAAGCAACATTTTTCCACCCTACCCTAAAATGATTAAAGTCCAACTAGAATGGTGATGATGATATCTTGATGAAAAACTTAGTATTTCATACCTATTTCCAAGCCGATAATAACATAAATTTGGCCAAGCTCTAACCTTTCAACCAGCTGACCTTCTAAGTGGAAAAATATGTTCAAGAACAAAATAAAAACCCACTGAGTTCAGCCTATTGCAGTAGATGATCAGAACACACGTGGGAATATAAACGTTCTCTTCCTCGCTGAGTTGAGCAGATATAAACGATCAGACATAAACCTACTTGCCTTGCGTCTCTCCCTCGCGTTCTACGTTTCAGTTTCAGTTTCAGTTTTTTCCTTTTTTGATCAGGCGCTAAAAACATCACAGAATATATCACGTTTTGTAGGGCCCTAGGGCCATTTATGGTGTCTGAAAGTTGTTGGGGCCCTTTTTGCAATTTTGGGACTTCATTGGGCCCCTGTACGGATTTTCCCATAAATTTTTAAGATATTAGAAAGTTAAAAAATCTATCAGAATGAAAATTTGGTGGTATACATTTCTTTTCCCATATATATATATATATATGTGTGTGTGTGTGTGTGTGTGTGTGTGTGTGTGTGTGTGTGTGTGTGTTTGTTTGTTTTTAAATAATTCTAATGTTAGAGAAGGACATTTTTATAAAACAAATATCCAAAAGTCAAATTTAATGGTCAACGAACAGTTTGATTGTATGGAAATAAAATCTCAAAATATAATGGAGTTTTGTGTAACATACATTTTAATTTTAAAGGAGGTCTATATGAGTTTTTTAAAATAGGGGGTCTATGTAATTAACGTAAATCAGATGGGTGATTAAAGTATTTTACTCTATTTTTAACTTCCCTTGTTCTTATAAATCAATTTATTTGTTTTATAAATGTCTTTATTTGTCTTGTGAATTCCCTTATTTGTATTGTGAATTTCCTTATTTATCTTGTGTATAACCAAAACAATTTTCTTAACTCCCTAGTTTCATTTGAATCCCTTTATTTGTTTTGTAACTACTTTGATGAAAAAATAAAACAAGGGCATCATTGTCTTTTCACCCACAAAGCTTAATTTCATTTTGATGTGTAATGAAGTTTTATAATCTTTTTGGGGTAACTGAAATTAAGTCTCTTTCATGAGGGCTGAATGAAATTTTCCCTAAGTTTTTTTTTTTTTTTCAAATCACAAAAAAAAAAAAATCATACTTATTATCAAATTTTATATTTCTTATAATCAAAATATTTTTATCAACTATAACTAAAATATATGTTACATTCCATCCTAAATATAAATTCTTATATGTTATTATAAGAAAAATAACCAATTTTATTACAAATAACTTGTTACGGACCTAGTCTAGGCCCATTATCTCACTGGCTAGTACAGGGGGCAACCCACTATCCGTGGGACCCAGCCATGACCTTGGACATGCACACACGATCTCGGACACGCACAACACGATCCCAGGACATGTACGGTGTGGCAGCCAAGGAACTAACTAACCAAGTAGACTCTATATATATAGAGGAGGGAGACGGGCACCAGGTACACAATCTCTTAGCCTTGACTAATCTAAATTCAGTCACACGGCACACACAGCACCCCTTAGGCGAAACGCCTGCTTGTGTACCGTGATCATACCTTCTCCTGAACGCTTGTCCTATAAGTATACAGGAGGAGAGCACAGATCCTATATCAATCTCCGGACCTTCAATAGGCCGGACATTTGAGTTCTGAACCAGAACAGTGGCGCCGACCGTGGGGATCAATAAATTTCAATTCCCGTGACCATGAGGATAAGCACTCGTGCTTCAGGCCAAAGACAATCGGAGGCGGATCAAGCGGGGGACAACCGTCAACCACCGCGTAAACCACCCCGTAACGAGCAGCCGATTAACCAGTACGATGGAGACCATCAGGAAGATAAAACTTGGAGAGAGGACGACGATGACAGACAGACAGGCAGAAGGCGGAAACCGTCAACAGCAGGAGGGCCAATAGGAGGAACCTAAACCGAGATGAAGAAGGTCGACCTCAGGCGAGGAACCATCGAGGTGACAGGACGATTCCTCTAAGTGGTTTCTAGCGACGGAGATATGTCAGCCAAATGCACAATAGCTTTTTCTCGAAGGAGATCCAGAACGCCCGATTCCCTGAAAAGCTGAATTTGGGTGAGTTGACAAAGTACGACGGCACACAAGACCCGACGACTCATTTAGAAGACTTTGACGTTCACATGTCGGTTAGAGGTCTCAAGGAACCAATCGTGCCGCGAATCTTCGCCGCGACGTTAAAAGGGCCGGCGTTGAAATGGCTCCACACTCTTCCTTTTGGGTCGATCCACAATTTTGAAGACCTGGCCGAGGCCTTTGAGTTGCACTTCGCAACTAGCAAACGGCAACCAAAGTCCCAGTATTCTTTGTCCAAAATCGTGCAATGCGGGGAGAGCTGCTCCAAAGTTACCTTGACCGCTTCAATCATGCGGTACTACAGGTGCGCGGACTCAACGAGGACGTACACGTTCACTTATTGGTGGATGGCCTCGATAAAGAGTCCCGCCTGGCAGAATCTTTCTTAAAGGAGCGGGCAAAAAATCTCAACGACTTCATAACCCGTTCAAAGAAATACTTGGACGTCGAGCAGATGCGAATGGCAAACAATCCCATTTCTAGGCGGGACCAAGATAGAACCTCCCCTATTGCTCGTTCCATGATGGTCGGGTCATACAACTGATGAATGTTACGAGCTCCGTGATGCAATCGAACGATTTGTTCGCGAAGGCAAACTTCAACAGTATGTCATAGAGCATCAAGGAAAAGGTGGTAAACGAAAGACCAAGAACCGCAGCACGACCCCCCCCCGAAAATTCAAAAAGCAGGAAGATAAGCGCAAGGCCTCTGAAGTCGATGACGAATTTCCAGAAGCTGAATTCGACTGTTGGGAGGCGTTTAAAAGAATGAGCTCGGACCGGACGACTTAAAGCCTTGCAAGACAACCCTCATCGGGTTTAACGGAGAACAATCGCGTCCGAAGGGGTTTATCGACCTCCGGTTCACCCTCGAGTCAAAAACGCCTTCAAGTCTGAAAGAGTGCGGTTCATAGTGGCCGACTTCATTTCGCCCTACAACATAATCTTGGGAAGGCCAACCATTCACAAGTGGGACATGCTTGGTATCTACTAAGCATCAAAAACTCAAGGTGATAGGCAACCAAGGAACCGTGGTCACGGTAACGGGCGATCAAAAGAGTCTCGACAAAGCTATTTGAAACCGTCGGGATTGGGAGGGCGGATCTTCGTCCCAGCCCCAAAGAAGCAGCTATCCGGACCGTTCGGGCCGGGATTCACTAGACGACGAAGTTATCGTGGAGTTAGACATCCGCGACGAGGAGGTACGCCTGCAGCCGGCAGGAGACCTGGAAGATCTGGTGGTAGGCGATCCTCTCCAGACCACTAAGATCGGCAAACACCTGTCTCCCGAACTTAAAAGCGCTTTGGTGGAGTTCCCGAAGGAAAGCGGGATATCTTCGCTTGGAATTCGTCTCAGTGCAGGGATAGATCCGAAATTTTGTTGTCACAAACTAGAAGTATATCCGGCTCAATCCCGTGTCGCAGAAAGAGGAACCACGGACCGGAAAAAGGAAAGCATTGGAGATTCATATCCAAGAATTGCTTGAAGCCGGATTCATTCGAGAAATTCAGTATACAACCTGGTTATCAAATGCGGTGATGGTAAAAAAGCCAAACGGGAAGTGGAGAGTTTGTACAGATTACAAGAGCTTGAACAAAGCATGCCCGAAGGACTCCTACCCAATGCCAAACATCGACCAACTGGTGGACAACTCCTCAAGATTCCAGCTCCTGTCCTTTATGGACGCATATTCCGGATATAATCAGATAGCGATGTACCCAGAGGATCAGGAAAAGACGGCCTTCATTACTGAAAGAGCTAATTATTGCTACAATGTCATGCCCTTTGGATTGAAGAATGTTGGAGCTACATATCAAAGGATGATGAATAAGGTCTTTGCAGACCAGATTGGTCGCAATGTGGAAGTGTATATAGATGACATGATCGTCAAAACTTTGGACCAAAGAACGTCATATACAAGACCTGGAGCAGACATTTGCCAAACTCGTAACCTACGTAATCCGATCGAACCCGCCAAGTGTGCTTTTGGCGTCCCATTTGGAAAATTCCCGGGTTTCATGCTCGACTAACCGAGGCATTGAGGCCAACCCGACAAATGTAGGGCGGTGATGGAGATGAAGGCTCCAAGTAATAAAAAAGAAGTCCAAGCGAGTTAACCGGAAGGTTGGCCGCCTTAACCGTGTTTTTGCCAAAGTCAGCAGAGAAGGCTTTGCCCATGTTCAGGCTCTTAAAGAAGGAGGCATCGGTGGAGTGGAATTCAAAGTGCGATGACGCATTTGAAGAGATAAAGCAATGTCTGGCCAATCCTCCAGTCCTCTCAAAAGCCCAACCTGGCGAGAGTCTTTTCCTTTACTTATCTGTCGGCGAGGAGGCCGTCAGCGCGGCCTTAGTAAGAGAGGCGGAACACGGACAAATTCCTGTATATTTTGTCAGCAGAAAAAGCCAATAGAAGACTATCTTGAACGTGGACTCATCCCAGACGATGCAATGGAGGCCAAAATGTTGGTTCGAGAAGCGGCCAAGTATACAATGGTGGAGGATCAACTCTACCGAAAGGGATTACATTCTCCCATGCTAAGGTGTTTGAACCCAAATGAAGCCGGGTATGTCCTGGCCGAGGTGCATGGGGGGCCAACGGTCAGCATATGGGGGCTAAGGCGCCGCCGAAAAACCCTTCGAGCGAGGTTATTACGGCCAACATTGGAGGCGGATTCAAAGACCCTTGTAAGACAAAGGCGATAGTTGTCGAAACATGCCGAGAGTTATTTGGGCGCCCCACCGAGCTTCATTCCATCACGGCCCCCTGGACATTTTACAAATGGGGCATGGACATTCTGGGACCATTCAAGACAAGACCCGGCAACTACGGTGGCTCATCGTGGCGAGAGACTATTTCACCAAGTGGATTGAGGCCAAACCTCTCACAACGATCTCCTCAGCACGTGTGCAACGGTTTGTTGAAGTGAATATAATTACGCGGTTCGGAGCACCAGCCGAAATCGTAACCGACAATGGAACGCAGTTCCTGAAGCCGCCAATAAGGTAATCCTTGAAGGTTTGAAGAAACGTATGCTGGAGGCCGACACCTCTTGGGCGGATCAACTACCCTTTGTTCTTTGGGGAAACCGAACAACTGCTCAGACATCCACTCAAGAAACTCCTTATAGGCTGGCCTACGGATGTGAGTCTATGATTCCAGTCGAAATAGGGATGATGTCTTGGCGCAGGAAGAGCATTTTATCACAAGGAGAAACAACCAATAATGAGGCGTTAGCGATCGAGATGCATCGGCCGATGAGGCCGGTTACCGCCCATTGTCGGGATATTGCAATGAAGCGCTTGATCGCGGCTCGTTATAACAAAAAGGTTAGACCACGGACATTCCAACCCGGTTGCTTGGTCCTTAGAAGGGCCGACATTGGAAACAAGAATTCCAAAGACGGCAAGTTGGCGGCTAATTGGGACGGACCTTATCGCGTTCGGGAAACTCTTGAGAGAGGAGCCTACATTCTAGAGAATTTGGATGGAGCCCCAATCAAGCGAACATGGAATGCGGACAAGTTAAAGGCGTATTTCAGTTAGGCTTATCTTTTGTTTGCCTTAAAGCATCTTTTTCCATTAGGTTCTTTGTTCGATGTTGGCCTGCTGGCCCTTCCTGCTTTGTCGAGTATGAATGAAATTCTCGTTGGAGAGTATTTGTTGAATTCCAAACATTGTCGTTTTCAAGATTAAATTGTTACTAGCTTTTCAAATTGAAGAAATTAGGTCCGGATAGCTATCGCAGCCTGTACACGCTTATTTACTCCGGGGTATCAATAGAAAATGTCATGCAGACCCTGATCAGGTCAAAATGCTCGGACGTTATCGGGACAAAACCGAACCCGGGCAGGTGGCAATTTTCGTTTGCCTTTGGATGACCCGGTTACAATACCAGGAATCTTATAAGACAGTGCAAACACTAGCACTTTAAAACACTATGGTCTTATGACCAAGAAGCGCGTTCGCAGATTCTGCTTACTTTCATATGACCTTGGCCCGGTCGACCGCAATAACTGGTAAAGTTATATTCTTATATGATGCATATGATTACCATTTACTATTAATTATAGGCAAAAATGGCCAGATTGGCCAATCTGTTCAATAAAAGTTAACGCCGGCAACACAACCGGACGGAATATACAAAGTACAAATAAAGGAAATCAACCCACGAGCTTGGGGGCGGTTGAGACTTCCTCACCCTGCTCGGCCTCCAACACAGCCGCATCGCCCTCTACTCGGGTCTCGGAGTTAGCAGGAGGTTCCACATGGGGATAAGCGCCCGTCATCCACATAAGCCCGAAAATGATGCCCTGTAGTGTTGAGCTCAACCCCGGGTTGAGCCGGATCTCGGGCAAGGGAATTCTCAAACGCTCCACCACGGATCCCAGAGCAACTCCTGAAGCCGGGTTATCTCCACTGCGATGCGCCAAGACGCTTCCCCTTCGGCTTTGACCCCCACCTTTCACTGTTATGGCTTTCAACCGCTCTTCGCCGCTAGCTTGAGCCGCTTTAAAACCCTCGATTATTACGTTGAGTCGGCCAAGAGACCACAGGTCTCTTTCGGTGCAAACTCCACTTTCCCCGCCTGAACCTCACGAGCACGGAACTCGTTCGAAGCGATTTGCCATTGCTTGAGCTTCATCACGGTCTGATCGGCACGCTTCAACTCCGCGGCGATCCGCATATTTGTGGTGGAGGGTTAGAAAAGATTGGGTCAAACCAAGACCTCTTAGGAAAGCATTACCCAATTCCTGGACGTCTCGTACATCGACTTCCCGCAAGGGTACTGGCTCTTGATAGCAGGTAGGAGGCGGAGTGCGATGCCGAGCTCTTCGGTAATTCCCTTACTCCACAAATGGGAACGGGAATGACAGTTGGAGGACGAGGGGGAACCGGGATATCAGGCGAGGAGGAGGGCCCAACGTTGGTCAACTTGGAAGGCGGCGAGGCCGCGGTAGGGGAGGCTCGGATAGGACAGACTGTCCTGGCATCAGATGCGGGCTTCGAGGACTCTCCGGCCTTGAGCTTCTTTGGCTCGGCCTGCTTCGATGACTCTCCGACCTTCGACTTGCCCGAGTCATGAGCCGACCTCTTTCTCCCCTTAGTTGTTGGCACAGGGATCCCAGAAAGATATTGCGGCTCTTTCATCTTGAGACCTGCACGAAACACAGACACCGTGTTAGCTACTAGGAAGGCAAAGACGATGAATACTGTACTAAAACGCGGAACAACGCCGATGTTTAAATAACAGAAATATCATACTCGGCCCTGACACCATCTCATCTCGACGCTGAGCCTCGGCCCGATATTGGGCTACCAAGGAGCCGGCCCCAACAGTGCCGTTCGCCCTCACATGGTCTAGTATAGCGTCGATGGCTTTCCTTTCGGGCTTCAAAGAGATTGGACCGCTCTACCTTATAGGCGCTAGGGGACACGTTGTGGTGATCTTGACACCAATACAAATTAAATTCCCAGTCGACTTTCGCAGAGTCCGACCCTTTGAGGAACCAAGGAGTTGTGCCAGTTTTAGCGACAACTTTAAAAAAGTTGCTCTTGAAGCGTTTGAAAGAATCAGAGACTGGGGTAAACAAACGCCGGTTGGCTATTCCCCGAATGGACGTCCAGCCCTTGAGCTCCGGCGGCTCTTTCCCTAACGAGAGGTATGGGGGTGAAGAAATAGAAGAACATAGAAGTGGTGCAAGGCGGACCAAGGCTCATGCAAAACCACTCGAAGGCAATCAGGTAACCCTATCCATTGGGGTGTAATTGCGAGGAGCTACACTAAGGAATTGAAGGGTGGCCATTTGAAATTCGAAAAGGGAAAGCGAATACCAAGTCCAGTCGGGTAATCCGCATAGAAAAAGAAAAAGGAGTTATGGCTCCTCCCTCTCGAGCACACGTGCTCTTCCTTTTCCGGAGACAGAGAATAGGTGTTAGTATCTGGAACCGGAAGACCTTCCAAGTCTTCTAGGGTCGACTTCACCGATAGGACAACACTTCGCGGTAACCCAAGGGAATTGTTCAATTAAATCACTGGGGGCTAGCGCGGTTTGCATTTCCGCACTCGACTCACCGCGTGAGAAGAGGAAGACGACGCCATTATACCTAACACAAATAAAAATATAAACAAGATCAGAATCTTCCTAGCATACCCGATGTCAAAAATTGAAGGCGAGATTCCACATTGTGGAAAGATTAAAATCCAAGTCAACAGGACTCGGCGATGAAGCTTGAGGAGCCGGACAATATTGTGTCGACAGAGCTTAAAATCAAGTCGGCCGTGGAGGAATCCCCGCAAGAAATAAGTCGTGAGCATTCGTACAAGCAGTCATAGCAAGGCCCGATGTAGGAATCAACCTCGGCCCTAGGACCCGAGCTGGTCACTTTGTTAGACTGGCTATTCGGAAGGCCCGGAGAAGCGGACACATCGAAGCTCGGGTTAAACACCCTTGGATTGGGAAGAAGTGGGAAGGAAACATTCGGACTTTCCCTGACCGATGATGTGCCGTCTCGAGTTTTCGCTGACCCACCACCAGAAGTTTTTCCCTTGCCTCCACGGTGATCGGTTAAAGCAACGGTTTGCAACGTTGGACGAGAAGATTCATCGCCCCAAAGCCACCAACGGCTTTTTCCCTTAATGATTTGGCGTAGTTCAGCCCGTTCTTCTGGGGTCATATCCTTTATGTCCTTCGACATTGGGAGTCACTCTCTTAAAGGTATTAACGAAAAGGAAACGGCTCACTCGAAAAACAGGGCGAGTTTGGCACAAATGTGGGAACTGAAAACAGGACTACGCGAGAATTCACTCAATAAGGAAATCTACCCAGAACTTCAACTAAATACAGACGCAATCTTATAGGGAAACAGCAGATCAGAGCAGAACAAAAGAAAGAGGCAAGGAAACAATAATACCTACCTAAAATATGGAGATGATCGATGAAAGTTGCGGAATGAAGATGGTTCGCGAGACAGATTATCCTCCGGAAAGCGAAAATTGTCGGGAGAGAAGTTCTTCAAAATAACTTGGGTAAAATGGCATTGAAGGAGGCCTGGCGGGTATAAACCTTTCGAAACCCAATCGACGGGGGCAAAAGTGCCCTTTCCATTCATTAGCAAGGATGACGTGACCTTTTCATTTAATGCGCGTCTGTCAGGTATTAATTACGCCAAGGGCCGTATAGGCCAAGACCCCCTCAATTCGGCTTCACGACAATCGAGGACGCCACTGGCATAGGCTAATGATAACCTAGAAGAGGAATCGACAGTAGAAAGCGCCCGGGCACAAGGGGCAGGGTTCACAGTCAAGTATCCCGGCTCACCGGTTAGGCTAATGAGCCTGAGAAAGGACCCACACTTGGAGGTTTCGACCGTGCAAGAGGCGAGCCCGGACTCCCGGATGGTCGAAGAACAACGAAATTTAAAAGCAAACATAACCCGGACCACATGTCTGGGGGCAACTCAACCGAAGACTTATAACTCCGAGGTTGTTTGGAAGTTATGATAGACACCCTATCAAAGTAAAAGGGGGTGATACCAGCTCCGATAAAAAATCAGGGTTTAGCAACTTGTCCACCCCCCCACCATGACCTTGGACATGCACACACGATCTCGGACACGCACAAAGACGATCCTGGACATGTACGGTGTGGCGCCCAAGGAACTAACTAACTGTAGACTCTATATATATAGAGGAGGGAGACGGGCACCAGGTACACAATCTCTTAGCCTTGACTAATCTAAATTCAGTCACACGGCACACACAGCACCCCTTAGGCAAAACGCCTGCTTGTGTACCGTGATCATACATTCTCCTGAACGCTTGTCCTATAAGTATACAGGAGGAGAGCACAGATCCTATATCAATCTCCGGACCTTCAATAGGCCGGACATTTGAGTTCTGAACCAGAACATAACTAATTTCTTAAATACAAACTAGGAATTTGTTAAAAGTATAGGCCTGAATTTGAATTTTAGTATTTCAATTGGATTTAATTAGGAATTTCCCTAATAACAAATTCCTACTAAAATTCAGATTCAGGCCAATATGACTAATTGGAGATTTTTAAATCATATTAAATGACCATATTTCCCCTCACTAATTTTTTTCCTAACAATATCTTTTTTCCTATAGCCACCTCTGCCTGCTGGATAGCTTATCAAAGTTGCTCTCATATAGTCTTATTACAATGAAATGTTGCCTTATTTGAATCACACCAACTCTTCTTGTAACTCATGTACACGATGTATGTCTATCCAAAATGATGAGTTAATGAATAAATTTAAAGTAAGAAGCAATGAAGATCATCACTTCAATCACATGCATCAAGCTTAAAAGTATGTAGGGATGAAATGCAGATGCAATATACTGTTACGATCAACATATTATAATGAAAATTAAGAAATAAATTTTATGTGATTGATATATGGTAGAGCGACATTATTTTACATATCTATCATCACAATGCGCTTTCTGAATATAATTAGAATATTGATAGAGAGGAGAGTAAAAGTTCGAATCCTGATAAATTCTTTAAGCTCAAGAGCTCGAATAGTATCCTTCACTAAATTAAAAAAATAAAGAATACTGAAAAAGAGAGATATATGAGCAGATGTGTGGAACTTAGAGAAAACATGTTTATAACTAAACATTCATGACACGGATTCAACATACACTACAAAAAAAAATGTGAAATACCCGGGGAATTATTGATAGAAAAAATTCCGTCGGCAATTACCCACAGAATTACGTGGGTAAAAATTACCGATGGAAAATTTCTGTTAGTAATTTTGCTAGGACAGAAAATTTGATTTTTGTCATGAAAAAATTACTGACAGAAATTTTAATTACCGATTGAATTACCTACAGAATTTTGTCGGTAATTTCAATTACCAAAGGAATTTCGTGGGTAATTAATTTCCGACGGAATTTGTTGAGAGTGAAGACCTAAATCTAAATTTTGATATTTCAGCTGGATTTAATTACGATTTTTCTAAAAAATAATATATCAAAAAATTAGGATTAAAAATCAAAATCCCTAAAGTACCTACTCCTATATTTTAGATAGAAGAAGTATGCAATTTTATCTTAAATTTGCAACCTGGCGTCAAAGCGCAGGTTCCTTTGAATATGCCAAGCATTCCCAAGAATAACCATTCAGATAAAATCAGCATATCCTTCTTCTTCCTCCACTTAGTCAACTTTTTTCACCTTCCTCCCCACACACTACTTACGAATATTCTCCTCTTTATTCCTTCTTCTTCTTCTTTATAGTCCCTTACCTTTATCCTTTCAATTCACACCCTTTGAATTTCTTCGTCAACTTTTTCTTCTCATCGATATAGTAATATAATGCAGGATATGCTCAAACCTCGTCATGTCGGAGCCCATCACCGGATTCTGAGTTGCACTACCGGAGGCGAGGTTCACGAGGAGGACGCTTTGTGCTTGTCGGAACTGGTCCGTGATTTCCTCGCCCAAGATAACCAGACGGAGGGAAGATCATTGGAGAACGATTCGGACTCGGAGCGAGATGACTCGGCCTCTGAATGTGGTGATCTGGCAGAGGCTACACTCTCATTACGGAGAGTCAGAAACAATCTAGATCCTTATAGGAAGCAGCTTCTGTGGCACGTTTCGGAGGCGGTCGAGATCTTCTCGTTACTGAGGCTAAACGTTACGGATTTCCAGCGGAATGTGGTTGCGTTTCTCTTGGAAAAAGGCCATAATGCGGCCATTTGCAAGACCAAGTGGGACTACTCCGGCGGCGGCGTCATCCCGGGGAACCACGAGTTCATCGACGTGGAGCGAGGGGGATCGTCCACTTGGCAGAGTCGGTACTTGGTGGAGGTTGATTTCAGGTCTCAGTTCGAGATCGCTAGGCCAACGAAGAGGTACGAGGAGATTCTGAGCTCTCTGCCCAGAATCTTCGTCGGAGGAGGGACGAGCTAAAACGCACCGTTCGGGTCGTGTGTGACGTGGCGAAGCAGTGTTTTGAGTGCACGGGACGCTCTGTGCCTCCGTGGAGAAAAACCCGGTTCATGCAAAACAAGTGGTTGGCGCCGTATCGTCGAATAATCCAACTTCCGGCGGAAGGGGAAGCCATTCACGGTGCTAAATGCAGATTAGTTGGCTTCTACGACATCGTTTCATCAGAGGCCAGACCCATTGGTGTCTCCGTGCGCACCAGATAACGATCATTTTCTCTATATAAAAATTTTGTCCTATTGTATAAAAGCTAATTTTATGCAGTATAAGAATATTAAGAAATCGTTTTTAAGCCTGAGGGGGAAAAAATGTCACATGCCTAAAGGGGCATAGGTCTATTTGGGATTTTGGGTAAGTGTTGGAAAAACATGTTTACGCAAGTCGAGACAAAACTCATCTAACAAACTTACCTATCATAAATTATGTTGGAAAAATAACATCTACTACGAATTCAAATAAACACATAATTTGGTACTCTCTTGGATCCTACTCTTCTTGTCCTATTTTTAAGATATAAGGAGAAGAAATTTTCTGGCCCTATTTATAAGAATTTTTATTAAATTTGTCACGTGTGTATACAATTTTACTCTTCATTTATTATTGTATTGATTTTGTTATTACATAGTATAATGTATATAAGGATAAAACTAAAAAATTGTTAAATTTTATGATAGAATTAATAAAATTTAAGGTTTTTTTTTTAATATGTGTGTAACATACGGAAATGTCCTTATAATAAGAACAGAGAAGTATACATTAGTCACCTCTGGCAATAAATAGTGTAACACCTCTATCGGCCTCGCCCTTTCGGGTGGCGGATAGAGGGATTTCCTTTTATAATTACCATATATCATCTAATTACTACTGATTAACATGCAACAGAGTTTATCGCAGCAGAGCATTTCCCGGTTGGATTTCGGACAATACGATATAATTAAATGTAGGTAACAAAATAAAATCCCCAAAGGGTTAAATAAACAGTCATCCACCACTGCCCCAAAAAGGCCAAAATAATATACAGTTATTCAATCACAAAATAAAATCAAAAATAAATCTTCCTCCACCACCAACGATACCAACTACTCCAGCTCTGCATTCTTACCCTTCTCTCTAGCTACAACCCTTGAAGCATTTCCTGAAGCTTTTCAAAAATCTGGGATCCGTAAATGGATCCCAGAGTAACCATTAATCTCATATGTAATGCATAAACAGTGTATGTATGTAACCATAATCAAGAAAACACCAAATAATAGCATTCAGTAGCAAACGCGCAGTAACACAAATGCAACATACCATGTGTACCGTGTTAACTGCGGAAGGACTACATGTCCTAGAAACAAACGCAGGACTGGTCAACAAAGCAAGCCCGAATCCATAGCGCCGGGAAAACACAAGTAGTCGGGCTCTGAACCCAGACCACACTGAATGCACACAAACGCATGTCCCTTTTCAGGAGACACGGGTCCACAATCATGGAAAGACAAACATACAAGGCAACACAAGACATATGAGGATTAAGGTTACTATCTGGTAGTTGTCTATAAGTATCTGTAAAATTTCCTCCGGTGCACGAAAAATCAAAGTAACCCTAAAATAGTCAAAATATCAATATAAATAACTCCTCTTTAAAAATATTTATTTGTTGCCTTAAAAATAGGCCTTCTTCAACTACAAAAAAAAATCTCTCAATCTTATACGGAGATCCTATTTTTTGAACACTTTGAAGGCATTAGGAAACACCAACAAAAATTAGTCTCCCACGTCCATAAGCTTGACAGACAAAATAACTTCTCATTTCAACAACCATTTTTCTTCTATCATATTTATCTTTATTCCTAAACCTCAAGCCTTAAATTCAATCCCTTATTCATTCTTTTTATCTATTCATCAGACCTATTTTCATGACCAAAAACGCAGGGTACCACCACTTTCAATTTTACAACCATAAAATCATAAGGTAGTTAAAATGATCACTTACTTGTTTAGTATTCCTTCCACTAGAAACTTGATCCTCAATGTTTCCTCTTCCTTCTTTCAGCCCTCACCTTCATGCACCAAAGAGAAATTCCCTTTAAAAGAAATCTTGAGGAAGTAGAAGGTGGAATAAATACCCAAATACCTCACCTTCCTTGTGGATGCCGTAATGAACCGGCTCATATTAAGGTGGACTTGCATTATGAAGAGAGCATTGAGCATTATTGGATTGATGACTTTGGGCTTAGGGTAGGCAAAAGTAAAGATATATATAGACCCAGAGAAGATTAGAGAGGGTGTGGAATTATTTGTGGAATCTGTCCCTTTCCCCTCTATCTATGGTCCCCCTCTTTTCTATTCTATTATTCTCCCTGGTCTATTCAATTATCCTTCCCTTTCTATATTGTCATTCAACTACTGTACTACTTTATCCATTTGTGTTGCTTTCATACATGTAACAGCAGAGGGATTATCTTACAATATACATCAGAAGTTATACCTTTGAATCGATATCGTAGAGTGATCATAACAAATGGTGCTTTCATTGAGAGTCGAACCCTCCACTATGGCCGATGAACTAGATGAAGCTGAACTGGAACAACTGGAGGCTGATATGAAGAAGGCGAATAAGTTTTTTTCGGATTCTAAAGGCCGATTTGATCGCCTCGAAGGATTGATGGAAGCTATTCTCCAAAAGCTCGACAAGCTCGATCGAAAGATGGAATCGTCCGGCACAGGGTTTAAGGTTGGGTCATCCTCCGATGAGATTCCGGTGGTATACAATCGACGAACAGGATTAGGTGATGAGCCTCCATCTTTGAAGACTTCAAGCTCGACCGTATCTCACGCATTCTCTTCACGGTCAGATATTGAGATTTTGCGGCATACTCTTTCACCTCTATTACTTCTTCAGGTTCTGTTTGTGCGGACGGTATTGTGAATGACGAGACAAAACAGGGATCAGATCTGTCACCACCAGCTATTGACAAGCGGGATTTCTTTGCTTTAACTAAGGCAGCAATAGGTGATGATGCTGGTGATCCTCTCAAAGGCGAGGTCAAACCAACCCAGTCCCCTACAGAGGATTCTTGTTCTGCTATGACTCTACTGCGAGAAGCCAAGTTTCCTTCTCTTTACAGTGAGTTGTTAACTCTCTTTTTTCCTCCACTCTTCCTTGTCGAGTTTCCAGATATCACTATAGATCTTCTGTCCGAGGCACCACCAGCGATACACTCTTCCTTCGTGCTTTGCTTTGTTCCACTTTCGTATTTTACAACTGATTTTCAAGGTGGGAAGTCTAGTTATGACACGCCTATAATGCACGTCATCTGTTTCTTCAATTGTTTCCTCCAACTTCATGTCTCATCTGCTGGATTTCCATCATTGATGATGTTTGGTATTTATGTGTTCGATCCAGGAGTTGCTAAGTTTGTTTGGGATTTATATTATGTTAATGATCTCCCTTACTTTTTTGCCATAGCTACTGCTATTATGGCAAGAAATTGACCCGATGCAACACTGTTCTAATCTTATGGCAAGAAATTGGTGTTTGATTTTCATTGATAAACTCCTGTGGCATATTCTATCTTTGAAGGTCCAAGATTCTGTGCAATTTTGTTGTGCATATGTTATATTTTTGAAGGTTGCGCTCATAGTTATTATACCTCGAGGAGTTGTGTCAGTGTTGAAACTTGGCCTCACCGTTCCTGTGCACAATGTCATGGATGATAGGATAGGAAAAATTGACAGGAGTGATACACTAATTGATCCTGTGTCAAGTGAAGAGTATGGTTTCAATCATAGTAACATTTATAAATTTCACTGCCTGTCACATGTTGGGTGCATTGATTGGCTATATTGTTGTTTGACACATTGCTCCAATTGCTCATTTGAAGTAGCAAGAAATTATCTGTGTCGGATGATTAAAGATTGCATTGGTTATATTAATTGGACTACACCCCACATATCCAAGATATGGTATAACAATATGCCTTATTCAAAGCTCGTTGAGTACAAGAAAGACCAACATTGGGTAGTGAAGTATGGTTATTTTGTCTTTCCAGGAGGTGGCACTCAATTTAAAGATGGTGTTAAGTATATTGACTACATACAGAGGACCCTACCAGAAATTGAATGGGAAAAAAACATCAGGGCTGTCTTAGATGTTGGATGTGGAGTTGCTAGCTTTGATGGCTTTTTACTTGACAAAAATGTTATGACCATGTCATTTTCCCCAAAGGATGAACATAAAGCTCAGATACAGTTTGCTCTAGTAAGCGGAATTCCTGCAACTCGTTTTGTTATTGGAACACAAAAGCTGCCATGTTCAAATAATGGATATGATTGGATCCATTGTGCACGATGCAGGGTACATTGGGATGCAGATGGTGGTAAACCATTATTTGAGGTCAATAGGATTCTTAGACCTGGAAGCTTCTTTGCATGGTCTGCAACACCAGTTTATCTAGATGATGAAAGAGATCAAAAAGTATGGAATGCCACGATGACAGTAATAAAATCTATGTGCTAGACAGTTGTGGCTAAGACTTTTGATTCATCTGGGAATTGGGATGGTTATATACCGAAGCCTACTTCACCTTATTGATATGGAAAATGCAAAGTGAATAATCCACCTTGGTGTCAATAGAAGGTTCAAGACTTCCCGCCCTCCTTTTCAAATCAACATGGCATAGTTTGGATCCCCTACATGGGAATACCTTGACTGCTTCATTGCTTCTTTTCTAAATCCTGACCTTGAGGACAAGGTCAATTTTCCAGGCGGGAGTAATGTAATGAACCGGCTCATATTAAGGTGGACTTGCATTATGAAGAGAGCATTGAGCATTATTGGGCTGATGACTTTGGGCTTAGGGTAGGCAAAAGTAAAGATATATATAGACCCAGAGAAGACTAGAGAGGGTGTGGAATTATTTGTGGAATCTGTCCCTTTCCCCTCTATCTGTGGTCCCCCTCTTTTCTATTCTGTTATTCTCCCTGGTCTATTCAATTATCCTTCCCTTTCTATACTGTCATTCAACTACTGTACTACTTTATCCATTTGCGTTGCTTTCATACATGTAACAGCAGAGGGATTATCTTACAATATACATCAGAAGTTATACCTTTGAATCGATATCGTAGAGTGATCATAACAGATGCTTGTTTGAGCTTTCCCTTACACCTTTTGTTAATTTTCTTCTTCTCCGACTCGTCCAACAGCAAAATGGATGGGAGGTGATGAATTCTTTAAATACTTCTCCAGAGATGGCTCTAGAACTCTCCTCGTCCTTCTAGAAAACCTTAGGAAATTCTTTGTATTTTTCCATGATCTCTCTCTCACGTCCGGCATTTATGGAAAATTGGAAGCAAAAACTTTCTCATTTCCTTTGGTCTCTCACGTCTGAAGCCACCAAGAAATATTTTATGTCTTTCCACGAGCTTACTCCCTCTTTCCTTCATTAATGTTGTCAATTCTCCCTCTCTCTCATGTCTGACACCAATAGAGAAATATGGGAAATATTATTTCTTTCTTTTTTTGGCCTCTATTCCCATCAGGTACGTTGGAAACATTAAAAAATTGTGAGTAATCCATAATACGACCTTGCTCCATGCTTAATTAATGTTTGAATTGTCTTTCCATCACATCCCTTTTACTCTTTGATCCGGCGGTTTTATGGGGGTGGTTTCGAGCAAAAAAAAAATGGGGGTGGTAAGTACAATTTTTTTTTATTCCCCTTTTTTTTCACGCCACACCTAAAAATTTCTGGAGGAAATATTTTGTGGGTTTTCTCCTTGCTCGTATGACGTGCTGCCACCCCTTCCTTCATTTAAGTTGATTTGTCCTATCCGTCCTTTCCTCTTACACCTAAAGCTTGATTTTCATATTCCAATTTCCCTTTCTTTTATGACAAGGCAACAATAGCAAGAGTGGGGAAGAGTGATTTTATTTTGATTTAATCCCATCTTTAAATACAATCTTCTCTTTACCTAATGGTTAAAATCTTGCCCCTTTACTTCAAATTTAATTTTTCTCCTACTTCTCTCTCTGATTTCGAAAATTGAAGGCATTTTTTAGAATAAATATGTCTTCTAGTACACTTACATTTCTTCTTAAGTCCTTATATTATACTATGGCATGGTGTTATATTTCCCACCTTTTATTGGACGAAAATTATGGAAATAATGAGAAAAATATATGTATATGTATTCAACTTAATTGATATTATGTGTCTCAAATTACCCATAACCAAATTTAATAACCATATTTTTGAATAATTCCACCTTATTTTCCCAATAATTAATTTATCTTGTCAAAAAAATAATATATCATTGGCCACTACTTGGTGAAAAATTCATATATTCCATAAATTGATTTATATCAAAATTGAGGATGTTACAAATAGTGATATTTTTTATTGCCAAAAAATTTAGTGGTTTTTTAATAAAGGAGTCAATTTTATTTAAAGACACTGAGGATGTTTTGCATATAATTCGAGACTGTGGTTATGCAAAGCGTCTTTGGAACGGGTTACTGCACCGGATATCACTCGCTTTTCTTTACAAAGATAGTTGTGTCATTGGTTTGCATTGATTTTTTTTTAAAAAAAAAAAAGGAAATGGGGAAAAAAATTTATGGTAACTGGAATCTCATTTGGAGGATTACCATATGAAAGCTTTGGCTTTGGAGAAACCAAGCTATATTATATACTCATTCCGGTTCTTAATAATGTAAGATCTAATTGAGGAGTTCATCTTAATTCTATATGTAAGACTTATTTCTTACATTTCTCAATCTTTTTATAATTTACCTCAAGATACTTTGTCAACAATAATCAAGTAAGAGAGAGAAGGAGGAAATTAACGAAAATGACTAGTGTGGGTGAGGGGGGGACATGTCTGTGTAATACTATGACAAGATACAGTGGTGTGATCCGACATGGCTTTTTCAATAGCTGGTTTCACATATTCACTCGGGACTTACAGTGTGTTTGAAAGCTAAATAATGGGCTGTTTTCAAGGGACTTGCATAGGACCTTGGTTTCAAGAAGGTTATTTTTAAATCCGATGCAAAGAACTTAATTGATATGCAAAAAACCAGCTGACACCTAAGACGAGATGAATTGGGTGTAAGATAAAAAATTAATAACTTTAAAAAACTTTTCGCATTTTAGTGAAAGCAATAAGTATGAAAGTAATTAATTATAAATCCATAGTTAGTTATTCAAATCATATACGCTAGAAATATAAGAGCTTATGGAAGAGAAGATGAAAACTGTGATTTATCCTAGTTCGGTCCAATCCACATTGACCTATATTCAGTCCTCAGGCTCTTCTTGAGATTTTCAATCCACTATCTCCCTCAATTTTAACTAGGTACTTGAGAACCACTACAATTCTATAAGTTTGACATCAGCACTTGCAAAGCCTTTACAATTCTCGCACTGAGATAAGAACTCCCCTTTACACATTGTAAGGATACAATGTATTTCCCACTCAAGATCCCTCAATCTTAAATAACTCTCACAAAGATAGAATGATCACAATGAAAGCATACTTCTCTCTACATGAAGTAGATGACGATTAAAACTAAAGTACAAGTTGGAAGTAAGATTACAGAGCTTTGGCTAAGATTAACAGTTTCAGCATTTCAATATTGTGTGCTCATGCTCTCTTCTCTATTCATCTTGAATGTCTCTCCTTTTATAGTTGATGTAGCTTGACCATTGGAGATGTTGAAGTCTTCATTAGGCCTTTGAGACTTTCTTCTTCCTGTTGAAAAATACCTGTTGGAAGTTTTATGACATAAAAGTTGCTTTTTGACCGTTCAAGATTAATCTAAGTTTAATCATCTATAATCTTCATATAAACTAGATTAGTAATGCTTTAGATACGATTAGAAACAATATAATCAATATTTATAAGAGTTTGGAAGAATATTGAAAATTCCAAGACATTGTTTCAAAAGTCTCGCAATCACTATCACTAGAGTGACAATTTATCACTCGAGTGGCATTGCGACTCATAGAGGTACCATTCGGTAACGCCAAGAAAAGTTTAGAAGAAAGCATATAAGTTGTGGAGTTACTGTTTGGTAACTCTCCAGTGAGACACTATTCTACTCAAGTGATCTTTACTTCACTCAAGTGACTTTATCACTCTTAAAGAATAACTTGATCAATGGCCAGAGTGATAACATGTTTTTACAAGTATCACTTGTATGACATTGTTGCACTCAGGTGATTTTTCATCTTTAAGACTTTACCAAATGTTCTCTCCGTCTAGTTACTAAATGGTAACTTAAAGCTTTTTAAGCATCACTGAATACAATATGTATCACTTGAGTGATTGATCAAATTTCTCTTTAAGAATAGAGAGTTACCATCAGGTACCTTGATACTTATTCAGTATCACTCGAGTGCCTAACTAGATTTTTCTTTTAAGAGCATGGAGTTACCATCAAGTACTTTGCTGGTGATAAGGCACATCACTGGAGTGATCCGTCATTACTCGAGTGATGAAGAAGGATTTTTGTTGAATACTTCCAGGTTGATAATCTGGCATAGAGGTTAACTTTTAGTGGGCATAACTCTTTTAGTATAACTCTAAATTTGTAAAATGACATATCCCCATAACTCTATTTAAGTCTTCTTTCCAATGCAACAATAGCCAATTCCAAATTCGTTATCTTCCAAACTTTATGATCAAATCAATATTTGTTGTCCGGAACACAACATTGATTTCGCCACCAACTTTTGAAGTTCATATCTCTTTTATCTAAAACCCTTTGAGCACAAACTATATTTTCATAAATCTAGTTTAGAGTCTAGTTTCATATGAAACAAGTTTCACCTCAATCGAATTTGTGGTTTGAGAGATATAACCTAATTATCAAACCTCCGCCATGTTGAATAGAGTATGTTAAAATATGATCATCACTCGAGTAAAGCTTCCTTAACTCGAGTGAGACATGTAGAAATCACTTCTGGAAGTACAACTCAAGTAAAGCTGATATAGCTTCCATATAAGCAATTATAACTTCAAATTTAGTCATTCCAACTTCCAATACCAAATCTAAGTACTTGAAACTTGATATTCCCATCATATTTTGCAATTTCTTTTTTCTTTTCTCTTCTTTTTATTGATTATTGTACACAATCCTTTTAATAACTCATTGCGTTCTTGATTAATGTCTTCAATCTCTTTCTCCTTCTTTCTCTTGATCATTCTCATCAATCCAACTCAATAACTTCTTCCTTTTCCTGACTTCTTCTCCCCATATTTGATAACTTCTTTGTTCAATAGCTTCTTAATCTTCTTCATCATCATTTTCCATAATTCATTTTGATATCTTCTAATCTTTGCTTGACTAATCTACAAAATATATTTCACATGAAACATAGTAGATAGACAATGTATATGATAAATACATTACGTAAATTTTTTGCTATTAATATTTAGCATCTATATTTGATATCATCAAAGCTAATTATGTCTAATATGTTGAAGAGTAGTCATGATAGATGGATCCTTGGGAGTAGAAACTTAAATTAATTTCAAGTAAGAAAAACCATCTTGTTGATGCTTTAGTTGATGACGGTTTATCAAGTTCCTCATTATTGGATTCTTGTCTGCCTTATCTGCAGTCAAATTTGTTGCTAAAGAGTGTTTGGGATCTAATTTCACCTTTGAGTATTTTTCTTTAGGCTTTAGCCTTCTCTTGGTTGTAAAAATGATACATTAAAAAGATTGAACTCTTTTACAATATCATGTCAGAAAAAAAAAATCTCTTACTATAGATGATAACATGAAGTATATACATGAGCCCAATCCAAAAATAACATAAACATATAAAAAAAATAGACCTAAAAATAAACTAAAATCAAAGCAACAAACAAGACCAAAAGTCTATTTTTTTTTTTTTTTTAAAAAAAAGATGACTTTGAACTAATGACAACATTGTTGTAAATATTGTGTGAGTATGTCAAATTAGGAAGAAGCCTCATATAACTCAAGATTGGGAATGCCCTAGTGTATAATAAAATGTGAGCTTAAATTAGTGAAAAAGAAAAAGAGGAGTCATTGAACTAACCGCTAGATATAACCGTTGGAGCTTTAATGTGTTTTAATTGACCGGTTTTAATGACATTTAAAATGTTTTATTATCAATAATTCTTGTTTTTTAACTGACAATTTAATTGCCATTAAGACGTCTTTAATACTCGTTATTGCTAGTCAATGATCACATGATTTCTTTCTCTAAAAGGAAATGTACAAAGTGAGATCAATACAAGACACCGAGCTTCTCTCGTCTCTCTTCTTCTGAGTTACACTATTACCTTTTTATTGTTCTGTCACCCTGATTTCTGCAAAAAGGGTTCGTTTTATCCTGGGGAGTGCAAACAGTGCTCTTGGGCACGAATCAAACTATTATTTTATTGTGTTTCCACGAGTAATGCCATTGACAATGTACAGTGTAAGGTACTGATGCCGACAAACATTGTATACATGAGTGTGAATCTAAGAAGAAAAATCGTGAGGTGCTTCCTCTGTACTTGAAGTAGCATCACAAACTATTCGAGATTCCCACAAAATGTAAAGTTATCCTGTGGGATATTGAAAGAGCCACTTAATAAAAATCCAACTATAAGACCTGACCATGAAATCAAAAAGGGTCCTTTTGAATCTTTGCACCTCAATGCATTCCCTAAAGAACATAAACTACTAGAAAAAATAAACTAGGGAAGACAATAGTTAAGTTGAACTATGTTAAGTAAAAATTCATTATATAGAAAGTTAGCTTCAAGTACATCATCAGAAACCATCTTCCCTTATAGTTTACTGACTAGTGTACCTCGTATGTCAAGTGGTAAGTCTGCCCTTACATAAAATTTCCTCTCTATATGGACAGTATTGAGGTATACTTCCTCCAGTTCCTCCACCTCGAGCTGGTTCTGCATCATTGAAGGGGGCAGGTTCTGTAATTCCTACACACTTGAAGGTTTCAAGGTCTTCAGGTAACATTCACTGGCTATCCTCTGGTCCCCATTTATCTGTTGCACGCCCCAGGGAGTTTGAAATTTTACTAACTGGTGGAAGTTATATGGTACGGCTTTAATCCTGTACATCCACTGTCTCTCCAACAACGCGTTGTATGCTGATGGGTAGTCCATTACCTGGTATTTGAATGGTAAGTTTAACCTCACTGCATAAGTAAGGAGTGTTATCTTCTCGATGGTCCTATCTAGTGCTCTGTTACCAAAGACTAATACAGATGGTGCGCGGATGATTTGGGATTCAACCTCCATTTCCTTGATCGTTTCAAGATATATTATATTGACTAAACTACCTAGATCAACCAACGCACATTTTATATCAAAATTTCCTAGGAACAAAGAGATTACCAAGGCATCTTCATGTGGTTGGTCCAGCTTGCTTATCTCTTCTTCGTAGAACGCGAACTGACTACCCTTCGAGCTAGTATGATCTTACTTGGCCTGCTTCTAGTCAAGGTTTCTGGGTAAAATTCTAGCATGGCGTTTTGCTGATGATTATGTGGCTTCGTTGATTGTTGAACCTCTTGTTATACAGTTGATAGTTCATGGGTTCTTAGGAATGGTGGTCTTACAAGGTTAGTATAATTACCCAATAAGGTAGTCTTACCCTTATTGATTGGTAAGTGCGTCAGGTGCCCTTCTTTGAGTAGTTCAGCCACCTCCAATCTAAGTGTGATGAAATCTACTGTAAGGTGGCCATGGTCTGAATGAAATTTGCACTACTTAGTCCGCTCCCATTGATCAGCTGACTTCTTGATTTTCAAGGCTACTTCACCAAGTCGCCCATCTTTGTGAGGGCTTGTACCAGCTAACCTGAGTAAACAGAACAATTATACTCCTTGATTCTTAGAAGGAGTGTTTGGTTGTTGGGAGTAGTTACACTGTTGGTCTGCCTCCTTTCTTAGTGTGTCGTTGGGTAAGGTTCTGCCCTCCAATTTTGGTTAAGACGTCTAGGTTTTTGCTTCTTATGTCCATTGGTTTGTCGCCCTAGTGGCGAACCTACCCTGTGTTTACTTCATATTCTTCCCATTTGATATGAACCCAAGCTCTTGCGAACACATCTTCCATGGTATGACATGTGTACTTGGTTAGTTTTTTGTACAAGTCAAAGTTAGGGAGATGGCCCTTTCTGAATATCGAGATTGCAATGGTGGTATCACAGCTCGAGATGTTAATCTTCTCTTTGTTGAATCTACCCACAAAGTCACGCAATGACTCGTGCTTCCCCTGGATTACTTTGTATAAGTCGTTTGAATTTTCTCGAGTTTCCGACTTCTGGAGAATTGTAGGACGAACAGGTCCTTTAGACTAGCAATCGAACTTATTGAATTGGTAGGCAGGTTGGTGAACCATCATAATGCTGGTCTGAACATTCTTGATCTGAAACCTTTTTGTACATGTATGCCTCCCGTAACTCCTTTAGAATTGGTAGGCAGGTTAGTCAGCAACTCAGCATGGAGGCCTTCCTCAGTGGGGCGAGGTGCATCCTTTCGTCTTAGCGGTTCAACCTAGCCAACGTCGGTACCTGCAAGAGGGCTTTCATTAGTCGGATTGACATTTACGGTACTGTTTCTACCCATTCCTAGAAAATCTTCCAAAGGCATGCCCCATGGCCAGATGAGCGAGATGACCGCGAACGAGAATTGCCTTGAGCATCGCGAGCTGGGGGTAGCCTGCATGGTAAGTGACGTGACTTGGTCATGTAGGTTCGTATTATCCTCTTCTAGATGATGAAGGCAACCTTGCTGCTTCAAGTATCGTTCATCATGTTGTGCGATCAACGTAGCTTGTGCAATGAATTGTGTGGTTTGGTTTCTCACCAACTCGGCTAGTTTGGTGACACTCACTTGGTGTCCGACGGCTGCTTCTGCCATAGTTAGTAAAGCAAGAGGTAGGAAAAGAAATACAATCAGGTAGAAGGGTGATTTTTTGGAAAACTTGTTTGTCAGGTCCCTACAGATGACGCTAAACTGTTTAATCAACATTTTCTTGGTTAGGAATTAGGATCTTACGAACCACCGATAACGTAGAAATTTAATAAATAAAACTATGAAAAATAGGTAATTAGAAGTAAAGAGTAGCTTTATTGAAAATATTAGTCGAGTACAAAGTAGTGAGTTAGGACATAAATAATGGAGAGTAGATGATAAGTTGATTAAACAATAAAGTACAGAGCAATAAGACCAAAGCAGAATTTTGTATGAGGGAATAATCCTTTTGAGGTGTGATTATGTCCTCCTTTTTATTACACGTCTCACCCCATGTTTAGATGGAATATATATATATATATATATATATATATTTTTTTTGATAGCAAAGAAGGCTAAAAGCCTAAAATAAAACAAGAATTACAAAGGAGGGGAATTAAATCCCAAGCACTCTTGGTTAACCCAAGATCTCAAATACAAAGGACACACATCTAATAGAGAAGATCTAGAGATACCCATCTTAGTCAGGGCATCCGCTACCCTATTGATATCACGCTGGACATGCTTCAAATCCACCTGCCAGCTCCTAGAGAGCAAATCTCTAATTTTCAAAAACTGCAAACTTCCAGAGATATAGCTCCTGTCTAGACTACGGTTTAAACCCATTTGATCATCAGACTCCACATAGATGGAATATATATATTTTTTTTTTTTGATAGCATAAAAGTTTTGGAGAGGTTCGACATCAGTCCCCCACCAAGGCCAGGGCACGGCCCCGGGCTCTATGAGCACTTACTGGGGACTTACGAGATCGCCTACCAAAGGAGTCCCAACGACAGCAGAGGGGATCGAACCCACGACCCAAGGGCCTAGTCCTGGATCCCTTACTAGATGGAATATATTTGCTTGCGAGTTTGACTGAGTATTTCGGGTGAGGGGTTGAACGTGATTGTGGGCTATGGATTCAGGGCATAGGCCCAAATATATTAATTTTGGCCATACATAAATTATACATTTTTTTCTCAATATAAACAAACTTATATATCACGTGATGATCATATAAAATCATCAAATATCGTCTCATATACCTAACAGTTATCTTAAATAACCTTTATATATTGTTTTTCCATAATTCCAAACTCTTTATATTTAATGGTTTTATGAAAACCGTTAAGTACAAAGCGGTAAATATATGTGAATCAGTAGTGTTAAAGCAAACCAACAATTGACTCAAAATTAATAATCTCTAAAGAAAAACACAAAGTGATTCTCATGTTTCCTGCACAATGCGGACCTCAACTTTGGTATGCCAATACAAAGATTGAAACTTTGCGACACTAATATGAAAGTTATCCAGGATCTAAGCAAGAAGATAGTGCTGTCAACTCAAACTTGAAACCTCATGTTTAAGTGGTCAAAGCCTCTTCTACTAGAACCAAGAGTGTTTTAATGCTCTCTAAATCCATGGTTTTTTTTTTTTGGGGGGGGGGGGGATCCAAACTCTCCTATAAATCAATTTTTCTACCAAAACCATGGTTTTGGTATGAGCCACCCAAACACAAATCAATACACTTATAAATATTATTGAAATATTCAATAATAATATAAGAGGATGGACAGGATATATATTTTTTTATAAATATTTTAAATATTTTATTATCATTTTTGTAAGACCAAAAGATACAGTCCCCCTCTTTTTTTCTGTATTTTATGTACTTTACATAGACCTTTGTTTGCCTCACACTTTGGGTTCTACATGCCTACAGGCAAGTAGAGGATAGTTTTTTTTTTTTTTTTTTGGTAAAGGAAAGTTTTGGAGGGGTTCGACATCAGGAGTCCCGACGGCAGAGGGATCGAACCCACGACCCAAGGGTCCTAATCCTGATCTCTTACCATCTATGCCAACTCACATTGGCGTAGAGGATAGTTTAGGTTTGGATCCGGAGATAAATATTTTTGGGAGCAGTAATATTTTAAGATTGGACCTTACTTCGGTTCATTAATTTATGGGCCTTCCATACATTAATTTTGGGTCCAATCTATTTTCAGGTCTTCTCTTTAAGCCCTTTTGTTTTTTAATTTTTAATTTAACTATTAGCATTTAATATTAGGAAAATTCCAAAAATACCACTTGAACTTCAAAATAATTTCACAACAACTAAGTTATCAATTGCTTTACTGTTCTTATTAATCTGATTATTATTGTTGTCAACAAAATTTTGAAGTTCAAGTAGTATTTTTCTGCACCTTAATATTATTATCACTAGTCCATAATAAATATTCCTCTAATCCTATTTAGAGAGAGAGAGAGAGAGAGTTTTCATATTTATAAGGTACATCATTAAAATTTTGAGATGAATGTACAATTTAACGCTCCATTTATTATTGTATTGACTTTATTTTCATATAGTATTATATATATTACGTAGTAGTAGAGTTGTAAAGTTGTTGAATTTTATGGCAGGGTTAATAAAATTTAAAAATTTCCTAAATCTATATAAAAAATATTAAAAAATTTCTTATAAATAAGACTAAAGGAGTATACGCTAACTCATAGATCCCTTGGAAGTTCACGGACATCAAAGCCCTTATTGCCAGAAAGATTTTTGTTTTCCTTTCCTTCTCTTTTTAGAGAGGGATAGACAGTGGCAAAGCCACGTTATGGCCAGCTACGGCCTTGGCCCCAACTAGCTTTCTCTTATCTTATGTATTTGTATATAGGTATTATATAATATTTTATTTTAGCCAATAATTTGGTCTCAGCTAAGCAGTGGCGAAGCCATGTTATGGAAAGGCTCCAGCTGACATTCTCTTATCTTATGTATTTGTATGTATGTATTATATAATATTTTATTTTGGCCAATAATTTGGCCCAACTAAGTTCTTATCTTTTCTATAATTATACTCTTTTTTTTTATTAGGACAATGTTTGATTCACTACTCATAAGGCTGTGAGAGTAAAGTAAAATTCTTGTTTGATATACCTACTGAAAATGTTAGTATCATCTTATATCCGACGATGTTCATCATCAATTTAAAGACTAAATAGGTACTCAAAATCACTTCTTTTCACCCTACTCCTTTTATTAAAGTTATTCTACATGTTTTTCTCTTTCTAATAAAGGTAATATTGTGCTTATTAGTGAAAATTTTGAGGTTTTGATTTTGAGAGAGTCTTGAGTTTTTACAATAGATGACTATATATATGTAGAAGATGATTAATGATTAATTTTAATCAGTTTGGATTTATTATTTGGTTGTCTTATGATTTTATAATGAATTTCTCTTTTAAAAAAATAGATTATAATAGGTTATTTGCTTGACTAAAATTCAATCAGATTTGTATGTTTTTAAAAATATTTTTTGGGTTCATATTATATTTCTTTTATTTTCTCCAATTATTTTTTTTTTTTTGAGGTAGCTAATGGAATGTACATTTAAGTGTTAGTTTTGTGGATTGAGTAGTACTATAAGAATTAATGTTTAGTGACACAGGATATTAATTAACACTGACAACAATATATATTCTGGGTCACCAAATTTGTTGTAGGTTGAAAAAGATGAGTAAGGATAAACATAAAAGTATAGATGTGTTTTTTAAGAAAAAAATAACTTCAAAAAGTCATCTATTGTAAAAAGTGTTTTTACAATAGATGACTATATATATGTAGAGGATGATTAATGACTAATTTTAATCGGTTCGGATTTATTATTTGGTTGTCTTATGATTTTATAATGAATTTCTCTTTTAAAAATAGATTATACTAGGTTATTTTCTTACTGAAATTGAATTAGATCTTTATGTGTTTTAAAAATATTTTTTGGAGTTCATATTATATTTGTTTTATTTTTTCCAATTATTTTGTTTTGAGGTAGCTAATGGAATGTACATTTAAGTGTTAGTTTTGTGAATTGAGTAGTACTATAAGAATTAATGTTTAGTGACACAGGATATTAATTAACACTGACAACAATATATATTCGGGTCACCAAATTTGTTGTAGGTTGAAAAAGATGAGTAAGGATAAACATAAAAGTATAGATGTGTTTTTTAAGAAAAAAATAACTTCAAAAAGTCATCTATTGTAAAAAGTGTTTTTACAATAGATGACTATATATATGTAGAGGATGATTAATGATTAATTTTAATCGGTTTGGATTTATTATTTGGTTGTCTTATGATTTTATAATGAATTTCTCTTTTAAAAAAATAGATTATAATAGGTTATTTGCTTGACTAAAATTCAATCAGATTTGTATGTTTTTAAAAATATTTTTTGGGTTCATATTATATTTCTTTTATTTTCTCCAATTATTTTGTTTTGAGGTAGCTAATGGAATGTACATTTAAGTGTTAGTTTTGTGAATTGAGTAGTACTATAAGAATTAATGTTTAGTGACACAGGATATTAATTAACACTGACAACAATATATATTCTGGGTCACCAAATTTGTTGTAGGTTGAAAAAGATGAGTAAGGATAAACATAAAAGTATAGATGTGTTTTTTAAGAAAAAAATAACTTCAAAAAGTCATCTATTGTAAAAAGTGTTTTTACAATAGATGACTATATATATGTAGAAGATGATTAATGACTAATTTTAATCGGTATGAATTTATTATTTGGTTGTCTTATGATTTTATAAGAATTTCTCTTTAAAAAAATATATTATAGTAGCCTATTTGCTTAGCTAAAATTGAATCAGATCTGTACATTTTTTAAAAAATATTTTTTTGGGTTCATATTATATTTCTTTTATTTTCCTCAATCATTTTGTTTTGAGGTAGGTGAAATGTATTTAAGTGTTAGTTTTGTGAATTGAGTAGTACTATAAGAATTAATGTTTAGTGACACAGATATTAATTAACACTGACAACAATATATATTCTGGGTCACCAAATTTGTTGTAGGTTGAAAAAGATGAGTAAGGATAAACATAAAAGTATAGATGTGTTTTTTAAGAAAAAAATAACTTCAAAAAGTGATTTTTCTAAGAAAATAATTTTTGAAAGTGATGTACCTTGTAATGAGTCTCATTCCAAACATTATAGAATTTTGTTTACTATGTTATCTTTTAATTTATAATTTTTGGTTATTATTTATTTGTATTTTCAATGTTATGCGATATTATTTAGTAAATAGTTCAATATGTTTATTTTTTGGCCCGGGCTAAAATAATTTTCTGGTTCCGCCACTGGGGATAGATAGGTTGATGAGGCATGAATTTGATATGCAGTAACATTATTTTCATGATGTCTTATTCTTAAATTTATGAATATAAATGATTTGATGGTGATGAAATACTAAGTTATAGTGCCTCTATTTCTTATTATAAACAACAAATAACTGAATTACATTCTTCAAAATACTCACTAAAATTAATTAGAGATAATAGATATGTAAGAAAATATTATCTATTTTGTTTAAAATACCCCATTTATGTGGAAGAGAGCAAATGTGTAGTGGAGAGAGAAAGTAGAAACTAGATAAGTTATTTAATTGGGGTAAAACGGGTCAATAACAAAAACAATTTTAGACAGCCTCAAAGTGTCTATTATAAAAAAGAACAGGCCATACCCACGAAGCCTATCTCATTATAATAGAGTGAGTTTTTTAATTTAAGAAAAAAACATTAAGGCCCAAAACATTCAAGTAACTATATTTATGGCACATTATATTCAAGTAATTTTATGGTACATTCAAGTAGTTTTTCTCACAGAGAATCAATATTTGTATCATCGCTGGGTAGGGTTGATCATGGATCAGACTAGATAGAGCTGGGAATTAAGGCTGGTTCGGCCCGACAGGGTCTGGCCCTACAGGGCCAGGGCCTAACAAGGCCGGCCCTGCAGGGCCTGAGGTAAGAAAAACATCTGTTTTATAAAGTCTGACCCAATAGTACCAGGGTCAGGGCCAGGGCCAGCCCCACAGGGCCTGAAAATTACTATTTCAAATTTTAACTATTTTTTCTTCGATTTTTTTTCAAAGAAATATAATTAATAAATTGCAACCATTAAAGTTCTAATATATCAAATAAATGTTATCAACATTAATATCTAAACAATATAAATCATTCGACAAATAAACACATTCATTAATTTGTAATAAAAAACAAATAAACACAAAGAATATGTTTTTTCCTTTTTTTTCAAAAAATATTAAACAAAGGAATTGCTTTATGTATGCCCACGACAAAATGTCTTTCCCTCTCGTAATTTTGTGTGTGTCTACAAATTCCTTTGATTTATGCATGATTTTACTGACAGGTAAAAATAATTATACTTATTTTACACAAAATATATTTATAATTTATTAACTCTATAATATTGTAATACCAAAGTATGTGTTTATTTAATATGAAAACATCATGCGTTTTAATACATAATAATAATAATAAACATAAAAAAGGGTTATGGTGTAAACTAAAAAAATCTAAATAATTACAAATAAATACATTCATTAAGTAGAAGTCTAAGTAATTAATTTTTTTTTTCAAAAGCTACAGTTAAACGGGCCTAATGAGCCGGCCCGATTAAGCCCGAAGCCCTGCAGGACCAATTTCAAATTTCTAACCTATTTTTCAAGCCTGAGCCCTGCAGGCTGTGGATTAAACGGCCACCGACTAGCTCGGCCCAATTTCCCGACTCTAAGACTATATTGGGTTTGGCCTCGACCTGAGGTCTAGTCTAGATAGTACATCGGGCTATACAATACAGCCTGAGGTTCGATGTAGTCCAGTACCAGCCCGAACTCACGCTGGACCAAACCGATCCAACGGACTGCCTGTACAAGTTTAGGTAGTCCACGACCTATTTGGTGTCCCCCCCCCCCCTTATTTGAGAGGAAATATTTGAACCTAATAAAACCATAATAATATCTATAATCATATAAAACACATCACAAAACATTAAAACTCAATCATAAATACATAATAATCTCCAACAACATTGAATGACAATAAAATAATATTTGGGTCGACTAAACCGCACCAAGAGGTCTAAGGCCTTGGACTAAAGTCCAGTTTGGTCTAGTCTGCCTAATATTGTTTCAGGCCAACTTTTTCACCAGATCGGGCTACCTAGACCATCGAATTTTTTGCCCATCCCTACCGCTGGGAGAGGCACCAGCATGTAGTGTCAGACAGTGCTTCCAATAGGAGGATACCTATGCTTAGGGGAAAAATTAAAAGGTAATTGGCAACTCAACTTAGGTTTTAAAATGATTTGACTTAAATGTTTGTTTGGATTAGCTTTAGAGAATAGCTCTTACGATTTACACAGTAAGTGGTGAGAAGAGCTTTATTTCGGCTTACAAAAAAAATAGCTTATAAAACCAAGGTTTGGGTGTTACCATGATATTCAAGATGGCAGAGACCACAACTTAACCCTTAAATGGCTTTATTTATTAATAGTATTATGTGAACCACACTTAAAGGATTACTTTAACTTTTTTTTCCTTTTTTTTAGGTAGAATGTTTTGTCTTCTTGAAATAATCCCATATATGCTAAACAAAATAAAGTTAAACAAAATAGGAAAAAGAAAAACTCCCATCCATAAGTAAATTAAAGGCTAAACAAAATATTTTTTCACAATTATCAATATAAAGTTAATCTAATGGTGTAAGGCCCTCGTAATTCCTTTTGGGTCTCGAGTTAAAGGGAGAATCACGAATCCCGAAACTTGATTAGTTGCTAAGATATTTTCATTCTTTTAATCCTAACACTATTATTTTTAAATGGTAATTTTTTATGTCAATTATTATTATTATTGAAAATTATATAAACCCAATGTCTCAGTATTTTAGAATATTTTGTAAACTTTAAAAATTTCAATTTCAACAATTTTGTTAATAGAGTTAGAATTAGAATATTGAAAAAAAAAAAACAGAGTTAGAATTAGATGATTGAAAATACACTTATAAAATTATAAAATTAAGAGAACAAAATGAAATATCATGTAAAGTTTGAAAGATTAAAGAATTACTGAATCGGACATATATATTCCATTTGTTTGATCAATGAAAACATATGTGCATTGAACATTAATTATACATGTTGTAGGATAAATGTTTTCTCATATCACACATACATGAAATGGTGAGGCCCACATATATATATATAATTAGCATTATATATATGTGTGTGTGGGTTCCATCATTTCATATGTGTGTAGGAATCTTCTTCTTCTCATGCAACATGAGAAGTTTAAACCCCTTAATTATAATGTCAAAAAAGAGAATACTGTGTGTTTACAGCTAAGAATAAAATGGATTCTTAACTGTAAAAACATTAAAATATCATTATTAAAGATAAAATAAAAATCCTATAAAAACCTGTGTGTTTTAGATTTGCTAATACTGTGCTCAGGTGCTGTTTCTTTACACCGACAAGATCAAAACCTGTGTGTTTAAGAGCATCCTGATGATATTTTCCTAAAAAGGTTAAGTAAGTAAACATGTTTGAACAAAAAATCTTGAAAGATTATATTGATGGCGACAGAAGCAACGAATCTGATGTTGAATTAAGCTCTAATCATAATTAATGAGTGTCTTAAGGTTGTGGTTATCCATAATTAAGTGTTAAAAACGTCTTAAATCAAATTCAAAGAGAGCACTAAATATAGGTATGTGATTGTGACTCCAATTAAATGATAAAGGAACGACTATGACTTGTGTAATCATTCTCACTTTTCATTATTACTTTTCCTTCAAATTCAATACAAATTTTACATAAAAGTTTTTGTGAAAATAATTGTGTGGAATTCCATTTATTTATTTATGGGTTAAGGTACAGATTTGTCAACCAATTATTATCCGAGGAGCATCTCGCACAAAAACAATTGATGAGACCAAAATTACCAATCAGCAATTAAAAAGTGAAAAAAAAAACACTAAATAACTATTAAAAACAACTATCACAATTAAGTTAAAATATGAGGCATTGGCGTATGACAGTGGCGAGACACCGGAGAAAAGAGCGGTTAAGCTTTCTTGTTGGATAAGGCAAACACTAACAGAGATGGGACCCATGGGAGCAAAGCGCCGTGGTAGCGACGGCACGCTTGTGGCATCGGAGAGATGAAACTAGGGTGCAAGGCGCGTGTTTGGCCGAAAGCTGTGAACTGCTGGATGAGTTCAAGAGGGTGAGTGGAACACCCAACAACAATGGAAGTTTTGGAGACACCGACGTCGCCGACACTGTGACAATCAATGGAAGACAAAGACACCAAGACAGTGACGGGGTAATAGTTCGTTGGCGAATCTGCACCAAATTGTGTTTTTTTTTTTCACTTTTTAATTGTTGATTGGTAATTTTGGTCCCCTCAATTGTTTTTTGTGCCAGATGCTCCTCGAGTAATAGTTGGTTGGCAAATCTGCACCTTAACCCTTTATTTATTTACATTTTTATTTTTAAAAATTAATAATTTTTACAGCATTATTTATTATTTCAGTAATATTAACAAGATTTTTGATATCTTTCTATGATAAAAATTACTTCTGAAAAAAAAAGAACTTACTTATGAAAAAATCATAAATGATTCTATGGTTGGTGAATCAAATGATTAGTTTGTAGTGTCCTTATTTCTTCCCTCCAAAACAAAGGTTTTGTAAAAAGCCTTAAATAAAACGAAATTTATATAAATTCTCTCGAATTTGATTATTTGATATATTTTTCTTCATGCATCCACCGGAAATATAGTAATTTACTTTTTTTTCATAAATTATGCTAATTCTCTTACATTTATTCCTTATTAATATGTGTGTGTGTTAAATGAATTAAAATAAGGGGAAATATTAAGAATAAAAAAGCCACAGAAGGTATAAATTAAAAGTATGGCTCCAGCCGAAGTTTTTTTGTTGGGTTTATAAAGGGGACTGATCAATAATGATCGGTTATTCCTGCAGGCTACAGCTCCGGCCGAAGTTTTATATATTATATTTATAATATTTAATTTTTCTAAGTTTAGAATATGCATATTGTTTAAAAAGATTATTATATACTTCCCCGTCTTTAATATAAAAGATAATTGGCTAATTTGAGAATATTAAAGAAATTAATAAATTACTTAATTATAATATATGTTGTATGATCTCTCTAAAATACTTATGTTTATCATAGATTATCAGTTTATATATTAGACAAATTAATGTGGAGAAAATTAATATATATATATATAAGAGACAAAATGAAAAATGGTCTTATATTTAAAATTAAAATTAACTTCTAAACTAGCTCTTATATTTAAACTTAGGAAATTAATTTTTTTTATCCATATATTCACTTTCCCAACTAACATCATTTATATAGTATATAAACAAAAATAAAACTAGAGATCAAATTAATTTAACAAATTATGAATTTCAAAAATATGATGATAAACTTTGGAATGCCATAGAATTAAATTTAAGAATTAAATGAGACTATAAGAAGAAAAAGAATAAATTTTGTTTATTCGAGAAATTAAGGGAAAAAAACATGTGACTCTTGATTATTGTTGTTGCTTTCAAAAGAGGTGAAATAGGGGAAGGGACCCAAAAGTGAAAGTGGAAGAGTGGGTTGTGAATTGTGATATAACAATGAGACCTTTGATAAGTAGGGCACCACCCTAATCATCATTTTAAGTGCCTTCTAAACTGTCCCAAGAACAAACATTCTTCTTTTGGTAGGCCCTCCTTTTCTTCTGTTTATATTTTTAAATCTCAATTTTCACCTTTGATTTATTTGATGGTTCATATTAGATTAAGGTTATTTGAAGTTAAAAAATTAAAATAAATAAAATTTGGGCTATCTTAAATATAATTTAGGCAATTTGACGTAGATGTTTTCTCCATATATATTTATGAAAAAATGAAGGAAATATGTAGATAAAAATTAGGAAAAATAACTATGAGCATGAGATCCAATAGAAGAAATGTAATCACTAAAAAAAAGGAATGGACATGTTGTCATTTCCAATACTAGAACTTATTATTACATACTGATCACTTGTTATAAAACGTTTTAGTGATGACTACTACGCTTCTTCCTTGGACATATGCAATATGTTTCCTTTGATTATGACAATTGAACTACAAATTTGAATCCAAAGTTTGGTTAATGGATGTCCCCATTTCTTTGAAACTTAACTGATTTTTACTTTATTTAGTTCTTGAATAGCAAGTTAGGTGATTGATATGAGCAACTAGAGAAAGAAATTCTCTGTTTTTTCAAAAAGGAAATGTTCTTTTTTATTAAAAAAGAGGAAAATTAAGGTGCCGGTTGTTGATACATATTCTGTTTGGCAAAAAAAAGTAAACTATGTTTTATTTCCTAATTAGGGCATACATTTGGATTATGAATTTTGTAGGAAAAGATTTAAGAATTGGCCACTAAAAAGAAGATGTTACCTCACTAATTTTTATTGAATTTTATTATTAGACCCTAATTGAAGGATATTTTTTTTAGAAAAATCAGTAAAAAGTCATTGTATAAGAATTTTATTGACAAGAATGACTTAAATTCAAGTATTGATACTTTCTATGTATGAAATCTAGTAGAGTACTAATACTTTCTAGGTCTAAGAATATATTAGGTCTTTCTAGCCAATAAAAATTTTAGAGAATTATTTTCATCCATTTTCACTATTTTTTTTTTGCAGCATTTTGGGATGCTATTTTAAAATTATTTGGAAAAAATTTGAAATTCTAATACAATGTCTATTTATAGGAGCTATTTAACTGATTTTGGGAGAATTAAGGAGAGGAGTTAAATTAGTTAATTTTACTCATTTTCCTAAAATGTCCTTATATAAATTTAAAATGACATAAGTTGCCTTAATTATAAGTGTTTCTAATTTGTCTTATGTTAGACATCCATAACATAATAGTTTAGTATATATGTATATTATTTGCTTTTTATATAGCCATGTGTATACATATAGATCTAATTTCCTTTCCACACGCTTTCTAATTGAAATAATGGTCTTACTATATAAACATATATATGTGTATATATATGTGTATACATATAGATCTATCTACATACATAGAAACACACACACCCATATATCTACACACACATATATACATATATAGACACACACACATGCATACATACATACATACGTACATATATAGACACACACATAGATAGATAGATAGATAGATAGATAGATATATATTGACACACATAAACACATATATACATATATATGTACACACACATATATATAAATACTCCTAATAATAAATATAATTAGGGGTATTATAGGAAAAAATTGACAAAAGTTAAAACTTGCTCTTATAATTAGGACCAAAATCAACTCCAAAATTTGCTCCTATAATTAGGACCGGAAGGAGTATAACTTTAGGATTCTTACTTCTAAAACCAATTAAATAAGGGTTAAGGTGCATCTAACACCTTGAAGTATTTTTCAAGTGCATCCATTATACTAAAGTGTTTTTTTATGTAATTTTGCACTTAACAATTTAGGTAATTTAAGGTGTTGTATAAATTTAAAAAATAATTTAAGTTGTTAGACATACCAAAATAAATAATTTATGATGTTGGACGTACTTAAAAAATATTTTGAAGTGATTGATGCATATAAAAATATATTTTAACGTGCTGAATGCATAACAAAATATTTTAAAGCATTAAATGTACCTGAAAGAATACTTTAGGGTATTAGATGTATTTTATTCCATTAAATAAAATTAATTCATCACAGTCTGCTTTTTTTTAAAAAAAAAAAAATAAAAACATCACAATATTTATTATCTTAATATTAATTATTTTAAAGTATATGCACAAAATATATTTATCAGTTATCATCATTTTTTATTATTTTATTCCATATTTATTTTCTTATCATGTACCAAATTATGATATACAGTAGCTCACGAATTGAAGCTTCATAATAATTTTGTCATATTAAGGCAATTCTTATGTTTGTTTTGTTTTGTTGGACAATCTGAATGTAAGTATATATTTAGTTTAGGTTGATATGGCAATAACCCAATAATATTAATAATAAGGATACCAGCTCAAACCAACCTTTTTGTCCCCTCCTATATTTTTCCTAGGAAAAAAAATATTGTTTCTTCTATTTGATTTTTAGACACTTTTTTCCTTAAATTATTTAATGTAGTACCAACCACTTCAAATTAAAATTAAAATTAAAAGATTTACCATAAAATATACATTCAGTCCTTTAATTTTATACAAAATTTAGTTTGATCTGTTTTTTCAAAAACAATTATTTCTTAGATAACATTTGAGAGTTGGTTTTGGTTCTAATTATAAGACAAAGTTCTAATTTTTCGTCAATTTCTTTCAAAAATACCCCTATTGATACTTTCTCAATAATAATTAAACACAATAATAATTTAATAATGCACTTATATATTTTGGCTTGTAACTCATTAATGCCAAATACACCTCAATTCTACTGTTTTTTAAAATAAAATTAAAATATGACTAGAATGAGTGAAAAGTAAATTTAGAAATGATTTTTTTATCAATTAAACCCAAAAGAATTATGGTGGAATGATGATGTTCAAAGCTAATCTTCTGGACTCAACCATTGTGCATTGCCCAAAGGCTGTATATTTGCTAGGAAGCTTTCTCATTTGTAATTTCCTCAGTTTATAAAATCATAAAGCTTAGTTAAACAAGGGCAATTTAGGGAAAAAAATATAATTAACTAATTTACCTACTATCTTTAATTTCTCCAAAATATGATAAATGTGTCTTATAATTAAAATCGGTTGGAGTATTAAGGAACAAATACATGTGGGTTAAAATGTGGGTTAAAATTAAGACAAAAGCATATAATTATTTCGTACATCATTTTTAAAATTCAAATAAGTTGAATTATGCATTTAACTCAACTTACAATTAAATCAAGGCCATTGACAAAAACATTATTTTAATCAGTATTAATTGCCCCTATGATTGGCTTAAATCTAAAACAAATATTCTAATTAAATCAAAAAAAAAAAAACCAAAATGAACAGGTGAGGAAGAAAAATAAAATATTTCACAATCAATCACTAGACACGTCTTTGTATGAATATATTTGAGAATTGGAAATTTCTATGACATTGCTGTCAGATTAGCAATTTTTTAATTCCCATTTATTTATCTTCTTTTGAAGGTAAAACAAAAATAAATTAATATCTTATAATAAATTATGTTGGGCATACAGCACCACATTCAAAGCATCTTACTAATAATTAAATCACACTAATCTGCAGGCCAATAATGGACCCTTCAATTAAAAAAATAGGTCTACCAATAAATCTTTTGTGAAGCCCTAAAATCTGGATTTTTGCTAACAACCACTAAGAATTTTTTTTTTTTTTAAATGATTAATATAAATTATTAATTTGAGAGTATCTTTCCAAACCTGAACTCCACTACACATCTTATTTTCTTATTCACAAATAATTAAATATAATAAAAGTTGGTGACATTAAAGCTCTTTGATTCATTGGGCCTAGTCAGAATATCACCACTGCCAACCTGGGATTTCAGAAAATAACATCAGCAACAACAAATTATACATTTACCCCTTGTCCTTGGCTCAACTGATAAAGGAGTCGGACACTCTCTCCAAAGGGAGGGGGTTCGATCCTGGAGTTGGTCAAGACGCTGAGGGAGGCATCCTAGCTCCTAGATGCCTAGGTAAACGCCTGAGGGTAATAGACGGCTCGCCCTGTCCAACATCGGTATCACCTAGAAGGAAGGGAGATTTCACCCTGCCCTTGGATCTTGGGTGAACCCAACTCCTTTCCTAAAATTGTTTTAGCAAAAAAACAAAAAAAAAATTATACATTTTCCTCTCAATATTATTAAAATATATTTAACTTATTTTTAAATATTTTTTTATTAAAATTATTTTTATTACAAATCTTACTTGTTATTTCAATGATTTTAATTTAAATTTAAAAACAAAAAAGGTATGACATTCAATAATGAACGGAGAGAAGAAAATTATGTAATATAATTGAAATACATTTGAAAATAGTATATTTTTTATAAAGAAAATATATTCAAAGGATCATATACTTATGCCTTTAAAATAAAAGTTCTAAAACTTTATAACTATTAATGAACATTCAAATTAAATTGGATATAGAACGTTTGATCTACTATCATTAGTTTTTTTTAAAAAAAACACACACACACACATCTAGTCCTAAATATATGATCAAGTTACACTAAAAACTATGTTTTATATTTAGGATCAGAGCTAATATTTGATAATAACTTTCTCAGAATTGAATAATAAATTTTAGAAAATTTACAGTAATTTCATTTTAATGGTTAAAAATGGTTGTAAAAATGATTAATATTTTCCTATTTATATTTTTAGAATTTGGGTTATTAGATGCAATTTCCCTCAAAAATCCAAATTAAAAGGTGTTGATATCAACTTCTTCTAACCTAAACTTCCAACCTCTGGCCCTTGTCCTTTTGAATTTTCTATTCTGCACAGTGAAAAGGCACCGAAGCTTCTGTTTTCGGTGAACCTAAAAGAAAACTTACATAGAACCCAAGAAAATGCCAGAAATTATGGTTGACCACTACTCAAGTTTCAACCAAAATGTCCTAATCATTTTAATTAGACTTTTTGAGTTTTAAAAAGCAGAGAAAATAAAATAAAGGAAAGGGAAAAAAAGAAAGAAAGAACGCACTAGTATTACAGCTGGGTTCAACACAAAGTGAGAATCATACCCACCAGATTATGCAAAGATTAATTGACATGACATTTCTAATGAGATCATTATAATTATGAAGACCCACTAACTTCTTAGTGGGTTGATGATGTGATGTTTGAATTATATAAAGTTAATGCGATTTTTTATATATAAATTTACACAATAATGAATGATATAATAAGATTGCAGCAAAAATGAAAAGGAAAGGAGTAAAAAACCTTTCTTTAATTAGCACTATATCTTACAATTGGTGCTATAACAAGAACGAGCACCAGAGAATACAGAATTGGACCTAAGATTTTACATGAATTGTTATACAAAAAAGGGGAAAAAATTTGAAATGAACCGCCCCAGGAAGAGATTAGGAATCAAAATCATCAGAGAGAATCAGATGAAGGAGAAAACACCATAAGAATAAGAAAGGGTGAAAAAAAGAGGTGGTTTCAATTGAATAGACCTAATGATGATGATCATGGCTTAACTTAACAATGATGATTCATGAGTTTGGTTGAACTAAGTTCTTTTTTCTTGTTTACAGCAGCCTTCCTTCCCTATGTTCCTCTGGGCTTCAATTTCAGGCATAATGAATGTTGATCAGAGCTCAACTTTCATATGGGATATCTGGCTTGAACCTGTGCATCAGAACCCAGAGAGAAGAAAAAGTATGATGATAAGTATCATCATCATCTTGTTGGACCAAATCCAAATGAACAACATCATGTTTCAAATCTGTTTCTCTTTCTGTATATTACCATTAAAGCTTGGAGATTGTGTTGGTGTTTTTCTATTTTCTGTTTGACCAAACCCCATCTGAACAATGGCATGGAGGTCCTCTTCACAAAATGTCATTGGATACTGCAAATCATTTGACAGAAGAAGCAAGTAAACCTCAAGTTACAGTAACAGAACTAACTTACAACAAGTGAGCTTGACATATTTATTCCAACATCAGAAAATTTACCATTTTTTCAAGTTTTTGTGGGAAAAAAAACAGATGGAAAGATAATCAATACCTGAGAAGCACCTTCATTGAAACCATTCAGAGATGGTAACTGGAAGCCAAGGCTTTGACAGAGAGCTGAATCTAAAGATTCCATTGGGTGGGTCACAGTTCCATTAGGGATTGCTGGGTTGGGGCCAAAAAAGGCTGTGGCAGAGGAATCTAAGGGGAATACTGCTGCCTGGTGTGCCAAAGAGTTATTTGATTGAAATATCTGAAATACCCAAAAAGCCAAATAAGCAACATCCCCAATTCAGGAAAAAGAAAAGTTATAAACTTTGTTGATAAAGTAGCCAAACCCCATGATATGCCTAGAGCCCCAAAAAAAAACACTCACATCTTTTGAGATGAGATTGTCAATGCTCACATCAAGCCTGGTGTTCACGGAGGACAATTTCATAGAAAGGAACTGGCAATAAAGAAAAAAGAGAGAGAGAAATTATAATTAACTATGATCATGATTTTAGCAGGGAGGAAAAACAGCTTATTTTGACCAACCAAGCCTTTTTCTACCTCAACTTGACGCTGCAATGACTGTACATAGTTTATGATTTCATCAAGCATAAGAGCTTTTCCAGTGACCTACAAGGAAAGTTTTATACATATAATTTAGTATTGCATGATCAAGGATCAAATTTGAGCACAAAGAAAGCCATAATATGATTTTACTTATTATATGCACGGACCTTGTTGCAACCAGGTACAAGATCTTGCAGAAGCTTCATTCTTTCACTGATTTTCTCCCTTCTTACCTGTTGTTTATTCATAAAATGTCAATAAGAGAGCCTGCAAAATGTTTTTATTTTCTTGCCAATTTTTATTTTCTTGCCAATGTGATTTTTCATGGGGAAACAGTACAATAGTCGCTGATTCTTACTCTTTCAGCAAGACTATGGCTATCTGTAGCTTGACCTCTTCTTGCTCTGACATGAATGTAGTCCTTTGGAGGCTCAGGAGGTTTTGAGTTGTTGCTTTTGCTCTGTTTCTCATCCCCTCCATTGTTGTTACCTCCTTTTGGCTCTTCTTCCCCCTTCACTTGACCATTTTCATGTCCTTCCCCTTCATTTGGCTTGCTTCGTTTTGCACTTGAATCTTCATTAGCTTCAGCAGCCTGAAAATGAAAGAAGAAGAAGAACCCTTTGATTTTAGCAATTTCTAGTCTGAATCAAAAGCACTAAATCCAAAGTTGGTAGGAAATAGGAATCTCTCTTTAATATTTTTGAAGTGTTCAATATTAATAAATTTTCAGTTTAATGTCATAATCAATTGAACTAAATTAAGTCAATATGAGAGAGGGTGACTCTAAAAAATAAAATTTCCTGCAAAAGGAGGAAGCCAAGACAGATTAAGAGGATATATCATCTCTGACTGTGAAGAAAGGTATAAATAAAAGGGGAAAAAAACAGAAGGAATTGAAAAGGTTCTGACAGCAATATATAATTTTACCTTGGGAGGATTTTCTTTGGGTTTTCCCTTAGAAGAAGCTTTTCTCTTTCTGGAATTCATATCAGGAGGGGAAGGTTTAACCCCAGATTCGCCATTTGGGTTTTGCTCAGAGATTGTAGATTCCTCCTGAGAATTCAAAGGAGAATTCTTATTTTCCATTTGAGATCCAAGTGCTTTCAACGATGGACTACTTGAAACTCTAGAAAGCTTGCCATTTTCCATTAATGGACTAGATCTCTGAGTGAAGTCAGCATTATTATTAATCCCAACTTGTTTTGAACTTCTTCCATTAAAGCTCCTACTTCCAAAGCAAGAAAACTTGGCAGCTCTCTCAGCAAAACCAGGATCAGCTGAGAATTCAGCCACACTGGAATTCAAAGCCAATGGTAATTTGTCTTTCATTAATGGAGGAGGAATGTTCAGTTTAGGAGGAGAACTCAAAGGCGTACTGTAACATGAAGTGTTGGTACTGTTATTATTTCCATTCATGTAAGAAGAGATCTCGCCCGTGTTCCCAATAGTGCCCAGTTTCCCAATCAGTTCTCTGATGACGAAATTGTCGTTGGACAAGTTCGAATTGGAAGCTGCCGGAGAAGAAACCATTGAACTCAATGCGGAATCGAACTGAAGAGCGTGATGATGATGATGATTATGATCGATGGTTGACTTTTCCCATGAGGGATTATAGAAACAGTCTTGTTGTTGTTGTTGAGGTTGGTCGGAGGAAACTGGAATATCCACGGCGGCGGAGGAGAGATAATGCCAAGTGGGTAATGAAGGAGAAGAAGACGAAGGAGGCTCGAAGTGAAGAGCTGAAGCATTTAGAAAGAAATCGTTTTCCATGGCGCAGATCGATCGATCTTCAAGAATCTTCCCGAAACAAAAATTAACGAAGGGAATTCAGAAGAAGGCGGTGAAATTAGAAATGGATGTTTTCTGAATTACATTACAGAAACCATAAAGAGAGAGAGAGAGAGAATTGGAAGGATTGTGAGAAATAGAGGCACAGAGAGACTGGAATCGATGAATGAATTCAATTGAGGCTTGGGATGAGAGACAGAGAAATTTGCTGTTTAGTGAACCAAGAAAAAGGTGTGAGGGAGAACGGAGAAGAGAGAAGTGAGAAGAGGAAAGAAGGAAATGCGAAGGCGTTAAATAGACTGATACACACATACACACACAGGTTTCTTTGCCTTTTTCTCTCCTGTTTATCCTTTCAGACAAATTAAAAGTTCAAATTTTTTTTTTTTGCTTAGAGCATCCGATATCCCAGGGCAGACCATCTTTCAGGCACATCAACGGCCTCAGACTAATCCGACCGAGACCGGGTGGCCCCTTTCGGGGGGAAGCCTCTACCACCCACGCATGCTGCATTCCCACGTCTCGAACTCAAGACCCGTGGTTAAGCTAGGACAACCCCTTACCAGTTGACCTAAGCGTTTGGTGGTTAAATTAAAAGTTCAAATTTTTAAGCTGAAAGTCTGAAAGACTGAAGCTAGAAATTTTATTTTGATTTCTATATAAAAAGTCCGTAAAGGGGTTACCATTCGGCGCAGTGACGAGTGCACAATCTCTTATGTGATGAGATTTCAGTCTAAATTTAACATTTTTAATTTATAATTTTTAAATAATAAATTTATTTTTATGAGACGTGATAGTTATAAAATTTTTTTTTATTTTAAATTTTACATATATTAAAATAAAAATTAATTTAAATTAAATCTATATAATTCAAAATCAAACTAACAATGTAAATGGATGATTAGCACAACATGTAACTCAGAATTTATAAAAACACACATTCACAAATTATTAATAATGTGATTCACTTCACACCCTATTTAAGCACAAATTCTAATGTAGTTATTACAATTACTATACAAATTTAAAATAAAAAGTAAAAAAAATTAAAATTAAAAATTGTGTTAAAAAGATATTAAATTTTTCTTCAACTTTAAATTGCTATATTTGTCAATGATTTTACCAAAAAATATTTTATCAATGACTTAAAATTGTAAAAACTTTTTGTGCTCGAACAACAAATTAATTACTTATATTGAAGTTGAAGTAGCAGTATTATTAAGAAACCATAAAGAAAAAAATAGAAATATATAATACCCCATGAGTTGAATTTTTTTAGAGATTAAGAAAATTAAATAAATTACTTAATCATATCATTGTATCTTTGGTTATATATCAGTTTATTAATTAATTAGTTTGAAAAAATATAAAAAATAAAAAATTTAAATTAATTTATTTAACTTCTTTAATTTCTTAAAAAAATTGAATTTATCTTATATTTAGAACGGAGAAAATAATTAATTAGGGGGTAGTCATAGTTATGTGGAAGTTGCCTGTCACCGTGGAATACGGAAGAAGGAAGTAGTGTTGCCGCCGGACCTTGGACGTCAAACCACCAAAGTCGTTCTCTCTCCTCTCTCCTCTCTCCTCTACTGTTTATAACGTGTTTCAGGGTTGATTGTAAAATGAAAATAATTATAAAAAAAAAGTTAAGTTAGTTATAGGTTAATTTCATTAAAATCCCCACATAAATCATTTGCATAAAAAACCGTCATTTAATATGTGTGCAGGGATAACTTAGGAAATAAAATATGTATTCGGTATCCTAAAGTATTTTTTTTATGTGCATCTAAAATCCTGAAGTTTTTTTCTCCAAATGTGTCCATCACTCGAAAATACTTTTTTTTTTTTTTTTTTCAGTTTTATACTTTACAATTTAGATAATTATTAAGGCTCTTGGATACCCCTGAAAAATGAGCATTGGGTTCATTAAAAAAGACAAATTATGGAGTCCAATATCACAAATCTTAAGTTAGACTTGAAAAAGAAATATGAGATTTGCAAATATTTCCAAATAACCAATTTGCCCCTAATAACATTTGAGGAGCTCAGATTATCAATATGTATGATAAAATTGTTAATTGTGATTCTTAAATTGTTATTCTCTAGATATAAGTAATTAGTGATGTCAAACATGTGTGACTTCAAAATATTAGCTACAGGATTATTGGTATTTACTATTTAGGGAGCTCATATTATTAATATATATACTAAAGTTGTTAATTGCTATGCTTAAAAAATTTAGATATAAAGAAGAGTAAATATTTTTTCTGATCCCTGACAAAAAACACGGACCCCATTTTGGTCCATGACAAAAAAAATGTCATTTTTAGTCCGTAAAAAGGACGAATAAGGGTCGATTGGTAGACATTTGATCCCTCACAAATTTCCAAAATGTCCTTTTTAGTCTTATAAAAATGACGAATAATGGTCGATTTTTTTGTCAGCGACCAAAATGGGGTCCGTGCTTTTTGTCAGGGACCAGAAAGGGTATTTACTCTATAAAGAATAACAACCTAAGAATCACAATTAACAATTTCAATAGACATATTGACAATTTAAGCTTATTCTATTTGGGGCATATTGATCATTTAGAAACATTTATCTTTTTTCCTATTTTAACTGAAATTTTCTAGGACTTTCCCTAATAAAAAGGCCATTCTAACTTTTTCTTTTCAACTCTTGATAGTTATCTTTTTCTTGACTTTTGTATTTCAGTAGGATGGATATCTGTTATTGAGATTAGATTTCTTTTTTAATATGCAATTTTTTCAATATTTTTTTTTAAAAAAAAGTGTCAATGGTAAGATTGTCTTTCTTTTAAATTTGTTATCTATTAAAATTAAAAATTATTGAAAATTTAAAAAATAAAAAATAAATCCATACCATCCAAAATCAATGTGGATTATCCTGATTAAGATTAGCACTTTTGATGAGCATGGAATGTGTTCCCATATCTTATATTTAGGATTAAAAAAAAAACTCCTTTAATTTAGGGTACGCGAGATTAAATTTTATTGGTTGAATTTTTTACTTGAAGTTGTATAGTTGATAATTTTTAAATGATATAAATTTTTATTAATTTTATCTTTTAATTTATAAATAGAAACAAAACAAAGAGGCAATTGTCGTAAGAGTGTGCCACGGGAAATGTAGAAAAATGTGGTACAACTTGCAAGACAGTTGACGGTTGGTTTGCAATTTGCTTGAGGATAAAATATACATTGATTCTCCATTTCACACCAATTCGATTCTTAAGAACAATAATCAATAAATTCTAAATCATTCACATTTAATTTAATAATTATTAAAAGTGAAGTTAAACTTAAATAATCCCTATTCCCCCCATTTTATTTATTTATTTATTTCATTTTATCCTATGTATCAAAAAATAACTAATTACAAAGGATAATTAAGGAGATAATTAAAAGTGGGGTTATGATAATGATAAACAATTACTCCCTCCGGTCCTAATTATAGGATATATTTAACCGATTTTGGAGAGATTAAAGAGAGAAGTTAAATTAGTTAATTTTACTCATTTTCCTAAAATGCCCTTATATAAATTTAAAATGACATAAGTAAAAGTGAATTAACAACCCCTACCACATACCTCTCTGATTTAGAATTTTCATTTCCACACGGTTTTTAATTGAAATAATGGTCTTACTATATACACATATGTGTGTGTGTATATCTAAACACTCACACACACACATATATATAGACACGTGTGTGTTTATATATGTACACACACACACATACATATATCTACACACATATATATGAATACACACACACAAATATACATATAGACACACACATATAAACACATACACACAAATATACATATAGGCACACACATATAAACACACACACACACATATATGTATATATATGTACATATATATATATATATTGTGTGTGTGTGTGTGTGTGTGTTTATATATGTACTCACAGATGTGTGTGTGTGTGTCTATGTATATGTGTTTGTGTATATATGTATGTATATTTGTATATAGACACACACATATATACATACACATATATGTAATCATCAAAAATCAAATACACTTGAGAGAATAAAATAGGGATATTTTAGGAAGAAATTTACAAAAATTAGAATATAATGTTGGTATATAATTAGGACCAAAACCAACTCTAAAATATTGTCTTATAATTAGAACCGGAGGGAGTATTATATATCTATCAGCTTAGAGGACCCTACCCCCCACAGACACACACATTTATTTTCTCAAAACACAGGATTCAATTTTTGTTTACTTAAAAAACAATAGGAAGGAAGAAAAAAATCTATTTTAGATCAGCTTATTTTCATCAATTTCATTATAGGTCAGCCCAAAACATTGACCAGCTTTGGTATTTAATAGCTATCATTTCCTGTAAATGCTTCATTGTAACATCCCATTTTCTAAGGCGGATTTTTTTTTTTTTTTCAATCAGAGTAGAGCAATGGAGCGAAAGAATAACTGATCATAACAAAACATGAACCATAGTGTAACATAGTATTGACATTACAGTGATCCTCTTGTTCAAAGGTAAACTCTTGTTCAAAGGTAAACTACGAAAGCAATAATATAACTCGGTGGAAGCCTACTCCTGCCGCTTGCCCTTATCACCGTCCTTGGTCCTCCGGATCCTGAAGCTACAGCTGAGATCCAATTTACCGCATTGGATCTCAGGTAACGGTTAACCTTATGCTAAAATAAAATAGTATACAGACAACAGATAATCATAACATAACAGCAGCATCTCATCAGATAAGTGTGACACAAACAGAACATAAGCACGGAGCAGTATGTAAGGTCCTACACACCAACATTGTGACACAGACAGGACATAAGCACAAAGCAGTATGTAAAGTCCTACACAAACATAGCTTGCACGTTACCCCGTGCCACGATCACGTGTCCTCAGCGCTAGGAAAACTCAAAACGGTATTATCATGTCTATAACCCGTACAAGGCTGTATGTATAACGAAGACCCTGGACAGAGCCTCGGTATATGAACGTATCTATGACGTATATGTATATGAGAAACATAGGATTAGTGTTACAGTACGCGTCCGTACCTCCGTTGACGAACGTAGGTGTTTCTGGCAGAAACAACACGTTTTGACGGAAAATCGTACTTTTGACGGAAAACGGCGGGTTGACAGCGGAATGTCGGCGGCACAACGACAGTACTTGTTCAGAGATATCCTATAGGGATAATATCACATTTATTAGTGATTTGGCATCATAACGGGCATTTTAGGTAAAAATTACCATTTTACCCTTATACCCCTAATCGGTGGAATTTCGCCAGCACTTCGTTATTTTGACTCCCGACTTTCAGAAACTCAATCCCTACTATGTTTTTACCTCGTCAAGCATCTTTCGACGCAATGAGGCCTAAAAACAAGAATAGGAATTTTGTCTCCTACTTCCTAGATTTAACTAACAATCCTACTAAAACTACCGAAGCTTAAGACTAAGTACCGAAAAACTTACTCAGAGCTTCGCTGCAGAATTTCCCCGGCTTTCTCCTTCTCTCTTCCTCTCTCTAAATTTCGGCTAGCTCTAGTGAGAAGTGGTGTGAAGAATGAATGAAGATGAAGGGGGTATTTATAGAAAAATTTGGGGATACAAAGGTCATTTTTCAATTTGATCTAAGCCCTTGGATTCAACTTGCAAGGAAAGGCAAAATCTTGGCTCTTAAAGCCTCTTGGTCGACATGCATGGCTAATGTGGCAGCCAATGCTTGGTTCAAAGTGATGACTCATGGTTGCTTTATGCCCGTACCGATAAAGTTTTCCCGATCGGTGTCCGATTCGCGTAATCTCGGAAAATCTCAAAATTCTGAAATTACAACTTTGAAGACATTTTCTCACTTATTAGAAATTTCAGGGCTAAAATTTTTTTTGATTCCATGCAGGGTTCCAACAGTCAGTCTGAAGTTCCTCGAAAAGCGTGCACGGTTACGGAATTGAATTCCGGAATCATCAACTTCTGGACAAAAATTCACTGATTCCAAATATGTCCAGATAATCATAAACTCATCTCCAAATGTTGAGTTATAATTTATTTTGTTCAAATCCTAATTTTATGACTATCTGCCTATTTCTCAGATTTTCCCTATTTCGTCTTATTACTAACTTCTTCTACCGATCTCAGAATTAACTTCCGGAAAAGACCACTTCAAGATAAAAATCCACTGATCAATATTATATCCTGACTTTAGAAATCATGTTCCTGGTTCTCTAGATAGGATCCGTTTCCTATAGATAATTATTTACTTTTCACTATTTTATTATTTTATAAGAGTTTATTGTTTTTACTCCATCTTATTTCCTTTTCTATTTTTATTATTATTATTTTTTCTTTTATCCTCCCCCCTTGATGTCGGCAGCCCATACATATATATTATATATTTTTATTTTATTTTTAATTAATTATTATTTTAATTATTTTTACATAATTTTTCATAACTTTTTCCCTATTGGTCCATACTTGTATTTAGGCTCAAAAATATCTAATCTCACTTATTTTTCTCAAAATTTCCAATTAAATAGCAAATACATTTATGCTAATTTTTAGCCATTTACCACTAATTTTGGAGTTTTACATAATTATCTTTGAATTTCCCTTTGTTCATGCTTAAGTAATTAGCCAATAATTACTTGATTAACTTCTTACCAATAGTTGATAATTTTCTTGATTAGAACAACTCCATATCTCATAACTCTTGCACTTAACATTTGTGTTTTATCTTCCATGTATTATATTAGAATTTACGGGGCATTTTGGTCATTTCAATACTTTTGAACATTCCTCTTTAATTTTTCCAAGTTCATAACTTATTAAATTACCAAAATTAGAGACAATATATTCTCTCAATTTTAATAATTATTTTACTGCCTTTTAGGATTTTTCACAATTTTCCTAAGTTATTTATGTCTTAGAAGGGCATTTCCGTCATTTGGCATTTTGACACTTAAACTCTCTAATTTCCTACAGAATTCAACTTAGAAACATAGACTATATCAACACAAGTCTTGAGATTATAATTTCACCTATCAGAAATAGCCAATTTATTTATCAAAATGTAATATTTCAGATAAATAAATATGTGGGTATTACATTCATGTAGTGTGTGTGTATATATATATAGTTCATGCTCCATGCCAAGTTATTATAATAAATAAATTGGAGTATTTTTTTAGCATAACCCCTCAAATCTCAAACATAAGTGTAACATCCCATTTTCCAAAAGTAGTATATATATATATATATGGGGTTATCGTTTGTCATGTCACTTGACATAAGGTTATGTCAAGTCACTCCAAAACTATGTCGTTTTGGGATTAGAGGAATTAATGAACTCTCAAAACGACGTAGTTTTGGGTCAGGGGAATTAATGAAGGATCTTTTAGCAAAACTCATATAATAAATTCTAAAACAAAAATACAAAAACACCTTCATTAATTTCCTTAACTCCCAAAACGACGTAGTTTTGGGCTCACTTGACATAATCTTATGTCAAGTGACATGACAAACGATAAACCCTATATATATATATATATATATATATATATATATATATATATATATATATATATATATATCATCAGTATCATTTTAAATAATCGAGTAGAGCATCGGAGCGATTGAGTAACTGATATGTATATATATAAAATGCCGTAAGTCTGGCTGGATACAATAGCAGTACTAAATCGTGTGGTTTAAAAGTATATTACAACAGAAAGAAATCTTCAACCGGATCTTCTACGTGGCCTGCTTGCTTCTCTCCTCCGGACCCTGAAGCTATAGCTGAGATCCAATTTACCACATTGGATCTCAGGTAACGGTTAACCTCATGCTTATAAACGACATATGCGTAACAGATATTTCTAGAATCACAACAATGATCCATATAGGAAAACAATACAGCGTTATCATAACAATAACCCGTAAAAGCGTAATAGTGATCCAAGTATGGTTCCTTGATCACAGTGCATCTAAGTACGGTTCCATAGACACAGTGCATCTAAGTACGGTTCCATAGACACGGTGCATCTAAGTACGGTTCCATAGACACGGTGCATATAGCACTGAATAGAATGGCCAGGTAAGTGTCTATCATGGGGGCCTCACCGACTTTACGGCGACTAAATGGCGCACCCACATAGACTAGCCTTGCCTTCGGCACCAAAACTATTCACACAACATATCATCACATATATGCATTCAAAAATCATCAGAGCTAGTGTTACAGTACGCGAACGTACCTCCGTTGACGATATACGGTACTTCTGGTACGTTTTGACAGAAACTGCACGTTTGACGGAAACAATGGCCGACAATGCACGTCGGACGATGTAACGACAATGAGATCAAGGTTTCGATATCCTATAATGATAATATCACCATTATCAATATTTGACATTATAACGGGCATTTTAGGTAAAAATTACCATTTTGCCCCTATTCCCCTAATCGACGTAATTTCGCCAGAGCTTCGCTACTTTGACTCCCACTTTCCAAAATTTTTCCAGAACTCTGACCCCACCATGATTTTCGAATTTCATATTTAAAATAAAACTAAAGATCTATCTAGCATTCCTATTAAAACTACCGAAAGAACTAAAGACTAAAGACCTAAAAATTACCCAGAGCTTCACTGCAAAATTCTCTGGACTCCTTCCTTATCCAGAGCTCCTCCTTCTCTCTTCTCTCTAGGAAATTTCAACTAGAGAAAGTGGTTTTTGGTGTGAAGAAATCAAAGGGAGAAGCTTGCTATTTATAGAGAAATTTTGGTGCACTATTCACACTTTATCAGACGGATTCTGGACCGTCGGATCGCATTTTTTTGAAAGGCTTCATCTTGGCCCTCCACATACCCCAAAACCGGCCTCCCCCCCTTGGTTGGTGGATTGTCACATCAATTAATGTGATGTGATGCTTTTGCTTTATGCTCTTGTACCGATAAAGTTCCCGATCGGTGTCCAAATCGTGTAATCTCAGAAAATCTCAAAAATCCGAAATAACAACTTGGAAGACCTTTTCTTTCTCATTAGAAATGTCTAAGCTAACCTAATTTTTGATTCCATACAGGGTTTCAACGGTCCTGCTGAAGTTTACAGAAAAGCGTGCCGGTTACGGAATGAAATTCCGGAAGCTACCGCCTATGGACAAGAATGCACCGATTCCAAATATGTCCAGGAAAACTCTCAACTCTTCCCCAGATGTCACAACATGACATTTAGATCCTTAACTTTCAACTTGGCTATCCGGCTTTTTCTCAGGATTTTCCTATTTCGTCTTATTAAGAAAAAGCTCTACCGGCTTCAGAATTAACTTCCAGAAAAGTCTAACAGAAGATAAAAAATCCACTGATCAATATTTTATCTTGACTTTGGAAAACCTATTCCTGATACGCTAGATAGGATCCGTTTCCTATTTGTTCCATTACTATTCACTACATTTAATTATAATATATAATAATAAAACTTTTACAAAAATATCATGACATTATTTTCCATCTTTATCTTCATTTTTTTTTCTTTCTTGGGCAACATTTCGGCTGGACCCTAATTATTATTATTTAATATTTATTTTTTATTTAATTAATTATTTAATTATCTATTTACTTTAATTTTCCCAAAAATTCCACAAAATTACCTAATTGGTCCATTCTTGTATTTAGGCTTAAAAATACCTAAACTCATCCATTTTTCTCAAAAATTTTCAATTAATTAGCAAATATGTTTTTACTAATTTTAAGCCAAAAATCACTAATTTTAGGGTTTTACATAATTATTCATGAATTTCCCTTGCTTATGCTTAAGTAATTAGCCAATAATTACCCAATTACTTTATTATCACTAGTTGATAATTTTCTCAATTAGATTGCCTCATTACCTCCTAACTTTTACACTGACATTTCTGTTTCCATGTCCTCTGCATTATTTTAGGATTTACAAGGGTATTTTAGTCATTTCAATACTTTTTGAGTATTCTTATTCAATTTCTCCAAGTTCATAATTTATTAAATTACCAAAATTAGAGATAATATACTCTCATAATTCACTTGGTCATTTTACTGCCTTTTAGGATTTTTTCATAATTTTCTTAAGTTATTTATGTCCTACAAGGGCATTTTCGTCATTTTGGCACTCTAATTTTCAAGAGATTTTCCCCTACAAATTTGATATCACATATTCACCTATTTCTAATAGGTATTATTTACTCAATATGATACTTATCATAAGTGAGATTTTCAGGGTATTACAATAAGTCACATTTAATTAATTCATACATATAAATAAAAATAATTAAAAATATTAATTTTGTAAAAAAAATTCAAGTGATTTCTTCTTCTTCCCCCCTCCCCAAAAAAATCAAGAAGCTATTTTAATTTCAATATTACTTTTATTAACTACACTAAATATTTATTTTTACTACTTTTCACTATCTTTATTAAACCTATACATTAAAAAAAAATTAATACTCCTTAAAACTAACCAACGCCTTATAAAAAAAGACTTAAAATACATTTTAAAAGACATCCTATAATAGCCACTAAAGGTAATACTCACACTATCTTATACACTTATTGAAATTTTTTCTTTTTACCCTCATTCATTAGAAAAAAGCACAAATGTAGTAAATTTTATAAAAAATTGTACCCGATTAAAATACATGAGAAAATATTTATCAAAATAGGGCATTCAGTAGTGTCACCTGACCTGATGCCACCAATGACGTCAGGGTGTGTGACACCACTGAGGTAGCTAGTGGCTTCTTAATAATTGACGCCACTTAGTGGCATCAATTTATTAATTGACACCACAGGCGTCAATTATTAAGAAGCCACTAGTGGCGTCAATTTCCCTCCCTAGTGACGTTATTTACTCCTTTTATTATTAATTATAAATAATAAAAGAGTAAATAATAATTATAATTAATAATTAAAAGATATTTGGGAGATGTCTATCACCCAGATCTCATTCCATTAGATTTGTAGCAGCACCTTATGCGTACAGGTTTTTGGTACATGTCTCACATGAAGAGACTCCCGGTATGTTTTATTCTTTATGTTAAATTTGAATGCTCAAAATTATATTAAATTTACATATATTTCTCATCTATTTTTTAAACCCTTGATATAAAATTTTCATTAAAATTACAATTTTTTTAAATATACATATTTTTATGAACTATACAAAAAAAAAGTGTAATTTTAACATATTCATAAGGTCTATACAAAAAAAAAAAAAGGAATATGATCTCCCAATATCATCACTTTTGACAAAGTGCATTAATTCTATTCGTTATACTCATGCTATATAATCCTTATTTAAGACTCTCAAACATTAATATTTTATATCCCCTAATAAATTATAATTTAATTATCATTAAAATAAAATCATGTGTTTGTTTGGGTTTTGTTGAACTAATGAATGACTATATAAAACGCAGCCACGCAGGTCGTTATACTCATAATATATATCGCAGGAAAAAAGCATTATATTTTTGTATTCGTTTTACTTTGTTTCTAAGAGTATTTTCCTTCCGATCCTTGCTATAATTCACCAAATGAGGTATAAATTATATTTTTTTTTAATGTTACTCTTAATTTAAAATCTCCTTAATTTCAAATTTTATAACTTTTTGGACGTAATTCATGATATTAAATATGATTTTTTTTTTTTTTCATTTTCAAATAAAGTTAATGACTTAACCGCCTATTCTTAGTTTTGACGAAGTGGCTAGATCGAAGTGCTTTATAATAAAGACTAAAAGGAGTGTGTTTGTGTATATATAAACATTTATGAGATAAAATATTACACTCATCTTGCTTGTCAACCACAACAGGTTAAATTATTTTGAAGGTTTCAAGTTTGTCTGGTAACAACGTTAGTTGAAGACGAAATGAGAAATACCGTATCAATATATATATTTTGCTCAAAGATCGAGATGATTCCTAACTGTTTCTGAATGCTTAAGTTAAGCAAACATATCATATATATAAATATAGTCTTGGTGCATTAAATAACAAAAAAAAACATTTGTTTACCACCTTGGAAGAATGAACAAAGATATTTCTCAAGCAAGATGTGGAGTCTTTCATTAATGATTCATTCATTTCTAAACTTGTGATGTTTGTTGCTTGCAAATTATGCTATTATACCCTAGTTGACCAATCAACTGTTAGATTAGAAATAAAAAGTTCCACTCAACTACTCAAATTTAATTTATATTTCTTACGTATTATTTACATTTATGTTTATGGTTTAATTAAAGGGTAAAGGTACAATTTTACACATGTAGTTTACCCCTGGGACCACCTAGCACCACGAACTTTTTTCTAGAGCAAAAGTACACACGAAGTTACGTTTTAGGAGCGTCCAGCACCACGTGCGTTAGTTGACTGTTAACTTGGATGTAATGCTGACGTGGCGTGACGTGGCGGTTATTTGGACTGACACGCTGACGTGGACGCTGATGGTAAGTAAAAAAAAAAAATTACCATTTTACCCTTAGTTTAAATAAAATTACAATTTTGCCCTTAGTTTTAAATTAAAAAAAAAAACTAAAAATACCCCCTCCCCCGGTGGGCCCCACAACCGGCCACCCCACCGCCGGCGGTGGGGCCCACTGGGGGTAATTTTAGTTTTTTTTAAAAATAAAACTTAGGGCAAAAGGGTAATTTCACCTAAAACTAAGGGCAAAAGTGTGATTTCATCCGCGTTACTGTTCACTTCCATCCAAGTTAACGGTCAACTAACGCCCGTGGTGTTGGGCGCTCCCAAAACGTAACTTCGTGTGTACTTTTGCTTCAGAAAAAAGTTCGTGGTGCTGGGCGCTCCCGGAGGTAAATTACATGTGTAAAATTGCACATTTACCCTTAATTAAAAACAGTAAAACTTCTTACCAAAAAAAAAAAAACAGTAAAACTTACTATATATAAATTTTATATTTTATGTTGATATCATATATATCAGTAACATTAAAAGTTTTATAAAGTTAATATCTCTTTTTTAAGGATTCAAACTACTGCTATAAACTTCTCAAATTATTACTCATCTTTTCTAGATTTATAACATAATTTGGATAATATATATTTTAAATTCATAAATTTTAAAAAGTACGAAAATTATTTTTTAGTATATCTTTAGACGAACTATAATTTTATACTGTATTAACAGATGATGATGATGATGATATATATATATATATATATAACACCAACGACCTCTCAGCAAAAAGAAGATTTAATAATTTGTTTAAAGTACGTATGTGATAGTTGATTTTTTTTTTAGTTACCTCGAGCTAAGTGCATTTGTTTTTTAATCTTGTTCATTGGACTTTCTAGTTTGTTTATTAAGTAATTCATCGTGAATCGAGTTAGGATTATAATCTTAAAACATAAGATAGTTGAGCATGAAAAGCCGAAACCTGCATAATTTGAACCATCCTTTTTAACAAAAATCAAGAATTTGATAAAAACTTATTTAGTTTCAAGAGTTAATGTGCAAATATATCTATGAAATATTTCGTCTAGGGCATCAGATGCTATAAAATTTTCTTTGACATAAAAGTACACATAAAATTTTTGAAATAGTGTAAAGATGTCATGGCCACTAAATGAACTAACGTTGCATCCCAAAAGATGTTATGGCATCTGGTGCCTATGAAGGAATACTTTATAGATATGTGTACACATTAGTCCTAGTTTCAATATAACAATAAAAGTAGGGAAAATTGCATTTAGGTCTCGAGCAAGAGAAAATACGATAAAAATGTTCTTTAAAATCTTAAAATTGCTGGGTAATCCTGTGAGACTTTTTTGCAATATTTTTTATAAGTGAAAAAGACATAAATGCCCACATGGACATGTCAACACAAGCACATATGGACTTATGAAAACATGCTCATAGGCTTGTCAAAGCAGACTCATGGACTTGTCAAAACATGCATATGGATTTGTCAAAACAGACTCATAGACTTGTCAACACATGCATATGAATGGGGGTTGGCACAAGTGGTAAGCGGCTTGTGTCGCTGTAATACCCGGATATTTATCTGGAATATTATAAATAAAAGTTGGATATTTCTGATAAGTGAAATTTCAATCTCCGGTCTTATATAATTATAGTCTATTTTCTAAGTAGAATTTCTGTAGGAAATCAGGGAAATTAAGGGCCAAAGTGCCAAAATGACCAAAATGCCCCTAAGGGACATAAATAACTTAGGAAATTATGGAAAAATACCAAAAGGTAGAAAAGTGACCAAGTAAATTAGGAGAGTATATTATCTCTAATTATTGTAATTTAATAAATTATGAACTTTGAGAAATTGTACAAGAATGTTCAAAAAGTAATAAAAGACCAAAACACCCTTGCAATTATGGATTAATACAATGGGCATGGAAATTCTAGTGTTAAGGCAAAAGTTTGAAGATAAAGGAGTGTCTTAATTAAGAAAATTACCAACAAGTGATAATAGAATAATTAAGTAATATTGGGCTAATTACTTAAGTATAAGCAAAGGAAATTAAGAGATAATTGTGTAAAGCTCAAAAATTAGTGGTAATTGGCTTAAAATTAGTAAAAATGTATTTACTAATTAATTGGAAATTTTTATGAAAAATGGGTGAGTTTAGGTATTTTTAGGCCTAAATACAAGAATGGACCAATTAGAGAATTTTTGGAAAAAAAATAAAAAAAAAATAATTAATTAAATAAAAAATAAATTATTTATTAAAATAATTAAAGGGCCAGCCGATTTTCCAAGGGAAAAGAAAAATAAAAAGAATAAAATGAAAATAGAAACAAGTTGTGCAACTTGCACATTAAAATAATATTAAAATTAATTAAAGCAAAATTGGTGAATAGTAATATTAAAATTAGGAAACGGATCCTATCTAGAGATCTAGGAATAGGAATCCCAAGGTCAAGGTAAAATATTGATCGGTGAGTTTTTACCTTTAAGTGACCTCTTCCTAAGTTAATTAGAGGCCGTTTGTGCATTTTCCTAATAAAACAAAATAGGGAAAAATGCATATAGGCATATTTTTGAAATAAGGAAAATAAATTCTAACTCAACATTTAGGAATGGGTTTGAATTTATTTTGACATATTTGGAGTCAGTGAATTATTTCCAAGAGATTGGTAGTCCCAAAACGAATTCGACACCGGACACGATCGGACACGTTTTCGAGAAAACTTCAACTGGATTGTTGGAGCCCTGTATGGGATCAAAATTTAGGTTAATTTGGACATTTCTAATAAGTGAGGAAATGCTTTCAAAGTTGTAAATCCAGAATTTTGAGATTTCTCCGAAATCACGCGAATCGGTACCGATCGGGAAAATGGTTGAACAAGTTGCAATTAATGGGTTATTACAACTTTGATTTTCCAAACAAAGCCTTAAATTTGCCAAACAAGGCCCTTGTTTTTGCCTATAAATAGATGCCTTCCCCTTGAGAAATTTCACACCTTTTCTTCCTTCTCTTGGCCGAAATTTTTGGTTGAGAAAGAAGAGAAAGGAGCTCTGGGGAATTGTGCGTGAAGCCCTCTGAGAATTGTCCGGAAAGTCTTCAACGGGTAAGTCTTTCGGTCTTTAGTTTTTAGTCTTTAGTTTTTAGTTTAGTAGTTAGTAGAATTGTTAGTTAGGTTTAGGAAGTAGGTGACAAGATTCCTACAAATGTTTTAGAGCCTTGTTTGCGTTGAAAAATATGCGAGAGGTGTAAACATAGTAGGGATCGAGTCGCTGAAAAGTTGAAGCTTTCGCAGTTTTTTTTAAAAATAAGGGTAGAATTTGTTAGAATAGCCTTTAAATTTCAAGTATGATTGGGTATCATATGGGAGGGCTATTTTAGTCATTATTTTCGAAGATCATAATTGCGTCGAAGTTCTGGCGAAATTTCGGGAAGAAAATTTGTCAGAGTAACGAAGTGCTGGCGAAATTCCGCCAATTAGGGGTAGAAGGGCAAAATGGTAATTTTTACCTAAAATACCAGTTACTGATGTCAAATCACTAATGGAAGTGATATTACTCTTATAGGACGTCAGAATCCTAATTTGTTGCCGTTACGTTTGTCCAACGTGCCGTTGTCGGACAAACCGCTTTTTCCGTCGAAAGTACGATTCGCCGAAACATCTACGTACATCAACGAAGGTACGGACGCGTCTTAACACTAATCCTATAGCTCTCATATACATATATGTCATAGATACGTTCATATACCTGGGGCTCTGCTTAGGGTCGTCGTTATACATACAGCCTTGTACGGGTTATAAGACATGATAATACCGCTTTGAGTTTTCCTAGCGCTGAGGACACGTGTTCGTGGCACAGGGTAATGTGCAGGCTATATTTGTGTAGGACTTTACGTACTGCTTTATGCTTATGTCCCGTCTCGTGTCACAATGTTGTTGTGTAGGACCTTACATAATTGCTTCATGCTTATGTTACATCGTGTCACACTTCGATGAGATGTTCTTTGTTATGTCATGAATATCTATTGTCTATATACTGTTTTATTTGAGCGTAAGGTTAATCTGTTACCCGAGATTCAATGCGGTGAATTGAATCTCATTGTAGCTTCGTGATCCGGAGGACCACGGATCGGTGATAGGGAAAGCGGCAGGAGTAGGCTTCCTACGGATTTATCTTATCGCTTTCGTACTTATCTTTTGAACAAGTAGGATCACTGTAATGTCAATACTATATTACACTATGGTTCATAGTTTGTTATGATCAGTTACTCTTTCGCTCCATTGCTCTACTCTGATTGAAAAAAAAAAAATTCCGCTTTTAAAATTGGGATGTTACACTTTATGGTATCAGAGCAAAACTTTCTGGCAAGTATTTAACTATGTTACCACGAACGGTTTGGTGCCGAAGGCAAGGCTAGTCTACGTGGGTGCGCCAATCGATCGCCGTATAAGTCGGTGAGGCCCCATGGTAGACACTTACCCGCCATTCTGTTCGGATAACGGAGTTAGGTTCTTAAGCCTTTTAAACTTTGAGCACGTTTTGAAAAGGAGTGCGATATGACCACAGTGTAATAGGTAGTGATGGACGAAAACAAAAAAATTCATAGATCTTCTATCCCGTAAAAATAGGACGTAACGCTCGTAAATCCGTAGCTCCGAGACGGCGGGACGAAGACGAAAACCCTGATATTTCTGATCCGAAATATGATTTTGACCCGGTGTGCTACCCTAAGTCAATGGCTAGTATGCCCGTAGAACCAGAGAAACCTGTTGGCTCAGATCATTCATCTGATGACAACAACGTGGGATATATGATATAATCACTGGTCATAAACCAGCTGGATGATGTAATATACGTTAGCATGTACATTACATCTAATATGAAAATATATATGACTTGATGCCATGTGTTGTGTTAATGTTCTAACACTTATCCGTTATTTGATATAAAGGAAAAGTTAAAACATGGCCATCATAAGAGGTGCTGGTGCACCAAGAGGTAGGGGCCGAGGCAGAGGCCGAGGTCGAGGCGGGGCTCTCATTGATGCTCTGTTAGCAAGACAACATCAACGGGATGAAGAAGCCCAAAGACAATTGGACGCACGTCAACACGAAGAGGAAGAGCATAACAATGAGGAAAACGAGGGAATGAAGAAGAAGAAGAAGAGGAGGACAATGACAATCAAAGTGAGGAAGACCATGAGGAAAATGCTGAGGAATCCGATAGATCACAATCACCTCCACGACGAGGAAGAAAGGATAAGAATACCCAGATTGGGTTAATCGGTTTGTAAGTCAAGCCGCCAACTTTTCGAGGAAAGCTGGATTTGGCGGAGGATTGGTGAAGAGACTAGAGAAAGTATTCGGGGTGATTGATCGCCCGAGAATCGCAAAGCCCAACTAGCGATTTACCAACTTGAAGGAGATGCCGACCGTTGGTGGGAAGTCACGGCGAAACCCTACGCACCAATGACTCGTCCCGTGACATGGGGAAATTTCGGAGAAATTTCATGAGCAATATTTCCCTCCTTCAAAGAAAATGAACAAGGAGTCGGAATTTCTCCATATCCGACAAGGACAGGAGGAATCTTTCGACGATTACTACGCCCGGTTCACCAACTCCGTCCCGATACTCAAGACATCTTCGAAGGGGCAACGATGAAAGCGAGATGGTGAATATACTAATTCACGGGTTAAAATATGAAATTGGTGAAAGGCTCATGTCCCAATGATTCCGTAACTTGACAAGCGCAAAGGAAACTTGTCGGATGACCGAGCGCAACCTCGCAGGATTTCGAGATCAAGGAACTTCAACAACAATAATGCTGGTCGAGGTGGATCCAACCGCGATAACTATTCACAAAAGAGGAAGGCGCCCTGGAGTAATCCCCGTGGTGGAAACAAAAGGCCGTACCAAGGCGGGCAAAGTAACTATCCCAGCAGTAGGGATCACAAACATGCCCCAAATGCAAGAAGCATCACCCAGCGTGAACCGTGAAGGGAAGTAGTATCTACACCACTGGGTGTAAAATCTTTAGCTTTTGACGCATGTATGAATTGTACTGCTAACGTGGATGGACGAGTTTCTAAAGTGGACCTTATCCGTCTACCTCTTCACGGCATCGATGTCATACTCGGTCTAAATTGGCTGACGGCCAACGGTGCGATGATCGACTGTGGCAAGAAGAAGATATCATTTCCGGAGAAAAGTTGAAGTGAGCTCGAACTTTCTCTCCGCTAGAGAAGCCGATCGGTGCGTGAAGCAAGGATGCCATGCCTACATGGTATTCTTTTCACCAAAGCAGAGCCGATCTTTCACTCCAGGATATCCCCGTGGTGAATGATTTTCCCGATGTATTCCGGAGGATCTCACGAGTTACCTCCTATCCGAGAAGTGGAGTTCAATATTGATTTGATGCCCGGCACAGGTCAATATCAAAGGCGCCGTATCGTATGGCTCCTAACGAGATGCGGGAGTTGAAGAAGCAAATAGAAGAGCTTTTGAAGAAGGGGTTCATTCGACCCAGTGTATCACCGTGGGAGCCCTGGTGCTATTTGTAAAGAAGAAAGATGGAAGCTTCCGACTCGCATTGACTACCGTGAATTGAACAAAGTAACGGTCAAAAACAAGTACCCACTTCCCTGATTGATGATCTTTTGGATCGCTTATCCGGTTCCACTGTCTTCTCCAAAATTGATCTGCGTTCGGGATATCATCGGTTGCGAGTTAAAGATGGTGATATTTCCAAGACAACTTTCGGACCAGTGTACGGGCATTATGAATTTCTTGTGATGCCCTTCGGATTAACAAATGCACTGCGGTATTCATGGATTACATGAACCGTATCTTCCGACAACACCTAGACCGGTTTGTGGTGGTGTTTATTGATGACATTCTCATCTATTCCAAGAGCAAAGAAGAGCACGAAGAACATCTGCGAAAGGTGTTGAGCATACTCGGGGAGAAGCAACTCTATGCTAAACCGAGCAAATGCGAATTTTGGCCGCCTAAGTGAAATTTCGGGCCATGTTATATCTAGCGACGGAGTTGCGGTTGATCCAAGCAAGGTAGATGCGCTTCTTACGGGTGGAAACGGCCAGAGACTGTGACGGAGATCCGTAGTTTTCTTGGTCTGGCGGGATACTACCGCAGATTCATACGGGATTTCTCGCGTCTAGCCCTTCCATTGACAAAGCTTACGAGGAAGAATCAACCCTTTGTATTGGGAGATGACTGTGAGGAGAGCTTTCAGAAACTGAGAGAGAGATTGACTACAACACCGGTGTTAATCATCCCGCATCCGATGAAAAGTATGTTGTTTACAGTGATGCCGGTGGGCAAGGGTTGGGATGTGTCCCGATGCAACAGGCGAGTGGTGGCTTATGCCTCTCGTCACCGAAGCCTCACGAGTTGAACTATCCTACACACGATCTAGAGCCGCGGCTATCGTGTTCGCTTTGAAGATATGGAGGCATTACTTGTACGGTGTAACCGTAGAAGTGTATTGTGATCACAAAAGTTTGAAATACTTGTTCGATCAACGAGAACTCAACATGAGACAACGTCGTTGGATGGAGCCGATTAAAGACTACACCACGGAGATCAAGTATCATCCGGGTAAAGCAAACGTCGTTGCTTGATGCCCTTAGTCGGAAGACGGTGCAGTGGCATATATGATGATACAAGAGCAGAAATTACCGGAAGATTTCGAGATCCGAATCTATCCAATCAAGTCTGCATGGGTCTGCACGCACCAACTGATGCCTATCTTGCAACTCTTCTTGTTAGTCAAGGGGAGTATGATCTGAGAGATGAAGTTGAGAAAGCTCAGCAGCAAGATGATTGGGCTATCGAGATTCGTGAGAAGATCTCTCGAGGTGAGACCCAAGACCATGACCTATCACTTAGTGGTTTGGTCGTGTACAAGAAGCGAATCTATGTACCGCCGCTTGATGAATTAAGGCGGAAGATAATGGATGAGGCTCACAAGAGTAAATACACTCGCATCCGTGCATGGTCAAGATGTACCAGAGTATGAAGTCCGAACTTTGGTGGCCCTAATGAAGAAAGACGTTACAGTACGTGGCCAAGTGCTTGACACGTCGAAAGTGAAGATTGAACACCGTCGACCCCCGGTCTTTTGCAAGGACTAGAGCCGCCGAATGGAAATGGGAGAACATAACCATGGATTTTGTGGTAGGTCTGCCCAAAATCAAGAATCATGATACAATTTGGGTAGTTGTTGACAGATTAACCAAGTCAGCACACTTTATTCCCATCAGTATCCACTATTCTCCGGAACGATTGGCAGAGATTTACATCAAGGAGATAGTAAGGTTACACGGTGTCCCTAAGAGCATTGTCTCTGATCGGGATACGCGTTTCAAATCTCGTTTCTGGCAAGCGTTACATGAAGGTATGGGGACTAAGCTGAGGTTCAGTTCGGCTTATCACCCTCAAACTGACTGTCAATCCGAGAGGACGATTCGACACTTTGGAGGATATGCCGCGAGCATGTGCCCTTGATTTCAAAGGAAGTTGGGATCAACATTTTTCGCTAGCAGAGTTTGCATATAACAAAAGTTACCATGCTAGTATACAAATGGCCCCGTTCGAGGCATTGTATGGGCGGAAGTGTCAATCACCATTATGCCGGATGATTCATCTGAAAAGCAATTACTTGGGCCGGATATGCTTGAACAAACCTCTGAGCAGATCGCATTGATCAAGAAGAGACTCCTAGCCGCACATAGTAGACGAAGAGCTATGCGGACAAAAGGAGGAGACCCTTGACGTTCTATGTCGGCGACCATGTATTCCTAAAGTTATCTCCAATGGCGGTGTCGGCGAACGCTTAAGAGGAAGAAACTGAGTCCACGATACGTAGAACCCTTTGAGATTTTGGCTAAGCGCGGAGAAGTAGCTTATCAGATAGCTTTACCCCCGAACCTGAGTAATCTCCACGACGTTTTCCACGTGTCACAACTGAAGAAATACCAGCCAGACCGAGGTCATGTCATTGAGTACGAAGACGTTGAAGTACGACATGATAATACCTTCATGGTTGAGCCAGAACAGATCATTGATCATAAGGAGAAACGGCTCGAAATAAGACTATTCGATAGTGAAGGTGGTCTGGAAGGGTTTAACACCCGAAGAGGCAACTTGGGAAACCGAGAGTGACATGAAGGAGAAGTACCCAGAGTTCATGGCCCGAAGTTTAGTTAGTATAGATTAAATTTCGAGGGCGAAATTTTGTTTGGGGGGGAGAAATGTAATACCCGGATATTTATCTGGAATATTATAAATAAAAGTTGGATATTTCTGATAAGTGAAATTTCAATCTCCGGTCTTGTATAATTATAGTCTATTTTCTAAGTAGAATTTCTGTAGGAAATCAGGGAAATTAAGGGCCAAAGTGCCAAAATGACCAAAATGCCCCTAAGGGACATAAATAACTTAGGAAATTATGGAAAAATACCAAAAGGTAGAAAAGTGACCAAGTAAATTAGGAGAGTATATTATCTCTAATTATTGTAATTTAATAAATTATGAACTTTGAGAAATTGTACAAGAATGTTCAAAAAGTAATAAAGACCAAAACACCCTTGCAATTATGGATTAATACAATGGGCATGGAAATTCTAGTGTTAAGGCAAAAGTTTGAAGATAAAGGAGTGTCTTAATTAAGAAAATTACCAACAAGTGATAATAGAATAATTAAGTAATATTGGGCTAATTACTTAAGTATAAGCAAAGGAAATTAAGAGATAATTGTGTAAAGCTCAAAAATTAGTGGTAATTGGCTTAAAATTAGTAAAAATATATTTACTAATTAATTGGAAATTTTTATGAAAAATGGGTGAGTTTAGGTATTTTTAGGCCTAAATACAAGAATGGACCAATTAGAGAATTTTGTGGAATTTTTGGAAAAAAATAAATAAATAAATAATTAATTAAATAAAAAATAAATTATTTATTAAAATAATTAAAGGGCCAGCCGATTTTCCAAGGGAAAAGAAAAATAAAAAGAATAAAATGAAAATAGAAACAAGTTGTGCAACTTGCACATTAAAATAATATTAAAATTAATTAAAGCAAAATTGGTGAATAGTAATATTAAAATTAGGAAACGGATCCTATCTAGAGATCTAGGAATAGGAATCCCAAGGTCAAGGTAAAATATTGATCAGTGAGTTTTTACCTTTAAGTGACCTCTTCCGCCTAATAAAACAAAATAGGGAAAAATGCATATAGGCATATTTTTGGAAATAAGGAAAATAAATTCTAACTCAACATTTAGGAATGAGTTTGAATTTATTTTGACATATTTGGAGTCGGTGAATTATTTCCAAGAGATTGGTAGTCCCGAAAACGAATTCCGACACCGGACACGATCGGACACGTTTTTCGAGAAAACTTCAACTGGACTGTTGGAGCCCTGTATGGGATCAAAATTTAGGTTAATTTGGACATTTCTATAAAGTGAGGAAATGCTTTCAAAGTTGTAAATCCAGAATTTTGAGATTTCTCCGAAATCACGCGAATCGGGTACCGATCGGGGAAAATGGTTGAACAAGTTGCAATTAATGGGTTATTACAACTTTGTTTTTCCAAACAAAGCCTTAAATTTGCCAAACAAGGCCCTTGTTTTTGCCTATAAATAGATGCCTTCCCCTTGAGAAATTTCACACATTTTCTTCCTTCTCTTGGCCGAAATTTTTGGTTGAGAAAGAAGAGAAAGGAGCTCTGGGGGAATTGTGCAAAAAGCCCTCAGAGAATTGTCCTAAAGTCTTCAACGGGTAAGTCTTTCGGTCTTTAGTTTTTAGTCTTTAGTTTTTAGTTTAGTAGTTAGTAGAATTGTTAGTTAGGTTTAGGAAGTAGGTGACAAGATTCCTACAAATGTTTTAGAGCCTTGTTTGCGTTGAAAAATATGCAGAGGTGTAAACATAGTAGGGATCGAGTCATTGAAAAGTTGAAGCTTTCGCAGTTTTTTTTAAAAGTAAGGGTAGAATTTGTTAGAATAGCCTTTAAATTTCAAGTATGATTGGGTATCATATGGGAGGGCTATTTTAGTCATTATTTTCGAAGATCATAATTGCGTCGAAGTTCTGGCGAAATTTCGGGAAGAAAATTTGTCAGAGTAACGAAGTGCTGGCGAAATTCCGCCAATTAGGGGTAGAAGGGCAAAATGGTAATTTATACCTAAAATATCAGTTACAGTGTCAAATCACTAATGGAAGTGATATTACTCTTATAGGACGTCAGGAATCCTAATTTGTTGCCGTTACGCTGTCCAACGTGCCGTGTCGGACAAACCGCTTTTTCCGTCGAAAGTACGCTTTCCGCCGAAACATCTACGTACATCAACGAAGGTACGGACGCGCATCGTAACACTAATCCTATAGCTCTCATATACATATATGTCATAGATACGTTCATATACCGGGGCTCTGCTTAGGGTCGTCGTTATACATACAGCCTTGTACGGGTTATAAGACATGATAATGCCGCTTTGAGTTTTCCTAGCGCTGAGGACACGTGTTCGTGGCACAGGGTAATGTGCGAGCTATATTTGTGTAGGACTTTACATACCGCTTTATGCTTATGTCCCGTCTCGTGTCACAATGTTGTTGTGTAGGACCTTACATAATTGCTTCATGCTTATGTTCTCGTCGTGTCACACTTCGATGAGATGTTCTTTGTTATGTCATGAATATCTATTGTCTATATACTGTTTTATTTGAGCGTAAGGTTAACATTACCCGAGATTCAATGCGGTGAATTGAATCTCACTGTAGCTTCGAGGATCCTGGAGGACCACGGATCGGTGATAGGGGAAAGCAAGCAGAGTAGGCTTCCGGCTGGATTTATCTTATCGCTTTCTGTACTTATCTTTTGAACAAGTAGGATCACTGTAATGTCAATACTATATTACACTATGGTTCATAGTTTGTTATGATCAGTTACTCTTTCGCTCCATTGCTCTACTCTGATTGAAAAAAAAAAATTCCGCTTTTAAAATTGGGATGTTACAGTCGCTTAAGCAAGGTCTCAAGTTCGAGCCTTGTAAATGCAGAAAAACCCCGCTGGGAGACTCTCCCACCATAGCCAGGTACGTGACGCGGGTCGGATCTGAATTAGTCAGAGCGAAGCTCTGGATACCAGATGAGCAACAACAAAAAAACACAGGCACATGGGGGCATTTGTGTCTTTTCACATATGAAAAATATTTCAAAAAAGTCTCATGGGACTTGACCGCAATTTTAAGATTTCAATGGACCATTTTATCATATTTTCCCTTATTCGAGACTTTTTAGGTGTAATTTTCCCATAAAAGTAACCATGTGCATGCATGTACTACCTTTTATCTTAGATATAAAAATCAACTAGTAACTACTACATCAACACTTAAAAAAACACTATCATCCTTTTTAGATGTGTCACAAAAACTCCTTTCACCATATGCCAACTCTTACTTTAGATTTAACTATTCTTAATTACAACTCTCAATTAAATGAAATACATTATTAAAATAATGGAAGTACTTAATACATTAGACATACCTTCTTTTGTTTCCTATATAATTTGGACTATTATACAACTAGTCTCCCAAAATTCTCTTACAAAGTACAAAATTCTATACCAATCAGTTGAGAGAATGAAAGAAAATTCTATATCCTTCAAATAAGATCGAATCTTTTGGATAAATTTTTTTTACACAGCCTCAATCGCAGCTATATTATTTATTAATGTATTGAAAGCAAGTAGCTATTAAAAAATATATGTTTAGTTTGCTTTACTTGCATGAAAATGTCATAATCAAACAAATAAAATAATGAAGTGATGGCGTGAGTGATGTAGCTATATATATATATATAGATAGATATATGAATGATGTGATGAGAGAGAGGAAGAAATTAAAGCTAATAAGTGGGTATGAAGAGGGCAAAGTTAGAGATATAGGATAGTTTTAGGGTTTGGTGTTTGGTGTTTTTATAATAAAAAATGTCAAGTTTTGGTGTAAAAGTGACACAAAATTGAGGGGTTCATGAACTGAATCATGATCGATCCTCGTGAGATGCTTCCTATTTTACAATTCCTTTTGTCCCACTTTTACAACTTGCGTCCATTTTCATTTGACCTACCCCGTTCTCTCTCTCTCTCTCTCTCTATATATATATATATATATATATGAGAAAGAGAGAAACACGTATAAAGAATACCAAAATATGAGAAGCCTAGCTAAAATGTCCCACGAAATGACTTAATTCATATAAAGTTTTTTAGGAGTTATTTAAAAATTAAGGTTTTTTTTTTTTTTTTTGTAAAATGGCTTAGTTACCCTCAAAAGAATTAGTTGGCATTGTTGTTATTTAATTTGATAAGTTAAAGTTTTGTTACTTGTTAAACTATTGTTGTCGTTGGTATCTATATACCAAGAAATTTCACAGAAATTAATCGTCATTGTTTAGTTATTGTTGTCATTTGATAAGTTAAACTTACTAGTAATTACTAATGTTCCCAATTCATTTTTTTCAAGTTAAGGATATTAAGGTGATTTTTCTACCAAATTTAAGACTTGTAGATTTGGGGGATTTTTCTATTTATATCTATGTGTGTGTGTCTTCCTTAATTGTGAGGAATATGCAAAATAGATAATTTACAAATTTCTAAAATATCATAATCATTTTTTAACATTTAAATCTATTGACATGTGTTAGAAGGATTACATATATTGAATAATAAGAAAATTGTGCAAGCTCAGTGAAGTGGTTTTGCTCCTTCAATATTTCGAGATAGGTTATAAATATATATAATGTTAATAAAATGAGTTTCATGTTGGAAAACTTTTTGAGTTAGTGTATGCGAAGCTAATTTAATTTAATTTATTCATATTATATAAATGGACGTAAAGTATTACACGTATGCCGATTCTTTTGATGTACTACGTACTTTACGATTTCGTGTATATTAAATTAAATTTGCAATTAAATATTTCGTCAAACTTTGAAAAATAAAAGCGGAACACGATCACAACTAGTTGTGCCTCTCAACTTGAAAGAGTTTGGTAAGAAAAAAGCAGCCATTTCATGCATTTGGATATATATATATATATATTCCTAATGGTTTATTTTAGGAAAATAGGGTTAGCATGTCCAGCCACTATTACATAAACTTCCATATAGGACACTTAATAAATAAGGGTTACATTGAATAAACGTCATATATGTCGAGATAGAGGTTACACCAGAATACATAACACTAAAATTTAGCAGTTAAATATGCACATCATCACATATTGAGAGGAGAAATTTCCCAAAACAAAAATATAATAGCTGTAATTATTAACAGTAATGTATTTATTTAGTGACAAAAATAAAAGTTCTTACAAAATAACTAAGGTGTAACACTTTTAAACGATTTGTCCTCATAACTTTATATCATAAAAAATAAATACATAACGGTTATAATAATTAACCATAAAGTGTGATTTCTAAATTCTTGTTTTGCCACTGTAGGTCTTGTCTTGCTCCACTACCAACAGTAATCATAAGATTAGATATTATATTGTAATCTCGATTAGTGACCTTGAGCATCAACTAGCAAGCTCTCATTATTTAATATTATTTTCTTATTACTATCAATATCAGTGTCTTATATAATAAATATTAATTGTAAAACTAAATAATAATAAAAATAAAGCCAATACATTAATGTTATTAATAAATAACTATTCTACATGCCCTCAATATATTAAGGTTTAGAACCGTTATATATCTGCGTCAAGCATATATATCATGTTCATGTATGACGGTTTGGAATTATCATGTATGGTTGATAATAACTGTCATATATGTGTGTGTACGCGCGCACACAATTTTGTAATAATGTAACATTGGTTTACATATTATGATAATTACTATAAAGTTTTAAGGAAATAATTTAATCACTCAAAAATTTGATAACAATTGAGGAATGTGCCATAAAAAGTTCCATTACCACAAATAACAAGAAGTTTATGCTGTTGCTCTTTTTTCATTGGGTCATTTTTATTATTAAATATTTTTCTCGAGAACTGTTTAAAATGTAATTGAACTTATCGAATACAACCATAATGGGGTGAGAGTTTATAAAACGAGTTGATCCTTTATCGCGTCCCTCTCATATTATAACTTATAAACTCTTACTGCATTTTAATATCATTTGTCTTATTTACTACCTTTATCCACCACCCTTTTTATCTTTACTGTCTTATTTATAATATTAAAATATAAAAAATATTATTTAATTTATGTTATATTCGTGCGTATATATTAGCACTTCTAAATTAATTTCCTTGGGTTTTAATGATTATACAAGTGTATCTATATATATAACTATAAGTGTGTGTACACACACACATATGTATAAGTATGTATATGTGTGCTAAATGGAAACATCTCAGGGATGGCCAAGTTTTACATAAAAATACTTCTAAAAATTATTAAAAAAAAACTTTAAAACTTGGTCTTTTTAGGTCCTAATTAATCTTTTAAAATTGAGTCAGCCCTTATTCTAAACTATTTAAAATCATAAATTTTATACACTCAGCAAGTTGATTTACTATTTTAACAATGATGCTTAATTAAGTTAAAACTAAAAGATTGCGTCGTCCAATATGCAAATAAGGTTACGGTGGGATCTAGTTGGTGATGAGAGGTCAAAAGGAAATAATTTTGTTCAAATTAACATAATTAAAATAAATTATAGAAGTTAAATTTTCACTTAATTTATTGCTAAAAGACTGTGTTATTTCATTATTTCAAAAAAAAAAAAAAATCTAGAAAATTAATCGACATCGTTTTTCTCATTTAATATTTTTTTTTAGTTTTGTTTTTGGATTCCTGCAAGTAGGGTTTTAAATAAGCAACATTTTAAAATGGGCAATGATTGGAGTGAGCTTAAGGAAAAGTATGCTGTTTGCAGGCGATAATTACAATAAAATAACAATTACAAGTCAAATCATGAATTTAAAAAATTAATGGCGGTTAATTAAAATTTACCAAAAATAAAAACGGTGAGCGAATAGTCAATGATTGCCTGAAACTCTGAACTTGGCGGTTAACCCGGCCTTTGTCGGATTCACACATCTTGCCGACTTATTATACTTTGTTTATCATCATTCAATGATCGTTTCTATAAAATAATGATAACAATAATAAAACCACCAACATATTATTTGTATTTTCTTAGTTTTTATAGGAAGCTGTGATAAGCTTTCCTGCGTGCATGGGAAATCTATAATGGTACCTTCCTATATATTCATTGTATTTTCATTTTTAGTAAACGATTCGGTTCTGGGGACTTATCAGGATCAAGACATACATATCCATTGTATTTAATTATTTTTTATGCACAAAAGTTTATTCGAGTTGGGTCTCGAGTATTTGATAGGGTTAATGTATATTTCTGGGCTTATAGAACGCTTACAATTTACAAAGGTAAATATAAACCACTTATCATCAACAAGCAAGATTCTCGTATCAGTAGCGGGAGCTCATAACCTTGTAAGTAATGAACTTTTTACCATCTCGACCAACCTCTATTAGTTCTCTTATGATTAATTATATGCTTCCCCACAGACGTAAACAAACTTTAAGTTTTGTTTTGAATTAATCTCAATAGGCTATTAATTACATGTATAATGTGAAGCCATTATTCGTATTAGTAATTTACTATAAAAAAAACACCGGATTACTGACAGAAATTACCCACAGAATTCAGTCGGTAATTAGATTTCTGATGGAAAACATCTGTCGCAAAAAAAAACTATGGCTAAAGACATTACCCACGGAATTCTGTGGTAATTTCAATTACCGATAGAATTTTTTATGTCAATAATTCCGTCCTTGATCCGAAGTTTTTTTTAGTGATTGTCAACTAGCTATTAATTATATTTATAATGTATAACCATTATTCTTATTAGTAATTGTTAAATTTAGATATTTTAGTTGTGATTTATTGTTACCCTTTTCAGTTTATCAATTTCAATTATGCATATTATATTGTTCATAGAAAAAAAAAAGTTATCTTATCTGGGGAGGACTACTGAATCATACAAGTTTATTAATAACGAGATAAAATGATATATAAAAGGGAAAATCCATTTCAGGGCCCTTTTAGGACTGACAATCCCAAAAAAGGCCCTAAGATTCTGATTTCAGAATTTTTGGTGAGTTGTCAACGGGGCTGATATAGTTGTTAACAGGTAGATTTTAACAATTAAATCAGTCCCGTTAACAACACTTTGCTACTAATTATATCAACCCCGTTGACAACTATATCAGTACCCCGTTAACAATTATAAAGATTCTGAAAATCCCAGAAAAGGCACTGGGACCTTTTTTGGGATTGTCAGCCTTAAAAGGGCCCTAAAAATGATTTTCCCTATATAAAAAGGCTTTAGCAACTAACACACTCCTTCCGAATTAAAATATAAGCACGGATCAAGAAATATTGATTAAGTCATTTACTGTATTTTAAATGGATAAAATAAACATATTTTACACATTAAATAATCTAATTGGAAATTTATAAAATTATTTTTCAGAAATGCTTTTATTATCGGTCTCCCCTCTTCTCTCCTCTCTCTGATCTCTCTCTCCTTCATTTCCTTTAAAACTCAATTAATTTATTAGTACTTTAATTTGTAATAAGGGGTAAAAGTAGTTGTGAGACAACGCAAAGCACAAGTCTTTGCCTGCATCAACCATACCTCCTCCATGCCCAATAGCTCAGAATATGAAGCCAGTTCAAAATTGATAAAAGAAGCTGACTCGAGGTAATACATCAGCCATTAATACCGACATGCACCCATTAGAATCAAGTAATGATAAGGTACTCGTTCTCTCGTTCTCTTTTAAGTAAGTTCTCAGTTCAAGACTATGAATGAAGTAGGTGGCTTTGGTAGCTCTTCCATTCTACCAGGGAGACTGACTTGGGGCGAATCCAGATTAGTCTGATTCCAATAAATCCTCCGGTTAAAAAGAGGCAAGCCAAGATACCGAACGCACGAGAAAAAAAAAATTCATCGGCCATAAATATATATGGCACTACCCATCTCATGTCTATCATTTCCCTGCAGCTTCATTCCATGGATATGCATTCGACTTCTTTTTGGCAAAAAACTCACGAAACCTTACCAAAGGTTCAAAACTAGAAGCTTCCATATGTAATATATATTATTACCTCTGTTCTAAATGTAAAACCTAGTTGATTTTTTAGAGAGATTAAAGAAACTAAATAAGTTAGTTAATCATGTTATATCATGTGTATGATTAAATTATATATCAATTTATAAGTCAAATAAATTAATTAAAAAACGATAAATATAAATACTTTAAAGTAAGTTAATTAATTTCCTTAATCTTGTAAAAAACTTGGCCTCATATTTAAGTACAAAATCAAGAACCAACAGAGGTTAGCACAAGTGGTAAGCGGCATTGTGTCGCTTAAGTAAAGTCTCAAGTTCGAGCCTTGTGAATGTAAAAAAGCCCCGCTAGGAGACTCACTCACCATAGCTAGATGTGCGACCCGGGTCGGATCTGGATTAGTCAGGGCAAAGCTCTGGATATCGGATCAACAAAAAAAAAAAAAGGTACAAAATCAAAATTATCCTACCTATAGTATATATATTGGCCTTTCTAGAACCTGAGAAAAGCAGACAGGGCCTAATTAATTACAGGATATATTTAATTATTCATATACAATACCATATATAATAGATAATAAATAAATAAAAGTATATATGACTATATGTTTATAAAATCTTATTTATACTTAGCTTGATGACTAGATGTTTTCAAGATTTATTGAAACGAGGGTCAAATCATGCATGCGGTGGTTGCCCAAACTTCAACATACGATTTGATCTGATCAACATATAGATCACTTGCAGACATACTACGTACTATTCACAGAGTTGAAGTTCTTGATTTCTATTATTATTGCCATACATCTGCTCCTTCGAAGAAACCAATTTCCAACAAGCAAGCTACTGAGTGGTCAATACACCGACTTTAGGGTTGATATATGGTTTAAATTGGAACAATATGGGATCAAATTGGTCATTATTAAAATAATATGTGCAATTTAAACATAATGGGCCTTTTGGGTTGGCGGTAGAAGCGGTGGCTTTAAAGCTATCTGACTTTTAAAAAAAGCTCGTTAGGAAAAAAAATTAAGTTATAGATAATGATTTGTGTTTGGATTGATGGTGGTAGAAGTGGCAGGGCCCACGTCAAAAAACTGAGAGCGTTTTGGAAAAAGCTGGATTCTGGAGCTTTTTTCTTAATGGGCTTTTTAAACTTTTTTGACTTAAAGTTAAGTGAACTTAACGCGCAACCCAAACACACCACGATGAGCTTTTTCTCCAAAGTCCATTAACTCTACCGCTGACGCTCCTAACGCTCACACCAAACAGGCCCATTAACTGTATAAAGAGTAATATTTAAATATGAAAAGCAGCCATGAGAAAATAGAATATTCACTAATAAATTTACACAAAATCCAACAAAAAAGAGTTACTAAAGTATAAATATAATGGGCTGCTAATTTTTTAAACTCAAAATAATGTCGTATTAGGCTTATGAAAAAAATAAATCTAATAAGATCAGGCAGTCCAAAACTCTTAATCGGACCCTTCAAGAATCTGGTTGGTTGATCTGAGCGGTTCAACCATATTCTACTTTTCTTGCCTTGCCAAAAAGTAATTAAGAAAACACAAAGCAAAGTTTGTCAATAATCAACACACACTCATGTTAATCCTAACACTTTCTATGTCCCTGTTTATAAACCTTCATTTAAAAAATACGCATAACATATAAAAATCTATGCATTAGTAGTACAACCATAAAATTCAATAACTTTTCAAATTTTTCCTTATTTAATATACACTATATCATTGAGAATAAAGTTTACAAAATAATAAATGAAGAGAAAAATGTATATTCATATACAAAATTTAATGACGTGACTTATTAATAGGACAAAAAATTCTAATTTCTCTGCCTTATAAGTAGGACCAGATGAGTGTTAATTATATCTATAAATTTTAATGAAGACTTATAAATAAAGACATAGGATGTCTGAGTATTTTTAGAATAACATTTTTATTTCATTTTATATGTATTTTAAAAAGACAAAATTAAACCAGCATTTTACTAACTTTTCTTATTACTTACACCATTATTTATGAATAACGTGAAAAATGTTTCAATGCATTGAATTAAATTAAACATAAATTAAATTAGGTAAGGTGGTTAATATTTTATTATATTAATCACATTTTTTAATTTGTGATTTAAAATTTTAAAAGACTTAATACTTTGAAACGAAGCAAAATATGCTTAGGCCACGCATATATTCAAGTAATTAGTATGTACAAATGATTCATGCATGCTCTGATGATATGATTTTTGACATGCAGGGTTGCAGAGGCCAATTCTGGTGTGATTTGAGAAGAAAGAGGAGAAAACGATATATAGAAATGTAATACCCTAAAAATCACACTTAGGGTAAATATCAAAAATTGGGAAATATACCTATTAAAAATAGGTGAATATGAGGTCTCAAACACCTTGTATTGAATTTACCTTGTTGTTAGGGTAATTTCTCTTGAAATTGGATAATTTGCAAATAGGTCCCTAAAACAGTTGAAAATTTGCAAATAGGCCCCTAAACACATTATGGGTTATAAATACCCTGTGAAAGCCATAAAAGAAGCAAGTAAAAATCTATTTGAAATAGGGAAGGATATTGTCCCTAATTTAGGTAATTTATTAAGTTACAAACTTGGAGAAATTGTAGAAGAATACTCAAAAAGTAAGGAAATGACCGTAATACCCCCGTAAATGCTAAGATAATGCAGGAGACATGAAAGCAAAAATGTCAATACAAAAGTTATGAGGTAATGAGGCATCCTAAGTAAGAAAATTATCAACTATTGATAAGGAAGTAATTAGGAAATTATTGGCTAATTACTTAAGCTTAAGCAGAGGAAATTCATGAATAATTATGTAAAGCTCAAAAATTAGTGGAAAGTGGTTGAAAATTAGTAAAAGTATATTTACTAATTAATTGGAAATTTTGAGAAAAATAGTTGAGTTTAGGTATTTTTAAGCCTAAATGCAAGAATGGACCAATGGGAAAATTCTGTAAAAATTATGTAAAAATAATTATTTAATTAATTAAATAATTAATCAAAATAAAAAAAACGAAATTAAAAAAAAGGGCAGAAAAAAAAAAGAATAAAAAAGAATAAAAATAGATAACTTAGTTGGTAAGTTTGTATTATTATTATATTATATAATTAATTAAAGTTATATTATTTTATAATATAATTAATTGTAGTGAATAGTAATGGAATAAATAGGAAACGGACCCTCTCTAGAGATCTAGGAATGAGATTTCCAAAGTCAGGGTAAAATATTGATCAGTGGAATTTTATCTTCCGTTAGACTCTTACGAGACGAAATAGGGAAATTCTGAGAAAATGCCAGATAGCCAAGAGGACGAAAAGGTTATGTTGTCACATTTGGAAAAGAATTGGGAATTTTCATGGACATATTTGGAATCAGTGAATTTTTCTCTAGAGATTGATGATTTCGAAAACGAGTTTCGTAACCTAGGACCGTCACGGACACGTTTTCGAGGAACTTGGATCGACAGTTGGAGCCCTATATGGAACCAAAATTTAGGTTAACTTGGACATTTCTAGTAAGTGAGAACTTGTCTTCAAAGTTGTAAATCCAGAATTTTGAGATTCCTCCGAGATTACGCGATTCGAGCACCGATCGGGAACTTATCGGTAGGAAACTTCTCAAACAAGTAGATGACATCACCACCATGACATCATGGCTTTAAATGATGATGTCAGCTGCCAAGTGGCCCGGTGAGGATCGTGACATGTGGCAAAGTGCGATCCGGCAGCCGATATCCGATATGAAAAAGTAGTGAATAGTGTCACATTTTCTTCTATAAATAGCCAAGTTTCCTCTTCATTTCTCACACCATTTTGAAGAGCAAAACCGATTCTAGAGAGAGGATTTTAGAGAGAGAAGCTCTGGGAAAAATTACAACGAAGCTCTGGGTAAGTTTTCCGGTACCGAGCTTTTAGTTTTTAAGTACTAGTCTTTACTTCCGTAGTGAGATTTAGTAAGTAGGGAGTGAGATTTCTACTATTGTTTTTAGGCCTCATTGCATTGAAAGATGCCTGAAGAGGTAAAAACTTGGTAGGGATTGAATTCTGAAAAGTGGAAGTTAAAGTAGCGAAGTCTTTGGCGAAATTCCGCCGATTAGGGGGTCAGGGGAAAAATAGTCATTTTGACTAAAAATGTCCATCGTAATGATAGATCCTTAACAAGTACGTTGTTATATTGATAGGACATCCCTGAATACGTTTTGACTTACTGTCGAACCGCTGTCTGACGTGCTGGTTTCCGTTTTCCGTCAGAAGTACGGTTTTCCGTATAACGTGCTGGAATAACATCAACGAAGGTACGTTCGCGTACTGTAACACTAACTCTGATGTTTATTGTATGCATATATGTGATATGTGTATTGTATGTGATAGATGATGACTTTATGTCTGTGGTATGTTTATATATTGTTGGGGTATGTACGTTCGCGTACTGTAACACTAATCTGATGTTTATGATATGCATGTATGTGCTAGGTGTATTGTATGTGATAGCTTATAGCTCTGTGGTATGTCTATGTGCTGTTTATATGTTCATGTTTGCTATGGGCGATATATCTGCATGCTTTTGGGCGATATATGTATACATGCTATTGGGCGATATATGTATGCATGCTTTTGGGCGATGAGTGCACATATACTGTTGTTGATATGATTGTATGTGGTCCATATGTTGTGTCTGTAAATATGAGGTTAACCGTTACCTGAGATCCGGTGCGGATCTCAGCCCTTAATATAGCATCAGGCTCCCGAGGACCGAGGAGAGAGACAAGCAGCTCACGTAGATGTTCTAGTGAAGACTTCCTTTCGATGTTTCGCGGAAGTCTTTCCTTTGTTATTATCTGTTTTTGAAATACTCGATTCTTATCGTAGTTGTAACCAAATTTGACTTACGGCAGTTTATAAATATATATCAGATACTTTTCCGCTCAAATGCTCTACTCTGATGATTTTAAATGGAAAAAATTTTATACTGCTTTTGAAAGTTGGGGTGTTACAAGAAAGGTGGAAAATCATTAAAATTTTCAAAATATCATGCTATATTGTTTTTAAATATTTTATAAAAAATAGTCTTACCCTCCAACTCAAATTATAAGGTACTCCCTTCCATTTTTATTACGAGGTATTTTTTTAGAAGAGAATGATGGTTTTTTTTTAAAAAAAAAAAAACAATTATAAGTAACTAAGTAGGATATTAATTTAATTTTTAATATTATCCTTATTTATAGTCATTAATAATGAGACGAAATGTAATACAAATTTAAAGAGTTTTTATTTTTTTATTTAATCAATTTTTTATTTAAAAATGAATAAAATACTAAAATTGAAATTTATTCTATTTTAAGATGACGATGTTAATGACTTAACCACATCTCTTTAATTAATTCAATGTGGTGGCAAATTAAACATGTCTTATAATAAGGATTTATAACAAGAAGAAGCCTAGTTTTTAGATTTGTCATGTCCTTAATTATAAGTCTCCTTATAAAATTCCCAAGTTTAATTAAACATTCTTTTAAAAAAAAATACTCTTATAAAGAATCAAAATTACATCTCTTGCTTAACAATAATGCACTTTTTAATGATAATAACTGAAAGAAAAGAGGAAAAAAAATTACTCATCATCAATTAAAATTAGGGGCATATAACCAATAAACTGTTGGTTGAGATGATAAATAGTTTCACCCTGTAAAGAGAAGATTATAAGTTTGAATCCTGAAAATCGCACTATTATATAATCAATTAAACTCTTCTTGCCGATTATATCTTTCTTATACTATTGTTTCTACTACGTACATCTCATATATATGTGGTGTAATACCCGAATAAATAAAATGACTATTTTTGATAAGTGAATGTGTGGTCTCAGTCCCTGTGTTATATGTATCTTATTTCCTAAGGAAAAATCTCTCGGAAATTAGGAAAAAATAATAATGTTCCAAAATGACTAAAATGCCCTTGTAGAGCATAAAATGGCCTAGAAACATTATGATAAATTCTAAAGGGCAGTGAAATAATTAATAAAAATTATAAGGAATATTGTCCTTAATTTAGACAATTTAATAAATTATAACCTTGGAAAAATGAAAGGAGAAAAATCAAAAAGTATTGTGAGGGCCATAATTGACCCCATGATTTTTAATATTTTATGTAAAGCATAAAATACCAATGTAAGTCCAATAGTTGTGAGATAATGATTAATTCTAAATAAGAAAATTGGCAATAATTAGTGAGGGATTAGTTAAATAATTATTGGCTAATTATTTAAACTCATACCAGGGAATATTCAAGGTAAATTATGAGAAACCATTTAATTAAATATTAATTGATAAAATTAGCATAAAATATATTTTCTAATTATTGGGAAAAGATTAAGAAAAATAAATGAGGTTAAGGGTATGAAAATCTCTAATCCTAAAAGGTTACTAATCTCATGATTAGAGCACTAATTAAACTTGTAAATTAAATTAGATAAATTAAATAATTGCTAATGGTTAAGATGTAATCTTGGAAAGTAAAATCAAAGGTTTAGAATTATTCTAGTAATTTTTAAAGCCTAAATCCATGTAATTAGAAATGGACCAATAGGAAAATTTGGTGAATTATATAATATAATTAAAATATATATAATATTAATTAAATAATAAAACAAAAAAATAAAACAAAAAGGTCCAGAAGTATTGACCGAAAATATGGACTCAAAGTAGATAAGAATTTGAAGAAGAAAAAATATCTAGATATTATGTGCAAGTTGGATTATTATATTAATATAATTTATGAAAAAGCAAATAGGATAAATGATCACCGATAGAAATTAAATCCTATCTAGAAAACCATGAACAAAGTTTCTAAAGTCAGGAAATATTATGAACAAGTATAATTTTATCTCGGAGTAGGCTGTCTCCGAAGTCATTTCCGTAACCGGCAGAATGCTTAGGGAATAAGACGAAAAGGAAGAAAGACAGATAGTAGAAAGGAGAAACAATGGAAAATAAATCATAACTCAATATCTGGGGATGAGTTGATACACATCTGGACATTTTATGAATCAGTGAATTTTTGTCCAGAAATTGACGTTACCCGAAGCGATTTCCGTAACCGAAGACGATTATCCGAAATCTTCGGCGAAATAGGAGATGCCCTGAATGGGATCAAAAATTTAGTTAACCCAAGTATTTTGAAAGAGGAAGAAGAGATCTTCTGTAATACCCTAAGAATCTGTATTATAAATTGGTGAAATAATATCTATTAAAAATAGGTGAACATGTGGTCTCAAAGAATATGTTAAATTTATCTTATTTTCTAAGGGAAAATTTCTTGGAACTTAGAGAATTTAAGTGCCAAAGTGCCAAATGACCAAAATGCCCCCGTAAATGTTATTAAAATGCATGGGGCATAGAATACTAATGTCAATACACAAGTTATGAGATAAGGAGTAATTCTAATTGAGAAAATTATCAACTATCGATAAGGAAGTAATTAGGTATTTATTGGCTAATTACTTAAGCATAAGCAAAGGAAATTCATGAATAATTATGTAAAACCCTAAAATTAGTGGTTTTTGGCTTAAAATTAGTAAAAATATATTTGCTAATTAATTGGAAATTTTTGAGAAAAATAGATGAGTTTAGGTATTTTTAAGCCTAAATACAAGAATGAGCCAATTAGGGATTTTTGAGAAAATTTAATAAATAAATCATTAAATAATTAATTAAATAAAAAATAAATATTTATTAAATAATAAATAGGGCCAGCCGAAATTTGCCCAAGAAAAAGAGGGAAAAAAATGAAGATAAGAACAAGAGTAAAGTATCATGATATTTTTGCAAAGTTTTAATATTATATAATATAATTAAATATGGTGAATAGTAATGGAATAAATAGGAAACGGATCCTATCGAGAGAACTAGGAATGGGAATTTCAAAGTCAAGGTAAAATATTGATCAGTGGATTTTTACCTTCTGTTAGACTTTTCCGGAAGTCAATTCCGAGGCCGGTAGAGCATTTTCCTAATAAGACGAAATAGAGAAATTCTGAGAAAAAGCCGGATAGCCAAGTTGAAACTTAAGGATCTAAATGTCATGATGCGACATCTGGGGAAGAGTTGAGAGTTTTCCTGGACATATTTGGAATCAGTGCATTCATGTCCATAGGCGGTAGCTTCCGGAATTTCGTTCCGTAACCGGCACGCTTTTCCGTAAACTTCAGCAGGACCGTTGAAACCCTGTATGGAATCAAAAATTAGGAATCAAAAATTAGGTTAGCTTAGACATTTCTAACGAGAAAGAAAAGGTCTTCCAAAATGCCCTCACAAAAACTCTATAAATAGCAAGCTCCTCCCTTTGCATTCTTCACACCAAAAATCACTTCTCTAGTTGAAATTTCCTAGAGAGAAGAGAGAAGGAGGAGCTCTGGAGAGGGAAGGAGTCCGGGGAATTTTGCAGCGAAGCTCTGGGTAATTTTTCCGGTCTTTAGTCTTTAGTTCTTTCGGTAGTTTTAGTAGGAATGCTAGATAGATCTTTAGTTTTATTTTAAATATCAAATTCGAAAATCATGGTGGGGTCAGAGTTCTGGCAAAATTTTGGAAAGTCGTAGTCAAAGTAGCGAAGCTCTGGCGAAATTACGCCGATTAGGGGAATAGGGGCAAAATGGTAATTTTTACCTAAAATGCCCGTTATAATGTCAAATATTGATAATGGTGATATTATCATTATAGGATATCGAAACCTTGATCTGCTTGTCGTTACGCCGTCCGACGTGCATTGTCGACCAACTATTTCCGTCAAACGTGCAGTTTCCGTCAAAACGTACCAGAAGTACCGTATATCGTCAACGGAGGTACGTTCGCGTACTGTAACACTGACTCTGATGTTTATAGTATGCAAATATGTGATGATATGATGTGTGGATAATTTGGTGCCGAAGGAAAGGCTAGTCTACGTAGGTGTGCCAACCAGTCATCGTTAACCTCGGTGAGGCCCCTATGGTAGACACTTACCTGGCCATTCTATTCGGTGCTATATGCACCGTGCCTATGGAATTGTACTTAGGTTTACCATATGTGATGATACAACCCGGATAGAGGCTCTGTTTAGGGTCACCGACTCGGATGGAGGCTCTGTCTAGGGTCACCGACTCGGATAGGGATTCTATTAGGGTCACCGATTATACATTCACGGATAGAGATTCTATTTAGGGTCACCGATTATACATTCACGGATAGAGATTCTATTTAGGGTCACCGATTATACATTCACGGATAGAGACTCGTTAAGGGTTACCGATTATACCTACCGCTCTATGTTTATGTGTTGTCATTATTGTTCATGAATATCTCGTCATCCGTATACTGTTGTATTTGAGCATGAGGTTAACCGTTACCTGAGATCCAATGCGCTAAATTGGATCTCAGCTATAGCTTCAGGGTCCGGAGGACCGAGGGCCGAGGAGAGAAGCAAGCAGGCCACGTAGAAGATCCGGTTGAAGATTTCTTGATTGAAGATTTCTTTCTGTTGTATTATACTTTTGAACAACACGGTTTTTGTACCGCTTTTGTATCCAGCCAGACTTACGACATTTTATATATTCATATCAGTTACTCAATCGCTCCGGTGCTCTACTCTGATGAAAAAAAAAATTTATACTGCTTTTGAAAAGTTGGGATGTTACATCTTCAGGGCTATGTTCTCGGATTTTTGAGATTTTGTAAGATTACGCGATTAGGACACCGAACAGGGAACTTATCGGTAGGAAACTTCTCAAGCAAGTTGATGACATCATTGGCATGACATCATGGCCTTGAATGATGATGTAAGGAGGTGAGTTGGATGGCCAAGATTGTGCCATCTCAAGGAAGTGCGATCCGACGGTCAAGAATCCGTCTGATAAAGCATGAATAGTACACTGAATTGCCTATAAATAGGCCTTTGCTCCCGTTTGAATTCTCACACCAAAAACCACTAGCTCAATTCGAAATTGGAGCAGCAAGGAGGAGGAAGGAGTCCGGGGAAATTTGTAGCGAAGCTCTGAGTAAGTTCTTCGGTCCTTAGTCTTAAGCTTCGGTAGTTCTTTCGGTAGTTAGAGTAGAAATGCTAGTTTGATCTTTAATCTTCCAAGTATGATTATATATCATGTTTTAGGGGTAATTAAGGTATTAATTTCAAAAATCATGTTGGAGTTAGAGATATGGCAAAATTTTGGAAGATTAGGGTCAAAGTAGCAAAGCTCTGGCGAAATTTCGCCGATAAGTCAAACTAGGGGCAAAATGGTAATTTGTACCTAAAATGCCTGTTATGATGTTAGATATTGATAAACGTGATATTATCCTTATAGGATATCTGTGATCACCTACCGCTGTCGAACCGCTGTCTGACGTGCTGTTTTCCGTTTTCCGTCAAAAGTACAGTTTTCCGTCAAACATACTAGAATACCGTCAACGAAGGTACGGACGCGTACTGTAACAATGACACTGATGTTTATATGCTTATATATGTTGTGGATGGTTTCATAAAGCCATGAACGAGACTCTGTCCTGGACATGCACTGTGGCTAAGGTAGACTTAGATCACTATTTACAGCTTTACGGGTTATAGTCATGATAACACCGTTATGTTTTCCTAGCGCTGAGGACACGACCGTACATCGTGACACAGGGTATAAGTGCAGACCAGTGATAACTTTGCATGTTAGTGTAGTTGTTATCAATTGATCATACGATGTACTGTATGGATCTATGCTGTAATACTAGAGATATCTGTTGTACATGTATTGTTTATATAAGCATGAGGTTAGCCGTTACCTGAGGTCCAATGGGCATTGGACCTCAGCTCTTATATAGCTTCAGGGTTTGGAGACTCGCGGACGGAAGATGAGCGTAAGTTGAATAGTAGCACGTGTGAAGAACGCGTAAAAAATCGATCGAGGATATCTAAGATTTGAACAGATAATGTAATGTTCATAATGAACAGGCAGCTACGCCACTGTATTATGTTGTATCAGTTACTCAATACTCTTTTTGTTCCAATGCTCTACTCTGATATATGAAAAAAAAAATTATACTGTTTTTGAAAATGAGATGTTACATGTGGTAGAGAGTATACATTTTTAATATACGCCAAAAATAATATTTTACATTAATGAGTGATAGATGTTGATAAGCATATCGTCTTCCTTTTTCGCCTCTTCTTTATTTTAATATCTTATCTCCATCTTTAAATATGATCACAAGATTATACGCATATATCTCACATAAATATAATATCATGTTCTTGCTCTTTAATGCCGTATATGTATGATCTAGTCTATAGATAAATATAATACTTCTTCAGTCTTAATTATAGGAACAATTTACAATACAAAAGTGTTCTTATAATTAGGACCGAGGGAGTAATAAAAAATGTTTCCTGAAAAACGATAGTTTCAAAAAAAAAAAAAAACAGAGAGAGAGAGAACTCAGACCATTATTTCTGAATTGCTCGTATCAAATAATTACACACACAGTTTCATCTCTATCCAAAATCTATAAAATATGTCCCACGTAACTAACAGACACTGCGCGCGCGCACTCACATATAGACACAATCAGTACACATTTGCATGAATGTATATTATTCTCATTTTCTTTTATTATTTGATATTATTAGTCATGACATTTAGAATGACGTGAACAGAAACCAAATGAAAAAACAAAACAAAAAACAAACCAGAGACATATTAATTAAGATTTCAACTACTTTTAGCTTTTTAATGAAAAGAATATGACATTTGGTGAGCTTTATATATATATCCTCATTTAGAAAAAGGTGACAATATTTAAATTTAAATTAGTTAACAATGATTTTATAATATCTGGTGCAAGCTGCTGTTTGGAAGTACGCTAAAAAAAAAATACAAAATGCAATCCAAAAATAATACAGCCTCGTACAAAAACTTTATTTATTCACTGCCAATTTAATGTGTCAACTTAATGAAACATTGCATTTTAAGTAGCACATAAACTTGGACCAATCATTTATAATCCGATCGAGTCTAAAAAAAATACTACATCGGGTCCTAATTATAAAACATAGTTGATTTTGTTTGGAGAGATTAAGAAAGTTAAATAAGTTACTTAATCATTTTATATGTTGTGTATTTTTAGATTATATATTAGTTTATCAGTCAAACTAATTACTTTGAAGAAAAAAAATAAAAAATAAAATACTCTAAAATAATTTAATTAGCTTCCTTAATTTTTCCAAAAAAATCAATTATATTTTATAATTAAGACCAGAGGGAGTATTAAATAATAAAAAAAATGTATAATTGTAAAAAGAGAGAACCACACACACACATTCATGATTCATGAGCGTATCTTTGATATCTTTATCGTGTGATATATATTCATTCATGTGAATCTCAAGCAATCACATTCGAACGCAATTTAATAACTTATCCTTTATTCATCACCTTCCACCATTTTAATTGCAACATCGATCAACATCTCATTATCATTCATATCCAATTCCAATTCACTAGGAACAATCCAAAACCATGCATCTCTCTTTTTCAAAATTTTTATCGAATAAAACCTCCAATGCTGTCGTAAATATATATAATACTCCCTCCGGTCCTAATTATAAGACCTAGTTGACTTTTTTGGAGAGATTAAGGAAGCTAATTAAATTACTTTAGAATATTTTTTTTTTCTTTAAATTATTTAATTTGACTGATAAACTAATATATAATTTAAGTATACAACATATGAAATGATTAAGTAACTTATTTAGTTTCCTTAATTTCTTCAAAAAAAAAAGTCAACTAGATTTTATAATTAAGACCGGAGGTAGTAGATTCATAAAAACATAAAGTACATCTCACGAATTTGACAAGTGATAGAATTAGAGAACAAACAAAAGGATTTTTATATATATATATATATGCCTGAATGTTACTAATGTCCTAAATATAAGATCTAATTAATATTTTTGGAAATATAAAAATTTATTAAATTACTTTAAAGTAATTATATATACCATTTTTTCTCTAAATTATTTTTCTTAACCTATAAACTAATACATAATTTTAATAATGCATAACATATAATATTATTATATAATTTATTTAACTTTATTAATCTATAATAAAAAAAAAATCAACTAAATTTTATATTTAAGACCAGAGGGAGTACATTATATATATTGTCTTTGAATAAAGACTTCGTCTCTTATTACTATTACTATTTATGTTATACGACTACTAAATTTAATTTGATTCAAATAATGTTCCAAAACACTCTTAAAAATATTTTTTACGTGAGTCGTATAAAAAAACATAAAAACTTGTAATTTCTAAATCATTTGTTTCTACATCTACCCATCCCTGAGATATTTTAATGTAATAACATTGAAGATCCAAGGTTACAAGTTGCGTTAATAATTTATATACTCCCTCCGGTCCTAATTATAAGACAACATTTGAGAGTTGGTTTTGGTTCTAATTATAGGACAACATTATAATAATTGTCAATTTTTTTTCCTAAAATACCCCTATTTTATTCTCTCAAGTGTGTTTCATTTTTTGTGAGTATATGCATGTTGACGCGTTTACTCTTCTAGTCAACGAAACTTTTAGATATATGTGTGTGTGTATCTATATATGTATATATGTGTGTGTCTACACACAAATATTTATAGACACTATAGACACACACACATATATGTGTGTGTCTACACACATATTTTTTGTGTGTGTGTACACACAAATATATGTGTGTGTGTCTACACATACATATTTTATGTGTGTGTGCACACAAATATATATAGTCACACATACACACACATATACATACATATATATACATATATATATATATATATGTATATATATGTATGTATATATATGTATGTATATGTGGGTGTGTGAACTGTGTGTACATATATGTATATTTGTGTGTTTGTCAATATGTGTGTGTACAAATATAAGCATACACACATATATACATGTATATATCTTTGTGTGTGTGTGTTTATATGCGTGTGGGGGTGTGTGTGCCTATATGTGTCTGTCGATATATGTACACACACACACATACACAGTGGCGGACCCACATTAGTGCCAATGTGGGCAAGTGCAAACACAAAATATATATAATTTGAAAGAAATTTGTAACAATATGTATAGGTGGTACAGATGGTAAAAACTCAAATCCCAGGCTCTTACTCACAGGTTGACGGTTCGAGCTCCCAAAGTTCATTTTACCTTTTTTTTTTTTTCCATTTCCATTGCCCTCTCTCGTCACCTACTTTTTCCCCCAAATTTCCATCGCTCTCTACCTCATCCGCGTCGCTCAGGCTGCTCTCTCTCTCACATTGCCCATCTCACAATTTCTCCAAAATTGTCCTTGAGTGGAAAGTTACGTGCAGAGGAAGACAACGGCGGAGCCTAGAGCTACTGGGATTTTTTGGAGTGTTGTGAAGGACATTACAAGGTACTATTCGTTATCAATGAAGGACCAAACTCTTGCTATTTATATAGGTAATCTTATTGACAGAACTTACACTGGGATTTACCATGTTGATATCCTCGTTCATTTTTATTCTTCTAAAATTAAACCCAATGATTATGAATCGCATTCTGGAAATTTAGCATTTTGGAATAGTTTCCCAGCATATTTGGTCTTATCCATCTCTCGAAATCTTCCATTAAATGATGGGTTGTGGTTTGAAATCGTAAATTCCACTGATACTGCTACAAAGGGATTCAGGATTCCTCAGAATGCTTATAGGGCTGTGTTGGAGGTTTATGTTTCATTTCATGAGTTTTGGTGTAATACCCCTGATTAATAATAGAAATAATAATAATAATAAATTAAATAATAATAATATATAGTAAAATCTAGAAATTAATAATGTTTGTATTGTTAATTTATTAATTGGTAATAATTAAAGAGCCAAGCTCATAGCTAATGTAACATCCCATTTTCAAAAAGCATTATAATTTTTTTTCCATATATCAGAGTAGAGCATCGGAGCAAATCAAATGTTGAGTAACTGGTACAACAATAACAGTGGCGTAAACGCCTGTTCATAAAGAACATTACATTATCTGTTCAAATCTTTAGATGTCCTCGATCGGTTCTTTGCACGTTTTTCATATGTGCTGCTTACATAGCTTACGCTCATCCTCCGTCCTCGAGTCTCCGGACCCTGAAGCTATAATAAGAGCTGAGGTCCAATGCCCATCGGACCTCAGGTAATGTAATACCCTAAAAATATGTATTATAATTTAGTAATATTATACCTATAAAAAATAGGTGAATATGAGATATCAAATATTAAGTAATAATTAGCTTATTTTCTAAGGAAAAATCTCTAGGAAATTAGAGAGTTTAAGGGCCAAAGTGCCAAAATGACGAAAATGCCCCTAAGGGACATAAATAACTTAGAAAAATTATGAAAAATCCTAAAAGGCGGTAAAATGACCCGGTGAATTAGGAGAATATATTATCTCTAATTATGGTAATTTAATAAATTATGAACTTGGAGAAATTGTATAAATGTCCAAAAAGTCGTAAAAAGACCATAATACCCTTGTAATTTGTAAAAATGCAAGAGGCATGAAAATACTAATGTTAATATAAGAATATGAAGGCAATGAGGTATTGTAATTTAGGAAATTATCAACAAGTGATAAAAGAGTAATTAAGTAATATTGGGCTAATTACTTAAGCATAAGTAAATGAAATTCATGAATAATTATGTAAAACCCTAAAAATGGTGGTTTTTGGTTTAAAATTAGTAAGAATGTAATTACTAATTAATGGGATATTTTTTAGAAAAATGGATGAGTTTAGGTATTTTTAAGCCTAAATGCAAGAATAGACCAATAGGAAAATTTTGTAAAAACTATGTAAAAATAATTATTTAATTAATTAAATAATTAATCAAATAATAAAAAAAACAAAATAAAAAAAAAAGGCAGAAAAAAAAGAAAAAGAAATGAAAAATAATTTGTGCAACTTGCAAATATTTTAATAATATAATTAATTAAAGTAAAAATGATGAATAATAATTTAGAAATTAGGAAACGGATCCTATCTGGAGATCTAGGAATGGGATTTCCAATGTCAGGGTAGAATATTGATCAGTGGAATTTTATCTTCCATTAGACTCTTGCGGAAGTAAATTCTGAAGCCGTTTGTACATTTTCCTAATAAAACAAAATAGGGAAAAATGCATATAGGCTGTAATACCCGGATATTTATCTGGAATATTATAAATAAAAGTTGGATATTTCTGATAAGTGAAATTTCAATCTCCGGTCTTGTATAAATACAGTCAATTTTCTAAGTAGAATTTCTGTAAGAAATTAGGGAGTTTGAGGGCCAAAGTGCCAAAATGACCAAAATGCCCCTAGAAAGGGTAATTAACTTAGAAAATTTATGGAAAAATCCTAAAAGACAGTTAAATGACCAAGTGAGTTAGGAGAGTATATAATCTTTAATTATTGTAATTTTATAAATTATGAAATTGGAGAAATTGTTGGAAAATACTCAAAAAGAAGTAAAGACCAAAATACCCTTGTAATTATGGAATAATGCAAGAGGTATGAAAATACTAATGTTAATACAAGAGTATGAAGGTAATGAGGCTTTGTAATTAAGAAAATTATCAACAAGTGATAATGAAGTAATTAAGTAATATTGGGCTAATTACTTAAGCATAAGCAAAGGAAATTCAGTAATAATTATGTGAAGCTCAAAAATTATTGGAAATTAGTGGAATATTAGTAAAAATGTATTTACTAATTAATTGGAAATTTTATGAAAAATCATTGAGTTTAGGTATTTTTAGGCCTAAATACAAGAATGGACCAATTAGATAATTTTGTGGAAATTTTTGGAAAATTAAATAAATAAATCATTAAATAATTAATTAAATAAAAATAAATATTTATTAAAATAATTAAAGGGCCAACCGAAATTTTGGGCCAAATAAAAAGAAAAAATAAAAAAAATGAAATAGGAACAACTTGTGCAACTTGCATATTAAAATAATAATATAATTAATTAAAGTAAAATATGTGAATAGTAATTTAAAAATTGGGAAACGGATCCTATCTAGAGATCTAGGAATAGGAATCCCAGGGTCAAGGTAAAATATTGATCGGTGAGTTTTTACCTTTAAGTGACCTCTTCCTAAGTTAATTCCGAGGCCGTTTGTGCATTTTCCTAATAAAACAAAATAGGGAAAAAATGCATATAGGCATATTTTTGGAAATAAAGAAAATAAATTCTAACTCAATATCTAGGAATTAGTTTGAATTTATTTAGACATATTTGGAATCAGTGAATTTTTCTCTAGAGATTGGTGATTCCGAAACGCGTTTCGTAATCGGACCGTACGGACACGTTTTCGAGAAACTTCTACTGAACACGGAATGCCCTGTATGGAATCAAGGTTTAGATTAGAATAGACATTTCTAGTAAGTAAGAGGAGATCTTCAAAGTTAGTTAACCGAATTTTGAGATTTCTCCGAAAGTACGCGATCGGACACCGATCGGAAACTTATCGGTAAGACTGACTTCTTGAGGAAGTAAGTGACATCACCACCATGACATCATGGCTTTAAATGATGATGTCAGCTGCCAAGTGGCCGGTGAGGATCGTGACATGTGGCAAAGTGCGATCCGGCGGCCGATATCCGATATGAAAAAGTAGTGAATAGTGTCACATTTTCTTCTATAAATAGCCAAGTTTCCTCTTCATTTCTCACACCATTTTGAAGAGCAAAACCGATTCTAGAGAGAGGATTTTAGAGAGAGAAGCTCGGGAAAAATTACAGTGAAGCTCTGGGTAAGTTTTCCTGCAGAGCTTTAAGCTTTCATAGTTCTTTCAATAGTTAGTAATGCTAGAGTAGTCTTTATTTTTATGATTGGATATCATATGGGAGGGCTATTTTAGTCTTTATTTTCGAAAATCATGATGGCGTCGAAGTTCTGGCAAAATTTTGGGAAGAAAATAGCCTATGTAGCGAAGCGCCGCGAAATTCCGCCAAGTAGGGTATAGGGGCAAAATGGTAATTTTTACCTAAAATGCCAGTTATAATGTCAAATTACTAATAGAAGTGACATTATTCTCATAGGATATCTGAAACGCTGATTCTGCTGCCGTTACGCTGCCCGACGTGCCGCTGTAGGACTTTTGCACGTTTCTCCGTAGAAAGTACGTTTTCCGCCGATAGTACCTAACGTTGCCAACGAAGGTACGGACGCGTACTGTAACACTAATCTTGCACATCTTAAATACTTATATGTCAATGATATGTTCGTAGACCGTTATACAGACAGTTATACGGGTTATAGTTTTGATGACGCCGTTTTGTTTTCCTAGCGCTGTGGACACGACTAATTATCGTGGCACTGGTGAATAGTGCAAGCTGTTGTTGTTATTTACCGTATGGGGCTTTACATATTGCTCTGGTCAGGAGGACCACGGTTCGTGGATCGAGGCAAGTACCCGGAGTAGGCGTGCAGCTGAAGACTATCTTTATCTTATCGCTTTCTGTTTCTTTCTGTTATTTCCTTTCTAAACCTCAGGGTTACTGTAATCATTACAATGTTACACAATGGTTGATGTTTTCGCCAGAGCTTCGCTATTTTAAACTCCCAACTTTCAGAGACTCAATCCCTACTATGTTTTTACTTCGTCAGGCATCTTTCAATGCAATGAGGCCTAAAAACAACAATAGGAATTTCATCTCCTACTTTCTAGATCTAACTAACATTTCTACTAAAATTACCGAACGAACTAAAGACTAAGGACCGAATAACTTACTCAGAGCTTCGCTGCAAATTTCCCCGGACTCCTCCTTCTCCAGAGCTCTTCCTTCTCTCTACCTTCTCTCTAACTCTTCTAATTGCTCTTTGCAATGGTGTGAATTTTCAAGAGCAAAGGGAGGCTATTTATAGGAAAATGTGGGGCCAACTTGGTAATTTTCCCTTCAACATCAACCAAGTAAAAAATTAGGGTTTTTGGCAAGTTCATTCTTGGCCACACAAAGCTCAAAACCGGCCTCCCCCCCTTAGGTGGCAATGTGTCACATCAATGTGATGTGATGCTTTTGCTTTATGGTCTTGCACCGATAAAGTTCCCCGATCGATGTCCGAATCGCGTAATCTTACAAAATCTCAAAAATCCGGATTCACAACTTTGAAGATCTTTTCCTACTCATTAGAAATTTCTGGGTTAACCAAATTTTTGATCACATTCAGGGTTTCATCGGTTCCACCAAGATTCTCGAAAACGCGCTTACGGAAATCATTTCGGAATCATCAACTTCGGGACAAAAATTCACTGATTCATAATTTGTCCAGTTGATTACCAACTCATCCCCAGATATTGAGTTATAATTTATTTTCTTCAAATTCCAATTTGTGACTATCGCCTTTTCACAGATTACCCTCTTCGTCTTATTCTCTAAATATTCCACCGATCTCGGAAATGACTTCAAACAGTCCAGGTCCGAGATAAAAATTCAGTCATTAATAATATACTCGACTTTAGAAACTTGATTCATGGTTTTAGTTAGGATTTAATTTATCGGTTCGTTTATCCTATTTGCTTTTTACAATTATAATACTATTATAATACCACATGTCTTAATCAAAAATCTACAAAATCCTATCTCCTTATCCATTAAGGATTTTAGGTCCTTTTCATTATTTTTATTTATTTATTTTCGTTTTAATTAATTAATATTATATAAAATAATTATTTAATAATTTTTTTATATAATTTTTTTACAAAATTTTCCTATTGGTCCATACATGTTTTTGGGCTTAAAATTACTTTTCCTCATATATTTTTCTTCATATTTTTCAATTAATTAGCAAATATATTTTATGCTATTTTTAGCCATAAACCACTAATTATAGGGTTTTATATAATTATCTTTGGATTTTCCTTTGTTTAAGATCTAATAATTAGCCAATAATTATTTAATTAATTACCCACTAATTTTATTGATAATTTTCTTAATTAGAATAACTCATTACCTCACAACTCTTGCACTGACATTAGTATTTTATGTCCCATGCATTATATTAAAATTCACGGGGGCATTTTGGTCATTATAATACTTTTTGATTTTTCCCCCTTTATTTTTCCAAGTTTATATTTTATTAAATTACCAAAATTAGAGACAATATACTCTCTTAATTTTAATAATTATTTTACTGCCTCCTAGTATTTTTCATAATTCCCTTAGGTCATTATATGCTCCACAATGACATTTTAGTAATTTTGACTCCTTATTCTTTTTCCCAAATTTCCAAGAGATTTTTCCCTTATAAATACGATCCAGGTATTACAGCTAAAACCCTAGATTTTAATTATAAACTTAGGTCTAGCCGCCTAAACCTAGAAAACGCTCGACACTTTTCTTCTCCGCTACTGCTTAAGTTTGGATTTACGTATTGTAATAAGTTAGCCTTGCACTTGTCCCATACAAGTGCGACGGTAACACTTCCCAAAGTTGTTTATCTAATTATTTATAAAAAATTTTGGAATTTTATATTATCGTAACTGTTAGAAATTGAGGGTGTTACACTTGGTATACTAATCTGCCTGATGAATACCTTGCTGCAAACAATTTTGCTGCCAAATGCAATAATAATAACCAAGGAATAACAGATAAAACCAGCGTCAGCTAGCTAGCAGCTGCAATAATGTTTGTTTAAAGTGAGCTTAAGCAAATTTTAATTTTGTCTACGACCTCTGGTTTTTGGAGGCAAAACAAAGGACCAAGTAAAACAAAATCCTATACAGGACAGCCCATAACAACATTATAATCACATTTCCCCACTTCCTAAACGGACTAGTACTTATATGAAGACTTGTTGGTAGTTTCTTCTAATATTGAGTTTTGATTATATGAATTTTTTATAGTGGAAAAGAAGATAAGGAATAAATACTTTGAAATGTTTAAAATTTTGGCAGTCACCTTTAAGGTGTTTGGTATTTCTCTTACTAGTAGCATTCCATCATCCAATATCTTTCAAAATTACGAATATACAATTTTTATGATACTCAACATTTTCTTAGACAAGTGAAGATTAATCGTATAATATTAGCACATCGTTTTATGGTAATCAATCTTTACCCCTGATAGCAAAGTACATGAGTGGTTTGTGGTTAAAATTAGCACATTACGTTTTATGGTAAATGTCTCATTTGATCTTTCTAGGTAGATTTCTGGTATGCACAAACTTTTTCCTATCAGGTCATTGACACTATAAGCACTTCATGCATAATGCAGGTTTCTTCAAGCACCAGAAATAGATCAAGCAATTGTCTCAAAGATTAGAGATGCAGCCCCTGAATCCCACCACTAATTGTGCACTCACAAACCTAAAATCCTGGGTCCGCCACTGCACATACATACATACATATATATATATGTGTGTGTGTCTATATATATACACATATATATATATGCATATATAGTAAGACCATTATTTTAATTAGATAGCATGTAGGAAAAAAATTTAGGTTGGAGAGGCATGTGGTAGGAGCTATTGATTTACTTTCATGTAGGTCACTTTAAATTTATATAAGGATATTTTAGGAAAATGAGTAAAATTAACTAATTTAACTTCTTTCCTTAATCTCTCCAAAATTGGTTAAATATGTCTTATAATTAGGACAGGAGGGAGTACTACATATGGATGTCTTGAGCATAACTATTTTTTCTCCTCTCTCTTATTCCGATATTTTTATTATAAAATACATTTTCAAATACATAGGGGTGAGACGGTTTACAACCTCAATCATAGTGAAATATTTATTTATTTGATATTAATACTTCTTAGTGATTAGTAATTGTGTGATATCAGTATAGTTTAACAATTCCATACTATTTTAATTATTAGTGATTTTCGTCCGAAAAAACATTATTAGTAATTAACAGCCCAAATGTAGTTTCTATATACTCCCTCCGGTCCTAATTATAAAGCCAAGTTGACTTTTTTGGAAAGATTAAGGAAGCTAATTAAATTACTTTAGAATATTTTAATTTTAATTTTTTTTTCTCCAAACTAATTAGTTTGACTAATAAAATAATATACTCCCTCCCGTCTTAATTATAAGACCTAGTTGATTTTTTTGGAGAGATTAAAGAAGCTAATTAAATTACTTCAGAGTATTTTTATTTTTATTTTTTCCTCTAAACTAATTGGTTTGATTAATAAACTAATATATAATATAAGGATACATAACATATAAAATGATTAAGTAACTTATTTAACTTCCTTAATCTCTCCGGAAAAAAAAAAAACAACTAGGTCTTATAATTAGGACTGGAGGTAGTATAATATAAGGATACACAACATATGATACGATTAAGTAACTTATTTAGCTTCCTTAACCTCTCTAAAAAAGTCAACCTGATCTTATAATTAGGACCGGAGGTAGTATATAGAATTTGAGAAATTAAATGAACGTTATTGTTAATAGTTGATGCATAGCGCGACTTGTTAAAGTTTTTATATTATACTATAACTACTTATAATTTTAAATCTTATATACAAAACCTATAAACTCTTGATTTTAGGAAAATCTTTCTAGAGTTAATTAATATAACTTTATTAATAGAGTGTGGTATATATATTATTTCCAGTCAACCTCTTAAACATGACTTTTTTTGTAAATAATTTTTGGGAAAATCATTTTCAGGGCCCTTTTTGGACTGACAATCCCAAAAAATGCCCCAAGATTCTGATAATCCCAAAAAAGGCCCCAGGGCCTTTTCTGGGATTTTCAGAATCTTATGTGAGTTGCCAATGAGGCTGATATAGTTGTTAACGGGGTACTGATATAGTTGTCAACGGGCTGATATAGTTGTTAGCAAAGTGTTGTTAACGGGGCTGATTTAGTTGTTAAAACCTACCCGTTAACAACTATATCAGCCCCTGTTGACAACTCACCAAACATTCTGAAAATCCCAGAAAAGGCCCTAGGGCCTTTTCTGGGATTATCAGAATCTTGGGGCCTTTTTTGGGATTGTCAGTACAAAAAGGGCCCTGAAATAGATTTTCCCATAATTTTTTAACTTTTAAGTTACATGTAAATAAGTTTATGAACTTTGTAAACAAAATCTCTATAAAAACCGTTTATCAATTTTTGCATTGTATGGAATTTTCTACACAAATCTGTAGAGAGTTTATGCAAATAGATAGCTTTTTTTTTTTTTGAGTTATCCTTTTTTAAGGGTATGGAATTTTCTACACAAGTCGGTTATAATTTAGTAAAGGACCAAAAAAAGTCTTAAGAACAAAAAAAAAAAAAAGATATCATTTCTTCGAGTTATGTATAAGAGAAAATAATAATCTTTAAAATGATTGAAATTAACTTGTTGAGAAATATTAAAGAACTAAAAATAAACTTTCATTGGCCCGAATAATAAAAAAATTGCGTTGAAAAAAATTAAAAGAATAAAAAAGAGGTTATATGAATTATGAAGCTCGATAGTAATCCCATTATATTTATAAACATTTTTTTACCTCAATATAAACATTGTTTAAAACCTACCTAGAGAGATTTTATTATGTTTAATATTGATCGTTAAATCTGTAATAAAATATCAATGCATTAAAAGAATTTTATAATTTTATTATAATAGTCTAGAATATAAATATCATATTAATGTTACACTAACTGTTTGAAAATAGTAACGACTCACGAGTGTATTTAAAAAATAGAAGATTTGATTTGTGATGTTTAATTAATTATTATTATTCACTATAATTGAATCCCACTTAAGTCATTATCATAGTTACGTATAAATAATTAATTGTGATTACAAATCAAAAATTCAATATTGCTAGCTGTGGGGTTGTTAGTAACTTAAGTATCCTTCCTTTATATACTGTCTACGTTGACAGGTTTATTTCTTTTGAATCATAAACTAAAAAATTAATATAATTATTAATTAACACTATTTTTAGTGCTGATGCAAGAAACTTTAATTAATTTCTTTGCTTCATCGTGAAGTCACAGAAGTCCACACATCTCTCAACTTGTCCTCCGCATTACGTCCGATTCTTTTTATTTTTTCTATTGACAAAATTCTATACAAGATTTCAATTTAATTTATTAATTTTATAAAGTATTAGTATATTTTTAATAATAAAATACTTACGTCAAGTTTCATATATCTATTATGTCAAGTTCTTCAATCATAAGTGGCCATATATCCTTTTTTTTTTTTTTAAAGGGTTAAATATTGTTTTTGCCATGAAAGTTTAGCCTGAGGAGCACTGGTTACCCGAAAGTTTTTTTAGTCTCATTTTTGCCCCAAACGTTACCAAAACGGAGCAAATATGCCCAAAATTTTTTTAAGAAGCAATTTTCCCCTGAAAGTTTACAAAGAAGAGCAACAATTCAATGGTCGATCACTATCAACGGATGGATAAGATTGCTATGTTTTTAAACTTCTGGGGTAAAAATGAGACCAAAAAAACTTCCGGGTGACCCGTACTCCTTATGCTAAACTTCCATCACAAAAATGGTAATTAACCCTTTTTAAATGATCATTTAACTATAAACTTACAGAAAAAATAGGACAAATGATCATGTATAATTCAAGAACTTGACATAATAGATATAAGAAACATTATATAAGTATAGTCCTTCCTAGTCCTCTAGTCTCCGTGGTAGTGTCAAATGATTATATGTTGTTCCAATCATTATTATTTTAAAAATTAAACTTAATATGTTGGTATTTAATAAAAATGTTCTATTAACATTTAAAATTTTAATATTGGCATTTAAAAAAAAAAATCTAACAATGTATAGGTTAAAGGACTAAAAAACATATTAATAAAATTAAAGGAGTAAATAAAACTTTATATCAAGTTAAATGATCAACTATGTCTGAGAGTGATGGAAGTATAATTTTAATTTGACTTTAATCTCAATTTTTCGCCATGCACAAATTTATTCCACACGTATATGGTAGTAAAGCTTACATTTTATAACTTTTGGATTGATTAATCAATATTATAATATTTTCTCATATATATTTGAAACTAAATCTCTTAATTTTCTGATTATTATAAACATTAATATAAATTAATCAACTATTACATATATGCATGAATGTTTAACAAAAATGTTTTACTAAATTTATTTTTGTAAATAAATAACTACAAATGAAATAAAATCATTAAAATAATTTAGAACCCATTTTTTCTAAGACATCGAAATATTAACGACTTAATTCCAAAAATAAAGTGGCAAGATCACATATATTAATTTTTCTAAGGTAAAAGCTTATGTTAATGTATGTAATAAAATATTAAACACATATTCCCACAAAATTATCAGCCATACTCAAAAGTGACCTTTATTTATGTACAAGTGCTGGCCAATTATATTATCTTAATCTGTGAGTTAATAATTATAACACAGGACATCCAAAAATAAAAAATAGAAAATACAACTCAATGTCGTACAAATTCTCATTCTCCATAATAAAAATGAAATAAACAAATTTTTTGCACCTCACAAGAATTATATATATTTTCTCAGCCTATAAATTATTTTATATGATCGACAAAAATAAAAAATATATTATGGAAATTATCTTAATTTTGTTTAAATTATTCAAGTTGTTAGTGGTTATTTTCTTTCACTAGGCTAAAGGGTGAATTCTATAATTAATCACTGTTTTTTGGATACACAAGTATGCTTCAATTGATTGTAATTTTATTTTAGGTGCTGTTAGACACTAATGGAGAGAAAATTAGGAGGGGAATAATACTATGAGGGAAAACTTACAAAAATACCCCCTCCGATTGTAATTATAGGACAACATTTAGAAGTTGGTTTTAATCATAATTATTGGACAATATTCTAATTTTTGTCAATTTCTTCTTAAAATACCCATATTGATACTTTCTCAATAATTAAACACAATAATAATTTAATAATGCATATATGTATATGTATACGCACACATATATATTCTATAAAGTAAATAATGTTTGCAATTCATTAATGCCCATACACCTTAATTCTACTGTTTTTTTAATAAAATAATTTTGAGCAATTTTTGTCATATTTTCCCCATACAATTTTAGCCGTGATGGTTCTGAATTGATACATGAATTATGGAGTACGTCATAGGAGGGTGATATATAAAATTATGAAGTTTAAGTTGAAATGTAAGTCGTTTTTTTATAATATAAAGCACAGGTCATATATGAACTGAGGGATTATGTGAAATCAACAAGGTAATTGAAGTGCACAATTTTTATAAGGGCATTTTAGGAGAATGAGTAAAATTCACTAATTTAACTCCTATCCTTAATCATTCCAAAATCAGTTAACTATGTCCTATAATTAGAACCGGAGGTAGTAGTAAATTTCTTTACCATTTTTAGAAGTTTTCAATCATAATATTCCGTCTCTCTTATTTTTTAATTACTTTTCTCTCCATCTAAACATAGAGTAGATGGGCACATCTCTCACTTAAATCTAGTTTGCACTATAAGTGGTGGGCCCTTTTTAGTATAATCAACCCAGTTGGCATAACTAATTACCGTTAACTATGCTCCCACACCAAAATTTTGCATTAGTAATCCTCAAATGGTTGCGTGTGGGGTCCACTTAGGAGATGAGAACCAACACTAGTGATATAATTAAGATTTTAAATCAAACAGCACAATGATTAAGTTTAGAGGATCTAATTTTTATCCTAATATTTAACTAAGAGGCATAATTATTAACTAGCATTTTCTTAATCTCACAAATAGCTGTTTTATCTTTTGTCTTTCAGGTCTGCATTATTCATAGATGCCAACAAGCACAATGATTTGTAATTTGAAGTGCTTAGCATCCACATATTTAATTAATTAACAATAATCATAATAATTAATTTTATCCATTCGATTTCGGGTCAAGTTTTGTTTTATAGTTTCATTGAATTTCTATTTGATTATTAATCAGTTGCAAGGCATCAGATCAAGCAGTGGGACATTATATTCATTATTAAATAAAATAACTCATTTTAAAACATGAATAATGATTTGACGATCAGATGATGAGTGTATATGAATATATACCTATTTTATACATACACGCATTTATACTATATAATTTATAGAAAAATATATTCATGAATTATAAATAATACAACATATATGGGTCAAACTTAGTACTTCTTCGGGTCCTAATTATAGGATAACATTTGAGAGTTGATCTTAATCCTAATTATAGGACAAAATTCTAATTTCTATTAATTTCTTCCCAAAATACAATAATATTAAACACAATAATAATTTAATAATGCACCTATATTCTATAAAGTGAGTAATGTTTGCAACTCATTAATGTCATATACACCTCAATTCTATATATTTTTTAAATTTTTAATAAAATAATTTTGAGAAATTTTTGTCATATTTAATAATGGCATCATTAATAATTACACTTCAAACTTTCAAAAGTAGACCGGAAATTGTTGAGGGATATTGATGATGCCAGCATGAGTTGGAAGAAGTCACGTATGAGGTAGGAGAGGTCAAAAAAAAAAAGAATTAGAGTAATTGGATACCATTTTTAATTTTAAATAAGGACATTTTGGGAAAACAAAAAATAATTAACTAATTTAATTACTATCCTTAGTCTCTCTAAAAGTAGATAAATATGTCTTATAATTAGAACCGTAGTATTATACACAATTTTGCTTGAGTGGAATCAATATCCTCATATTTTGCCGAGGCAAAGGTGGAGAGAAAACAAAAATATATACATTTTCTAAATTATCAATATGTCCCATCTATAATATTTTGCATTATCCATAATATTAAATAATTTATTTCTATTAATAAGATTATTCTTCATTTTCAATATTTAATATTATTTGTATACTAAACAAATAAATTTAGTACGTCATTAAAGATGCCATGAAAATCTTCTATATGTGTTAATGTGTAATGAGCAATGATCATATATAAGTGAATAATTGATATTATATACACATTATAATATTATAGTATCTGGTCAATATATGCTTTCTAGTTTGTATTCTTCTTTGTCTATAAAAAAAATACCAAAAATTAAAATAAATATAAATCATAAATATTACAATACGAAGAAATATAATATAATAATGTTGTTGTAGGTCGGTGCAATGTCTAAGTGTCTAACACAAGAAAATTACAAAACCAAGGGGCTTTGTGGCTGCCTGTAATGTTCGAAACCGCGGGAAATACTTTGATACTCTCACCGTCGGTGACTTCTAATTACATCACAGCCCAATGACATGCCTAGTTTCTTCCTTTTTATTATTAAATCACATTAATAACTAATAACAAGTTAATTAAATTAATAATCTAAAAGTCAAGGAATAGTATACATATAATAACCAGCCATACAGCTTGTAATTTCACTCCCAAAACCTACCCCATGTGCCCTAATAATTGGAAGCATATTTGACCTTTACACTATTAATTAAATAGATTCCTTATTATATATTTATATCATAGTTATGATTTCTAGTTGATAATTAATTCATTAATAAATCAATAATAATATTAAAGGAAATTTTTTTATGTTGTTAATCATTGGAGTGAAGGGGTTATTAAAGTAATAATTAATTAATTATTATTGTACATATGCATGCAATTATTTTATATATAGTTGAGCAAGAATTTATTGACATTAAGTTCATGTTATTTTTTTAAATTATGTGATAGTTTATATATATATATATATATATATATATATATATATATATATATATATATATATATAATATTTGTGCTTAAAAATAATTGGATGAGATGTACTGTGTCATACTACATTTAGAACATTTATGGTACCAAATAAAGTATAAAAAAAAGTTAGAGTTGATTATTAAAAAGTTGAAATAATATTATTCATGCCGAATTTTTCATGTAAATGCCTGAAATCAATCCTAACTATATTATAAAATCAATATTAAATCATACATAACTGCTTAAAATTATATTATATTAGTTTGGTCTAATGTAGCCTTAAGATGTGGACTGTTCACAAGTAGAATCATTATTAAATTATTGAGAAAATTAATTTGTAGATACCTACGCTTTAACTCAATTTTTAATTTGGTGTATACATGTTTTTTTCTCTTAATTAAATCATTAATTTTTCTCTGTTAACATCGTTACCTCCAGTAACTTTACTCTAATTAGCACTGTTAGCCTCTATACAAGAGTTAATTGTACTAATAGAGCAAAATTGTAACATTTAATTAAGAGAAAAAACACACAAATACCATATTAAAAATTGAATGAAAGTATAAGTAAATGGTTTCCCATTAAGTGATGTACAATTACATAACTTCCAATAATTAACTTTTTTATATACATAACCTAATATCCAATCATATTGGGTTACTTTTAAGTAAATAAAATTAGAATAATGTCTCAGCTAAAGAAAATAATCTCTAAAAAATCTCATAACTTGTCAGTGAAAACTAAAAATAAAACTACTGATAAATTATGAGATTTTTAAGATATTTTTTTTACTATTCATTTGATTAACCAGGTCAATAATCTTAATATTTGAATGAATATAAATCGCATCCTTTTTTTTGGGTACATCCTCTTTATTTCAAAACAAATACTCCAACTTATAATGTAGTTATTGGTCAGAAAATAATTTAAATGCTTATAAAGAATTTTAAAAAGATTAAGAAAACACTAAAAGTGAGAATGAGCCTGTGATTTTTTTTTTCTTTGGGAGCAGTAAAACAAAAGCCTCCCAAATTAATTCTACCCTCTTAGAATATTTCCTTCCCAAATTCGTGTTCTTTATTTTTTTTCCCTACAATTCCCAAATACATAATTACATATTTCCCAACTTCATCAAAGTATTTGGGCTCATGTGATTTTGAAGAAGCTAATTTTTGGAAACAGAAAGCCTAAACAGCCAAGCCCATTAAAGTTATGCGTCATTAATGAAAATATTAATCTGGGTCGAATTGATTTTGAGACAATGGTCCACTCATGTTTTTGGGCCTGAGGCCCAATCAAGCCCACTCTTCAGCACCACACATACGGACGTGTGTGTTTGTGTACAAACTATAAAAAACAATTTTTCTTCTTCTTCAAAACTTTCATCTTTAAATTATAAATTGTTGGCCTAAAATTTTATGGTGACAAATATATCTTCTTCCATTGAAACTGTTCATATATATATATAAAACAAGTGTTAGCCACTGCCTCATTCTATGATTTATTCATTAATTAGTAACTACTGAGGTGCTGGCTGTATGGAAAATTATATAATTATATATTCCACTTTTGCTTAAGGGCCTAATCTCTAATTTGTCCAGGTAAAAAAAAAAAATCTCTTTTCTTTGTCAACAAAAATATAAAATCTCCAATTTGTCCCATTTTGTAAATTTTTTATCCTTTATTCAAAATAGGCTAAAGTATACGTTTAGTCCTTTATGTTTGCTTCTGGTATCATTTTAGTCCCTTAAGTTTGTAAAGTACACGTTTGGTCCCTGAAAGTTAACACCGTTAGTTTAACTTAACGGAAAATACTAACTCAACAATTTTTAGCGATGACTGTGCAATTAAATACTGACCAAACATACTTATATGTTAGTATTTTAATAAATTAATATTTTAAATCCTATTAATTGAAAAATATTTAATTTTCACGGACTATTATATGGTTTTCACTGTTTGTAAAGATTAAATACTTTTTTTTTGTCTGTGAAGATTAAATATTTTTCAACTAATTGGATTTAAAATATTAATTTATTAAAATATTAACATATAAGCATATTTAGTCATCATTTAATTGTACAGTTATCGCTAAAAATTGTTGAGTTAATATTTTCTGTTAAGTTAAACTAACGGTGTTAACTTTCAGGGACCAAATGTGTACTTTACAAACTTAAGGGATTAAAATGATATTAGAGGTAAACATAAAGGACCAAACGTATACTTTAGCCTTCAAAATAAAGAACTCATGTATCCATCATATATACGAAGATCAACCATCAGCTCCTCACTTATCTCGAGGGGTAATAAGAAAGTATTTATTGTTGATTTTTTTTTGCTCAGTAATATTTATTGTTGATTGACTCAAACTAAAAACGAATAAGAATACGAAAGTACTCCGAATTTAACTTTCCTTGTTAATTCTTAGGATGTAATTGGTGTAAACAAGAAACTCTCACGTAAGTAAACTGTAGTAAACTGTATCGTGAACTCGAATCATAAATTTATAAGAGTTTATTTTTATTATTAAATATGTATTATTAGTGTAAAATTAAATAATTAAAAAAGAAAAATGACAACAATTTGATTTAATTATATTTTCAATTTAAATAATTGAAATTAAATCCATCAACATTCATCATTTATCATATTTAATAATGAAATTTCTATATAAAGCTGGTAAGCATTATCAAATTTTTTTTAAAAAAACACAAGTTTGAAGGTAAATTAACACGGTTTTGTAAGCTAGAAACATAAAAACGGTAAATTCGGTGTGTAAACTCGTGAATTTAATTGAGTTTATAATTGACATCAGTTTACCATTGACTCTCATTTCTGTAAGTTAGAAATTAAAAACGGTAAATTCGAGAGTCAACTCGTGAGTTTGACAACAATGAGTGTGAACCACATGAGAGAAGAGGGGAAAGAAAATTTTAACCAAAATTTAATGTGATAGGGCTTACATTTCTTTTCCTCTTCATGAAACTTTTCTCCTCCTCTCTCCTATTCACAAACCAAACAAAACCTTAATATCCAATTTCTATCTTTTTCGTCCTCGCTACTAGAGATGTCAAAATGGGCTGGACCCTATGGGCCAGCCCATTAAGCCCATGTGTTTGGCCTCCATATTTTTAGCCCCTATATGATGGGACCATTTTTTGCCCTAACCCAAAATAAGCCACACTCTTTTGAGTTATGTTGGGGCCAACCCGTGGGCCACCAATCAACACCGTTTCCAACATTCAGAAATTGTACAAATTCATTTGAAACTACACCTCATCGCCTTCTTCAATCAAACAACACTGATCCCTCTTTTTTTTTTAACCAATATTTCAGGATAATGTAGATATTTAAAAATACTGACCGGTACTGAAAAAATACTAACGGGTACTTCATGATCTTGAAAAATTTATTTTAGGATGTTGAAAAAATATTTCAGGGTACTGACTGGTACTTAAAAAATACTTCAGTCTTGACTGGTACTTAAAAATACTTCGGATACTAACTGAGTATGAAAATATACTTAATGATCTTGAAAAATTATTTTAGGATGTTGAAAAATATTTGAGTCTTGACTTGGTACTTAAAAATACTTCAAGATACTGACTGAGGATATTGACTGGTATTGAAAATATACTTAATGATCTTGAAAAATTATTTTAGGATACCAACGGGTACTTCATGATCTTGAAAAATTATTTTAGGATGTTAAAAAATATTTCAGGGTAGTGACTGGTACTGGAAAAATACTTCAGAATGCTGACTGAGGATACTGGCCGGTACTGAAAAAATACTTAATGATCTTGAAAAATTATTTAAGATAGTACCAGCCAGTATCCTCAGTCAGCATCGTGAAGTATTTTTTCAAGACTCGATACCAAATATTTTTCAATATCCTAAAATAATTTTCAAGATCATTAAGTATATTTTCGATACCAAGATATCTTGAAGTATTTTTTAAGTACCAGTCAATATCCTCAGTTAGTATTCTGAAATATTTTTTCCAGTATCAATCAGTACCCTGAAATATTTTTTAACATCCTAAAATAATTTTTCAAGATCATGAAGTACTCGTTAGTATCCTAAAATAATTTCAGATCTAAAATATTTTTTCAATACCGGCCAGTATCCTGAAGTTGATTATTCAAGCTTAAGTTGATTATTCTAAAATGATTTTTGGCCCGCGGACTGGCCCAAACCTTTAGGGTTATATAATTTTTTGGCCCGTGCGGGCTGTTTAACATGCGGGCTTTTTGGCCCTAGCCAGGGTGACCCGTTTTGACAGCTCTACTCGCTACCCATCTCAAACTCCGCCGTATTGAAATTTGAGTGAGATAATATCCAATGTTTTATAAAATTACGAAATAAATGTTAGATTATTAAAAGAAATAAATAAATAAATTCAAAAACTATTATATTTTAATTATCATAATTTCAAACTGAAAAAAAAAAAAATCTACTCAAATTTTAATCTAGACATTTAATCTAAACAATAGTAAGCATAGAAGGGAAGCTAGTCCCCTGATAAATGGGAAAAATTAAGAAGGAATAATAATAATATAATAGAGAAAATGATATAAAAATATAAATTAAATAAAATAATATCAGAAAAATCCCACAAGCTAATAATAATAATAAAAAAAATAACCATTAACAAATTTAAAAATTTTTATAATACTATTTTCTTAATTACGACCTTAATATCATTGTCACATAATAGTATGATATGCAAAGACTTCTTTATTCGTAATAGCTGGGAAAGTACAAAACTATAACTATTATTATCAAGAGCCTAAGGCATTGATGATTCAAGTGCGGCAGGAGGAGCAGGAGCAAGCAGTGCCGCAGCGACAGGCGGAGCCGGCAGCGACAGTGCTAGGGCAGGAGCAAGGGTTGCAGCCGCAGTGATCACCGCAGGGACACGTGGAGTGACTCGTCTCATTCCCTCCGCCGCTTGCGCACCTGCAAGAGGACCCGCCGGTGCAGGGGACAGTGCAGCCACACCTGTCATTGCAAACCACGACGTTTGATCTCACATCCGCCATTGTTGTTTCTTCTTCTGTGAAACGCTTGTGATTATGAGAGTATGAAGAGGATCGATGCAAGTATTTATAGAGAGGTTTGAAGAGGTCGGTGAAGTGCCTATGGCTTCGTCACCGATACACGTGGCGTATGCCTTCTCATGCGAACCACCATGCACCTCCACGTCATTATAATTATCGATAAAACAGGAACTGTCTAGACTTCATTTTTTTCTTTTTTTAGCCATCGGAGATTTGGAACTATCTAGATTTCAATAATTACTTAATTTGGTACTATATAGATTTCAATAATTACTTCATTAGTGATGGATGATGAGACCTCGATCCATTTGAGAGCTCAGGCTTAAATAAATTTAACCTTTCACGTTACATTAATAACCACTTATAACCTCTCGTTTTTTGGCTCAACTGACAAAGGGGTCGGACACTCTCACCAAGGTTCGATCCTGGAGTTGGTCAAAGCGCTGGGGGAGACATCCTAACTCCTAGATGCCTAGGTTAACGTCTGAGGGTAATAAACAGCTCACCCTACCCAATATCGGTATCACCTAGGAGCCTACCATTGGATCGTGAGTGAACCCAACCTCTCTCTAAAATTTTTATATAAAAAAATAATAATAACCACTGATATTTAGGCGTTTTCTCAATTTTTATGTTTTAAAATTAAAAAAGTGATAATTAATTTTCAATTAGAAGTTTTGAGGAAAAAATAGTAATATGTTTCTAAAAATAAATAAAAATCATAAAAATATTTGTTTTTCTTATTTTTAATTTCTCTAGGAAAATTTATTTGGGGCCCTTTTTAATAAGGAAATTGCAAAAATGCCCTAAGATTTCGAAAATCCCGAAAAGGGACCTTTTAAGGGATTTTGAATCTTAGGTGAGTTGTTAACTGGGCGATATAGTTGTTAACGGGTACTGATATAGTTGTTAAAGGTACTGATTTAGTTGTTAGCAAAGTGTTGTTAACGAGGCTGATTTAGTTGTTAAAGATCTACCCGTCAACAACTATATCAGCCCCGTTAACAACTCACCAAAGATTTTGAAAATTCCAGAAAATGCCCTAGGGCAGGGCTTTTTCTGAGATTGTCAGAATTTAGGGCCTTTTTTGTAATTTCCCTTGTTAAAAGGGCACTGAAATAAATTTTCCCTTTTTAATTTTGTAAAATAGCAACAAGCAGCACACAATCCTATCTTCTTTTTTTTGGTTGCCTACCCATTCACCAGAACCTTTGGTTTTAACTAATCTAAATTCGTCATGAGTCGGACTCACAGTCGTGCGGGAAGAGCTTTAAACACTATTTTTTCATTTTCACGCCTCGAACCGATTACGTGGTTAAAGGGAGAGCAAGTTTTTTTCCACTTACTCCCAACGAATTGTTGGTACCGTATATTCCTTTTGTCACTTGACAGTTTGAGCTTTTACCTCTTGAACTTGAACTGACCAAAACTTTACTACGCCCCAATACTAATACTACGGTTGCAGTCTCCTCCTCACATAAGATTTTCTTAAAACTATCATTTTAAACAAGTTTTTAACACTTTAAAAAAAATCAATATGATCTTTTAGAACAATTATCCAAACATCTTATTTTTTCAAAACTTGTTCTGGAAAAAAGCAACTTCATAAAACTAGTCTAAGAATAACAAAATTTAAATCATAATTACTTACTTCGTGACAAAAATAAAAATGTAGAAATTCATAATGACAGGGTGTTTTATCTCAATTATCCTCCCTGCAAATGCAAATATATATGATTTCACTCTACAGTCATGGTTATAATTATAAATATAAATGCATCTATGAAGTCACTTGGCTTAATCACTCTTGGTGCAAATATTTGAGACTCGGTCTACTTGTTTTTTTTTGTATTCAAATTTATTTAGAGGAAAATAAGTTATAGCCACTCAATTTTAGTAGTTTTAAATTATTATTTTTTTAAAAAAAGGAAAAATGAAAGAAAGGCAGTAGAAGTCTAGAAGAGGAGCAAATCAGTAGCGGTTGTCTTGTCTATATTTTTGGATCTCCCTTCCTTGCGCTTCTCTCGTAACTTACGTAGCTTCTCAAACTTTCTCATCTTTGGACACGTAGCTCCTTTTAACCATGTTTTATTATAGGGTTAATGAGCAATTTGGCCAATGAACTATTACTTCAAAAGCGTCCAGCAAAAATAATTTTTAAATAGACCAAAAATACCAAAAGACTTTTAAAATGTGCAGTAAGGACAAAAAGGGAGTAAAAATCTTGTGTTGGGCACTCCGCTCCTGAGGTAAAAGATTGTTATGCTAATTGCACATTTTAAAAAGTTTTTTTTTTTTTGTATTTTTGGTCTACCAAAAAAAAGTTATTTGTGCTGGACACTCCTGAGGTAAAAGTTCGTTAGTCAAATTGCTCCTTAACCCTTTATTATACTCTATTTAATAGATATAATGCATAATTTTCGATTAACCATATTATTTATAATTTAAAAAACATTTTGTATACCATCAACCGGCGTTTTTTCTGGATCATATTACTCCTGTATGGTATTAAAGCTACCGACTAGTCCAATTTTAAAATTCATTACTTCTATTTCCAATGCAAGTGTTTCCTCATAAACTCAACGGATTGCTTGATATAATTTTATTTGTTGAATATATATAAATGGATCCTCTCTTAATAAATAAATTGATTCATTCATGGGTCGATTGAATAAAACGTTCAAACAAAATATAAATGAACCAGATTCAAATGATGAATTTGATGTTAGGAGGCTCTTTAGTCTGCCAGTAAAAAGAAATGACATATAGTCCAAAAACGCACAAAAAGGAAAATCCTACCACGTTACTAATCAAATGACAATAGTCCAAAAAACACCAAACAAATGACTAACCATTTGAACTTCAAGTTTAATTTCTACCCAGTGAACTCGCTATATAATAAAATATTCGCATGACCAATTTTTTTATAAATTGTTTCAACAAAATATATTTTGTCCTCCTCCAGCGCTCTCAAAATTCTTTTTTTTTTTTAAAAAAAAAGCTTTTTTTGATCAATAAATGTTGCCCATTAGATCATTCACCACTTCATTATATAATATTCTTTCAAACACAGCTTCTGGGTAAACATTATTTGGCCTGACTTCAATATAAAATTAATATCTAGGCAACCAAAGATGCATGAAATTGGGCCACTTATGAGTAGGTATTTAAAACAATCATAATCATAATTATAATAATAATTATAATTGTTCCAAGGCTAGAAGAAAACCATAACATCTCAATGTCCACTGAAGAAGCATGAAAAAGAAAAAAGCAGACCCAGAAACATAGAAAGTGTTCCTAATGGCTGGAGCAAATATTATATGTTTCACGGGAGGAGTTACTTATGCTTTGCTGTCAATGCTCATAGGTTCAGCATCCTTGTTCGCTGCTGCCTTCTGCAACATTCCAAATGTACACTCATTTGTTAGATTAATCCAGGGAGCTAAAAGTAAAATCACGTTGCTTTTTAAAATCCAAGAGGAACAAAAACAAGCTCATGCTTCCCCAGAATTATTATGACTAACAATGGGCAAATGCCATTCAGTGCCCAAGAACAAATTTATAACATAAATATTATTAGCAGCATCCTTGAGTAACAATTTCCTTTGAACTGAATTGAATATAGAATCATTTTCCAATAAACAAATTGCCTCTTCTCAATCCTAACGCACCCAGAGGACAAGCAGAATACTAAACATAAATAGAGAGAAGCAAAACATCCATCGGTGCTTACATTATTGTCATTTGAATCCGGCTTAGTCATCTTGGCAAACATGTTTCCATAAAATTTAGCCTCCTTTCTGTTGTACTCCTTCACCTTTTGCTTCAAAGTCTTGTACTCCAGCTTCACATCCCTAGTTTAAACACCCGGAAAACTAATATCAGAATCTCACTTATAGTAATATCGCACAAGCACACAGTTCTCCGAAGAGCAAACAGTTAACTAGTTTTGACGTTGAAACCAATTCTAGGCATCTAGCGGACTACATACCTGTTGTCAGGGTCTATCTCAAGAGCTTTCTTAATATCAATTTCTGCCAAATCCAAGTCAGTCAACTCGATATAAGCCTGAGCTCTTCTATAAAGTGCCTTTACGTTTGTGCTTTCAAGATCCAGAACCTGCTCGACGAAATTCATTCAGGGATTGTAAAGGGATTTATTGAGGAGCCAAAAAAATTATCGGAGAGAGCCTAACAAAACTGCAGAAATACCTTAGTACACAATCTCTCAGCTTCAATATAATTTTTCAACTTCAACTTGCAAGCCGCATTGTTCAGGTTGCAAGCAACCTTCAGTGCCTTAGCCTGCTTCTTCTCCTCTTCACTGAAGGAGGAATCATACTCTATGTACTTGGCAGCCTGCAGTAAGGTTTCAGTATCACAAATTTTCAGAAGCTTATGAAATGCATTAAAAAGGAAGACAAAGTATATAATATATTAATATTGTTAAATTATATTACCTTGTCATATCTTTTAGAAGCTTTAGCGTATTTTCCACTCTTGAACCACGCATTTCCTTCTTCTTTCTTCTTAGCAGCACCTTCAATCTTCTCCTGTGTGTTCATATCCCAGGACTCCTTCTCCTGAAGGAGAGAAAAAGGTTAGGAAAGATAGACTTGACAACAACAAAAGATATCCATAATTCCCAGAGAAACGACATAAAACTGACAGAAGACGGATATAAAAGAATATTTGAATTTTAAGATTGTTGGTAGCACAGATTTTCTGAAGCAAAAGATAGCAGGATGTCAACCTAAGACTATCACATCAGGGAGAGAAAATTTAAGTAATGACAATCTCCTTACTTAGTTATGAAAATGGAGGGAAGGGCTCTATGAATTTAACAAATGTTGAGCATATATTTTAAAGATAAGAAAATATGCAAAAAAACAAGAAAGCGGATCCTATAGATGTCCAGTTACCTATATTATTGCATAAGATTACATTTTTCAACATGCTTTGTAAGATTTAATTATGTAGGCTGTGCCCAGCAGTAGATTAGATACCCAAGAATGCTATGTCGCTTCAACTTAACGAGAGAAATGAAGATTCCTGCTACACGTTAATTAACCTTCCTATTTCTGTCCAGCCAATGTAACTTTGATTATCACTTTGGAAAAATGCCTCTCGTATAATTCTATGTTTCGTATCCATATATAATAGTATAAAATATCCATTAACCATAAATAGCAAGTACCGCTTATTTCTCAGAGTAAGTGCCACACAAAAGGACCCGCAAGTTAAAAGGAAAAGAAGATTCAATGAACAGCTTAAAACTTTCACTCTGCCTTATTTAACATACCTTCTCAAATGATACTAGTTCAACTTCATAGTAAACAGTTGAGTTGGGAGGAACAACAGCCAAGTCTTGTTTGGACTCGGATGAACCATAGGCATACTCAGGAGCAACAGACAAGGAGGCTACTTCACCCTTTTTCATAGTCAAGACTGCTCTATCGAGTCCATCAGTAACTTGCTCTGTTTACCACGTCAAACATTTCACTTCAGCTGCACAATAACATTAAAGAAAATGGGGCAGAAAACCGGGATATTTCAGTTACCTTCATCTGTTTTGAATTCAAACAGCTCTTCATCATGGCCTTTCTTCATGAAGACAGTGCCATCTTGCAGTTTGCCAATCAATTTCACTGGAAACACCCATAATAGCCAACAGTGTAAGGAATTGCTCGTTTAAGAAAGCAAAAATAGAAGCTTCATAACCGGCACTCACCTTTCACAACAGCTCCTTCATTTGGACGCTCATATCCTTCCCCTTCACTGAGAATTTTCTTAATGATCTTCTTGTCATCAGTTACTTCTGAAACAGTCTTCCAAGATACCAATTCAAGAGTAATCTGTAAGGATGCATTTGGTGGAACTGCACCTTCATCACCATGTGCTGCTTTACCCTTCTCACCAAAACCATCTACAACAAAAATAAAATGAAAGTATATATCGGAATTTATCCTTTGAACAGAAAAGCAAAGCAGGAGAAGATCAAATCAAAAATTAACCACATGGCTGAAGAATTCTTCAGACAACTTACATTGCGGCATCACAGTTAAAAGCACTTTCTCTCCCTTCTTCATGGTTTTCACAGCCTTTGCAAACGCAGGACAAAAGTAGCCTATTTCAGGAAAAACACTATTGTCAGGTTATCAACATAAGCAAGTTTGGGACAAAACAATAGCAAGTAAGTAAATACTAACCCTCGTTCACAGTAAACTCCACTCCATCAGATTTTGATACAAGTGTTCCATCTTCAAGACGAGCTTCATATTTCACTGCATCATTTGTGGGCAAAGAGCATAGTCAGACCTCGGAAGTCAACATACACCACAAATAACGCTGGCAAACAACATATGTGTGTGTGCATACCTAAAACTTCATCAGGATCTTTGGGGTTCTCCCATTTCTCTCCTTCAGTAAGTATTTTCTTAAATATGCCACCATCCTTGCTTATATCTTTCACACTGGTCCAAGACAGAAGCTCAACATCAAATTGAAGAGTAGCATTCGGAGGAATGGTTGGAGGCGAACCAGATTCACCATACGCAAGTTCTGCAGGGATGGTGAAAATGGCATTTTCACCTTTCTTCATGGTTTTAATACCCTGATCCCATCCTTTAATTACTTGCCCTGCAGTTCCACGATGCCAACTTCAAATCCAATCCATTCCAGAAATGACTAGTTATATTGTCAATACATTTTAGGTCCATCTGGCAAACTTTAAATTTATACCCACTCATGCAAACCAAACTCCGGACAGGAATTCAGATGACTTTGATATTTTACATTTTGTGACATGAATCGAAGCAAAAATCCATCAAACAGAATTGTGTAGCTGAAGTCACGCGAACAATGATTCCTAAAAGCATATAATCAAAACTAAAAAAAGCCATACAACGTCAAATTCACTTTTCAATCCCGTAAAATACAGAATGAGAACTCAATTGCATTGTCACAAATCACAATGACGATCAACTCCATATAATTAACTGAATTTGAATTGTTAGTCAGCTTATAATTCAACACTTCCTAATTGAAACGCCGAGTTCCAAGTATATCGACTACCAGATCAGGTGTTTGAACCATGACTATTACGAAAGAAAATGCAGCACTCACCTTGTCCAAGCGTGAACCTAAAGGGGGTCCCTCTGTCGCGGCTCGAATCAAACTTGGTCCCATCAAGCAGCGTTCCCGTGTAATGAACTATCACCAGAAAAACAAAAAACAAAAAATGAGAACACCACAAAAAATGAGGGTAACCAAGCACATCATTTCTACAAAAGAAATGAAATTACAACACTACCTTCGACTTCATCGCCCACTTCAGGTGTGTCCCAGCCTTCACCTTCCTTGAGGAGCTTCTTCTTCAATCCCTGCCTTCCGATCTCCTTCTCCTCTCCAACCTTAAGACCAGAGGCGTCATCGGGGAGATCGAAGTCCTCGCTCATCTCCTCCTGCGGGGGCATATCGAAATCCTCATCCATCTGTGGCGCGAGAATTTAGGAAACGGCGAGAAGAATGTGATAAAAGAACGGAGGTTCGAGGAGACGAAGAAGCGCAGAGAACAAAACCTAGGAGACGATCAACGAAGAGGGCTTTTAAACAGAAGGAGGAGAGTGAAAGGGAGTTCTAGAGAGTTCTACGGAGGGTTTAGCTTTAGCCCCCGAGAAGGGAGAGCTCTAGCGATGAGGATGAAGGGTCAAGATGGTTCCAGAGATCGCAATTCCTTTTTTAATTGTTAAGGTTATTACATTGACGAAGACTGCAACGAGGACTGAAGAGGGGTGTTTCCGTGCGGTTAGGTTCATTTGGATAGCGTGGGGATGAGCTGGTTTAAAAATAAACAAATTGCTAAAACTCTTTCTCCAATATTGGTCGTTAAAATTGAAGATTAACACGGTTGGAGAAAAATTGTACTTTGCTGATTTCACCCCCAAAAATTGTACTTGCTGAATATGAATGGCACGTTACCACTCAAGGATTTGAGTTCCTAGTGGCATTTCGGCTAATAAATTATGTCATTCGGAATTTTCACGAATTTCTCTATAAAATGGATGATGATGAATCTTACTATATATCAATAAACTAACAAGTATTTTTTTTTCTTATTTGTTCGTTCTTAGGAGGTATTAAATATTTTTATATATACCCATATTTAATAAAGTTAGATGGGAAAAGATGATAAATAATGTGATATTAGAGTTTGTATAATTAATAATCACTGTCAGATCCCAAGAACTATAAGAAGTCACAAAAAAGTCTCATACTAAATTCCCATAATAAAAAAGTTTCAAGGACTTTTGTGTGATTAGTTTTAATGTGAAATGACAAAGTTGCCCCAAGAATAAACCAGGAAAAGGCAGGAGAAGGAGGCTCATCGTGCGTTTTGCGTCTGTAGCTCGTTCGTCCCTCCTTCAAACCCCTAACCTCTGTTGAGGATGTAGACGAGCCAAATGTTACACCAAATTCTGATGAGGACTCTGGAAACCAAAATGTAAAGACCATATTTAAACTTCTAATGTTTCATGCTGTCAGCGAATCTCTGCATATTCAGACTTCTAATGTTGCGACAATTCCCAATTCGTCCATTTACGCAACAATCTCCCCAGTATATGTTTCATGTTGTCAGTAAATCTCTGCACATTCAAGCATATAGCTTTCCTTGTTAGAAAATTCTGAATACCAATTTCTTTTTGCATATAGCTTTCGACCCCTATTTGATTCATTATCATCATTTTCTTATACATTTGTTTCTACTAGTCTGACTTTGCTCTTATTGTTAGAAAAGAATGTAGCTTTTGAAATTGGGTATTTTTTGATTTCATTCTCTTCATTTTGTATCTTATAGACATTGTGCTGATAATTGAATATTATTTCACTTATTTATATCTCTTGGTTAATAATTTAGGAATGTTTAATTAATAAATAATGAGTTTTATTACTTAATTGGGCTTTCGGCTTTTAATTGGATTTAATTCATTTTTATGATTAAATTTCATATTTACAGTGATTTAGTATTTTCGCCATAACTTTTGATCTAGATATCCGATTATCCTAATTCTTCTTTTGTTTTTTAAATGATTCATAGACCTACAATTGTTATGAAGACTCGGAAGGCTGATTCAGACAAAAAGATGGATGAAATTGGAGCTAAAGACAAACATGTTTTTCTAGATCTTTATTGAGCCCAAATTTTATAATAAAAGACCAATTATTACTAGAAGTTTCCTATTATTAGAAGTTTCCTATTATTAGAGGTTTCCTATTATTAGGGGTTTCCTATTATTAGGGGTTTCCTATTATTAGGGGTTTCCTATTTTTAGTCATCTTTCCTATATAAGGAAAATTAGATGATGGCTACAAACATATTCTCAATTACGTTGGATGAGATATTTAGATTAAATTAGAAGCTTATTATTTTCTCTGAATTGTTCATCATATTCATGTTCTTCTTCATCTTTTCTTCTGCGTTTTTCCTAGCCATGCTTGGCTAAGCTTCTATGGTTGACCCATGGATTGAGGATTCTGCAAATCCAGAGGACTCGCGCTTCAATCGGTAACGTAATTCGTTTCTGTTTATTTTAATTGGATTCGATGATGATTGTTGATTGTGTATTAGATTTAATACGCATATTGATATCCCAAGGACATAGTTCGGACTAGGTTCCAGAGAGCGTTGTGCGATCGCAGAGCGAGCTTGCCATGTGTTCGATTAGATGCTAGGTGATCGTCTAGTCGAGGGAGTTTCTGGACAAACGCAGAGATTTTGGTTTGTCCAGAATCAATCACGAGTTTGGTTATTATGTTTTTGTCCGATGAAAGTTATGGAATCTCAATTCTGGGTTAATTGTTTTTAATCTGATTAATCCTGTTTTCTTGCATTTGTTTTAGCTTTGCTTCATTTAATTTACATTGAAAAACTCCCTCATTCTGATTATTGTTACTGTGTTACTTGTTTACTGTTAATTTTAGACCCGCTGCGAATTCCTTGAGAGAAACGATCCAGGTTTCCTATACTACAAATCTTTGAATCTTTGTTATTTTGAGAGAGCCCGACAAATTTCTATCATGTGCCTCTTTTGCAGAGTTCAAATTCGAATTTGTACAACTTAATATTAAGATGTCATATGATATTCAGCTATCAAAGTAGCCTCATGAAATTGTCAAATAGGCTCATGATTTGCCTAAATAGGCATAAGAAGTTGTTAAAATACGTACAAGCTACTGATGTGAAATTTGGGACAATAAGTACTGAAGTTTAAAAAATTCTTCAGGTATGAAACTATCGTTGTCAAAATAGGCATAACCATTTGTTAATCTGCGTATAAACTATTGATGTGAAATTTGAGACAATAAATATTGAAGTTTCAAAAATTCTCCACGTATGAAAATATCATTGTCAAAATAGGCTCATGAAGTTGTCAAAATAAGCATAACCATTTGTTAATATACGCATAAGCTACTGATGTGAAATTTGGGACAATAATTACTAAAGTTCCAAAAATTCTTTAGGTATGAAAATATCATTGTCAAAATAGGCTCATGAAGTTGTTAAAGTAGGCATAACTACTTGTTAATCTACGCATAAGCTACTGATGTGAAATTTGGGACAATAAGTACTAAAGTTTCAAAAGTTCTCCAGGTGTGAAAATATTGTTGTCAAAATAGGCGCATAAACTACTAATGTGAAATTTGGGGCAATAAGTACTGAAGTTTCAAAAATTCTCTAAGTATGAAAATATCGTTGTCAAAATAGGCTCATAAAATTGTCAAAAGTCAAGACAAGAATAACCACTTGTTAATCTACACATAAGCTACTGATGTGAATTTTGAGATAATAATTACTGAAGTTCCAAAAATTCTCCAAGTTTAAAAATATCATTGTCAAAATAGACTCATGAAGTTGCCAAAATAGACATAACCACCTATTAATCTACGCATAAGCTACTAATGTGAAGGGACAAAACTACTAAATTTCCAAAAATTCTCTAGGTATGAAAATATTGTTGTCAAAATAGGCTCATGAAGTTGTCAAAATAGACATAACCACTTGTTAATTTATGCATAAGCTCCTGATAAAGTATGAATGAACTTAAGACATTAAGCATTTAGTTGTTGCATAGATTGGTTTCATTAATTTGCAACGCAACTTTAATTACTTACTCCAGAGTATAGCCTTGAATTGAACTAATAATTGGAATTATTGAGATACATTAAAATCACTCGAAATGAATGCAAAAGAATTTGCTAACACCTAACACCTAATGTAAGTGCGTGGGAGACAAGAGAGGGGAATGTTTCAAGACAAGAGCCAAATGAGCAGTTTCGACCAGATGGTGAGTGCTATAGCTACAACACCATACGCCTAGAACAGTATCACTAAGCATTCTTCCTGCCCCACGTCAAACAGTTGAGCCATCACGCCTAAGTCATTTTCATGAGTTATATTAACAAGTTTATGAATTTTTATAATCAAAGGGTCTGTCACAACAACTTATTTGTGTTTTAACAAATTCTTTAGTCTTGTTTAACAACTTCATTAATCATATTAACAACCCTTGGGATCTGACAATGACTATTCATTCCTAATACCTCCTCTTTTTTCTTCACACATCCATTTGACCATTCATTCTCTCCTTAATTCTCTTGCATACCTGTACGCCTCCACTTCACCATTTATCCATAAAAATAATCACATGATACAAGTGTGCAAAAATAAGAGAAGAAGATTCTAAAAGTTTGTTATTGTAAATCCATGGGGAATGAATGAGGGTAGCGATTGTCCAAGTTTAGACGCCAACAGATCATTGCTAGACCAATTGATAGTTAACGTCGTTACCTTCCATGTAAATGCAGAGCTTCGGAGGAGTGATGGAGGCGTGGGGGTTCAGAGGATTGATGGAGGTTGGGGGTTTAGAGGAGCGACGGACTGACGAGGACTTCAGAGGAGCGATGAGCGGACAATTGAGCGATGAACTGACTAAGCCTTGTACGGTAGTAAGGACTTCAAAGAAGGTTGGGGGTTCTCCTATGCCTTTTGCTTTAATATTCCTTGGGGCAATTTAGTCATTTCACATTAACAACTAATCACGCAAAAGCCCCTGGGGACTTTTTTGATAGAGGAATTAGGTGTGGAACTTTTTTGTAATTGTTTATGGTCCTTGGGACCTTACAATGATTTTCTCAATTAGTAAGGATAATATTACAAATCAATTAAATTTTAAAATAAATTTAACATTTTTAATTGTTTTTATTGATTTGTAAAATATATGAATGAGAATTAGCCCTTACAACAAGTGCGTGCGTGCGTGCATGCGTGCGTTATTCTACATATTATTTAGGTAGTTAAATTAATTTCTTTTCAACAAACTTTCTTTATGAAAGTTATTCTACATATTTTTCTCTTTTTAATGAAAGTAATATAGTACTGATTAGTGAACATTTTGAGGTTAGAATTTTGGTAAGTTTTGAGTATTGATAATAGATGACTAACTTAAATCGGTTTAGATTTGTTAGTTGATTGTTGTAAGAATTTATATTTAATTTTCTATTTAAAGGAATTTAGGATTTATGTCTTATAAGATATTTCTACTGATTAAATAGGGTTTAAGGCATTTATTTGAATTACTAAAAGTATTGTTGTCGGTTTAATAGGTATAGTTTTGCTAAGTTTTGAACGGTATAAAATTATGAGTTGAGATTTGAAATTTAAATTAAAGTTTGATATGATTTGATAATGTGGAGATTTGGAGATTGTTTAATAAATTGGGTTATAATTATAAAAGTTAGTATTAGGTTGAAAAATTGAGGATATGGTGATATTTTGATGATTATAATTAGTGAGAAATAACTTATGAAGGAAGAAAATGAGATTGTAATAATGATTTGAGAATAGATAAATTTTCATTTTTCTAGGAAAACTAAAGTGAGATAATATTTTAATTAATTAATTATTATTGTATTAGTGGTTATTTTTGTTAATTCTATTAACGTATAATTATATATTTATTTTTAGAGTGGACTTGATTTCTCTCACGCCTAATTTTTGTGTCAAGAATTTGAGGTAACCTCTTTCCAATTTATTTTGTGTATTTGTTGAGATGATTATAAGTGTATGTTCATATTTGCGAATGATATGAATATGTTATAGTATTTCACATATGAAAAATGTGTGTGTGTGAAATATATGTTTGATAGTAAACTTTTCAGTTAGGTGAGCATAAATTGCTTATATTGTTACTATGATAGATTATGCATGGTGCTGAATATTGAATATGAGTATAAATTGTTGATGTTGAAATTGTGATATTGCACTGCATATTAAGGTGCATTGGATTGAGATACGATGTGATGGTAGGAGATTGATTTTATACCACCTGGTATAGCCACCATTGATCGTGTAGTGGATGACTCTGACATTTTTAAGGCCTTGGTATCACCTTTTCCTTTGGCTGGGATAAGGGGCATCCCTTGGAACAGTGACACATTTCTCTATTCGAAAGAAAGGGAATTCATGATTCAATATGAGTTCTGTAGCCTTTGGTCGGGCTACACCTCATCATTGATGAGCTTGATGCAATTTTGTCAAAGAGATTAAACCTATTATGTTATAGTCCATAGGTTTTGTCAATGGTTATAAGGAGGCAGGGATGTCCAAGAAACCCGGTGGTCCAGGTGGTCTGGTCCGACCCGACCCGGTCGCTGCAAAAAAATTTTGGTCTGGGACCATATGAGGCGGACCGGACCGGACTGGTCTGCTCGGGTCATACCGGACTTCGGTCCAGGGTCTAAGACCCCCTGGTCCGGTCCGGTCCGGCCCGATATATATTATATATATATTTTTTAAAAAAAAATTACAACTTAATCTAACCCTTTGTCTTTTTTTATTGTCTTCTTTACTATTCTTCATCACTCATTAGTCATTAGTGAGTCTTATTCTTTGGCCAAAAAAATATCCAGTCTTTTTCCCTTTTCAGTCTTCTTCTTCTTCCCTTCTTCTTCGGTCTGACCCAATAGAATGTTGTTATTTTGTATTTTTGTTCAATGTTGTTGGAGATTCTTATATGTGTAATTGTGTATGATTGGATTTAAGATGTTTGCATGTTTGTATGTTTAATTATTGGTCTAAAGAAGTGGGGGAAAACTAAAAAAATGAAATAGGTCTGGATGCTGGACCGATCCAGCGATCCATCTGGACCGGTGCAGTCCAGCCGAGCTCGGGCCGGTGCTGGACTGCACTGCACTCTCGGCTGGCTTGTCCAGTCGAGGTCCCTCCTGGATCAGACCTCGGGTTGACCCCCAACCCGGTCCAGTCTGGTCCATGGACATCCCTATAAGGAGGTTATAGTAATGGTTAAGAGAATTACATGCATATTGAATAATTTTGAACTATTAAATGGATTGGAAAACTACTCAGACTTAATATTATATGAAGGTGTATTGACCCGCTCAACTATCTTATAATCGTTCTCTGTATATTTGTTAAATTGGATATGTAATTACTGGGTCCTCGTGAGTCACCCCATCATTATTTATTTTTCAGGCAAGAATTCAAGCAGTGAAACTAAGGAGAAGCCATCCGAGACTTGATCAGAGTAATCAAATATTGTATGTCTTAATTTGTTACATAAGCATAGTCTAATGTATATTACTGACCTTTAGGGTCTTTTTGGTACATTGCATAATTTAACTATTTCGATGCATACTAGAATTTGTTTTATGAATAGAGCCTTTTGATATGATATTTAATGTGGAATAATTTATTTTGGCAGGACTTAAATATGTTTAGGTATAAAATAATTATTTAAACGCTAATTATGGAAGGAAGTTACTGTGGTTCTTACATTTTTGTTTATATTTTATATTAACATTAATATTAATACAATAAAATACTATAATAATGGACCAACGGGGTTGACTTAAATGGTAAGCGGCTTGTGTCGTTTAAGAAAGGTCTCGAGTTCGAGCATTGTGAATGCAGAAAAGCCTCGTTGGGAGACTCTCCCACCATAGCCAGGTGCGCAACGCGGGTTAGATCTGGATTAGTCAGGGTGAAGCTCTAGATACCGGATGGGCAACCAAAAAAACATTATGTTAATCATTTAGCTTTTAATGGGGATCCTTTAGCTTAATTAAATTTTATGTTAATCATTTAACTTTTATAACTGGGCCAAAATTTCTCTAATTCAAATGAGTTAAAAAAATACTAAAAAGATTTGAAATCTTAAAATAAAGGGGAAATCCCTTTAAGGTCCCAAGGGACCAAAAAAATTGCAAAAAAGTCCCTAAAAAAATAGAAACGGCTGCCATGTCCCTTGGGACTTTTGTGGTATAGAATGCTAAGGCCAAATTACGTACACACCCTTAGTGAAGGAAGTCTTAGTTATGCTCTCTGCTCTCTCAGACGCCGAAACCTGAAAACCTTTATTGGCTTCTGAAACCACCGAGAAATGCAGGCACTTCTCCGACGGCAATCTTCCGTGACTGTAGGTGAGCTCCGGAGACAGAGTTGTTAAAACATGCAAATGAAGTTGTCAAAGTCTTGAATATGGAGTTGTTAAAACATGTAGATGGAGTTGTCAAAGCCCTGAATATGAAGTTGTTAAAACGTGCAGATGAAGTTGTTAAAGCTTTGGAGATGTAGTTGCTAAAACGTGTAGATGGAGTTGTGAAAGCTCTGGAAATGAAGTTGTTAAAACATGCCGATGGAGTTGTCAAAACGAGAAGAAGGAGTTGTCAAAACCTAATAGAAGGTGTTGTCAAAATGTTGTGATGGAGTTGTCAATAACCAGAGAAGGAGTTAACGACACCCACAGAAGGAGTTGTTAAAATCCAACACAAGGAGTTGTCAATACCCAAAGAAGGAGTCGTCAAAACCCACAGAAGGAGTTGTCAAAACCCAACACTAGGAGTTGTCAAAACCCATAAATGGATTTATCCAAACCCAACAGAAAGAGTTGTCAAAACTCAGAGATTGAGTTGTCAATACCCAAAGAAGGAGTTGTCAAAACCCAACAGAAGAAGTTGTCAAAACCTACAAAAGGAGTTGTCAAAACTCAATCGAAGGAGTTATCAAAACCCAGAGACAGAGTTGTCAATACCCAAAGAAGGAGTTGTCAAAACCTAACAGAAGGAGTTGTCAAAACCCAAAGATGGAGTTGTCAATACCTAAAGAAGGAGTTGTCAAAACCCAACAGAAGGATTTGTTAAAACATTGTGACATAGTTGTTAAAAACTTGGACATGGACATGTTAACTTTTGGACATTCACTTTGCAAAAGCAGTCCATGGAGTTGTCAAAAACCTAGGCATCGACATCACACCACTTTGTATACATATGATTACATAATATTGACAAAGCACATTGAGGCACTAAAAATTTCATCATGTAATTAGAAAACAAAAATCAAGTCTAATACAAATGCAACTTTACACAAATTCAAATTGTCATCAATACAAATGCCCCTTCGCACAAATGCAGTGGCCAACACATACTAAATACTATCAGTAAGTTATCTGCCATCACAAGTCATCCTAACTACCAAAAAAGTTAGCTGGCTATTTATTCCTCTTACTCTGGTGGGACTCCTCGACCAAAGACAAAACTTTTTTTCGTTGTATGTTGTGAGGATGAGTGACTAACCATCACAAGAACCGACCTTCATTTCATGTAGTTCTTTTATGGAATAGTATGGCATGGTGTAACTCTCATCACCTTGCTCTGTTCCATCCCACATATGTAACCATGACAGAACATGAACCCCACAAGAGTCCCTGCAAAAAAAATTGAGAAGAAGGATTTATCAAATAAGCCATGATACGATGTCACTACTTAAACCAACACCACATGTGAAACTCACGTGTCAAATTGGACATACACTTTTGCCCATGTCACTTCCTTTGGAATTCTGTCCTAGTTACGGAACAACTGTGGCTTCACTCGTCAAAGAATTTGCATGAAGCAATTTCGCTACAAAGGACAAACATTTACGTGAGAAATATGCAAACCACTTTCCCACGTTGTCTAGGACAAGTTTTAGTTAGCTATCTTTTAACTTTACTCTTCCAAGGCAAATTAATGGGACAATATAGAGAGAGATGATGTAGGCTCATTAAAGTACATAGGAACACAAACTCGAGTGAAGTGCATGCTAGTGTATTAGAATTTTTTGTCTCAAATAACATTGAGTAATAAATTTGTAAAGACAGTCAAGATCATGTCAAAATCTTGCCAAACCTTTCTTCTTTATGTGGCTGCAACGACATAAACCCCAACTAAATATATATGGGAGAAACTATGATTAGCAGGTCCGGTGCATATTTCTTCTTAGCAATTGGAAAAAATCCCAAGAACAAAACTAAGACCTAAAAAGAGTCTTACAACATAGAATACTCTCGCCTATAATACAAAAAGACACTGGTAAGGGGCATATATGATAGAGGAGTGCAAAATACTTTCCCTTAAATCACGAGCCGAGCAAAGCCTGTAGCAAATTATTACGCTCAGCCTGAATCTTACCTTTTCCTCGGGTTGGCTACGGTCCACTTCTCTTCCCATCCTCTTCCCGTCCTCTTCCTCATCTCAGCCGTTGGATTGAAATCTTAACCGTTCAGATTTAATATTTTATAAAAATATTATTTTTATATTTTTTTAATAATTTAATATTTTATTAATATAATAATAATATTTTTATAAAACATTAAATTTAAACCGTTAAGATTTCAATTCAACAGTTGAGATGAGGAAGAGAATAGGAAGAGGATAGGAAGAGAAGTGGACCGTAGCTAAATCCCTTTTCCTCACCAAATATCCAGGAAACTGGTCGTCCCACTATTTCATGGAGTAAAAGGTACCAATACGACCGAAGAGCAAGCTGTGAACTGTAAGGAGATATAAAGTAATGGTCAATGAGATTGTAAAAATAAGAGTGAATCTAACAAGATCCTATACAGATTGAAGCTAACAAGGTTCTATACTAAGTTATCAACCAACACACATTATTTTGATCCAAATACCTTTCACTTTTTTTTTTAAAAAAAAAAATTCAGGGAAAATTATAGACACTGTCAAATGGGGGTTCAATCAGTGGTGGAGCCAGGATTTAAAATTTATAGGTGTACAATTAGTGTAGGGGCCCGAAATTTTTTTTTTTAGGGAAAGTTTTAAATGCTTTAAGATTGTATCGTTGACATTTTCTGGAATGAAAAAAGTTTAACAAGATTAGAGAACATGTTTAAATAAACTTCCCTCCCCATACCTTAGCTATACACAAAGACTTCTCAGTTCATCATGATAACCTTATCAATAGCCTATTCAACGAATTCTGACTTCTAAATTACACATGCTTTGAACATGTGCATCATTAAAATAAATCATCATTTAGTACAAGATATTATACTATGCTAAAATTCTAAATCTTTGATTATATAGCATATTGTACTATTTTTGATGATTAATTTGCATGTTAGTTGTCTGCCCTATGTAAAATATCAATCTTTCCCGGTATTGAAGATATTAGGCTAGAATATCTAAGTTCTACACTCCAATTCTAAAGAGTATGGGCTAATTAACGTGCACACCAATCATTTGCAGATATGTTGCATGTCATGGTCATGGTCTGACTCCACATTTAAAGTTCCTCAATAATGATATCAACAATTTAAAACTAGCTGTAAAAGTCTTCAGACAATAATGCTATTCCCTATTACAATAATCAATACAGATGGGTTTTTAACAGAATTGAAAAACCTAGCACCAAAAATTGTCCACACGGCTTTTTACTAACATAATTGTCTGAAGCTATACCAAATTAATACTTTAGTAACATGGTGATTAGTAACATGTAAATCCTATAACAAAATGAGTATGTTCGTAGTTTCCCCACCATATATTTGAATCAAATATACTGCAAGTACTGATGGCCAAAAGAAAAAAAATTCTGCAAGTACAAAAGAAAGGAACTAAAGATTCAGGATGTACATAATATGAATTACAAATTCATACACTTAACAAGGTTCTTCCTCCTAATTCTTCTGATTTGTTTTTGTCATTTTGGATTTCAGACACAATCAATAATCTAACATGTTGAGGTCGCATGGAAAATTAGGAATTGGTATTTTGAACTTGATCCAGTCTATAGAATATGTTCTGGTTCATCCATATATTTTATAGATTTTGGTTCAAGGAAAAACTATTATGGTTGCATGCTAACCAATGAAATCAAAGCATATTCTACACGGCTACACGGACTCAATAATCAACTTTTATGGTTGCAACATTTACATAGAACTATCTTTAAACGCATACATATATAGTATTTCCATAAAATCATTCTTGTTAACATTGGTTGTATATCCTATTTGAATTTTCTATCAGGCTCTTGTCTTGTTTCCTATTTGACAGTACTCCTGAATGGAATTAAAGCCTCTCCTAAGTAAAAGCATATAATCTTAGAACCAATTTATTCTGTGTCACTGTGTAATTCTAAACCTACAGAAAATTTTATTGTACTTGCTTAATTATGTATATACAGAAATGCAGTCCTAACTATTATACGGGGCTGATAATTCATAACTATCTTTCAGAGACCCTAATTTCATTAATAGATAGCTGGTAAGGCATGTTGTCAACAATGACTATACAGTTATTTCAAACGAATAGCCAGAGGAAAAAAATGCTCACTTGGTCTAACTTCTTATTGGACTCTTTAAGTGCTTGCGAAAGATGGATTATACGGTATTGAAGCTTTTCATTTTCAGCAGCAAGCTTCTGCGCCTAAAATTTAAGAGGTTGGTTAATATGCAAACGAAATCATCCATTCCTTTAAAATACAAAATGTGGAAAATCTATACATGGGGACAACCTTCTCTTTTTCTTCAACGAGCTCTGCATTAGCCTTTTCAAGCTTTGACTGAAGATCATCAATTTGTTTCAAGTGTTTCTCATTTCCTGCGTCTGAGCAAGTGTCACTTATGGCTGTGTCGGCGGAGGAGAGGTGATCGGAATATGGATCTGAGATGCAGCCAAGGAAGAGGTCGAAGAAAGGAATCTGGATCTGAGCTCTGAATCGAAGAAAGGAAGAAAGGAAAGGATTTGGGGGGAAAAAAACAGAATCGAAGAAAGGAAATGGTGGGTATGGCCGTATGGGGGAAAATGAAATTGCCCAAAAATAAGTATAACATGGTTCGAACCCGAGACCTTTAAGAGGTAGGACCAAAGCTTTAACCAATTAATCCAACCAGAACTATTGAAAAACAATTCCTTCACAAAATATATATTTTTTATGGGTTCGCTTGCCCCCAGGAAAACTAGTGTGCCTCCGCCCCTGGGTTCAATAAGTACCTTTCGTTCCCAAAATTCCTTTGCTTCCAAAAACTAGCCACATCCATTAAAATGTTACTAAAATGTGAATTCCAGCCTATTCAATCCCCTGTATACTCAAGAATGATACATTGGCCTTCCAATTTCTAATAAAATTAGAGTATAATTGACCATTTACTTCGTTATAGAACAATATTTATGTATAGATACAAACAGTGGCGGAGCCAAGAATTTAAGTTTGTGGGTCCACAATTAATGATGGGATTTAGGGCTGCCCCCGAATTTTTTTCCGAGGAAATCAATTTAAACAGAACAATATACTCTAATCTCATGGCATACAGATACCCAGATGTTACACAATCAAATTCCAAAGCAACATGCAAGGAAAAATTATTATGATTTGTCATATGTGATAGGATATTAAAAAGTCAACTATCAAAGAAGAAGTAAATTAAAGGAGCATAACAAATGTTATAACTCACCAGACTATCCACCAGAGAGCACGTCACTTTCAATAGGTTCAACACCAAACACTTACATAAAGGAGGAAGGAAAACAATGAGAACACAAATGCATTACAACTCTACACTATCATAAACACACATTTATACATATAAGTTTCAAATTTAGGCACACAGTATTGAACAAAATTCAAGTCAAAACAAAATCAATAAGACAACACATATTTCTTACTTCAACATTTCAGCAAAGTCATTGTCTCATCAATTCCAGGTATAACACCTGCTAGTTCTAAAAACAAAGAATCTATTCCCACAGAACTCATTTCATCATGTTCAACGGTAGGATCCACCTCCTACAAACCCTTTGTAAACTAGTTATAGTGAAATATTTTGAGGACCTTGATTACATCCTATGACAAGAGATCAAAGGAACGATATAAACCAAAAAAGTTTCTGCCAAAAAACAAAAGAATATAAAGGGTTGTCGTATATAATTCATACCAATTCTTGTTGCGCCTTTTTATTTTCCTCGGTTGTGTAATTTTTCTCCTCACCACCTTTAAATACTCTGTATTTGCTCTCAAGTCATCCATTGAAAGATTGATGCAGAAATTATTTTAATCAACTGATCTATTCAAATTCAATTAATCTTTGGAACTTTTCTATTTTATGCAGGGGAGTTGCTCTCGGAACTCTACAAGCTAAGTACATGTGACTGTAGATTTTTTATTATTATAGAAAACTATGTTAATTAAGTTTGATAATATTTATATTTAATTTAATCAAATGGTCATATTAAAAAAAACGTCATACTAAAAAAGTAAAACGTTAGTTTTGGCAGCGGATAATAAAGCTTGGGGCCCATAAAAATAAAACCACCAATGGGCCTCATAGCACTATATAATAATGTCCCATATTTTGAGGGGGATTACGGATGTTTATGCTAAGATATGTAGTAACTCAGCAGCTAGAAAAAAAAAAAACTCAACAACCACAATTTATGGGTGCACTTGCACCCACCTGCAATAACGTGGATATAAAGATATATATATAGAGAGAGAGAGAGTGTGTGTGCGCATGCCTGTATTCCCAAGTTTGAAACCCATATTTGAAAAGCAGATAATGAAGGGGTTCCTAGTAATTGAAGACCTCATCGCAATTGTGTGGATAATGTTGGAGGAGGCACTCATATATCTCAGCATTCCTAAAGCGGAAAATGGTCAGAACCATCCCAACCCTTTGTCAACCTCTTCGCCGCCGTCTGATTTTTGGGGTTTATCGAGCTTTGTGTATGAAGATGAAGACGACGGCGATGGATAGGAAAGTTGAGGGCGTCTCTGCCTCAGTTTCAGGGAGATCGCGCTTTTCGCTGGTAACAAAATTCTTTCTTCTTCTTTAGTTTTGTCGCTAACTGAGCATGTCACTGTTAATGGGGTAAAATGGTCATTTTATACTTTGAATTAATATCACAAATGTTCCTTGAGGCCTTTTTAAAAGGAGAATTGTCTGTGAGATTTTTTATGTAATTTTTTTTTTGTTTATTGGGACCTTAAAGGGATTTTCCCTAAAATAAATTATTAAAACTTCAAAATATTTTAATCTGAGATAATAAAAAAGCTGCAACATTAAAATAAACAAGTTGTTTGTATAAAAAAAATTATTTGAAAATATTTTAATAAAATTAAAACACATTATATTATATCATTAAAGTAAATAAATTTTATTTTTTCGCAGCCTAGAAATGAATCATTTATTTTTCAGTTGTAAGTATTCAGTTTAATGCGCCAAAAATATTTTAATCATAAGAAGATTTTAATATTTCGTTCTTATACGTTATAAACTTCTTACTTACTCTTGATTCGGATATTACAATTCTCCTATGGTAAAACAATTTTTTTCCTCCAAATTTTATGTAGCTTACGGAATCAATTATGGCTACTGCTTCATTTGAACAAGAGTCAGATTTTTTTTTTTTTTGGGATCAAAGGATACTTATATATATTAAAACTTCAAAAGTTTACAAACCCAAAACAAAGTAGGATAAAAATAAGAAGATAAACAATAGCAAAGGTAAAGGCAAGCCTAAAAGTACGAGCTAACAGAATATTCAAAGACAAAGCAAACTACAAACAATCACCATCCAATGAATGAATGGGGGAGAAGCATCATAAGGAACAACATCTACCTTCTAGGCATCCAAGGCTAGAAGTGACATCAAAGAAGGTGTTGGTTGTAAAACTCACCCTATCGAACACACCCTTTTCATTAAGTCAGTGGCATGGTTACCCCCTTGGGATAAAAGACAAAGAGAACCCAACCTTGGACGACAAAAGACGAATAATATCAAATACAACGCTCCTACTCCTCCAATCAATCAGATCAGGAGATTTGACATCAACACATTCAAAAAGGGAGAGGCAATCGGTTTCAAAGACCACATTATCATGACTGAGATCTATTACGAGCATCAATGCCCTCTTCAAAGCTAAAGCTTTAGTCATAAATGCAAAGATCAATTTCACCTTATTCATAAAACCCCATTTGAAATCACCAAAATGATCCCTACAAATAACACCAATAGCAGCACCAGTCTTATTAGTCGAGAAAGCCCCATCACAGTTAAATTTAAGCTTGCCAACATATGGAGGGGACCAATGAGCTAGATGAGTAGGAACGACCCTTTGTCCCTCTGAGCTACTGTGCATTTTATCGCAACTCACCTAGAAGTCAAAATTGTTTTTCCACGCACATTCAATGACATCAACAGGATTAGGAACTTTATGATTAAAAACCATATCATTTCTATGCTTCCAAATAAACCATAAGATCCAGCAAATTAATGATAGGTCTTGCTTACTCAAGGAATGCATATCTGTAATTTTAATCCACCAAGCATTGAAGTTTGACATGTTGGCGACGTTGATACTTACACTAAGAGTACACTTGAACTAGATACATCTAGTCCGGGGGCAGTGAAAAAACAAGTGCTCAATCGACTCCACATCTCCATGATAGACCGGATAAGTGTTACCTTGGGATATCTTCCTTCGATAAAGGGCTTCATTGGTAGCAATAGCTATATTCAAGATCCACCAAATAAACTGATGCACCATTGGGATAATCTTGATCTTCCAAATCAAGTTCCAGCAGGTTGAGGGAACAACTATCAAGGACCTAGGTCTGTTATCATTCATGAGATTACCCCTTTACCTCTATGATATCCCACTTTCACTAAATACACGCCGTTCTTGACACTGGTCCACATTAATTTATCAACCAGCCTATTAGAAAGGATGGTGATATCATATATAACACTCTTGACTTCCACCGATAGATATTGATCAATAAGAGAAAGATCCCACTTACCGTTGACACTAAGGTCACAAACTCTATCATTTGAGATAGAAGGATCATTTAGGTTGCTTGGCTTTTCTGGGAAATTAACACTTGGGACCCATTTATCCTCCAAGATTCTGATTGTAGTGCCATCTTCTATATTTAGGGGTGGAAATAGGCCAGGGGCCTGTGGCCTGGCCTGTTAAAAGCCTGGTCAGGCCTGGCCTGTCAGGCTAACAGGCCAGGCCAATGCCTATTTTAATGCATGTTTGGCTTAACAGGCCAGGCCCAGGCCTACAAATAGGCCTGTAAAGCCTGACAGGCCGGCCTGTTAAGAGGTGTAAATTTGTAAATATGTTTTTTGTTTTTAATTAAACCGTCTCTCTGTACATAACCCAAGGGAAAGGGAATTAAAAAAAAAAAAACTGAGTCCATTTCATATCCGCCTCCTACCCGCGATTGTGCTCTCTGGCTTAACCCTAAACCCCTAATTTCACAATCGGCCTCACTGTCCTCACCGTCGGCCGTCTCAGGCCGCGATTGTTTTTCTTCTACCTTCCTTCTTTCAATTTGCATGGCGAGGGAGTCCGGCGAGCGAATCAGAGTCTCAGCCTCTATCTCTACCTTCTTCGCTGTCGGTAAATCGATCATTCACTTCTCCCCCTGTTTTGTATCCTGAGTTCTTGATCTCTTAGGATTATTTTTATTCTAGGGTTTCTTGCTTAATTCTTTTTCATACTTGTCTGCTTGTCTGCAAATCGATCCTTCACGGCAGTGGCCCAAAAATATTTCTTTTTATCAACTTCCTCAAGAATGGAGAGGCTAATTCATGGGAGCTATATCCTATTTGCGATGTCAAAGAATAAAACATTGTATTTCTTTCACTAACTGATTGAACTTTGGAATTTGCCTGCCGATGCATAAAGTGATTTGTTGGATTGAAAAACATTATGATTTTTTTTGGGGGGGGGGCTTCTGAGAGAACAAAATTATAATCCAAACTTTATTTCAAAATTCTCAAGTAATGCAATTGAGCTGAATGTTGGTATTTGCTTTTGCTGCTGCTAGTTATTTTGCATATACGAGACCGAGGGTTCTAAAATGAGTAATGACTGAGATTTTTCTATTATTAGAAAAGTTATAGTAACCTCATAGTATAAGCAACTGTGATAATAGGAAAGTTTGAACTATTTTGCTATTTTGAAATTTTCTGTTGAATCATTTGCAAAATTAATTGTTTTCTTATGCGAAGTTGCTTAGCTATTACTTTCTGTGTGCACTCCATTTCTCCACACCTGCTCACACATTCATTGATCTTTTAATAATCAAAACTCAAAGTCTTAGCATCATTTGTTTACCAAGAGGTTGTAAAATTTGTAAATAATTTGCGAAGTTCTAGGAATAAAAGGTACGGATTAAAAAAGAAACAAAAGGTATAAATTCTGCATTGTCAAAATAATATCATTTGTTATACATATTACTTGTTCAATTGTGTTATGCTCTAATTCTATATATTTGATTAATTTTTTTCAAGGTCTTTGAAGAAGAAGAAGAAGAAGAAGAAGAAGAAGAAGTTATATTGAAGATCTGATGTGATGAATCATTCAACGTCTCATATGTGATGAATCATTCAACGTCTCATTCTAACTTGTATACAATTGGTATTTTGTTGCTTGTTTGACTGATACAATGGTTTTGGATAGATCTTTGTTTACTGATCAGATATGCTCCTTTGCTTTAAATATGCCAACTTACAGGACCAAGGAGAAATTCCCTTAAATAGAATAGGATAGGACTCATCCATACTTGTCAATTCTGGAGGCAATTGAAATGCTTTAGTTATGATATCTGTTGATCATATCTTTGTTTGTATTACTGATTGATATGTGTAAACATGAATTTTATTCATGGTTTCCTTTATTCATGGCCATGGGATATTATTTCATTCATGCATGTTATGAACTTTATCCATGGTTATGTTATGTTGTTGTATTTGATTTCATTTTTTATGATGTATTTTAGGTCATTGCCTCATTGGGAATAATTTATGTAGGGCCTGTTTACAGTGGGCTTGTTTTCGGCTTGTTAACAGTTGGCCTGTTTTTTGCCTCTTCTCGGTCTGTTAACCGTTGGCCTATTTTCGGCCTGTTTTATGTTGAAGCCTATGGCCTGTTAGCCTGAATACAAGATTTTAAAAAATACAGGCTTCTTAACATAAAAAAAACTTTTACGGATCCCTTAGGCGGATCGTTCAACCGCGTTTAGATCAAAGTTAGATTTTAGAACCGTACCTATGCGAGCTTGCTTGCGTTTTGTTCTCGTTTGCGCCTCGATCCTCGTGCGCCGCAGACGTCGTACGTGTCGAACGAGGTGGCATCTTTTATCCATGTTTCTTGATCACGTGGGCTAGTGCCTTCTTGTTCGATCAGACAGGAGCTGATTTCGCATGTCCTCTCCTTCCACCGGTATCCACACGAACAACCTCCAACACTGACGACAACGTGCTAGCGCCTCAGTATTCTTGCGTCTCTCTCTTTTTCTCTCTAGTTTTTTTGTGTGTGTTTAGGCCATCTAATTCATTCGTCTACTTAATACGACTAGATCAACATCTGTTATAGGGTTTCTAAAACCCTAATAATGTGTCGTATTAAATTATTCAAAATTAATCCAATTAATTTTGAATTTGGATTAAATAATATTAATTAAATCTACCCAGCAGATCTAATCTAACTACTTGATCCGAATCAATAGGCCTTCAGATTTAATTTATATTTATAAATTAAATCAAGATATGATATGCTTATATTTAATTTAAAATGAGATCCGATATCTCAGTTCAAATTAAATCTGATATGCAATATCTTTATTCGAAAATTAAATCTAAGATACAATATCTCAATTTATTATAGTTATTTAATTTATTTAATATTATTATCAATAAATAATATCATTATTATTTTCGAATTTAATATATATATATATACACACACACACATCCTAGATTAAATAAGTATTCATTAAATCTTAAACACATTTAAGATTCAATGAATCTGGACGCTCTTGCTCGTGTTGGACCATTCTTGTGTGCGACCCTGTAGGCCCACATGAGATTGGCAGCGGGCCAATACTGTACCAGCCCACAAGTCGCAAGCGGCCTCTAGCAAGACATTGCGACTACCCAATTCATATGGGGATCGTTGATGTGATATAACCTAACGTACAACCATGTCACGTCCCTTTTGTCACGCGATAAGTTGGTCAAGGATGAGGCATGGATGATGTCAACTTCCTGTTCTTGACCATTACAATTGAAATGGAAACTCCTTTCCATAGTAGTATGACCATACATTTCTCAGACTCACTCATTGAGGGGCCCAGTATTATCTCTCTACAAATGTGAGGGACAAATTCCATCTTGACCATTCACATTCCTCTGCATGAAAACCACTGATCCCGATCCAAGCCTTTATCATCACCCGGTCAAAGGTGACTTTTGACTAGGTCAAAGACCAGCGACTCATCATGTAGGAATCCATGATATTCTCAGGTGAAAGGGCGTTGTGACGCGGTTATACATGAGAAAAGCTTATGACTTATTCCATGCAGCTTTCTCATAGTGGGTCGGTCCAACACCTTGTACTCTTACAAGTGCCTATGACTTTGATTCGTATCTCCATACCTCATCAAAGTCATACTGGTCTTATCTCATCTTTGCTCCCGCGTAGATGACTGACCACAGACATTTAGGATAATCTATTAGATATATCCAGGGATACAGTTATCAATGTAAACATGCAAACAAAATGATAACTAAAAGAGAATACTTTAAATAACGTAAATGTCTAAAGTACAATGACTTGCCCCTAGGGCATAATTTCCAACAGTATTTTAGGTCATTGCCTCATTGGGAATAATTTATGTAGGGCCTGTTTTCGGCCTGTTTACAGTGGGCTTGTTTTTGGCTTGTTAACAGTTGGCCTGTTTTTGGCCTCTTCTCGGCCTGTTAACAGTTGGTCTGTTTTCAGCCTGTTTTATGTTGAAGCCTATGGCCTGTTAGCCTGAATACAAGATTTTAAAAAATACAGGCTTCTTAACAGGCCACAGGCCAGACCAGGCCAGGCTCAGGCCAAAAAATTAGCCTGTTACAGGCCAGGCTCAGGCCACCTTCGTGCATAATAGGTCAGACCTGTTAAGGACGAGGCCTGGCCTGTTTTTACCCCTACCTATATCCCATCGTAGGTCTTGCTTGAGAAAATTTCGACCATCCATAATATTACACTAGCACCACGATGCCTTATAGCCTTTTCTTGCTTGCATGAATTCATCTTTGGGAAAATACACACTCTTCAAGACCCTAGCACACAGATCGTTTGGACTCATAAGCAATCTCCAAGTAGTCTTAGCCAACAGGGCATCATTCATAACAGATTGATTCCCTCTTACTCTTGGCTGTGGTTAGAGACTCCCAAGATTTCCAATGTGTAGTTCCACCAAAGGCATTATCGCTCCACCAAAAGTTGGCAATAAGACTACTGATCTCTTTACAAGTCTTGAGAGGAAACTTAAAACAATTCATAGGGTAAATTGGAATTGCTTGAAGAACAAATTTAATCATGACATCTCGTCCAACAAAGGAAAGCAGTGATTGACCCCATCCTTGGATTTTATTTGCAACACATTCACGAACGTAAACTAAAGCCTGATGTTTTGTCTTTCCCCAGATGCTTGGGATGCCGAGGTATCTACCAGGGTCTTCTGTCACAGGAAGGAATGCCCAAAGTTCTTCCAACCATGCTTTTCACATTTTCAGGGGTATTGGAGGAGAAGAATATACTAGATTTATCAAGATTAATGACCTGACTAGAGGCTATACAGTACATGTTCAAAAGTTCTGCCAGCTGAATGCAATTGCTCTGACTAGCACGCATATACAGAAGAGCGTCGTCAACAAAGAAGCTATGAGTAAGAATAGGGCAGTTGTGGCTTAATTTGACCCCCATAATGACTTTATTATTCTGGCTAACAAGAGTCAGATTCAAAGATTGATTTTTGAGGAAAGTGAAATAACCCGGGAATCTACTTATTAATAGAATAAAACTGGTAGTAGTTTCTCCTCTCTAAGGAGGAGAATACAAGTTCAAATTTCAAACAATTGTACTTGTTAAAAGAGGTCTGTTAAGAAAAACCCATCATTAAAAAAAAATAGTAATAGTAGCAGTAGTAATTGTAGTACTAACTTATTTATCTTAAAGTTGTAATTCATCCATTTTATTAAAAAATTTTAAAAATAAGTTATTGCATGATTATTATTTTTTATGTTGTATATTATAATATTTTTTTATTTTTTTACTAAGGAATTCAATTGACTATTTATTTTAAAAAATAAAAACATTTTGATCATAATAATTATATTAATTAATATATAATACTTTTAATATGATGAATTTTGAACATGCAAGATTGCAAGTTATCATTTTTCATATATTTATGCTAAGACTAACATAAAATTTAATAAAATCTGGTTAATAAGATAGTATTAAAAAAAAACACTAAATTCCAACTCTATTGTTAGTGCTCACATGTAATTGGTATACACTTATTCAAAATGTCACCAACCCTTGAAATAACACAACTTTGTATAGAACGAGCATGTGCTAGAACGACGCAATCAGAGGAATACCCAGAATCCACCCATAATCCGATTTGAACGTCTCTTACTCTGGATCGTCAATCTGATGGTCTAGATTCAAGATCTGGACCTTCGGTTTGTACAAGGGATTGAAGTTCGATTCAGGAAAAGGGTTAGGGTTACAGACCTTCAACGCCGGTGATCTGGACCTTCGGTTTGTACAAGGGATTGAAGTTCGATTCAGGAAAGGGGTTAGAGTTACAGACCTTCAACGCCGGCGACGAAATTCCTAGCATATCACCAACGCTTGGATCGTCGACGGTGGCTTTGCTTCCCTTCAGATTCAACTCGTCGGCCTGCACAGAGAATGTGGTGAGAAAGAAGGGAAGAAGAAGTTGAGAATGGAAGAGAGAGAAGGAGCCAGGTGGCAGCATTTTAATGGAGAAGTCAAATCTCACTGCCACGTCAGCATCAGATAACGGTCAACTAACGGTCAATGGTAATTTTGCTCTACTTTTGTAACCACATAGTCACTTTTGCACCCAAAAAAAAAAACTTGCTACTGGGCGCTCTTTTGACAAAAGTACATGTGTATTTTTGCACCTTAACCCTTAAAAAAATTTAAAAATAAGTTATTGCATGATTATTATTTTTTATGTTGTATATTATAATATTTTTATTTTTATTTTTTTTAAAGTAATTCAATTGACTATTTATTTTTAAAAAATAAAAATATTTTGATCATAATAATTATATTAATTAATTATAATACTTTTAATATGATGAATTTTGAACATGCAAGATTGCAAGTTATCCTTTTTCATATATTTATGCTAAGACTAACATAAAATTTGGTTAATAAGATAGTATAATAATAAAAAAACACTAAATTCCAACTCTATTGTTATTGGTATACACTTATTCAAATGTCACCAACCCTTGAAATAACACAACTTTGTATAGAACGAGCATGTGCTTTCCGTGCGTTGCACGGTGAGATTCTCTTTCTTCATATGATTATCCACATCATCATCCACAATTTTATCAAGTCAAATTTTATTACTTCCTACAGATTTACTATACATCCTCTCCACATGTTAACTCCATCTTCAACAATAAATTAACAACTAATAACAGTACTTAATGTACAACCTTTTTTCCACACTTATAATAAGACCTCTTTGCACGCTAAGCTGCTACAGAAAAACTTCCATAAGCTCAGTATATCGACTGTTACAGAAGTAATGAAGTCTGCCATATATTATAAACCTAAAACACTGTAACATGCGTAAAGAGGTGCATGGAACAATATAAGGCTCAAGAGATTGCCCTCTATTTGTAAAGAATATCCTGTAAACATGCTAAAACGGTATGGTTTAATAACAAAACTGAAGGGTCTGTACGCTACAAATAGGAAAAGTGGTTTACATTGAATTATAAGAAACATAACAAAAAATGCGAAATAATTAAGTCTGGAACACATTACATTCCAAAAGCAAAAGGAAGTGGAATACGCTCAGCTCAAACACACAACTAAGTTGCATTGATATTCCAAAATACCTCCTTGTATACAACATCTTTGGTTGTGAACCTCCCCTCTGAATCATGCTTCCCCAATACTATCTTCAAGTCATTCATGCTTCTAACTCTTGACAATGTGACATACAATTGTCCATGTGTGAAAGCAAGCAAGGTATAATCCAACATTACGCAAAGATTGCCCTTGACTTTTGTTTATTGTCATGGAAAATGATAATGTAATTGAGAATTGTCTCCTTTTCATGCGAAATGGCCACCTAGATTATGAAGGGTTCATGTCCATCCTATGAATAAGGACCTTTCGATTTGGTCTTGATCCATTCAATGTAATTACTTCAATGACTTTCTTTCCAATCATCGATACACAGAGACTTGTTCCATTGCATAATCCATTTGCTTGGTCAATGTTCCTTAGCAATATTATAGGTGAACCAACCTTGAGCACAAGTCTATGTGGTGGCAAACCTGAACAACTTATTGTGTTCAGGAATTCATTGGTGTAAAGGTTGTCAATACTGTCTAAATCTTCAGTTGACTTATGTGGGAATATTATGTAATATTATTATATTATATTATTCTCCCTAGGTTGTTGTAACCTCTCCTCTATTTTCTCCTAGATTTTCTCCATCAGTTAATCCTAAATTAAGAGTAATCATTATCTTATTATTATGTTAGATATAGATATATTATATCATATCTTAGGATTAGATATAGATATATTATATCTTAGGATATTATATCTTAACCGTTTTGATTTATTTTGATTTGATTAGATTTTATTAGATTCTAGGGTTAGCTCTAGGTTTGCCTATATAAATGCCCATATGTATTCTCTTTGATTAAGAGTTGAAGATTAATGAATTCAAATTAGTTTTCCTCTCTCAATAAATTCCACATGGTATCAGAGCAAGGTTTAAATTCCTGAAGGAAATTAGCAGTTCCGTTGTGGTTCTCCGGCGCTGGTGACTTGCTGCCTTCCAGAAATAGTTGGAGAGGTTGCAAGACACACAGCGCCGGGAGACAAAGCCGGAGGACACACATCTCCACGTCAATCCATCATCATTAGCAAACCAGAGAAAGAAAAAAAACAACAACAAAGCAAAGCTTCGTCTTCACTCCGAGACATATTGTGGCTGTTGTGAGTTTGATAGAAAAAAGGGGAAGAGATCACAGTAAAACTCAGTTGCCGGAAGTAGTTGTCTTCCTTGGTGACGAGTGGTTCAGATTCAGAGGAGAAACCAGAATTGAAGAACCGTCCTCCAGAGCCCGTCCGACGTCATCCTCGAGAGCCCATCCGACGCTGTCCTCCAGAGCTTGTCCAACGCCGAGAAGTCTCGGTGTTGCCTTCAATTCTCGATCTCATCTCTTGTCCAGCAGAAATGGACCAGTCCGTGATCTCAGTCAGTCATCTCATCGTTGTCCATCGTCGTCGTCATCTCAGTCCTCGACCAGTCCTGACGATTAGTCCAGTCAAGTCGAGCTTGTCGTCCGGCGTCGTCCTTCACTTCTTGTCGAAGCCTAGTCAAACTCGTCAGACAATCCAAGTCCAGATCGACAGTCGACATTGTCATCATCGACCACCTCCACTTATCTGACGCTGAGCAGAGTCGCAACTAAGGAGCCTTGAGCCTTCATCTCCTAGCTCGCGTCCACGCCTTCCGCTGTCGTTGAACTTCCTCGGACTTGTCTCCATCTCAGCGAATCAATTTCAAATCAGTTCATGCCCCTGTGATCCTCGTTTATCGGGATTCGCTGGCCTCCCAATTCTATTGTGCTTCTTTTGTTTGGTAGTGTAGGACCAAACTGCCTTTTCAGAAATTCGAGGACCAAATTGTCATTTCTGAAATTCGCATGACCAATTTGTCATTTATCAAATTGAAGGACCAAATTGTCATTTCAGAAATTCATAGGCCTCTGAGACTCAAAAAAGAGGAGTACAAGTCCAAACAAAATAAATGGACCTCTGAGACTCAAGAAGTACAAGCCTAATGATTTTGAAAACTCAAGCAATTATGGGACCTTCACCGTCGATCTTGTCGCAGCCGTTGCCCGTCGATCTTGTCACAGCCGTTGCCCGTCGATCCTGTCGCAGTTGTTGCCCGTCGATCTTGTCACAGCCGTTGCCCGTCGATCCTGTCGCAGTTGTTGCCTGTCGATCTTGTCACATCCGTTGCCCGTCGATCCTGTCGCAGTTGTTGCCCGTCGATCTTGTCGCAGCCGATTACTCCCAAAGTTGTCGAGTATCTGCTGCCCGTTCATCCTGTCACAGCAATAACTCTCAACATCGTCGAGACTCCAATTAGTTGCACAAGCAAGTTGGACATGATTCATATCCATGATCCAACTTGAGGGGGAGTGTGGGAATATTATGTAATATTATTATATTATATTATTCTCCCTAGGTTGTTGTAACCTCTCCTCTATTTTCTCCTAGATTTTCTCCATCAGTTACTCCTAAATTAAGAGTAATCATTATCTTATTATTATGTTAGATATAGATATATTATATCATATCTTAGAATTAGATATAGACATATTATATCTTAGGATATTATATCTTAACCGTTTTGATTTATTTTGATTTTATTTGATTTTATTAGATTCTAGGGTTAGCTCTAGGTTTGCCTATATAAAGACCCATATGTATTCTCTTTGATTAAGAGTTGAAGATTAATGAATTCAGATTAGTTTTCCTCTCTCAATAAATTCCACAACTTACGAACAAGAGTCACAACTTAGGAATTCATACTCTTCACCTGGAAGCATAGCACACATATACTCATTTATTTTGTTTGCCATCTCAATGGTAGGTGCTAAGATTGCTCTGTCATTGGAATTTGGTATTAGCACTTCTTCCTGTATTTCAATATCAGCAACACCGTCAATAGAATCTCCTAAGTTACCATCATCAACATCTAACAATCATTTTGAAAACCAATCAATATTTTTGTTCACATCAGCATCATTGGTTGAATTAAGTCTCATAGTTCTTGTCAAACGAAAAATTAAGCAATGTTGCCATAAATGTGAAGAACTTATGCAAGCATTAACAATAGCTGCTCTTACCAACAAGATGTTGGTTGATGTGGTAAGGGATCTCACCTTCGTAAGGAGGAGAATAAAAGTTTGAATTCCAAAAAGCATACTTGTTGGGAGAAGTGAAAATCTTTTGCTCTCTAAGCCTCTAGGGAAAACTCTTGATTTAATAAAAAAAAACATTAGTTGCTATTGTTCCCTTAGGAATGACAGGAAGTATTTGATGGAGATCACAACCTATGAGAATACATTTCCCCCTAAATGGAAGATTGTGTGCATTATATCCTCAAGAGTCCTAGCAAAAGTTTCAATGCAATGACGTTGCACCAGAGGTGCCTCATCCCATATAATTAACCTTGTGGTTTTTATCAGATTTGCCAAAGGTGAATTCTGCCAAATAGGACACACTGAGGACTCAGTGATTTGGATTAGAATTGCAAAGCTAGAATGAGCAGTCATTCCACAGGGTAATAATGTTGCAGCGGTTCCACTTGATACAACGGTTAGGACTATCGCTGGCATATCATCAGGCATTGGTAGATAGTTAAAATCATGTAAACTCTTCCCATTCTGTCTAAGCAGTCCATCGATCTCTCTTAGTGCAGCTTGTTCTTTATCTTGTAGGGGAATTTCAAACCCTATGTATCAATAAGAAAAATATTACTCGAAGCATGATATGTGATATTCAGATTTAAAAACCATATCAAAACCAATGTGATTACGTAAAGTATGTTATTTGTTCTAACCTGACAGTGTTTCATCGTTTCAATTGATGTATAGTGCATCTTCTGAAAGTAGCTTAGATGTTTCTTGCCACACATAATGAGGACATTACAAAGAACCACATAGCAGCATAGTGACAAAATAGTTTCCTAAGAGAGTATCCTGATGCCCACGTAGACGCTTCTTTAATAGCAGAAATATATTCCCTATCATCATCTAATAGGCTTAGTGCAAAACATGCCTCCTTGAAGGTGTTGTGAATGTCCCCATCAACTGTTCTGATATCTTCAAACGAAGAGGGCCCTCGTATTTGCGTAAGAAGCATTCAAAGGTAATACAGTTCCCCTGATGATGGTGATACATGAGCGATCCTACCAACATAATCTCCCCCGTTTTCTTTTCCATTCACGCTTGTCCTTCTGGTAAACATAATGGTGGGGAAATTCTGCATATATGAGAGTCTTGGCGAAATCTTCATGAGCATTGATTTTCATCCAAGAAAGAATTGAGACTCACAAACTCGGTGGTTTTTCCAATAATTCTGCTACATCATCTGCACTGAGTATATTATAAATTGCTGATTTGGAAGATGTAAACTTAGTCTTTCAACAGCAGGATTCCCATGATAGATTTCAAATCCAAATATACGCCAAGAGGCTTCGCATGAAGAAACATAACGACAATTGTAATATTGTTGTATCTCATTAATCACCTTATTTCTATTTCTATCTTCGCTAGTATCAAATATTCCAAGCACCACTCTATCATTCTCTTTACTGATATACTTGAATAAGTATTTAATAGCAGTTGATTGGTTGCGTTTCTCAACATTAATATGCACCTGGAACATGTGCAGCAGCAATGGATTGTAAGGAACAACATACCGGTTATCTAGAGGCACACCACTTAACTCAACTGTCCTTCCATCGTCCCTTCGTCTATATGTAGGATAACCATCTTCATCTATTGTTTTATTGCTGTATTGTTGTTGAACTTCTTTGGGAAAAACTAACTGCATTTATGGTCCTTCCTGCATGGAGCATTGGGTCTTCTCTTACCACATGGTCCATAAATCATGAATTTCTTAACCAACTCATGAAGTACAGGTGATGATTCCTTGTCCGGAATTTCAACAGAAATGGCCTTGTCAATAGTTTATGGATCTGTCAACTTCTCTTTCTAATCCAAGAATATTACTATATGTGCATGCGGAAGACCTCCCTTTTGGAACGCAATTGTGTATACATTTGTTTCATGCATAAAATGGGATTATTTATTTGTTAGACAATCAAATCAAATAAATCAATAAGCAGAAATACACAACATTATAGATAATTTTTTATTACAGACATGAGAATTGAAATATTACCTGCACGTATTGTTCCCAATATTTTCTTTTTCTTCAAAGTCTTAATCAATGACTTTAACTTCATATGAAGACCCTAGATAAAATGGTTGGGCAATCAGAAGGATTAAGATTAAATTCATCACAATATCTAGTTATTTCAGGCCACGCAGGGTTGCAGATGAAAGTGATGAAAAGATCAAGATAGCCAATAGCTCTATATATTGCCATTGCATCTTGACAATTTCGAATCATATATCTGGCTCCTCCAGTGAACGATGCTGGGAGTATAATCCTTTTGCATGTTGAAGAGGCATTAGTCTCACCACTTATCACCGAATCACTTAAACCTTGATACAAATCAACTCTGAGTTCCTTTTGGTGAGTTCGATAATCTTTGTGATTCTATCATTGTATAGGCATCTACTTTGAATTGTTGGAGCAATCTAGATGCATGATGGAGTGTACATAGTTCATGTTCTCTAGTCATCAATATGTAGCTTATAAATTCACATATGCAGACTCTTTTCCTTGTCTTTGTCAAAATTAATGTCTCCTCCCGTTCTGGAATATCATCTTTGTATCCATCTTCTCTACAGGAAAATAAGATAGGATATTGTAGAGGCAAATAAGAGGCATGCAATTCATTTATTCGTTGAAGTGTCCCCTCATGTGCCTCTGGAATAACATCCCTCACATTGAAATTTATATCTGTGTCTCCTACAATTAATACTGCCACTTTTAATGCAGATGGAAAATGGTAAGTTCGAGCATCACACTTTCTATTGCCAATTAAACACATCTTAAATGAAGGCTGATTTGGATTGTATAGCATTTCTGTAGCCAAACAAAATTGCTTGAAAAAAGGATTTATCTCGTCCAATTGCTTCTTTATCTGATCAACAATCTTTGGATTTATGGCATTGTCCTTTTGATGTTTACTGAAATAATGAATTGAAAATGATGTCAGTTGATACTATATGCATGTAACGCAGGAAATAAATTACAGATTTTTTACCTCACTGACGCAATTCTGTTTGAGACTTTATTGTCCGTGTCTTGAATGTATAGTTGGGAGAACAGAGAACAGAGGTCTTGCACCTTCAGGTGACATTAACATGCCAATGTTATGATAGTTTACTCGTGATAAAGCTAATGTGCATGGACCGCCACCAGAATTGAGTGAATGATCAATTCTCTTTCCCATTGATGTGAAAGAAAACATGTTATTGAACTGCCTTATATTTGCATGAAAGTTTCTGGAATATGACTCATACTTATCAAAGAATAGCTTCTAGAATAAGGGTGGTGGGGCTTTCAGAGGAGGTAGAACAACCTTGCCTTTCAGGAAACATAGGGAAAATGTGTTGCAATCACCCTACTTTCTATCTTTCTTTACTCCTTCATTAAACCATAGTTTTGCTTCACAAAACATGCATATATACTTTGGATCCCTCTCCTATGTGAACATTTTCAAGCAGTATATTATTAATAACCATATAAATGTAGTAACATATTCAATGTATTGAAGTTCACACGAGTAAAATTGATACTTGCCTTGATAAGGAAAATCAGAAAAAATAATTTGACTGACATTCGTATTTTGTGAGTTGTGATACAATGTTGTCTAGTGATATGTGTGGTTCATGAACTATTTAGAAATACATTGAACTCATGCCCGTCAGGTATTGGCAAGCTTATCATACAGAACCACCAGGGAATTTAAATAACAAAGGGATTATATGATGCTATATTCGGACCATTTTGCAGGGAATTTAGAAATACATTGAACTCATGCCCGTCAGGTATCTTTTCCATTTTGCAGGTGGTTGAATAGCATTCTGTCACAGGTTAGTGATTGGCATATCTTCATCATCTATTTCTTTATTTCCAACCTCAGTAACATTGGGTTCATCAGTCTCTATAAAAGCATCGCCACCGACTTCAGATGCAACAACTAAAAGCTTTTGGATCCTATAGCCAAGGAGCAAAATATTAACTACGGATATAAGATAACCATTTGAATGCAAAGAAACGTCAATGAGGTTGTAAGATGCACTACCATCTGTGATTCAGTTACAGATTGTCCCACATCCAGTAAAATATTCAATTGAGTATTGCATTAAGTTAGTGAAATTATTAATACATTCAACAAATGAACACTCTTTTGCAGCAACATTGAATAGCATACCTCTACAGTGCAGCATCAAATTCATTAATGGGGTCTTCACATATAGTAAACTCAATCAAACTAATGCTGGAGCCAGGGAACTTCTTGTTATAATCATTGAATTTCATTTTGATTAATAACATCTTTCCGACGGGAGCTTCCACGTCCTTAGGGAATGCAGTGTTTTTGTTCTTCTACAAAATATATGAGGCTGAAGTTATACATCTAGACATACTTTACGAATGAAAATGTGTCTTGTTTTACCCCTGGTAGACTAAGTACATCTAGACATACTTTACGAATGAAAATGTGTCTTGTTTTACCCCTGGTAGACTAAGCTTCAGTTGGAAGGCAATCTTGTTGAGTAGTTCAACAGCATGTTTGTCCCAGAAAATAACAGAAGCAGACCCTGAGTCATCTTTCATCTTTCACCATGCAGCGGGTTTCATTCTATGTGATTAAAACATATTAATGTTAGATTCATACTTTAGCTCAACTGAGTCTGGTGCTCTTTTACATCCTGGGCATAACAAAGGACTGTTTAGATTTTTCTCATCTTTAGGCTTAGGCTTTGATGAGAACTTTGTGTAGCCATCATAAATCCACCCATATTTAGTCTCAAACTTTTGAATCTCACAGTTGATCACAAATATACTTCCCTGCAATTGAAGTAGTAACAGGTTAGACAGTATGTAGTTGTTAAACTTAGTAAATAACGAAATAATGATAACATACTGCTCGTTGCTCATGTATTTGAGATATGGTCAGCTTTGTCTGCTGATTCATAGAACTTCCACTTGATACCTGTCTCATTTGAGATGGTACATACTGACTGAAGGTAGTTAATATAGGTGTGGGATAATCCTTTGCACTGAAATAGTGCACAAATGAGGGAAACATTACTGATTGCAAGATTTTGTACCCTAATTAATTAATATGTGCAATAATGAATGATTTCGGGGGAAATTACACGAGTTACATGTCTTTGCCCTCTCAATTAAATCATCCACTTCTTTGATTTGTAGGTTAAATGAAACCTTGGTTGCATTGAAAGAACTACTTATCTGACATTTTTCTGCATTAATGAGTATAAATTACCTTCAGCCCATGCACTAAATGGTTGTTAAAATGAGATAATGAAGTAAATTATTACTGTCATTAGTCCAGCCAAGCTTAGCTAGATTAATGACAACAACAATAGGAGTGTCTTGATTCTGGATAGAGGCCAGGTAAGCATCTAAGGCACACTCATCCCACAAAACACAGTTTATCTCATTTCCCCTGTAGAAAATTAAGTGTTAATCTGTACTCTTTATTTATTTTTAAAATTATAGAAGAATGACTATTAGTAGGGAATGAAGATCAACTGGATATCAGCCAAAAGCATCCCCATCCTGTACTTTGTCTCATTGTCTTTAAGCATTCCTCCAAGGGACCAACAAAAGTCACAAATGCAATAACATCTGCATGAAAAGTATTTGAAACCACAGATCTCGTCGAGTATTATTAAAAAGATTTGATATAAAAACGTTAAGATTATCATAATATATTTGGCAATACCGAAAAGATAATTAATCTGGTCTTTCTCTGGTAGGCTTATATCTGGTCTTTCTTTGGTAGGCTGATAATATCATATATAGATTTGAATGAGTATGAATTCAGTGGTATTTGAGCCTCTTCTTCCGTTATTGATGTATACGGAGAAAATGTTATCTTAAGGGATGAGTGGTAGGCTTGTACTTGTAGGAAGTAGGAGACAAAACAAAGTTTGAAAATTCATATGTCTTCCCTTCATGTATTTCATGTCAAATTGTCTTGTGCATAGATTTGTTGAGAATGCTTGCCTGTATTTTATTCCCTTGCATAAGTTAAATATCACAAACATAGGAATTGTAATGTGACCATAGTAGGGTATTGAAAGCTAATATCTGCAATCTGTATCTATATCTGTAATGTGCAACAGATCAAACACATACCTCAGAATCAACCAACATCAAAGATACACAGAAAAGCTCAATGGGTGCAGCCTTTTGGAAAACATTCCATTTCCACAGAACTCTAACAACTATACTCCACATGTCTAAGCAATCATGCAAGTCCTTAATCAAAGAAGCAGAAATTGTAGAAGTTGTGAAAATTGTAATATAATATTGATCTTGTTGGTAGAATTTGGAAGGAACTTCAATATGCAATGAGGACGGTAGATAGTATGCAAGTTATAGAATTTTTTAAACTTTCAAACTTTTGAACTCAAATTTTTAGCGTTAACTGTTAGATTTGATTAAAATTTTGGCACAAATTGTGTGGGAAGTGAAGCTCAGACCAGGTAAAAAGTGATAAAAGAAGAAGTATTTACCAAAGAAACTGTTAGACTCGGTCCACAATAACCTATACAGTTGTTGATGGGCTCAATACTAACATAAGAGTAGAAAACATCAGTCAACAGGTACCTATATACACCAACGGGGGTTGCACAAGTGGTAAGCGGCTTGAATTGCTTAAGCAATGTCTCGAGTTCGAGCCTCGTGAATGCAGAAAAGCCCCGTTAGGAGACTCTCCCACCATAGTCAGGTATGGGACACGGGTCGGATCTGGATTAGTTAGGGCGAAGCTCAGAATATCAGATTGGCAACAAAAAAAAAGGTACCTATATACCGAAAAGAAGGACAAAAGGTGAATGGTTTGATGTGGAAGGAAGAAATGGAAGTAGCATGAGGAGCCATTCTTTCTTTATTTGGGGACTCCAACTTTAAGATTAATGAAGTAAGTTGAAACTACTCTTGGAGGTTTTACGACCTAATAGAAAATTGCAGGCCTTAACAGAAAAATTGTCAGGCACAGACAACAACACCTGCAGCATATGGTGCAACTGCAAAGCATGAAAACATCATGAGATAAGGAAAACCTCTGCATGTGAAGTAGGGATGTGAGTTATGAATTTTGGAAGCATGCATAAAGCACAATAGGTACCAAGGTCGCAGAAGGTGCAGTGATTTGACAACTGAAAAAGTTATGTAAAACAATTGATATGTTATCCTAGGATTATTTAAGTTACTGTGAAACACATCATATCAACTATATAGATGAGTAGAAACAGAAAATGATTCCAACAGAACTTGTCAAGACAAGATGTAAATCAAAGACATTCTCAGTTACTTCTGATGTCGAACTTGAGAAATCTATTTCTCTCAACCAACCATCATGGCACTCAAATATTGACACATTCTCAGTTAATAAAACGATGTATTACTAAACCTCGAGCATGGGAAGCAATTGTAAAAGCAAATAGTATAGTAGAGTCTGCGGCATTGACCTAATCGAAGAGACAACATAAGAACACAACAACATCATGAAAGAAATAATAAGGTTCGAGCCTGTACATGCTAAAAAAGGCTGAAATTTTAAAAGACACAAGACTTTAGTAGAGTTGTCAATTTAAATTACTTGATGGGGAAAGAAAGTAGAAGTTCGAGATGCTAACCCAAAAAATGATTAGAAACCGTTTGAAATCTAACTATACATAAGCAGTGTTCATCTTTTTGTTTTTTAAAAGAAAATCAATTTTTTTTTTTAATTTTCTTTAGAATTTCATACTATTAACCCTAAAATCTTCCATTTTTCACTAGTTTGACTCCAGTCTGACCAGTGTGATAAAAAAGTAGTGTCAAAATGTAGAAATGAACGTTTCTACGTTTATTGGTTGAAAATCGAGTCAAAACAGAGGTAGGAACAAAATTGGGGTAGAAATGATTGACATGCGCGTGTCAACTCGGTTAAATCGGCGAGTTTACCGAGTTGACTCAGTTATTGAAAAAAAAAAAATGAAGGGTATTTTGGAGAAATCACCTTCCCCAAATTAAAAAACACTGAAACCCTATCTTCTTCCTCATTTGTGTTGTCGCGACTGAGGGACTTTCCTTTCTTCTTCTTCTTTCTTTTTTGCATCATTGTTTCTTCTTTCTTCTTCTTCGTTGATCACTGGATGCTGGCTGCTGCTTCTTCATCATCAACCGACCATTGCTGAGTTGCTTCTTTTTTTGCTAACCGTCGCTCACTCAAAGTATGCCCTTTCCTTTCCGTCGTTTTTTCTTTTGCTTGCTGCTGAGTGCTGAATATTGCTACTTAATCTTACTCATTTGTGAATATTGTTACTTCTTCTGTATTTTTAAGATTATTAAAAAAATATTGAGAATGACATGATGCATGATGTTTTTATTATTTATTGTGTTTTTGGCTGAAATTTGAAAGTTTGAAATTGAGATAATTTCTTTGAATTTTGATTAAATATAGTTTGAAATCACATGGCTTCATCAAGTGCTGGTGATAGTAGTAGCACTCTGGCTGGTGATAGTGTAGTAACACTACTCTTAGGGGGAAGATATTGGGTAGAAATGCTCCTAGACATAGGTCAAATCCTGCATGGAAGCATTCAATTGAAGTTCCTGAAACAAAAAAGCTTATTTGCAAGTATTGTCCCAAAGTAATGTTTACTGGAGTTTTTCGTGTGAAGCACCATTTGGCAGGAACATCTAAAGAGTATATCGGTGCCTGAGGAAGTAAAAATAGAGATGTTGAATCTTCTTGTTGGAGCACAACAAGGAAAACCATTTCAAAAAAATTTGGAGTGCAATGCGCAAATACAAGAGGAAGCTGTTAGTGGTGCCTCCAATATTTTTAAGAAAAGTAGATCATCCGCTCCCATAACCCTCAACACCATATTGAAGAAGAACTTGAGGGAGGAGGTATATCTTGACATTTGCACTGCTATTTATAACAATGGAATTCCTTTCAATTTTGTGAATAGCGATGATTTCAAAAAGATGTGTGAATCAATTGCTAAGCATGGACCAGGGTTTCAAGCCACCATCTTATCATGAGTGTAGAGTAAAATACTTGAAGCAAAAATATGATATGACAATGGTTGTTGTTGAAACACATAAGGCTTTATGGAAGAAAACTGGATGCAAAATCATGACTGATGGGTGCAATGTTGTTAAGACGTAGAGTCTACGTAGAAACGGTAAGGGTGAGCAAAAACGTAAAACGTAAACAAAATGTAAGAGTTTGCTAGGTACTACCAAAAAAAAATCCAACATATATAAAACCAAATCACACCAATACATTAAAGTCATCACAAATTTAAGTCCAAACACTCAAGGAAATAATTAAGTTCAAACTCAGTCATCATAATACATATTAAACTCAGGCAATAAAATTATAAAAGAGATCAACATCTCTAATTTAAGTCATTGGAGTCAAAGTCAATATCATCTTCTTCATCCCCTCCCCGACTAATAAATTCAGGAATCACGGGTGGAAAAAAGGCTTTTAAGACCGGACAAAACAGGTACATTAGGAGCGGACCAGCGACCAGTCTTGTTCCAGGCGGTATTAAAAGTCGACCTTTAGGACCGGACTTTTACCCGGTCTTAAAGAGTTTCTTTAAGACCGGACATTTTAAACCTTCGGTCTTAAAAGTAGTACTAAATAAATCTGAAATATTTTTGGTTCGGTCCTAAAACTCAAACTTTAAGACCAGACATAAAATCGACCGCTCTTAAAAGATCCAAATATTAAGATCGGACAAATATCAATCCGGTCCTAAAGATAGCGGACTCTAAAACCAGAGGACTAATTACCCTGGCCTTAAAAGACCGACTTTCAAGACTGGATTTTTCAATGGACCGGTCTTAAAAGACCAACTTTTAAGACCGGCTTAACACCTTTAAGAGCGGTGTTATATATACATCCGGTCTTAATATTTGAACATTTAAGACCGTCGTTTTATTTGCGATCTAAAATTTCCCGTATTTTTCCCCTGTTCTGTTCTTCCCGATCAATATATATACACAAATCCACCATCCAAAACAGCACATAAAAGTCGATATACTTTAAGCTACAAGCTATGAACATGAATAAATTGAATTGGGAAAAAGAATACAAATATTATCCACCATGAGTTATGTGGCCTCTTAATTAAGTCTACAACAACTAAAGTAATTTATACAATAAGCTAAGATATAACTAATTACAATCACAATGAGTTACAATACATGCAAAGACGTAATTCAACATACAAATGTAGTCCAATATATTATTCACCATGCCTTCATTTGATTCCCACCCAACAACGTAACATGCATCCTCTTTTATAACATGCCCCTTTGAAACGGATCCTGCCACAAAAACAAAACAAGAACAAATTCATATTCAATGATGACATTGTTTAATTAAGAACATAGAAGGAATATAATAATAGTTAAAACCTTAAAGTTTTCTAAGAATTCTGCATATGAATATTAATTACCTTATGAATTGACTCTTTTATAAAGTGATATCCTCCCATATCCCTTCTTGATGATCATTTCTTATGCCGGGTTCATTATCCGCTTCATCTTCTTCGTTCATGTCCGGTAGACCCCTTGTAAAAGGAGTACTATCAGGAAGACCATAATTTGAATGACTTTCCTCATCAATATCAATGACCCTCTTTCCTTGGAAAGCTACAGACCACATTTTATTTTCTTGATCGGTGATATAGAACACTTGTTTCACATGATCTGCCATAATAAAAGGTTCATCTCCAAAACTTCTACTATTGACATCGACTAAAGTGAATCCTAGTCGATCGATCTGAACACCATTATTGACATTAACCCATTTGCATTTGAAGATGGGAAATCTAACTTTGACATAGTCCACCTCCCAAATCTCTTCAATAACCCCATAATATGGCATGACTGTGCATAGATTCAGCCTCTAACATAACACCACCGTTCGGACCGTGCTCCTATCATCTAGGGACTTCGTGTAAAATGTATAACCATTGATCACATACGAATTCCAACTTATGACTTCAACCTCGGGACCACGTGCTAACCATTTCATTGTGTCGAAACACATTCAGATCCCTCGACCTTTTGTTTGAACCATTTTGCAAAAGTTCTGTTATGCTCCCTAATCAACCTTTGTTCGGTCATTCGATGGTTTTCTTTCCTTACAGCCTCTTTATGTGCAGATATGCTGGCTTGAACTTCATCAACATTATTCAAGATGTATAAGTGGACTTGTGACAATTCATCACGATCCACACTCTTTACCGAAGCCCCTCGTCTACCCCCTTCAGCCAGCTGACGTTTTGGAAGCCCAATATGTCTTACTTTGGCCAAATAATTTTGACAAAATTCCATGGCCTCTTCAGAAACATATTTCTGAACAATTGATGCTTCTGGCCGGTACGCGTTCTTCACATACCCTTTTAGGAATTTCATAGATCTTTCAATAGGGTACATCCACCGTAAATGGATAGGGCCGCACAACTTTATCTCCCTCACTAGATGAACAATGAGATGAACCATGATGTCAAAAATGAAGGAACAAAAACTTTTCAAGGTGGCACAAGATAAGATATCCTTCATTCTCCAATTCATCCAACTTTTCAATCTTGAAAACTTTACTACAAACCGCATTGAAGAAGAAACAAAGTCTAGTCAAAACGACCCGAAGATCATATTCGGCGATCCTCGAATAGCTACTGGGAGTAGTTGTTGCATCAAGACATGACAGTCATGAGACTTTTGGCCTACTAATTTCAAGTCCTTCATCGAGACAAGCCTCTTAAAATTTGAAGAATACCCGAGGGAACTTTTGTGCCATGTAAACACTCACAAAACTTCTGTTTCTCATCCTTAGACAAAGTATGAGAAGCCGGGGACAATAAGTTCTCTGCCCATATGGCCTTGGATGCAAGTCTTCGCGTATTCCCATTGCTTGCAAATCCAATCTTGCCTTCACACCATCCTTCGAACTACCTTGTATGTTGAGAAGCGTGCCCACAATTCTATCACATACGTTCTTCTCCACATGCATGACATCAATACGGTGTCTCACATCAAGATTGCGCCAATAGGGAAGATCAAAGAATACAGATCTCTTCTTCCATATATTTGTTTCTTTTCTACTCTTTCCGGAGCTTACCGAAGATGACACCGATATTTTTAACCTTTTCATACACTTGCTCCCAGTCAATGCCACCGAGCTTCTTCATACTCTTGGCCAAAAAAAGGCCTTCTTTAATCGACGATATGGGTGGCCCCGTCTAAGAAATCTCCTATGTCCAAGATACACCGTCTTTCTTCCATGTTGAAGTTGATGGTAGCATGTGCCTTCTTCACAAACCGGACATGCTTTATGGCCTTTTACACTATACCCTGACAAGTTCCCATATGCTGGGAAGTCGTTTACAGTACAAAATATCATGGCTCTCATTCTAAAGACCTCCTTCTTGAAAGATTCAAAAACATCGACACCTTCTTCCCACAACTCCTTCAAGTCTTCGATCAAGGGCTCCAGGTAAAAATCTATGTCATTTTCGGGTTGTTTTGGTCCCGAAATCAACATAGACAGCATGATGTACTTTCGTTTCATGCATAACATAGGAGATAAGTTGTAAACAATCAGGAGTACGGGCCATGAGCTATGTATGCTGCTAAGGCTTCCATAGGGATTCATACCATCCGTGCTAAGGGCAAGCCTGAGGTTCCTAGGTTCTTCGCCGAAGTTCGGAAATAATTGATCGATCTTCTTCCATTGAGAAGAATCGGCCGGATGTCGAAGCTGTCCATCCGAAATCCTCTCATCTGCATGCCACCTCAGATTTTTGCATCATTTTCATTCGCAAACAACCGCTTGAACCTTGGTATGATTGGAAGATACCACAACACTTTTGTATCCGACTTGTACCGTGGGGTTTCACATATCGGACAACTCGCTTCTCTTCAAACTCTTTTCTATACAATACACAATCATTCGGGCATGCATGGATCTTTTTGTACTCCATCCCCAAGTGGACAAAGTATCTTCTTAGCATCATAGTAGCGATGCGGCAACACGTTATCATCCGGAAGCATGTCCTTCAAAGCCTCAAGCAATTCGAAAAACTCTTGTCGCTCCATCCATGACGTGCCTTCAAGCTTACCAATTTCAATACGGCGTTCAACAATTGGTATTTTTACACCCACGGTATAGCGGTGTCTCGCATCACCGCACATATTACCATATGCATGTGATCGCTCAAAAGCCTCTTCTCCTACATCACGGATAATGTCCTCTATGCGATCATCCATATCCGTGTCATTATCATCAAAGGCCACTTCCCCATGTTGTTTCCCACTTGATGGCACTTGTTCACCATGTCATACCCATACTATATAAGTCTTACAAAATCTGTGACAAATTAAATGTGTGCGTAATAACTTCAGGACATAGTTGACACTCATTCAAACATTTTACACAAGGGAAATAATACTTCCCCCATCATCATGGGCATTTTGTTTAGCAAATTCTATAAATTCCCTAACCCCATTCTGATATTCAACACTCGTTCGTAAAGCATCTATCCAACGTGATCCATAGTAGAATTCCTATATATTATTAGACGAATTAAGAATTACTTTTGGTCATAAATGCATCACAGTGAATCCAAGAACCAAAATAAATGCAAGACGAGGAAATTAAATGCGGGGATGAAGGTCTTGTGGACTAACTCGTAGCATATAAATTCAAATGCGTTTGCTGAGTCGTCTTACTTCTCCGCTCACGAACGTTGATGTTGCAGACAAGACAGCAAGAGTAACCTAAAAACACTTGTTGGTCAGTTGGGTAGGTCTAAAGTGCATATATAATCTTCAAAAAACAATATTCGTTAACAACAGAGAATACCCATAACAACATTACACCGATTTCGTTAAACCCATGAAAAACCAAGAACGATAAGCTGGAAAGTAATAAAGTTTAAACCGAAACATCTCTTACAGCTTCATCTATAGACGTTTAGCTAAGGAACCAGAGAGTGATTGTCGAGAAAGGTACGCGAAGCAGCAACGAAGCTGAGAGGGAAATTTCGAGTCGGAACCTGAGTATTCACTTTCGGCGCGACAAGAGATCAGAGAGGGAAATTTAATTTTTCCGCGCCACAAAGATACCTTATTTAGCTTTTTGGATTATATTAATACCGGTTATTAATTAAATGTCCGGTCCTAAAGATACAACTAACATTTTAAGACCGGAGTTTTAAAAGTATCCCGTCCTAAATTTTTATTAGTCTTTTAAGTTTTAAGACCGGAGGTTTATAAAACATCCGGTCCTAAAATTCAAATACTCTTTAGATCCGTTACCTATAAAATGTCCGGTCTTAATGGCCTTGGTGATTGAAATATTAAATCAATAAAAATAAAGGATATTTTTGGACAAAAATAAAGGAAAATTGGAGAATAAGTTTCTTTAATGAATTACTGGAGAACAGCCAAAATATTCATACTGTGTTCTTAATGTTTCTTACATTACTTCAAAAAATATACACAACAACAAAAAACAAAAGGAAAACAAGCTGAATATTATCATCCACAAGAATCGATCGAACAACCTCGGCGATTTCGGCGTGAAGAGCATTAATTTCCACGGGAGATCGGCAAGTTGTTGTCTTATTCTCTCCACCCGCAATATGGATGGATCATTACAGGAGAGCAGAGAGGGTCGAGGTAGGCGCGCTGGGGCCAACAGGTTGGAGAGGGGATTACGAACATCTCGCATGGCCAGCTTCAAGATGACGGATGAACTCAGCAAGGACAGGATCGGCAGAAGGATCGAGGGGGGGTGCGACATGAGCAATCTCTTCATCATCCGAAGAAATAACAATGGGTCCAACGACCCGAGAGTCTTCAGAAACAATACGACGCACTGTAGCTGGAGGAGGCGCACCATATAATGATCTAACCATGGCACGAGCTTGAGGCGTGTATGCACCCCTACGAGCAGTTTGCTTGTATCTAACCATGGTTTGAGGATTTGAGAAGTTGGGGCAGAGAGCTAGGAAGTGAGGAGTTAACAAGGACAAAGAGGTAGTGTGTGGAGTATATAAGGACAGATAGCAGGAGAGATAAACATCGATGATGAATTCGTCATTTACTTTTATACAAACTTTTAAGACCGGACTTTTATCTTGTATCCGGTCCTAAAACTAATTTTTAATTCAATTACTTTTAAGACCGTCCTTTTATCATATATCAGGTCCTAAAAATAATTTAAGACCGATATTTTACTTTGTGTCCGGTCCTAAAACTCATTTATTTTTATATTTCAATTTATTTTTTCAAGTAAGAATTTTTGGTTAAAAAATATTACTTTTAAGAACGGATCTCACACAATATCCGGTATTAAAAGTTCATTCTTTTCAAGAGTCCCTTCCCCATGTTGAAATGAATTCAGTCTCTTCGGCTTCCACATAAACTTCCCAACTAGGCGTCTCCTCGTATTCTGAGCAAATATGCGTCTCCTCGTTAATGTTTCCGGCGTTTCACATTGTTCAGGATGGGTTCTCTATTTAAACCCGTTGTTACTTTACTTTCTTCACATTCATCTCCATCTCCTCCTACAACCTCCACCGTAATGGCTCCTCCACCACGACGAGGTCCTCGTCTTTGGGCAAGAGGCACCTCCATATCCTCCTCCGTTGCCTCCGAACCCAAACTTCCAACAAATGCTGCAAGACTGATAGCCGCGTCGCTCATATAGACCGACGCTTGGGCCAACTTTTTCAGGTCTATCACGCCGTCAACAGCAAGCTGGACGCGGTACTCGACGCCAATGACGTTGAGTACCATACCTCTGATGACGACGTCTCCGACCCTTCCCTCCCCTCCGACAACGATGGGGAGGATTAGAAATTATTAAGTTTTTTTTTGTACTGCTGCCTCACGAGGCAGCAGAAAAAAAATATTATTAAATAAAATTTTTATTTCCCAATCGGCCTTCCTTGTTTGTCTTTAACTTTATATTCTTTTTTCTCCGACAACAAGAACAAACAAAACATTGTCCTATTCGTGGTGATCAATCTTAAAAATTTGCAGAATAAAGTTAACAGTTGCGACCATACAAAACAAAAAAAAAAATATTATTTACCTTTTTCGAATAAAAACAAACAGAGTGACGACTCTTCTCAAGTTTGGACCATCGTTGTCGTCCCTGTACTTTTCCGGATGTGAACATTTTCGGTGTCCTTTTCGTTATCTTCTTTCTTTTCCGACAAAAGAAAAGGGACACCGATGATGATCTTCACATCCGAAAAGTAGAAACGAGGACAACGAAGCACAAAACTTGAGAAGAACGCCGTAAACATGGTTGCCTTGAACCCTAACGATATGTCTGAAAACCGAGTCACCAACTCTATTTAAATTAAGAATATTAGGACCGGACGTATAATAAATCCGCGGTCCTAAACATTAAGCCTTATTTTAAAATTTAAAGTTAGGAGCGGACAACTGAAAAATATACGGTCCTAAATATTTCGGCAAGCTATTAAATTAAACGAAGTCTTTTAAGACGACAACTAACAAATATACGGTCCTAATATTTTAGCCGATATTTTCGAGACTTTTAGGACCGGATATTTTACATATATACGGTCCTATAAGTCTCTACCCATATTTTTAGAATTAGACGAAGACATTTAGGACCGTATATTTATTAAATATCCGGTCTTAAAATGGACGAAGACCTTTAGGACCGTACTTTTAACAAATAGACGGTCTTAAAAGTCACGAATACTTTTCAGAGCCTCTTCTGGCTCATTTTCAACATCTGCCTATACCTCAAATTTCAAGCACTAAATAGCTTTATCAACCATCCCATTCATTCAGAAACCCAAAATGGACACACACAAATTGTTCGAAAAAATAAACAATTTTATTATTGAATTACATTGGTTATATTTACAAATGAATGAATTAGCTAGTCGAAAAAATAAACAAATGTATGTACAGAAGGCTATTGTTGCTACAGCATCATATATTATTTTCTAAGACCAATTTATACAGATATTTACAAAACACATCGCGTATGTGCTCTACTTCATCATCAGAAAATTGCTTTTTGCAGGAAAACCTCTGTAACATCAAAGACAAAAACAGAAATAACATATTATTACGTGCATATTTCATATGTAACATTAAGCCATCAGTGACTGAATTCAGCCATAACATTTTACCTTTAAAGTGAGTTTAGTCTTCCCTCTGTCACAATATCATATATGTGTTTCATGACGTACGGGCCACATAAGTTCGATTCTTCCGGTTGCCGACGGGTCTAAAAATAACAATAAATATATATAAGAGCATATATAGCTTACTGACCAACCTCAGAAGGCAATTATGCCATGTCCAAATATGTACTAACCTCAATTATGTGCCATTTAGGATTTGTGATCTGAACCCCACGCTTTTTTTACATCAACTTGGAAGGTCTTCATGCCACTATCATCAAAATCACAAATTTATCGGTAATGTTCACCGAAAATTCACAACAGAGATTTCGACAAGACAATCAAAATGACATTCTTACTCGTTGATGATCTGCTTCAACACAAGCGATGGATCCAGGTGAATGGAGCATAAGAAGATAACATAATGCGACTCCATGTTCATGACGACCAATTGCCAGTGGTTGCTGAAAATTCACAGCAGTAAAGTATCAGTGATATATATATATATGTGTGTGTGTGTGTGTGTGTGTGTGTGTGTGTGTGTGTGTGTGTGTGTGTGTGTGTGTGTGTGTGTGTGTGTGTGTAGCATAATTAAGTGAATTGCAGACAAGAATTGTGTGTGTGTGTGTGTGTGTGTGTGTGTGTGTGTGTGTGTGTGTGTGTGTGTGTGTGTGTGTGTGTGTGTGTGTGTGTAGCATAATTAAGTGAATTGCAGACAAGAATTGTGATATATATGTACCCGAGCCAGTATGGAAACAAGTACACCTTTCTTAGCACTTGACACAACCTCTTTGATATGTACTCCTGTCTCAATTCCAGAGGTAGTGTTGTACTTGCATACACTGGGCACAAGAATCCAAAATCCGAAATTCTGCCCTCTTGAACCAGTTTCTCGTGCATGCACCTACAAGAATGACATCGATCAGGGAATTAGTATATATGTATGTGTGTCTAAACGGTGCATTTAAATTATGTAATCAAGGAAGAAGATACTTACTTCATAAATATTTGAACACATGGACTAGTAACCCGCTTTCCAGGAAGCAGCATGGTCTCTACATCTTCATTATCAAAGTAAACCGGTTCAGGATTTGGGATGCCTACTACTTCATCGACAGGCCACGATTTATCTTTAAACCATTTTTTGGCTAACAAATCTTTTATTTTTTCCTTGGCCGTCAAGTTAGCAGTAGGGGATGGAACTTGAGGAGGGTGGAGCTTGAGGAGGGGATGGAGATTGAGGAGGGGTGAAGCTTGATGAGGGGGTGGAGCTTGAGGAGGAGTAGAGACATCTACAAGCTTCACTAGCCAAGAGATGAAGGTTCCCTTGACATCACTCACAAGCTTCAGCTCATCAGGTGGGAGAGGGACAGGTGCATCAAAGATCACCTCTTCAACTGACACTCTGACTTCATCATCAGCCATTTGTATGTAGTGTACAGTTGATCCCAAGTTGTGGACAGTCCCTTTAGCAACCAATTGTCTTTGACCATCACGATCCTCCACATACAGATGACAAGGTTGCTCTGACTGTCCAACAATGTAGCTCCCTCTAGTGCTCTACTGCTGCATAGGTGTAGCTGAAGGTGTCAAGGGATCCACACTGGTCTCTGGCCGAGAGCTCAGGAGGAACTTCATTTTCTCCATCTCCTCCTTCATCTTGCTCATCTCAGATTGAAACATCCTCAATGCAACATCTTTCGCAGCTGATTCCTCACTTAATTTGGCAAGCGTCTGATCCATCTCCTCCCGGGTAACCATACTTTGTCTGTGGCGTTTGGATTTACCAAAGTATTGCTTTAGGCCTACCCGTCCTCCAACCGCTTACACGCCCGAGTGATCTGGTTTTCCGGTCGCAGCGGTCAGAACATCATTCCTCCCGTCCGACACAAAAGATCTCTCTGCCTCTTTCTTTTTAAGATCTTCCTGTAAGATACAGATAACGAGAAGCTTAGCGATCAAACATGTTTAGTAATTAAAAAATAACAATATCGATACTTACAATTCGTTCAGCAACTACACGAGTTTTTTCACTCGTGTAGGCGCCGCTTGGCTTTTGCCGAATATACAACCATAGCTCCTCGCGACGTATTGGAGATAGCGGCTGGTCAACTACCGTAGAAGGATTGGATTCAGCTTCATCTTCCAATATCTTCCGTTTGGCTGCCATCAAATCTCTTTCGGCCTTTTCATATCCGCCGCGAGAAGCCCTGTGTGGGCAATCATTCTTTCTCCCAATCTCCTGATATTTTTCCCTTATTTTCTGTGAATCAGGATTGAAAACAACTATATATCAATTATGAATTCCAGCCATGTCACTAACAGAAATTAGAGAACTTCTACTTGATATGAACGTCAAAAATTAGTCAAATTCACTTCATCAAGTTTCAACATTTTACTTAAGGAAGATGTAGCATTGTAGAAGAAATTGGGAAAACCAAAGGAAAGGGAGTTGCAGAAATGCTGCCAACTCAGTCAATTCATTCATTCCTCATAAATGGTTCCTACACATATTAGAATAACTAACTAACTATTTGCACCGAAACCATTACACAGTTAACATACTTACTAACTAACAACAACGTCTAACCATGGCCATTACACAGTTTACATATCAGACTTGCATGGAACTAGGACATGCTCCTCTCATGCAGGACAAAGGCAGCAAATTTATACTTCTATTCATACACCAAACCATTTAACTAACAGGATTAGATGTACACAATAACATTCACATATCCGCACATACTTGTCCTGTGGTTGATGGTCAGCTTCTCCTCGGCAAAAATATAAGTGTTAGCCATAAAGGTCTTAAACTTCCTGAACCGCTCAGCACAATAAGACAATATTGAGTCTTTCAACTTCTCAGAATCAGGGACGGTGAATGTAAGCCGATAGTGTCCCACATAGGATCCTTTATTGTTTTTGGTCCACATTTTTCCACTCATCTGTCAAAATGCTAACCTTGCTGCGTACTAGAACGCCGACAAAACTAGTATATGTGCTTTTATTAGGACCGACAGGTTGCAAATTTTCATCAAAAAGAATCTCGACCTTCGTCCCAGAATTCTGACTAAGGGATACTTCCATCATTCGAGTGCCGCTTCTACCACGGCGTGCACGGGGCTAAGGAGGCTCAATGTGAGATGAAGAGGGTTCGTTCGTCCGACCCTCACCACCAAACCAAGATCTCGTAGTTTCAGAACACGAGTGGAATCGTTTTCACCGTTCATTTTCAAGACAAGAAGAGAGGAATGCCTAAGAAAATGAGGGAGTAACAGAGGCTAACAGTACGCGGGCGAGGAAGAGAGGTAATGCAACAGGAAGGGTTTCGCAACGTTAACAGGGGTTCTTCAGTGAGAGTGACAAAAGCTTCCGCGCGAAGTTAACGTTTGGCGCTTCATTTTTAAGACCGGACAAATACATATATACGGTCTTATAAGATAACCTTTAAGACCGATCTCTCTATATGTCCGGTCTTAAAATTAATTAATTTTTTATTCATACTTTAGTACCGGCCAAATTTTTTGTCCGGTCTTAAAAGTCTAACTTTTAAGACCGTATTTCTGTAACTATGGTCTTAAATTTATTAATTTTTTATTTAAACTTTAGTACCGGACAAATTTTATGTCCGGTCTTAAAAGTCTAACTTTTAAGACCGTCTTTTATAAATGTTCGGTCTTAAAACTTTAATACATTTATATTTTAATTTTTCCGTATTAATTTTGGAGTGTAGAAAATATAAGTCTGGCTGTATGAGATTTCTCCAAAAGTAATTGATATTTCAATTTTTTTAATAACATTTTTTAAGGCCGGTTGTTATTTTAACAGGTCTGGATAAGACCTATGAAAAAATGATCCAGTGTAAGAAGTTCTTTATATTTACAAATTTGCCACCGGTCATATTTTTAGGAGCGGTCCTTCTTTAGTCCGGTCTTAATGAGGCAGTCTTAGCTTAATGCACTTTAGCGTATAAGAAGTTCTTTTTATTTACAGAACTGCCATCGGTCACACCTTTAAGAGTGGGCCGTCGATGATCCGCTCTAAATGAGGCGGTCTTAAATCCCTTTTTTGCACTAGTGAATATCCAAATCATTCAAGTTCCCCTATTCTTCATTCAGATCATGATCATCCAAGCCATGGGGATCTTGATCTTCTCCAACTCCAACATCTTCCGAAAAATCTTCATATTTTGGTTCCACAATCCAACTCAATGTCATCAAAGTTATCATCAATTTGAAGAGACACTCTATGTTTTTTCTTGCCTAATCTTGAGTTAGCCATCACAAAAACAACATTATTCATTGTCTCCATCTTCAAACGATTTCTTTTATTTGTGTGGACCTAAACAAATACAAGAAAATAATTTAATACTAGACTAATATCATATTTTTTAAATGAAATGCAATTCATATTAGAAATATACTTTTTCAAAAGCACTCCAATTCCGCTCACACCTAGAGGAACTACATGTCAAGCTAACGAATAGCCAATTTTTGGAGCTCTGGAACACCATCACCATAAGATTCTCACCATGCTGCTAGACTCTTGGTTTCAACTCCATCCATAGCAAAGGTAGTCCCAAAAAGGCCTCTACGATGCTTGAATTCCTCAAGTTGCTCATCAATATTTCTTTCAAGAGCTTTATCCGCCACCATCCTTTTTATACAATCATATAATCCAACCTTTACTTCATAATCAACTTTAAATGTAGGAGAATAATGTTGTTTTGGGCTAAGGTAATAGCCTGCAGCATGCAAAGGCCTATGGAGTTGCATCTCCCATCTTGCATCAATGACATCCCAAATAGGTTGATAACTAAAAATAAAATAAAATAAAAAAATAACAATTGAATTAATTGAGTTAAAATGTATATAACTCTTAAATTAAATGATAACTTACAATGTAGGTTTTTTTTTTTTAAATCCTCTTCAATTTTCTCCTTGGCACGATCCATTGTCTCATAAATGGAGCTCATTGCTGCATCATTTGAATCAACCAACCTAAGCACTTCAATCAAAGGAAGTGCCCCTATCAAATAAATCTCAACCCTTTTCCAAAAGTGTTTGTCCATCACTACATTTTCAATGAGCTTTCCATCCGTTGACTTTGCATATTTGGTATTCTTCTGACATGAACATTCTTTTCACAGGATTTTTGTTGTCATGGAGGCATTTCAAAGTCAAATAGGATGTGGCAAAGCGAGTCATGGCGGGTCTAATCAAATCGTTGCCATTGGTGAAGCTGTGCAATATTAGTAAATTACAACAATTAAAGTTCTAATTTGTCAAATAAATGTTATCAACATTGATAACATTAAGGTTTAAATAAACAACACGTATCATGCAACAAACAAACACAGTTACTAAATCATGATTAAAAGTAAACTATTGTCTGCCGAGACAACGAGACTAAGGAGAGAGGTGTGAAGTAAATAACAGAAATGAGTGAGAGAGTAAGAGAGTGAATGAATACTGGGCAACAGAGCAGGCAAGTACCTTCTTTCACAGTCACACTCGATGAGTCCACATTAGATGCCCAATAATTAGGTGCCCCTTATGTGTTTATACCTCTATTAGAGGGCTGAGCATATTATTATTTTATATATATATATATATATATATATATATATATATATATATATATATATATATATATATAGTATTTATTTATATTTAAATAATATGTTACTTTCTGAAATCTTTTTTGCACCAAGTATCTCAAATTAATTAATTTTCTGTCCTGCATTCAGAAATATTTGTTTATAACACCAATAGACTGAAAATTAATTAATTTGAGATACTGAATGAAAAAAAGATTTTAGAAAGCAGCATATAATTTAAATATAAATAAATACAATATATAAAAAATTTAAAAAAAAATATGGTCATCCTTCTAATAAAGGTATGAGCACATAAGGGACACCTAATGTGGACTCAACCCTTTTAAGTCCTGCATTTCAAGGCTTCATTTTATAAGTCTGGTCCTTGAAGGGTCATGACTTAAATAGGTCGACTCGATTTTCAGGCTCTAGTCTTAAGTTGTACATCATAAAGTTGAACTTAAATACGCCAAATTTGGAGAGGCTCAGTTGAACAATAATTGTAATATTGATTATAACGACCTTTAAGTGCACATCATAAAGCTTGATAATTTCCCTCAAGAAACAAGTTTAATTGGAAGAAACCATTTAGGGATCAAAATGAAGGACTTGGTTATTTCAGAAGACCAAATTAAAAGAAGGACAAAAGTGCAAAAATAGCCATAACAGTATCTCAAATGTGCATATGGCACCACAATAAAACTTGGATGCATACTGTAACATCACAATTTCAGAGCCAATTGTTTTTTTAAATCAATCAGAGTAGAGCATCGGAATAAAAACATTGAGTAACTGATTATAACAATAACAGTGGCGTATCCGCATGTTCATAAAGATTAATACATTATCTATTTACGACTTTAACTCTTCTCGGCCGATCATTACTCGGCCTTCATGTGGTCTTCATCTTCATGTGCGTTGTCCGCTCTGCTACTCTTATCCTCCGTCCTTGGTCCTCTCTCCGCACCTTGATGTGATGCTATAGTAAGAGCCGAGATCCAATGCCCATCGGATCTCGGAGTAACGGTTAACCTCATGCTTATATAACAGATATGATCAACAGATATTTCTAAAATGAATTACAAAGAATGCAGTGCCACGATACTCACTCGTGTCCTCAGCGCTAGGAAAACATAACGGTATTATCAAAACCATAACCCGTAAAGCTGTAATAGTGATTATCTAAGTTTATTACCTTAGTCACTGTGCATGACCCAGAACAGAGTTCCACCCATGACTTATGAAACTATCCGTATCATATATATAAGCAGACTATAAGCATCAAAGTCAGTATTACAGTACGCCACGAATGTACCTTCGTTTGATGGTACTTCGGTACTTTTGACGGAAATGGCACGTTTTACGGAAAACGGCGAAACGTCCAACAGCCCTATCATATGATATCCAATCATGCTTAAAAAAATTAAAGGCTACACTAGTAGTACAACTCTAACTATTGAAAGAACTACGAAAGCTAAAAGCTCGGTATTTTAACTTTCAACTTTCAGAGACTCAATCCCTACTATGTTTTTACCTCGTCAGGCATCTTTCAATGCAATGAGGCTTAAAAACAAGAATAGGAATCTCATCTCCTACTTCCTAGATCTAACTAACAGGTTCTACTAAAACTATGAAAGAACTAAAGACTAAGGACCGAAGGACTTACCCGTTGAAGACTTCGCACATTTTTTCCAGAGCTTCTCTCTCTTCTTTCTCCCTCTATAATTTCGGCTAGAAGAAGTGGGAATGGTGTGAGAAATTTGAAGAGAGTTCATGCCTTTATATAGGCAAATTTTGGGTCCTAAAGTGTAATTTTCCCTTCTCAAATTTTGGGTCCAAAGTTGTAATTTTCCCTTTAATATTTTGAAGAGTGATTCTTGGCCACACACCTCACCAATTCGGTCACTTACTCTCCAAGCCAAGGGTGAGCCAATTGGATGATGACACGTGTCCTCATCCAGTCCAATTTCCCCGATCGGTACCCGATTCGCGTAATTTCGGAGAAATCTCAAAATTCTGGACACATAGCTCTGAAGACCTTCTCCTCCTTACTAAAAATGTCTATTTTAATCTAAATTTAGATTTCATACAGGGTATTCCGTTTTCAGTCGAAGTTTCTCGAAAAACGTGTCCGTACGGTCCTATTCTGAAACTCGTTTCGGAATCATCAATCTCTAGAGAAAATTCACCGATTCCAAATATGTCCAAATAAATTCAAACTTATTCCTAGATGTTGAGTTAGAATTTATTTTCTTCATATCCAAAAATATGCCTATTTGCATTTTCTCTATTTCGTCTTATTAGGAAAATGCACATTCGGACTCAGAATTAACTTCCGGAAGAGTCTAACGGAAGATAAAATCCCACTGATGAATATTTTACCTTGACTTTGGAAATCTCATTCCTAGATCTCTAGATAGGGTCTGTTTCCTATTTATTCCATTACTATTCACTACAATTAATTATATCATAAAATAATATAACTTTAATTAATTATATTATAAAATTCATTTTCTTTTCTCATTATTTTATTTTATTTTATTTTATTTTTCCTTCTTCTTTTTTTTTCTTTTTTTCTCTGCCCTTTTTTTTTTAATTTCGTTTTTTTTAATTTAATTATTTAATTAATTAAATAATTATTTTTACATAATTTTTACAAAATTTTCCCATTGGTCTATTCTTGCATTTAGGCTTAAAAATACCTAAACTCATCTATTTTTCTTCAAAATTTCCAATTAATTAGAAAATATATTTTTACTAATTTCAAGCCAACAACCACCAATTTTGGGTTTTACATAATTATTCATGAATTTCCTTTGCTTATGCTTAAGTAATTAGCCAGTAATTACTTAATTACTTAATTATCACTAGTTGGTAATTTTCTTAGTTAGAATGGCTCATTACCTCATAACTTTTGCCCTGACATTTTTGTTTTCATGTCTTCTGCATTATATTAGAATTTACAAGGGTAATTTCGTCATTTCAATACTTTTTGAGCATTCTTTTCAATTTCTCCAAGTTTGTAATTTATTAAATTACCGCAATTAGAGATAATATACTCTCTCAATTTTATAATTATTTCCTTGCCTTTTAGGATTTTTCACAATTTTCCTAAGTTATTTATGTCCCTTAGGGGCATTTTCGTCATTGGCACTTTGGCCCTTAAATTCTCTAATTTCCAAGAGATTTTTCTTTAGAAAATAAAATAATTATAACTTAATATTTGATATCCCATATTCACCTACTTTCTATAGGTTTAACTTTACCAAATTATGATATAGATTTTTAGGGTATTACACATACATAAACGCTTATGTAAACTGAAAAGTGGTTCATAAATGTTATTTCCGTTAAAAGAAGTAAACGTCCGTTAAGTTGCCGATGTGGGTCTCACTATTTTGTCCAGCTGGCTACTTGTTTTGAGCATTGTACATGGTGGAGTTGGCTTCTCTCCGTTGCCCAACTCCCTCCATTGCTATCCTTTGCCACAAAATGACATCGTTTTATTGCGAAAAAAATTGAAGTTGGTGTTTTTTTAAAAAAACTGAATATTTTAAGGTACTGAATGGTACTAAAAGAATATTTTAGGATACTGAACGGTACTAAAAAAATACTTTATGATCTTAAAAATTATTTAGGATCTTAAAAAGATATTTCAGGGTACTGACTGGTACTAAAAGAATACTTCAGGATACTACTGTAATATCCTAAATTTTGGGCCGAGGATTTGAGGATAAGTTTATATTAGGCAAACGACTAAACACAATTCAAAAAATGTAATATTAAATTTTGGGGAATATTATTTGCTTAAGTTGGAAATTACTTTTTGATTTTGGTTAACAAATAAATTTTTAAGGATTTGATATTTACATTGGGATTATTTAATGATGTGATATGGATATCTTAGGAATACTATTATTTTTGAAATGACGGTAAAGGAAAAGGGGGGGGGGAATGAATTTATTAAATTTTTTAAGTTAATATATAATTAAATTAATTTGATAAGAGAGCATGTGATTGGAGGAGATTAAAGACAATTTTGGACTCTCTTTCTTAGGGTTGATTTCGTCTAGCAAGAGACAACGAGAGGAATGAAAAATCAATAATTTTTTTTTTTCCTACATAAAAGTTTAGGTGGGGGTAGACACAGGTACCCCACCAGGGCCAGGGCATGCCTCCAGGCTCAAAGAGCGCTTACAGAGGTACTTACAGATCGCCCACTAATGAGGCTCTCACATCGACCAGCGAGTATCGAACCTCCTCCTTTTTGAGGTGAAGGCAGACGCCTTAACCAATTGTACCAATCCCCATTGACGAAAAATCAATATTATGTGTACATGTGTGAGGTAGAAAATAAGAGATGAAGTTTTATATATGGCTAGGGATATTCCAAGTAGACCAAGACATGTTGACACATGAAATGAAAGATTGTAAAGAGAATACATATGCATTATTTCTAATGGAAAATTGGAGATCAGAATTCTTGTTCGATGAGCCATTATTTTTTGGCTCTACGTGGAAGTAGATTCAATAAAAAAATTATAAGATTAAAAGATCAATTAAAGAACCATAGAATGCCACTTCATGAAGTAGGTGAAATAATGTATGAAATTAAAGGTGGCCAACAAAGCAAGGAAAAGTAAAGAAAAGAGGAGGTAAATGGTTGACATGTGTTAGGTAAGATTTGTGGAGCAAGGAAGAGCCAACAAAGCAAAGGTAGAGGGAGTAAAATTGATGACTTCATCCTCCCTTTTAACCATAGATTTTCGGCTCACTTAAAAAGAGACATGTAGACCAAAATATTACCACACATGCAAAGTAAAATTGGAGGACCAAGGAGGGCCATGTTCGGCCAACACAAGAGGAGAAGGGAGAAAATATAAATCAAGCCAAAAGGGACCCTAGGACAAAGGCACAATAGACAATGAACAAGAGGGGCATTTGGGTCATTTACCAACAATTATAAAATACCATTCCACTCCTCTTATCATGTAAGTTTTGACCAAAACACCCAAGAGGAAGAGAAGAGCATCAAAACTTAAGGAAAAGGAGGAAGAAAAAAGGGAAATCACAAGAAAAGCTAAGGTAAGGTGTTAAGTCTTGAATTCCTATTCTTCTTCCTCAATATTTATGAGTATCATATGGAAAGAAAAGCTAATCGTCATGGTGTTTTTCTTAAGGAGGTTGAAGGTTGAAAAGAGAATAAGAGAAGCAAAGGTCTTGACAAATGCAAGTAACTGTCATAGATAATCTTGTACACTTGTACATGTCATTATTTTGGAATCAATCTTCTCTTATTTTGAAGATTTGAAGACTAAAACTTGAAGAGGAGATTCCATATAAGGACTTGTCATATAGAATTAAGAACATGTTAGGCCTTAACATGGAATTAAAAGGCCAAATCTCACATAAAATCATAAGGATTATAAAGATGAAATAAGCTTCCATTAACATGGTGACTTCGGTTGGACCCAAAGCACGAAGGAGCAATAGGATTTTGATCATTCTGACCCTCCCTAAGTGTTTAGATGAACCACAATTTTTGGAAGCCTAATGATTGAATTAAGAAAGTTGCAAAACTGTCCAGTGAAAATCCAATCAAAACAGTAAGCTTATGACGAGTTTTTGATTAAACAAATGAGGTCAAATAATTATGGAATTTTCCAGAATTATAGTGGACGTCATAAGCTTTATTTTGATAGGTAATTTTTAATTTTTGGAGTTTTGTACAAAAAATTATCAATTTCTAAAGTTGACCCATAAATTTGGAACATGAATCTACACAACAAAGGTGTGAAACTGGAATAGCATGAGTTTTTTTTTTTTTTTTTTTTAGTGATGGTGATATATATATATATATATATATATATATATAGACATATCAATGGTCATTTAGGCTTTGGAATCACTTGATTTGGAAATCCGAAAAAAAAAAAAAGTAAAAAGGGTAAAAATAGTAACTTTGGCGTTTTTACAATTAATAAGGGATTTTTGGCCAAAGGAAGGATTAAATAGTATCATTTGAATTTTTGGAGAGTCTACATAAATGTTATTTATAATTATAGGAAGTGTCGTCACCGGGAGCTTTTAAAAGAATTTGGAGAAAGTGATTGTCAGTTTAAAAAATGGAGGTGTTGGACTGGTTTTCAGATTCTTCGGAGAACATTTGTAGAAAATTTTATGTAATTATGTTTAAAATTTATACCCAAGATTTGTAATATATAATCAGTATACTAGGCCTAAACCATTTTATTCGTTGTGCTGCGCAATAATGCTCTGATGTATTGATGGAAGGGTGTGACACTGACTGATACTGAAAAAATACTTCATGATCTTGAACAAATATCTTGAAGTATATTTTTAGTACCAGTCAGTATCCTAAAATATTTTTTCAAGATCATGAAGTATTTTTTCAGTATTAGTCAGTATCCTTTTAGTATCAGTTAGTATCCTGAAATATTTTTTTCAAGATCCTAAAATAATTTTTCAAGATCACGAAGTATTTTTTCAATATCTTGAAGTATCATTTTAGTACTAGTTAGTACCCATAAATATTTTTTTAAGATCCTACAATAATTTTTTAAGATCATAAAGTATTTTTTTTTAAATACCGTTAAGTAGCTTAAGTATCTTTTTAGTATGAGAACAAAAGAGAAAAGCATGGTGTCTTATTCATCGTCAACCACACCACAAGTGGGAAGAAGGGTTACTTTGATGAGGCAAAGCGGTAGTGATGAAGAATATGAAGGACCGAGGAATTACTAGTACTGTCAGTTATAAAGCAATGATTCCGACACGGTGTTTGCAATACGGAACGTCGATACGTTACTTCAAATAATATTGGTGCTCAATTCTTATGCTTGATTCTAACACGGCGTTTTCGATACGTTCCTGATACGCGTGTCCAGTACGTTGGAAAAAAAAACCGCGTATCGGTGCTTCATAGATTGTCAGTTGGTTGCTCTCTGTTGTTGGCTTTGATTAGTTTTGATGATGTCTTATATAGATGCAATTATTAAGAGCAAAAAGTTTGTATGATATATTTATCTTCTACATTGACTAACTACTATATTTAATGTAGATTAGTCCAAGTTGAATAATAGAAGAGATTTTAGATAGAAGAAATTGGAAAGAATGTCAAGCTCAAGAAAGAGGAGATATTGAAGAAGGTAGAACTTCAAGAAGAAGATAAGTCCAAGATAAATGATGAAGAATGATCAAGAAAACAGAAGTTGGAATAAAGCTTCATCATATTTGAGCTACAGATGGAGTATACTTGAATGATGGAGAATAATCAAGAAAATAGATTGAAGAAAGAGTTAAATTATGGAGAATGATGAAGAGAAGAGAAGAAAGAAGGAAGAACTTGTTTAATGGATTGAGAAAATCATTATTCAAGTTCATATATTGATGCTAGAAGTCTCCAAGATCATATGGAAGTTGGAATGGATCAATTTGGAGTTAAAACCAGCAAAAATCAGTTCCAGGATGAGGAAACTCGAGTTTAGGACACAAAACTCGAGTTTCCAGCTCTCTTCAGCAACTCTGTTCAACTCTGTTTCTCGTTTCACTTGGGTGACGTCTGGTAATTTGATGATATCTCCCAAACCAGAAGTCGGATTGAGGTGAAACTAGTGGCATATGAAAATAGACTCCCAATGCGTCATTTTGATATACAATTCAAGCCAAAAGGAGTTCAGATGAATGAGCTATGAATTTATGAAGTTGACAGTGAAATTCACGCCACACAGCAGACCAAGCTTCATTGTTTTGAGTGTATCTCACAAAATACAATTCCGATTGAGCTGAAATTGGTGGCATATGAAAGTGGACTTAAAGGGATTTCCAACAAGAGTTGACCCAATGAAAACGGAGTTCAGACCAGGGAGATATGGCCCTCGAAAATCGACTGTTTGTTAAAGATGTTGCACAGTTTGCTATCAAATGAAGCAAACTCGAGTTTTGATTATTTTCGGGGACAGAGAGCAAAATCTGATTTCTGGGAAAGACCAAATCAGTGGGTAAGCAAAGTCAATCCTCCAAGTGCTTAAAGGAAAGGTATCCAATGGTAAAACCTCCTATGCTATTATCTGTGATATTTATTGAGGTTTTATATTTTGGAATCTTAGGAATAAACATTGCAAACTATTTTGAAAATGAGTTTTTCACATCCCTTAAAAATTCACTTAATAAGTTTATAAAGGGATTGCAATGTTCAATAGTTTATTCTTTATGCATACATGATGATTTGAAAAGAAAGTATCTCTTTTATGCATAAAGTCATGTTTAGTTCATTATGCTCAATTTCCTCTTCATAATTATATTCATAAGAGCATGTGAATCTTGTTTCTACAAGCTAACATGATTGGATCCAAGTAAGGTTGGATACCAAGAAAGAAAGAGATTTATACGGTTTTGTAGGATCAAAGAAAGCTTCTCAAGAATGCAATATAGAGAAATGATCAAGACTTGAGAAAGCTAAACAAGTTATGCTTGATGTTGATAGTGAATGTCGGAAAAGGAGTTATCTACATCAATCCATCTCAACCAAGCAAGTTTCTATGAGGTCAAGAGGAATTACGGTGATATCTAATTCTTACCTCATACTATAATTATATGAAATTCATTGTTGGTTTGTCTTTAGTTAAGTTAAAAGGTTTTGAAACTTATTCAATTTCAATCAGCAATTTTACTGTCATATGCAAACTCCAGTTTTTATTTGGAAACTCCAGTTTTCAGTTTTCCATGAGTTTTCTAAGTTTTTCAAAGTTTTGAGAAAACTCGAGTTTTACTTTGGAAACTCGAGTTTAGGCTATACAAAGAGTTCTCTAAGTTTCCAACGTTTTATGAAAACTCGAGTTTTGCATCATAAGAGAACAAAGCTCGATTTTGACCTTATGAAAACTCCATACTTCAATTTGATAAAGTTTTTCAAAGTTTTCTCATAAAAGAGAAAACTCGAGTTTCGTTTTGGAAACTCGAGTTTCGGCCTTACAGAGAAGATTCCATAGTTTTCAAACAAAATGAAAAATCGAGTTAAGTTTTGAAAACTCGAGTTTTGGCCTGGCAGAGAGCTCTGCTAAAATTGAACATTTGAAAACTCTAGTTTTAAAATGAAAACTCCAGTTTTGAGATTTTGGACTAAAACGTAATTTTTCATCAAAAGTCCAAAACTCGAGTTAGTCACTTAATGACTCGAGTTTTGCACTGTTCACTAAGAATGTCCAAAATGTCAAATCGCGATGTTCTTCTCTGAAATGAGAAAACTCGAGTTAAGTTTTTGTAACTCGAGTTTTGGCCTTTTTACTGAAATATGAAAACTCGAGTTTGGAAGAACTAACTCGAGTTTGCATCGCAGAATTTGAATTTCGAACTAAACGAATTTGCGAAACTTTTGTGTTTGATCCCAATACTTTATATCATCATTCACTAATAGTCGTAACTCTATTTAATCAAATTGTTAGTGAGTTTTTGATGATCAAACAAGTGAATTTGTGTATAATTTTTATGAGTTTTTCAAATGCACAAGTCTAAAATTTGTTTGGATTTCAATTCACTCTGTTTTATAAAGATGCATACAAATGCTTTGAAAAACATTCATACTTTGAAAGCATTTCAGATAGATTTGAAAAATACTTTGATTGCATTCAAATGATGTTTCAAATTGGAAGTCAATGTTGTATACTGAATGTTGGATATGCTTCAAATCTATTTGGTAGAATTTTCCTATCATCACTTATTGATCTTTGATAATTCAATGTGTTGCTTGAACTCCTCATTCTTTATTTTCTAACTAGTTGGACCTCATGTCTAACAAGTTGATCATGTATGAGTTTCAAGCTTATCTCTAGAAAAGAATTCAATTTGTGAAAATCTTATGCCTATTGCATAAATTCTTATTGGCCAAGTCTTATTCCAAGTATTATGAATGTTCATTAATGCATTGAATCTTAGTGCATTAACCTTTTGTGGAATAACTTACTAGGATAATATTCTGGAACTCTAGTCATTTGGAATAATGAGTTTTTGCTTCATCATTCTTGAATCCTAGTATTCTCTTTGTTGCTCAAATACATCAGCATTTATTTCCATCCATATTTTGAGTAACGATAGATGTATATTCATAGTCTTGCTCTGAGCATTTATACTCTTCTAATCCTAAGATGCAAGATTATCTTTTGGTCAATAGCAAAGTCATTGTGTTCATATATTCCTATTGTGCTAAGCATGTTTCGATAATGCTTTATCTTAATGACTTTTACTCTTGAGAAAAATTATTCTACATGTTAACTTCATTGTTTGACATGTTCTTCAAAACTGAAGCATATTGATATATTCATTAAACATGTTGACTTCCACCATGTTTAGAGTGAGAATTGATCTTAAACATGTTTCAAAAATGAACCTTTCATAGAATTTCTAAATATTTCATCAATGTTTGAAAGAAAATTTGAAATTTGAAACTATTTGCATATTTCATTATCATTTTTGGAAAATCTGATCTCATTCATAAACTATTAGTTGATAAATGTTTATCTTTATGGATAAGATTTTCTATGCTCAAACTTAAATGTATTTTATCAATGACATCTTCTCTGCATAAAGTATATTTCTAACTTGTCATTGAGAAATAACATTCTTGGTATCGTTTATTTGTTACCCTTTATGATTCATTGGCATGAACTTACTTGATTGGGTAAAATTATGTTAGCTTATTATGCTCTTTGCTTAAATATCATATGATTTAATCTTTCAAGAGCATAAGGTTGTCATGTCTAATCCTGTGTGGACTCAAGAATCATTGAGTACCAAAGAACACATATTTTTTGATAAGCTATGAGCAGAAACCGATTTTGAGACCCTATGCAAAGCTTATTTGGGATTTCTGCTTCTAAGATGCATTCAAAGCAATTGATAATGGCTGGTCAGCAATGCATTTATGGATTACGACTTGAGTAATTACGATATTACTTGAGTGAGGTATTGTAATATGCATATTTCATAATCATGTGAGACTAAATTGATTTCATTCATTCAATTTTATCTCATGAAATTTAGCCTCAACAAATTCATTTTTAAAATGATCCTTATGCTTTAAACCCTTTTATCATCATAAAAATCATAAGTGATTTCTTTATACCAATTTCAGGTCCACCCATGTGAACTTGAAAGTTCTTAATTCTGAGATGCCATGTTATGTCTATTTCATAACATTTGGTGTCACATTATTATTTGGTATCATTAAAGGGAGCTTCAAATTTTAGTCATGCATTCATTAAGGGGGAGCTTTACATTCATATGTGTTTTATATTTCAAAAGCTCATCTCCTTTATTTGAAGAAAACCCGTCTAAGCATACTCATCTATATTCACTATCTTCTATTAGTTTTGATGATGAGTTAATTTCATATTTGAAATTATCTTATATTATCCTTTCATTATCTTCATTTGAAAATATCATTTAGAAATGAATACTTTGATATCTGGTTGCACTAACAAATCTCTTTGGCAAAGAAATTGTTCAATTTGTAGCAGGAGATTCTGTTATGTGCTAGGACATTCCTCAACATGTTACAATGAGAAATTATCAAATTGAGGAATACTGCTTCCACGTTTTCATCATTGTCGCTGACTTATGCTCTACAAAGTAGAAGAAGATCTCTTGGAGTCAGCTGAGTTATGCTCTATAGAAGAGCTCTGTGAAGAAAAAGGCTTTTCAGAGTAGATAATGGATCCAAAGCTAGCAGATGGACTTCACAGATCATTCATCAATTGCAAAACCTACATGAGCATTTCTAATCTCTATCTTTTTATATTCAGATAAATTTTTCACATGTTTGGTATTTATATGCTTTAATTGTGAAATATGTTTTGAAAACCTCTCCAAACTCTTCCAAACTTGTTTTCATAAAAAACATTCCAAGTTGCATCATATTAAGAATAAAAACAATTTCAAATCGGGGAGAGCAAATCAGTTCTTTGATTTTGTCTAATTTGGTTTCATATTTGCCTCTACAAGTATCTCTTCTTTACTTCAACTTTTTGTTAATAACAAATAAGGGGGAGAGAATGGCAAGAAAAATATGCTGGGTTTATTAGTTTCTCATATTCATACATATTTTTCTTAAAGTATTTGTCATCATCAAAAAGGGGGAGAATGTTGGCTTTGATTAGTTTTGATGATGTCTTATATAGATGCAATTATTAAGAGCAAAAAGTTTGTATGATATATTTATCTCCTACATTGACTAACTACTATATTTAATGTAGATTAGTCCAAGTTGAATAATAGAAGAGATTTTAGATAGAAGAAATTGGAAAGAATGTCAAGCTCAAGAAAGAGGAGATATTGAAGAAGGTAAAACTTCAAGAAGAAGATAAGTCCAAGATAAATGATGAAGAATGATCAAGAAAACAGAAGTTGGAATAAAGCTTCATCATATTTGAGCTACAGTGGAGTATACTTGAATGATGGAGAATAATCAAGAAAATAGATTGAAGAAAGAGTTAAATTATGGAGAATGATGAAGAGAAGAGAAGAAAGAAGGAAGAACTTGTTTAATGGATTGAGAAAATCATTATTCAAGTTCATATATTGATGTTAGAAGTCTCCAAGATCATATGGAAGTTGGAATGGATCAATTTGGAGTTAAAACCAGCAAAAATCAGTTCCAGGATGAGGAAACTCGAGTTTAGGACACAAAACTCAAGTTTGGAACTCAAAAATCGAGTTAATCATTAACTGACTCGAGTTTGCAATGTCTTCAGCATCTCTGGCGTCTCTGGACAAGGAAAACTCGAGTTTCCATTTCAAAACTCGAGTTTCCAGCTCTCTTCAGCAACTCTGTTCAACTCTTTTTCTCGTTTCACTTGGGCGACGTCTGGTAATTTGATGATATCTCCCAAACCAGAAGTCAGATTGAGGTGAAACTAGTGGCATATGAAAATAGACTCCCAATGCGTCATTTCGATATACAATTCAAGCCAAAAGGAGTTCAGATGAATGTGCTATGAATTTATGAAGTTGACAGTGAAATTCACGCCACACAGCAGACCAAGCTTCATTGTTTTGAGTGTATCTCACAAACTACAATTCCGATTGAGCTGAAATTGGTGGAATATGAAAGTGGACTTAAAGGGATTTCCAACAAGAGTTGACCCAATGAAAACGGAGTTCAGACCAGGGAGATATGGCCCTCGAAAATTGACTGTTTGTTCAAGATGTTGCACAGTTTGCTATCAAATGAAGCAAACTCGAGTTTTGGAATCAAAACTCGAGTTTTTCGAGACAGAGCAAAATCTGATTCTGGGAAAGACTGAAACTCGAGTCATTAAGTTGGAAACTCGAGTTTCCATCACACAGAGAGCAACCAACGTCAGAGCATCTTCAAAACTCGAGTTTGTGATTCAAAACTCGAGTTTGCACCTCTGCTTCAGAAAATCAGCGTTTCGAAAATCTCGTTTTTCATCAAGAACATCCAGATGATTACCCAAATGATCTATAATACTTCCTAACATCATTTGTGTACATGTTTCAAATGATTAAAATGAAGGATTAGAAGCAAATCTCAAAATCTCAGATTTGGGTCAGAACATCAAAAGCTGTGCAAAAGTTCTAACGGCTAGTTTCATCTGAGTCTAACGGCTATATTTCTTTACCCAACGGTCATTGAATCTTCAAACGGTCATATACTGATCTCCACCTATAAAAGAAGACAGATTCAAGACAAAAACGCAGAGAAACAAGCTTACATCTTCAACATGCTGATATTCTCATCATTTACTCTCTGTTTTCATAGTTTATCATAGAGAGTGAAATGTTTTGTATTGTACTTCAGTGTTTCTCCATTCACTTCTGTGAGAGAGAAGATTCATTGTAAACATCCTATCTTTCTATCTGAGAGTTACTCAAGATTGGGTGATCTTGAGTGGAAACCCATTGTATTACGGCTTGTAAGGGGAGTAAGTTCTAGTGAGAGAATTACTTGAAGTACAGAGTGTGTAATCAAGTGGGTGTATTGATTACGCTTTGTAAGGGGAGTGAATCCTAGTGAGAGGATTACTTCAAGTGCGAACGTGTAATCAAGTTGAAAGAAGATAGTGGATTGAAAATCTCAAGTGGAGCTTGAGGACTGGACGTAGGTCAAGGATTGGGCCGAACCAGTATAAATCACAGTTTGCATATTCTCTTCCCTTATCTCTTACATTCCAGCATATATGTTTGAATGATTGTTTATCACTTTGTAAATTATTATTGTCATTCAAACCACTTTCAATAAGTTGCGAAAAGTTTTTCAAAGTTCTAAGTTTTTAATCAAACACCCAATTCACCCCCCTCTTGAGTGATAGCCAAGTCTTTCACCTGTTGGATGTCGTGTATGGAAGGGAACTCAGGACGGAGGATTTATGGATGCCCAAAGTCCTGGATGTGACTTTCCTCCTTTTCCCTTGGCGCTCGCTGCCGTCCTTCTTTATATGAAGCTAGTGATTTTTCTTTTTCTTTTTTTTGAAAAATAGCATTCAAGATCTGAAGTATATTTTTGTAACACCATGATTTTTTTTTGCTCGAAAATTGTAACACCATGATTGAAGAATTATTTTAGGATAAAATATTTTAGGGTATTGACAGGTACTAAAAAATACTTCATGATCTTAAACAATTATTTTAGAATCTTGAATAATATTTCAGGATATTGACTAATACTAAAAAGATACTTTAAAATACTGACTGGTTTGATAATGAAAAAATACATCATAATCTTAAAAAAATATTTTAGGATCTTGAAAAAATATTGCAGGTATTGCCTGGTACTAAAAAAAATACTTCAAATCCTTAATGCTATTTTTCAAAAAAAAAAAAAAAAAAGTCACCAACTTTAGTGTTTTACGCCAAAACGACGTAATTTATAGAAAAGGACGGCAATGGACCCTAAGGGTTTGTTTGGTTTGAGGGGATCGGAAGGGAGGGGAGGGGAGGAGGATGGAGGGATTTTGGTCCCCTCCCCTCGTTTGGCTAATCATATTTTTTAGGAGTGGAGGGGAAATTTTTTAAAATTTTCCCCTCCCTCCCCTCCAAAACGTCACCCCCGAAATTGGATGGATTTGGAGGGATTATAAAAAGTGATATGTCAGTGGACCAAGATGCCCCTAGAGTTTTTTTATTATTCTGAAAATACCCTTGTGGCCCTTTTAACTAGTCCCAATTTCGTACTTCGTTATTCGGACTGAGCTTTCAACTCCTGAAACCAACTATTCCTTATTATCAGAGGTTTCAAAATTATATTACCAGGCTCATTTCCGCCACAGGGCCTTATTAAATATTCTTGTTAAACATGTATATTACATTTAATTTGTCAAAATTATGGTGTCATCTGCATATCAATGCTTAGCTTCATGATTGATAAAATGTTGTCTTGATTTTCAATGTATAACAAAGTAACATTAAAATCTCTCTTATAACATAAGGGTAAAGTTGTCAATGTGAACCAAAATTCCCTCCCCTCCCTTTCTAAACCAAACAAGGTAACATTAAAATCTCTCCCCTCCGCTTCATTCTGATCAATCCAAACAAGGTAATATTAAAATCTCTCCTATCCCCTCCCCTCCATTAAAATCTCCTCCTTCCCCTCCCCTCCGTCAAACCAAACAGACCCTAAAAGAAAAGGAGGAAAGCTGCATCCGGATCTACCAAGTAAGGATTTGAATGCCCGTTGGTAGGTTTATGGTTAGTTGGTTTTATTGAAGGTGTGAAGGTGATTGAACAGTGGTGATAAGCTTTGACAGGATGGTGGCTGCATGTGCACATCTCCTTGCTCCGATGTATACAGTGCCTATCTTGTCCCTCACTAACCTCATAACCCTCATCTCCATTGAAACATCCTCTACAATTTGCAGCCAAGAACCTATCAGCCTTAAACAAGTCCATACATCATGGACTGTAATTACTCTTCGAGGCCCTAATATTATTTTCACGCTCGACCCATTTCCCCATCATCTTTAGCCTAATGCCCTCAAACATCCTAATAACAAGGAGGTATCTATACTCATTTATCCAAGAATTGAGACTCTGACTAATGTTGTTATCAACTGCCCAGGACTAATGTTGTTATAAGAAATTGTTGCCTCTATGTTGTTTCTTTACCAAGTTTCTCAAGAGCGTTCAAGTTGTTAGTAAACTGTTCTTCGAACGAATTCCATGTACAATAGAAAAATTTCTTCTTCAGCTCTTTGCCTCTTCACTTTTTGCTCCAATTGGCATACATATGTCTTGCACAAAATATATACTCTGCCTGGGGTAATTCACTCACAACTTGTAATAAACCTTTACACACGTAAAACAAAGTATATGCTCTGCTTGGAGTCTAAGCCTTTTTTTATGTGATTGTGAGTCTTTTTGAGTGAGTCCTTTTTCATATTTCCGTTGAAAACCTCAAAGCCACATTGTTTTGTTCTCTTCTCCAGCTCACCATTCCACATCACCTATTTTAGTTAAATGTTTTACTCAAATGGTCAACATTACTTTTTTAAACAGAGATAGCATATATGAACCACTTTTCATTTTACAAAAGTGTTTATGCAACCCAAGGTTTTATTATGGTGCCAGGCGTACATTTGAGATATTATTATGGGTATTTTTTGCATCTTCACCTTTAAAATAATAGCTATCCTTCGAGGACTAAATAATCAATCTAGTCTAAAACAAAACATCTATGAATTAAGAACTTGGATATGCTTCAACAGTTTCATCATAAATTGATGCACTCCCTCCAATAATACCCTATTTTAATTACATTGAACTTCAACATCATATTAATTTCTATTCACTCTTACTAACTTCATTAAATAAGGGCATATATGGAGAAAAAAATATTTAATGCTCATTGAAACTGTCAAAACTTCTTATAAAAAGTACCAAAAATACTTTCTAGTTGACATCTTATCAAATAGTCAAGAGGGAGTAGTACACTAATTCTCATGCACACCCAAATTAATGTACAAATTATTCCCAACAACCTTTGATTTACAAGACAATGGACTAAGCCCATAAAAACCTTCATGACCAATTTCAGAAAAAAAAATCATCATCAAAATTGGAAAAACAAAGAGATCATTACAGTACTAAATAGCAGCAGAAGTATTGTGTGATGGAACATTCAATCTTTGCTGCTTTTTAGTTGAATCTCCTTGCAGGTCAATAATCAGTGTCAACTGGAACTACCTTCAATAATTTGCCAAGGTCATAAGACTTGAAGTCCTTCCCATAACATAAACTTAGATCCAATGCTGTTTTCCCATCCTGAAACACAATCATTCAATCAAATTACACAAAGGAGAAAGGAGAAATTGATGAATCAGTTCAAACCAAATATTTATATCCAGAAAAGTGAAGACATAACAGTATATTCAATCTTTTTTAACCTGACATAATAGTATATTCATGAAAGATTAAAAAACAAAAGTTGACAAGTCATACCATTATGTCTATTTGGATATACGACTCTACGAATTTAAACAATTCAATCATGAATCAGTCCTGAGGATACTCTTTAGAGACAGAGTTCATTTCAGGTTTCTCATAGACAACCACCAAATGAAAAACATAGGAAAGGAAGCAGCTGACAACAACAAATTCAAAAATAAAATAATTCAAAATATCCTCACTTAACTCATGCACAACCTACATGCAACATTTTAAAGTTATATACATAACAAAAAGTCATTATTGCAACAAATAATATTCAAACCATGATTTTAGGCAAAATCTCACCAATCTGTACCAAACAGGAAGCAAATGACTGGTTGCAAATATATCCCCAGTATGGATGCAAATACAGGCATGCCACCGATGCCTTGGTACTTTATAATGCAGAAGTTAATAGGGAAATCACAAGGTCGCAGCCAAAATATATATATGAAAAAGTCTCATAACTTATCAATGGTTCCACTAGCACTTGTCATTGACAAGTTATAGGGCTTTTCAGATACTACTATTTTCCTTGGTTGGGAACTTAGTATGATTTTCCCGAGTTAATAACTAGTTCAAATAGCCTATAACGAACAGGGATTCAAAACACAAAGCAAGTGATGGACCAACTAGGTTCTCCAGTACTGAATTAATGCTAAGAATAAATCTAAACGGTAGAAAATACAAACGGATCTGTAGCATGTTTAAAACATAAGAACAGAGTCTTCAGTGGAATGTAAACCAAAGTTACCTTATTTCTTCTTTTCTTATCCGCACCGTTGACTAACAAAATTTTTGCAATATCTCTATTTCTGCTTTGAATAGCAACGTGCAATGGGGTCCAACCTTCCTGAAAATTAAAAAGCATGTAAGTCATTCACAGTAAGTAGACATGACTAATAGCTGTATGAATACAAAAATTCATCTCTCTTTTCATAAAAGCTCACATTATCTGCAACGTTGATGTCAATTTCATATTTGATCAATAACTTTACAGTTTTCTTGGCACCAACTTGAACTGCGTAATGAAGCGGGGTGGCACCATCCTACTACAGCAATGACCATATGAATACTAATGCTCTTTGAAAATCAGTCAGCAGCTTCAGAAGCTATGTCAGGATGTATCCTTACCTTATCCCTGACATGAGGACATGCACCTTTACGTAAAAGATGGCTTATTACAGCTTCTTTCTTTCCTATAATAGCTATATGAAGTGCCGTGAGACCTTCCTGCAAGATCAAATAAGCTAAATTACATTAATGAAAAAGCTGTTGTCCACCATCACATTCTAGTAAACCAAAATATGAAGTAACTCACCTTGTTCTTAAGATCAATATCAACACCACTTTCAAGCAGCTGATCCATACATCTTATCTGTGTTGATAGCGCTAAAGTGTGCAGTGGGCTCCATTTTTCCTAATGAACAGATATATGGGAACTAAGTGACTGGAAAAGCAGTTTTCAATATACAGCTTTCTTAAACAAAACAAACTTGGATAAATCCATTTATGTAGTTAGTATGAAGACTTTCAAATGTTTGTTCTACATATAGTTTTCCAACCATAATAACAGATTAGAAGTTAGGAGAGTAGATGCAAATAAGCATGGTTTCAGACATACAGTTGAAATTTTTTCCAAGTTTGGAGTCACATTCTGTTGCAAGACTGCTCTTTCTTCAGGCTCCAAAAGCTGTTCAACCTCTGCAATGATGAAAATATTGGGTTTAGAGGTAGGCAATTGTCTAGGGTCAAAATATATGCTAATTGTCAGCCTTTTTGAATCATTTTCCTCTACTAACGATTTTACATAATCTAGAGCTTCTTTGCTTAAACCATTATACTATATTGAAAGCAAGAAGTCCGCATCTCACAAAAAAAAAAAGAGATAAGGTTTAAAAGCCAGAAAAAACGAAAAAACGAAAGAAAAACATAGGAATAGAAAAAGTGCCTTGTTTAATATCCTCCCCATACTTGTCCACTGAAATAACACTATTAACAGCTGATGACGTAATCTCTTCCTCTTCCCAATCACTTTCAAAGCCATAGTTCTCATCTTCCGTTTCCTCATCTTCTTCTTCTTCATCAGACTCACTACCACTGCCATCATCAGGTTCTTCCCAAGTTCCTTGTTGCGCCAGAAATTTTGTCAATTTTTGTCCAGATTTAACGACCCCAGAAATCCTGAGTCTCCTGACTTTATGATGGCTCTCAGAAACAGAGAGATAGCACCTTCCTTGACTTGGGCTACATATAAAACTGGTGCTGCTTTTGATATTAACATCAGACTTGGTGCTTGCAGCAGACAGTGGTATAAGTTGATTAGTAAAAACAGATGCTGGTGACCAACAACTCATCTCTGCATCTCCCTGGAAAGAGCTGAAAAATAAAAAGCAGAAAATTGCACATTCTTGTCAGATGCAACTATTACAGATTATAGGTATTGACCTATTAAAGATTAAATGTCTAATCACTTAGGCGCTGTTGCTGGCCAAAAAAAACAAAAAACACTTGGGCGCTGTTTAATGTGAAGGAATTTGAGGAAAGGAAAGGGAGAGGGATTTGGAATCTCCAAATTAATTTGATTGGCACACATAAAAGGCTTTGCTTTTGTTCTGCTACAATCAAATTTTCTATTTATCCCATTAATTCTTCAATTTCACTATCTTTTATATAGAACATTTATAATTTAATTAAAGTATAATGAAATTTTTATTAATTAAATTGTGTCTGCATGATGCACTCATTTGCCAATTATAGCTCCTTAAACTTATTATATATTTCCAAGAAGTTAAAAACTTAAAATCCACTATAATTGCAAATTAAATTATTAGTTGTCGCCACTTACCTTTTTATTAGCCTTCAAGCAATCTAAGTTTTCCACATCAATCTCAGAGGTTAATAATTTCACTTAGAAGCATTTTGGAAACTAGTTTAATGAATGATAGCGAAGTTCAACAAAGCCACAAGTAACATGTTGCAAAGAAGAGGGGCATCCGCAAGTTGAAGGGTTTGTCAAAGGCTTAAAGATTCTTGGTAAATTAAGAAAACATGAATAAAATCAACGAAAGGCACTTCAAAACCATGTTATAACACAAAATGCAGAAACTTCTAGTCGGTGCAAAATCGGTTACAAGAGGATCCCAAGTAATATAACAACAAACCAACTGCCAATCCATCATCCAAGGCACACAAAAGAGGAGGAAAGTAAACGAAGAGAGCCTAAGAACCATTCATTTAACCAATGCCGTCAATTGCAATGAAAACCAAAATTTTCCCCAGCAGATTGTTGAACAGCAAAATTTTGCAAAAATTATGCATACCAAATATTCAGCTGACTTTTAAATAAAAACTAACAGAAGCAAAAGTCTCACTTATGAGTTGTGAGGGCTGAAAATTGAGATAGCTGACAGTAGTAGAAAGCATCCCGAACGGTTGAAAGCAAGATAGCAACGAAGCGAAGTAAAAGAAAGAATCAAGAAGGTCGCTAACTTCTACTAAGAACCTAACAGAACTTTGTCACGATCAGAGCCCTAGGGAGTTACCTTAGCTTGTTTGAGGAATTCAGGCTAGACTTCCTACAAGGACATCCAGGTTCAGGCCTTGCTCTATTAACCATGAATAACACGTATCAAAATGGGGAAACGACAGCAGAGATGAAGGCATTTTTTAGAGGTTACCGGATAGCGAAGGGGAAAAAGTAAGGAAAGAGAAGACACTCACCGGTTACAGATTCTCCCACGCACGATGACGACCAAGCACCGGCGGCCTCCAAGTTCGGAGTCGATAACAGCAGCGACGAAGAGAATGGATAGGCCAGGCTTTTCTACTTGAATATCTGAGTATATGCGTGTCTCTAATCTTTTCAATTTAAAAAACTATAAGGGCAACAGTGTCTTTTTAATTTAATTACAACAGTTCTGCATTTTTTAGGGTTAAAGTACTTTTTTAGGCTAAAGTATACATTTGGTCTTTTATGTTTGCCTCTGGAATCATTTTAGTCCCTTAAGTTTGTAAAGTACACTTTTGGTCCCTTAATGTTAACATCGTTAGTCTAACCTAACGGAAAATACTAACTCAACAATTTTAAGCGATGACTGTGCAATTAAATGCTAACCAAATATACTTATATTTTAATATTTTAATAAATTAATATTTTAAATCCAATTAGTTGAAAAATATTTAATCTTCACCGACAAAAAAAAAGTATTTAATCTTTATAAACAGTGAAAAACCATATAACAGTCGGTAAAAATTAAATATTTTTCAATTAATAAGATTTAAAATATTAATTTATTAAAATACTAACATATAATCATGTTTGGTAAGCATTTAATTGTATAGTCATCGCTTAAAATTGTTGAGTTGGTATTTTTCGTTAAGTTAGACTAACGGTTTTAACTTTAAGGGACTAAATGTGTACTTTACAAATTTAAAGGACTAAAATGATACTGAGATCAAACATAAAGGACCAAACATATATTTTAGCCATTTTTTTATTACAAAAGACAAAATTAAGAAACTTGAAATTCCTCAATCACCTCAATGTTGACTTAATCTGAAGGTGGCTAGCTCTGATCCTCTCACGTGATGGAGAGGCATTTCGAATGATGTCTTTGCAAAATTCACGTCTTCCATGAGATTAGAGCGTTCTTGGCAAGGTAGTTTATACATTTATGTTCCAATATGAGAAATAAACTTTCTAATCTCATTAATTTCCTCCCTTAGCGAATGATGGTGACCACCATCTTTCAAGATTAGATGGAAAACTTCCATTGACTCTGTTTAGACCAGGATTTTTTGGAGGCATTTTTGCTTATAGGGTTGGAGACATGTTAGTAAAGCCATTAGTTATGTTACTATTGTTGGTAAAAATCCCAACTTAGGTTGAAAACCAAGAATCTAGTCTCTATTGGAGTCTTTTGCTACTCCACCACTATACTTCTGATCGATCTTTTTGGTGGGGGGTTTCCAACCATGCTCCTCTTCTCTGAAGAGCTTGAAAACTTGGTATGTGAGATTGTCACCAATGGCGGCTTCTGTCAACTGTGTGATTTCTCCATGAATGATTTCTTTTGCTTGATATTGAACACCTTCCATAACTCCTTCACATCGATTTTTCCAAATGAGCCAATAGTGTAAATGGAGCAAATCACCAAAAGGTGGTGAATTGGAGATTTTAAAATTCTTTTTGAAATACTCTGTTTATAGAAAGCTAAAACAGAGCACAACAGAGGATAGGAAGAAGAAGTTTGACACAAGAGAATTTATATTGATTCGGTCCAAATCTTTGACCTACATCCAGTCCCCAGACACTCTAGGATTTTCACTAAATCACAAGATCAGTTGCACACTCTATACTCGAAAGTTATCCTCTCACTAGGATACACCCCCCTTACAAGTTGTAAATTGATAAACCCAATCTCCAAGTCCTCTTGACTTGAGATTCTTACAATAAATGACTTCAATAAATGAAACTCTCTCTAAGAGCAGATAGAATAATCACTGAAGAATAGAAGTATCAACATATACTTTACAAGCAGGTGAAAACACTTAATACATATGAACAAATTGAATGCTTCTTGTTTTTAGATTGTTGGTTATTATAGAGACTTGAATGCAACTCCTTATATATATGAAGAGAGCATTAAATGACCGTTTGATTGATCAATGTAACCGTTGGAAACATTGTAGAGTTGATTAGGTTGAAGTGTGGTCCAATCTCTCTCTTGATTAATGTTAATCCTGATGCACAAAAGTTTATGGTTGACTTCCCTTAAATTTAATCCGTTGGAAGAGCAACTTCTTGATAGGGAAAGAAACCATCAAACCCTTAGCAACGTGCAGAGAATGATTATCCAAAAGAGTGCAAGTCTTCTGGCCTTTGCATTTAACGTGCTGACGTCACTTTTTGCTTTTAGCTAAATCTTCATTTAATACTCTTTAAATCATCTGAAACTCACTAACAAACTGACTAAACATAGTTAAGAATAGTAATGAATGATGATAGGAAGTATTTAGATCAAACATGAAAATTTCACAAATACGTGCAGTTTGATTTTCAAACACAACGACACAAACTTGAGTTTGTTCATCCAAACTGGAGTTTGTAACTTTCCTTCAGAAGGCTAAACTCGAGTTTACAAAACTAGACTTGATTTTTCTTCATCCAAAGAAGAATGTCACGATTTGATCTTTGAAGCATATTTTGAGTAAGAGCAAAACTCGAGTCATTATGTTCCAAACTTGAGTTTTGGACTTTTATGAAGAAATCCAAAAGCTACAAATTGGAGTTTCCAAATTCAAACTGGAATTTTCAAAAAGTTCAAATAGAGCAAAGCTCTCTGCTTGGTACAAACTCGAGTTTACAATATTAAACTCGAGTTTCCACAAATGTTTGGAAAAATGGAAAACTCTCTGTATGGACAAAACAGGAGTTTTTGCAAAGACAAACTGGAGTTTTCAAATCTTTAGAAACATTGAGATGTTCTCTGTAAGTTCTAAACTCGAGTTTACAAACCAAACTCGAGTTTTCTTTTAAAGATGAAAATCTTTGAAAACTCTCTGCCAGACACAAACTCGAGTTTTAAATCCAAACTCTAGTTTGCTTATGTTTAGAAGCTTTGAAAAACTCATTGTCAAGACTAAACTTGAGTTTACTATGCTAAACTCGAGTTTTCCAAAAACATGGAAAAACTTTGGAATCTTTTGGCCAAGTACAAACTTGAATTTGACATATCAAACTCGAGTTTGCTCAAGTTGGAAAACATTAAGGCTCTCGGCCAAGCACAAACTCAAGTTTGGTTAAGTTCACAAATCCTTGGAAGCTCTCTGTGTAACACTAACTCGAGTTTACATATACAAATTCGAGTTTGCCTTACCTTGAAAAACTTTGAGTACTCTCTGTATGTCACAAACTCGAGTTTACCACTAATCAACTCGAGTTTGTCTAAGTTTACAAAAGTTTAAGCAACTCTCTGTCTCGACCAAACTCGAGTTTGCAAATACAAACTCGAGTTTGCAAATACAAACTCAAGTTTGCTTTTGATAGTAAGTTTTTCAACTTCAAAGACAAACTTTCATTTATGTTTACAATTGTCAGTTATCATCAAAACACATAGAGAACTAACAAATAGAAGGTACTGAAAACTCGAACCCACGTCAACCTATTAAAGCCATGCATTGCTCAAACTGAGTCATGCACATTTTAAGCCACACCTGCAAGTTAGAACAAAAGAAACTAGGGAAAATTATAATAAATGACCTGAAAAAAATAATATTTATTTGGAAGGACCATAAAAATGGTAATTATGAAGAACCAGAAATTAAAATATTAAAATAGAAAGATTAAATTGCTCTTCACCAGAAATTATTTTGAGACATGTCCCCCATCTCTTCTTCTTCTCCTCGTAGTACCGTTCACTCTTCTTATCTAACGTTCAATCTAACTACGAAACCGTTTAGAAAAGTGGCAAGGGGCAAGGGGTCATCAAAAATGGAACGGTGGAAGAAAATATTGAAAAAAGCTTAGAGAGGCAAAATGAGAAATCAGAGGAGATCATAACAGAAACCATTGTGCTATGCAAGAAACTCAAGAAGATGGTAATCAATAACCGCAGTCCATAAGAGTCCCACAACTCACAAACTCATAGCTGCTTTTTTGTTTCTTTCGTTCTGCTTTATTTAATTATGTATATTATATATAATTGTTTAATCTTTATTTGACTATGGGTGTACTATGTATGAATCATCAAAAGACTCCTGAATCCTTAACACACAGAAAACATTAAACAGCATTTGCTGGCTAATCTTACTTGGGATAACATGCTACCATGTCCAACAGCATGCACCGCGGGCTTCATCCGTGTGAAGATGTAAATATAATCATGTAATTCAACGACATTTGAGTTGAAATTGAGTTATTATTATAAAACAATAGCAGTGGGTGAGTAAAGTAAACTCTATCAAAATTGAGTTATTAACCATTTTCTTGTCGTCATAGTATCATAATTAACTACAATGATACACATGAATTGAAATTCTAGAATAAGAGAGGAACATAGAATGCTTATTGCTTTTTTTGTTAGAATTTAGGATAAAATCTCATGGGTTATGAATAAGAAGAAGGATGGAAAAGAAGAGGAAAAAGAAATAAGGAATGTGTGTGTGGATAGAAGTCCCACATTGATTAGTTGGAGAGAAGTTTGAGGGTATATAAGCCTCAACATTGCTCTTACTAAATGGGCCCTTGGACCAACCCACTTTTGTGGAGGGGTGAGGACTTAGGTGACCCTTGGTCCACCACACAAACACGCGCGCGATCGAGTTGGACGGGCCCGGTCCGGTTCGTGCGTGTGAGAAATAAAAAATAATTTTTTTATTAAATAATCTTTTGAATTTCTAATTTGACCTCGAACTTTCAATAATTATGTTTTTTCCCTTCCGAGAATTTCCAACCAGCGGCTGCGTATTTCGATCCGTTCGGATCGTTCGCTCCGTTCTGGTGCGTCTGTTCGTGCGACACACCAGTTCGCTGCAACAGACGCAGGTCGCTTCTGTTCGTTCCGTTCTGGTGCGTCTGTTTGCACAACGCACCAGTTCGCTGCAACAGACGAGTCCATCTGATCAAGTTTTTCACTGTCTATAAATAGGGCGCCCTAGTCACAGAATTGTATCAAATTTTTCATATACACTCTTACTGCATACTGCATATACAAACATTCTGTGCGTTCCGAAAGTAGACTCGTTGGATTCGCTTAGGCTTCAGATTGACAGAGCCCTCTTTCTGAAGACGAATAATCTGCTCTATCCTGGAAGGCAATTGCTCAGAAACCTTCGGCATCCGTATTGAGGGAGCAAAATTGTCTTAAGGACACAACGTACGTTGGGCCCGGATTTCTGCATAGTTCATTACCATAATCGGCAGTCTTGTGAGTTCGTTTTATAGCTTTTCATGTTATACAGACTTATTATATGCTATCTGTATGTGCTGTTTGAATAATACAGATTCTTGTTCTGCTGTTTTAATAGTATCTGTTTGTTGTATATTCGATTTCTACCTATTCAGTATATTTTAAACAACAATCTTAAGACAATTTTGAATTGAAATCAGTTTATATTAATTTATATCATTGCTGGTTTCATACGCTGGTAGTAATATTGAATTGAATCTGTGTTTAGTTTTTGTGAATATTATTATTATACTGTTTGTGGATTAATCTATGTGATTAATCAGAGTTTCTGTTTTAACAACAAAAATGGCAAGTACAAGTACCATTGAACTTTTCTGGTTTTTCACCATGCATTGGAACAGGACCACTTGGGTTAATCAGAGTTTCTGTTTTAACAACAGAAATGGCAAGTACAAGTACCAATCTGATTAACCCAAGTGGTCCTGTTCCAATGCATGGTGAAAAACCAGAAAATTTCAATGGGAATAATTTTAAAAGATGACAACAGAAAATGTTTTTCTATTTAACCACCTTGAACTTGGCACGGTTTCTCACTGAAGATGCTCCAAAATTAGAAGAAGGACAACCGGCTGACAAGGAAAAGGTTGCTGCAATAGATGCTTGGAAGCATTCTGGTTTCCTTTGTAGAAATTACATTCTCAATGGTCTAGACAATACACTGTATACTGTATATAGTGCTTCGGATACAACCAAAGCATTATGGGAGAGTCTGGACAAGAAGTACAAAGCTGAAGATGCTGGCTTGAAGAAATTTATTGTTGGCATATTTTTGGAGTTCAAGATACTTGACTCTAAATCTGTGGTAAGTCAAGTTGAAGAACCTCAATTGATCATGCATGAGATTCATGCTGAAGGGATGTCTCTTAGCGAGTCTTTCCAAGTTGCTGCATTTATTGAAAAATTGTCACCATCTTGGAAGGACTTCAAGAATTACCTCAAGCACAAGCATAAGGAGATGTCACTTGAAGATTTGATTGTAAGATTGAGAATAGAAGAAGACAACAAGATTTCTGAAAAGAAACTTGGCAGTAATGAGGGATCATCCAAACAAAGTCATGGCAAAGGTCCTAGCAAAAGCCAGAAATTCAAAGGCAAGTGTTATAATTGTGGGAAGCCTGGCCACCTTGCTAAGGATTGTAGGAAGCCAAAGAACCTCAAGAAGAAGAACTCCGAAGCCAATATGGTTGACAATGCTACTGATATGCTTGATAGTATGAGTCTTTCAGCAGTTGTAATGCAATGTAACTTGGTTGGAAATACCAAGGAGTGGTGGGTGGACACTGGTGCCACCAGGCATGTATGTGCAAACAAATGGATGTTCTCTTCTTACACCCTCGAAGCAAGATGAACAACCGTATATGGGAAATTCTTCTGCTTCAAAGGTTGAAGGTTTTGGGAAAGTGGTGTTAAAGATGACTTCTAGAAAAGTCGTGACACTTAATGATGTGCTTCATGTGCCTGATATTCGCAAGAATTTAATTTATGGATCCCTCTTAAGCAAGAATGGTTTTAAGCTTGTATTTGTTTCTGATAAGTTTATACTTTCTAAGAATGATATGTATGTTGGGAAAGGTTACCCTAGTGAGGGCCTTTTCAAAGTTAATGTAATGACTGTCACCAATAACGGTGCTATGAATAATAATATTGCTTTTACCTATATGCTTGAGTCCTCTAATTTATGGCATCAAAGATTAAGACATGTTAATTTTAAATCAATTAAAAATTTAGTTCGTTTAGAATTATTGCCTAAAGTTGATTGTTTAAATAAAGATAAATGTCAAGTATGCATTGAATCAAAATTTTTTAAGTTATCGTTTCCTCCTGTTGAAAGATCGATTGAGTTGTTAGATTTAATACATACTGATATATGTGATATGAAATATGTACCATCTAGGGGTAATAAAAAATATTTTATTACATTTATTGATGATTGCAGTAGATATTGTTATGTGTATTTACTTAATAGTAAAGATGAGGCTATTATTGTGTTTAAACAATATAAGAATGAAGTTGAAAATCAACTTAACAAGAAAATTAAAGTGGTAAGGAGGGATCGTGGGAAAGAATATGATGGCCCTTTCAAGGAATTATGTATAGAATCTGGTATTATACACCAGACAACTACTTCTTACGCTCCGCAATCAAATGAGATTGCAGAAACAAAAAATCGAGCTTTGAAAGAAATGATGAATGCATTGTTAATTGAGTCGGTTTTACCACAAAGTTTGTGGGGGGAAGCTGTTCTAATGGCTAATTTTCTAATAAACAGAGTGCCTCGTAAAACGATACAAAGCATACCATATGAAATATGGAAAGGAAAGAGACCTTCCTTGAAATTTCTGAAAGTGTGGGGGTGCTTGGCAAAGGTTGAGATTCTCAAACCTAAAAGGTTAAGAATCAGACCTAAGATAGTAGACTGTGTGTTTATTGGCTATGCACATAATAGTAGTGCATATCGTTTTTTAGTTTATAAGTCCGATGTATAAGATATCCATGTGAATACGGTTATTGAGTCAAGGAACGCTACATTCTTTGAGAATATATTTCCGTATAATAAAAGTAATGATAATAACAACACTGTGATATCTCAGGATACTATGACTAATGATAATCTTGAAGAGGAGGAACCTAGACGTAGTACGCAAAGGACTTCAACATCCTTTGGTCCTGATTTTATGACTTATCTATTGGAAAATGAACCTCAAACATTTGGAGAGGCTATGGGTTCTCCTGAAGCGCCATTCTGGGAAGAGGCTATTAATAGTGAAGTTGAATCCATTATGTCAAACCACACCTGGGAGTTGGTTGACCTTCCTCCTGGCAATAAGCCTTTAAGAACTACCTGGATCTTCAAAAAGAATATGAAAGTAGATGGCACTATTGATAAGTACAAAGCTAGGCTGGTAGTAAAAGGCTACAGACAACGTGAAGGCCTAGACTACTTTGATACCTATTCACCTGTTACAAGAATTACATCCATTCGGATGTTAATCGCATTAGCAGCACTGAATGGGTTGGAGTTACATCAAATGGATGTAAAGACAGCCTTCTTGAATGGTGAATTAGAGAAAGAAATCTATCTAGAACAACCTGAGAGATTTGTTGTCTCAGGATAAGAACGAAAAGTCTGTCACTTAATAAAGTCTCTTTATGGACTTAAACAAGCCCCAAAACAATGGCATGCGAAATTCGATGAAGTTATGTTATCAAATGGCTTTAGTATTAATGAATGTGACAAGTGTGTCTACATTCGAAATACTGAAAACGGGTTTGACATAGTTTGTCTTTATGTAGATGACATGTTGATAACGGGTAGTAATAATCAAATGATTAAAACTACTAAGCGATTGCTTACCAGTAAGTTCGACATGAAAGATATGAGACTAGCAGATGTTATTTTAGGAATTAAAATCCATAGAACATTTGGTGGGTTAGCTTTATCGCAAACACACTATATTTCGAAAATTCTTGAGAAATTCAAGAGTTTAAACATAACTCCTGTGTCGAATCCTATAGAATCTGGTCTTCGACTATTAAGAAATACTGGCTAAGCTGTTAAACAAAAGGAATATGCTCAAGTGCTAGGCAGTCTTATGTATGTTATGAACTGCACTAGACCTGATATTGCCTATGCAATAAGCATGTTGAGTCGCTTTACAAGTAATCCAAATAAGCTTCATTGGAGAGCTATGATAAGAGTTCTGGGTTACTTAAAGAAAACTCAAAACTTTGCTTTGCATTATAAGAAGTACCCTGCAGTACTAAAAGGGTATTGTGATGCAAATTGGATCACCAGCTTTAATGACACAAGATCCACAAGTGGATATGTATTCACCCTTGGTGGGGGTGCTGTGCCTTGGAAGCCTTCCAAGCAGACTTGCATTGCAAGATCAACTATGGAAGCAGAATTTATTGCTTTAGATAAAGCTGGTGAGGAAGCTGAGTGGCTTCGTAATTTTCTTGAAGACATTCCTAATTGGCCAAAGCCGGTACCGGCAGTGTGTATACACTGTGATAGTCAACCAGCTATTGGTAGGGCCAAAAATGTCATGTACAACGGCAAGTCTAGACATATATGTCGTAGATATGATACCGTTAGACAGCTACTCTCGAATGGAATCATCTCAATTGATTATGTTAAATCAAAAGAGAATATAGCGGATCCATTGACTAAAGGGATTCCTAGAGAGTTAGTTAAAAATTTGTCCAAATGAATGGGTTTAAGGCCGATTCATTGTTAATCATTGCGGTAAATCTACCTAGAAGAGTGGAGATCCCACGAACTAGGTTCAAAGAGACAACTAAGTGATGATCGACTGTTAACACTGTGGAGTTTTAAACTCATACTTATTCCTAGACAAGACAGTGCATATATATAAGGGTAAGCTTTTAAGCTTTTAATGGTTTCTTAATCTGATATGTTCAATTGATGTATGTTGACTTACATCACAGGGAATCACCTATGTGAGTGTGAAGTGTGGGCCGCTTCTATGAGAATTTAAAACGGCCGATTCTCTAGAACACTCACAGAACCAGGCGGTGTCCCGGGCCAAAATGGACACAGCATGAGAACCAACGATGCTAGAGGAGCAACTGTGTAACTCCTATTGTCTTGGTATACACTAAACGGTCAACGGTTCAAGACAGCGCGTCCACTGATTGACCAGTATAACCGATAGGTTTTACTAGAGAAGGTTCAAAGGTAACCCCTACCTTTCTCGATGCAGTTGTTTCTCGTAGAGGAACCGCACTTTGCATACATGATCATTTGCATTTGGTCATGATGGACTAACTTCTTATCCATGTGGAGGATTGTTAGAATTTAGTATAAAATCTCATGGGTTATGAATAAGAAGAAGGATGGAAAAGAAGAGGAAAAAGAAAGAAGGAATGTCACTACAAAAAAAGTGCCACTTTGTGGCGGTTAATTTGTAGCGGTCAAAATAAACCGCTACAAATATGCGAATTTGTAGCGATTTATACCGAAACCGCTACAAATTTGTAGCGGTATGACTCGCGTCAAGTGGCGCGCTGGTTCTAACGACATTTGTAGCGGTTATCATAAACTAACCGCTACAAAATATGGCGCGAAGTTGAAGCCAAATTTGTAGCGGTTATTTTGTAGCGGTTTATTTATAAAAACCGTCACAAATATGGCGCCAGTTTGGCGCCTTATGGCACGCCATTAGTGGCGGTTTTGAAACCGTTACAAAATGCAAAACAAAACCGCTACAAATGTGAACCGCTACAAAAACTGTTACATCAACCGCTACAAAGTGTGTAATATTGAAATTTGAATATTTCAAATCCCGCCAAGTTTATTTTTTAAAAAAAACTATGTTCATATTTGTAGCGGTTGTTAGTATAACCGTTACAAAATGTGATATTTTGAATTTTTTTTTTAAAAAATACCAATGAATTTTTGTAGAGGTTTTGAAACCGATACAAAACGCAAAAAAAAAAAAAACCGCTACAAATGTGAACCGCTACAAAAACTGTTACATCAACCGCTACAAAGTTCGTAATATTGAAATTTGAATATTTTGAATCCCGCCAAGTTTATTTTTTTAAAAAAAAAAATATGTTCATATTTGTAGTGGTTGTTAGTATAACCGCTACAAAATGTGATATTTTGATTTTTTTTTAAATACAAATAAATTTTTATAGAGGTTTTGAAACCGCTACAAAACGCAAAAAAAAAAAAAAAAAAAAAAACCGCTACAAATGTGAACCGCTACAAAGTGTGTAACATTGAAATTTGAATATTTCAAATCCCGCCAACGTTCATTCATTTGTAGCGGTTGTTAGTGTACCGCTACAAAATTTGAAAATTATATATATTTTTTAAAATACTAATGAATTTTTGTAGCGGTTTTTAACCGCTACAAAACATTAAACCGCTACGAATCCGTCACATCAACCACTACAAATGTTACGTATATCCCTATAAATATCCCCACCACACCTCATCTCACACACTCATTCATTTCTTCCCACTCACTTCTCTCTCGTTTTCTCTCATTTCTTCCCACTCCTTCTAAAATCTTTGATTTCAATGTTTTATTTTTACTTCTTATAATACGATACTATTTTTTTCCTTATCCAGAACTTTAAGTATATTTCCTCAATATTCCTTCTATCGTCATCAACTTTCTTTATATAATCAAATATCATCTAATGCACAACATATTTTTTTGCTCGAGGTGGACAACACAATAAATCCTTATTATCTACATATTCTCAATATTATACCTACATAATATTTATACTTATCTAACTTAAGTTAATCAGTTTTTAAATATTAACTATTATCATTTAATTTGTCACTTAAATAATAAAAATATTCAATATAATATTGTAACAATGGACACAAATTACGATTTTTTTTTTCAATTTTTCAATATTTTGTAGCGGTTGTAAAACCGCTACAACAACCGCTACAAATTTTAATTTAAATTCGGATTAAATATTTGTAGCGGTTTTACAACCGTTACAAAATTTGGGCGCCATTTTTTTTTCAATTTTTCAATATTTTGTAGCGATTTATCATAACCGCAACAGATATAGTAGCGGTTTATATGTATGTAGTATCGGTTTTTTTCAACCGCTACAAGTCAGCTTGCCACAATGGATTTTGTCGGGTTTGTCTAACCGCTACAAATGTCATTAGTTGCGCCTAAAACCGTTACAAATAGGTCATTTAACCGCTACTAATTGTCGTTTTTTTTTTTTTGTAGTATGTGTGTGTGGATAGAAGTCCCACATTGATTAGTTGGAGAGAAGTTTGAGGGTATATAAGCCTCAACCTTGCTACTACTAAATGGGCCAACCCACTTTTGTAGAGGGGTGAGGACTTAGGTGACCCTTGGTCCACCACATGCGCCGCCCGTCCGGTCCGGTTCGTGCGTGTGTGAAATAAAAAAATAATTTTTTTATTAAATAATTTTTTGAATTTCTAATTTGACCCCGAACTTTCAATAATTATGTATTTTCCCAACGCACCAGTTTGCTGCAACAGACGAGTCCATCTGATCAAGTTTTTCACTATCTATAAGTAGGGCGCCCTAGTCACAGAATTGTATCGAATTTTTCATATACACTCTTACTGCATACTGCATATACAAACATTCTGTGCGTTCCGAAAGCAAACTCGTTGGATTCGCTTGGGCTTCAGATTGACAGAGCTCTCTTTCTGAAGACGAATAATCCGCTTTATCCTGGGAGGCAATTGCTCAGAAACCTTCGACATCCGTATTGAGGGAGCAAAATTGTCTTAAGGACACAACTTACGTTGGGCCCGGATTTCTGCATAGTTCATTACCATAATCGACAGTCTTGTGAGTTCGTTTTTTAGCTTTTCATGTTATACAGACTTGTTGTATGTTATCTGTATGTGCTGTTTGAATAATACAGATTCTTGTTCTGCTGTTTTAATAGTATCTGTTTGTTGTATATTCGATTTTTACCTATTCAGTATATTTTAAACAACAATTTTCTTATCAAGTAGAAATAATATATTGAGTTATTGACGGTGCAGAATAATAACAAACGTAAAAGTACCTTAGATGATCGAGTAGGAATTTCTAAGTGCTAGGTGTACTGGCATGATCATGTTCCAACCGAACAGATCTTGTCATTTCTGAATTGCACCTTTCCCAACCCAAATGTCTGCAAACTTCTCCCAATACCTTAGATCATCGTTAACATGTAAGGTGAGGTGACTTAGACTATAATCACTCGTGAAGTAAGTGTTTTGTATTGAGAAATATGCTGCAAATACAACAATGAGTTTCTAAAGGGTTTATGGTGATCACCAAACCTCAACACAACACACGACATACTTATTTATTTATATATATATATATATATCGAAGGAGAGGAGAGGCGGTGGGAATTAATCAATTCCGCCTCTCCAAAATGTGGCAACGTGTTGCCACGTTTTCCAAAACGTTCTGTCTTTTTTTAAAAGTAAATATTATTTTATTCATTAATTTTTTTATTGTTACTTTTTTTTTTCTTCATCTGCACGTTTTTGCCTCTTTTTGTTTTTACAAACAATAAAATATTATTAATTTATTCGTTATTATTATTTATTTATTTACATCCTTATTCTACTAATTTCTTTTACTATCATAAATGACATTTAATATGAAAACCTTTATTTTGACAATTACATAATAAATTTATGTATCATGATTAATTAATTTTTCTTATTTATAATTAAATCATAATATAAAAATTAGGATATTACAATTGTCATTGACGGTGGAGGATAGAAGGATTGATTTTGAGTTCGACACTGCCGTTGGCATCTAAGAAGAGAATGGAGAAGATGAAGGAGGAAGGAGAGTGACGACGAGGGAGAGTGGATCCGAAGGGGAAGAAAGGGGATATGGTAGATTTGGAAAGAAAGGGGAAGGGCAAGGTTGGCAATTAGAAAAAGTTTGATATTTTTATTTTTTTAAATGGTGTGGGACCTACATTGAGACAAACGTCAGTTAAAGAAATTTAATGGTATGGGTATTTTTGCACCCATTTTGAGAGCTCATGTGCATTTTTGCACCTCCAAAAAGCATTTGATGCTAGATGCACCTTAGATAAAAGTCTATGTGTATTTTTGCACATTTACCCTATATTAAACATGGATAAAATTAAAAGTTGTTGTATTTTAAAGCAGAGTTAGTTAGGTTTAAGATTTTCCTTGCTTCAGGTGAAACATATTGAAAATTCCTTATCAATAGATAAGAGGAGTAATGATTTTTTTTTTAATCTCAGAAAAAAAAATGTAAAAAATAGTAAAGGAAAGAATGGTGTTTGAATATTCATTATATTATTGAGGTATGAGTATGTGATTTGTTCTTTTAAAATTTAAAAGAAATAACACAAATGCCTTTATATATTTTTAAAAAAATATGATCTCTGCTCTTAGCTTGTCGGCATCGGAGCTTCTCAATATCAAGCAAAGTGCTGGCGGCCGGCCGAAGCTCTGATAGGAATAATTATTTGGCAAAGTGGGTAGGGGTACCCCACCACCACCACTTTGCTAAATAATTATTCCTACTAGAGCCCCGACGTCGGTAGGGGAGTTTGTTAGTAGTTGGAGGGTATTTACACCTCTCTGATATTATGAATATTCTTTTAAGAAATATATATAAGGGCATTTATGTCATCTTCTTTAAATTTCAAAAAATCAAATCAGATACTCAGACCTCTCTGATATTATGAATGTTGGAAATATCATTATATCATTCATTGTTTTTTAAGTTTTTTTAGGAACTTTCCCCTTTTTTAATAGAATCTTGGGAAAATAAATATAAATTCTTAAAAGCAATAGAAATAATATTATTGATGTGCTCATGACTGGAAAGTGGAAACACAAGGTGACCACTTCAAGTTTTCTGGTGATTAGTGAGGGGCAACCTCCCCGTCACTCACTCCACCTATTTCGTGGAAAGTGTCTTCCTCTTCATCTTCACTTCTCTTTCTATCTTTTCGTTTTCCCTTTTTAAGTAGAAAGGTAAAAATTAAGATACCACACTCTCTTTTTTCCCAAAAAATTATAAAAGATAATAATGTTCCAGGAAATGAGAACATGACAACAAAACAGATCAACGAATATAAAGAACACAAAAGGCAAATGGTTATTTAGTACAATATCTAAAACAACTCCTTTCAAGTCGAGCAACAACAACTTCTGCAAATCTAACAAGGGTCTCATTATCTAATACATTTTATCAGAATCTAGGAAACTTGAAAACTCATTAATTTTGTTTAAATTAAAAAGGGTAAAAGAGCAATTTTACACATATGCTTTACTTCCGGGAGCGCCCAACACCACGAGCTTTTTTCTGGAGCAAAAGTACACACGTGGTTACGTTTTGGGAGCAAAAATATCACGGGCCGTTAGTTGACCAGACGTTGACCGTTAACTTGGATGAGGGTGAACAGTAACGCAGATAAAATTACCCTTTGCCCTTATTTTTTTTTTTAAAAAAAAAAAACTAAAATACCCCCCGTGGGCCCCACCACCGACCGCCCCACCTTGGCGGCCGCCGGCGACCGGCCACCCCACCGCCGGTCGCCGGCGGCGGCGGTCGACGGTGGGGTGGCCGGTGGTGGGGCCCACCGGCGGGGGTATTTTAGTTTTTTTTTAAAAAAAAACTAAGGGCAAAAGGGTAATTTCACCTAAAACTAAGGGCAAAAGGGTAATTCTACCCATGTTACTGTTCACTCTCATCCAAGTTAATGGTCAACGTCTGGTCAACTAACGGCCTGTGGTAGTTTTGCTCCCAAAACGTAACCACGTGTGTAATTTTGCTCCAGAAAAAAACTCGTGGTACTGGGCGCTCACAGGGATAAAACACATGTATAAAATTGCTCATTTACCCAATTAAAAAATTAATAAGTTTGTAACTTAATCCCTATTTATTTCTATTAGATATACCTCATCCAATTTAAAATATAAGTGATAATGTCACTCTTCATGTTTTTCTCTCTCCTTTAAAATTAAAGTTTCAATTTTTATCAATCTAAGGCAGATTTAATAAGTTAACTACATTTTTTATTACTCCAATAAATTAATTGGAATGACTTATTATATTATAGACTAAAAGAAGTACATACTTTTAAAAATAAAATATCAGAACTAACAAGCAAGGGGTAAAAAGGAAAATTAGTGATAAAAAATGACATTCCTCGTAGTTTTGATAAAAAAAATCTTCTCTTTACCTTATAAACAAGAAAAAAAATGATATACAAACCATGAATATATTTAATTTCTACATATTAATTAAGGAGAGTAGGTCTCAATAAACAAGCTAATTAGCGTACATACATACTCTCTAGTCCCTCTCATCTCCCTTTTAAAAGGAACAATTACTAAATTAAAAGCAATAAATATGTATATTTGTCTTTTGAATTATACCATTATTTATAAAGAAATTACATGAGAGATAATGAATGAAAAATTATTATATAAAAAAAAAAAAAGATAACAAGTGGCATATTTAATAGGGTAAACAGGATTATCACGTTAAATCACTTTGTCTTTATATTAACAATGAATTGCTTTTACCCCAAATTCAATTTGCAAAATACAATTAAGACAAAAATAACTTTTTACAAACATCATTAATTCAAACGCCTTAGCTGCTTCTCTTTGTATCCATAACAATTAACAATCAATTTAACCTAATTAACATTAATATGGATTTGGAATCGGCAATACTTTGTTGAGAAATAGGCTATACTTCTTTAATGATTTTTTAGGGGTTAAATACCATTTTTGTCACGAAAGTATTGATTAGAGAGCATTCAACACCCAGAAGTTTTTTTAGTATCATTTTTACCCCAAAAGTTTACAGAAAGGAGTAAATATGCCTCAAAAGTTTTTTTTTATGAGCAAATTTGCCCTGAAATTTTTTTTATAAGCAAATTTGCCTTAGAAGTTTACAAAGAAGAGTAACAATCCAACGGTTAAGATCAACTGATGGGCAAGATTGCTATATTTTTAAACTTTCGGGAAAAAAATGATATCAAAATAACTTTTAGGTGCTAAATGCTCACTGGCCAATACTTCCATGGCAAAATTGGTATTCAACCCATTTTTTAGGTGTTGAAGAATGACATGTCTCTCTTAATGAAGTCTTTGATATATTTGGGGAGTCAATATTTGGGGAGTCAATATTGACTCTAAATATAATATTTATTTATTTTTATATTTATCAATATTTCTCTAATTTATCCCTATTGATGTTCCGTCAACAATTATTATTAAAGAGGAGAGATAATAAGAGAATTAAGGAAGATGACTAAAGTGTTTTGAAAAATACATGTCACACAATTAACTATTTTTTTTAATTTAATTAAATTAAGTAAATATGTCTTATATTATAGACCGGATGGAATTTTTTTTTTTTTCATTTCTTGATTTTCATATAGAGGCAAGTATGTGTGAAGAGTCTATGCCATGATAATGTCTTCAAAATTCGGATTTTTCTACTATATTTCTAGCATTTTATATAAAAAAGTTTAGGTTAAATCATTTAATTAATTTAATTCAGAATTTCCTGATTTCAATCATACGTCCATCATCAGCTGCTCTTTTCCTAACAACAAGCACAACTTTTTTGTGGTGGCCCAAAATTCTTTTTCTTGGTTTTTTTTGAAACAAAATTTGGGCCAACCTAGTAATGCAAAATGAAAGGAAAGTACACCGATCGATTTTTTTATTTTTATTTTTTGATATGACCGATCGAACTTAAATTACTAACAAACAGACAAATGCGAAATCAAACTTAAATGAATAATGGTTCTACCAACAGTTTTGGAATTTATTTAATTGGTTAAAAAAAGCATAAGAATTCTCTACATATTAATTACAAATAATAAATTTATTATTTGATTTTTTAAATTTTACTAGTCAACACGCGTCTGGATATTATTATCTATGAAAATGTCAGGTTGCCTTACCATTTGCTTGCTAGCTGTCGCCTCTTAAAGGAGAAGTACTTGTCTGACCTTAAATTTAAGAATTAATTAACTAATTTAAATATATTGAAAATATTAGTTAAATTAATTAACATGTTTTTTTATATCCGGTCAATTACAAAGTACACAAGCTTACGTTACACAGGAAATAGGCAAAGCAGCCGGAACAGATCTCACTATTCCAGACATAGAATTAAGAGTAAATACCTTTTCTGATCCTAGACAAAAAATACAGACCCCATTTTGGTCCTTGAAAAAAAAAAAAAGTCGTTTTTAGTCCATAAAAAGAACGAATAAAGGTCGATTGATGGACATTTTGATTCCTCACAACTTTCCAAAAGGTCCTTTTTAGTCTCATAAAAAAGACGAATAAGGGTTGGTTTTTTTGTCAGGAATCAAAATGGGGTCCGTGTTTTTTGTCAGAGACCAGAAAAGATATTTACTCTAGAAGAATTAATTTTTTTTTAAAAGAATACGTCTGTCTTCAATTAGAGTAAATGAAATGCACTTCATGATGAGCAGCACAAACTAATCATGAAATCCCAGACTCTGTAGATTGAATTTCACAAAATCTCAATCTAGTCTGTTATAGGCCTTCTCCATGTCTACTTTGATGGCAACGTACCCTTTACCATTTTTTATTATTCTCATAGTATGTATGGCCTCCTAGGTAAGAATGATGTTTTCACAACTTTGACGCCTACTATTAAAACTGCATTAAGCCGAGTGGATTGAATATGCCAGGACCTTTTTCATCCTATTCGTAATAAGCTTGCTTAGGATCTTGAAACACACATTACACAATACAATGAGCCGAAATTCCTTAATGGATGTTGGGGCATCCACTTTGGGGATTAGTACAATGTTTGTGTGATTCATTTCCTTAATTTTATCAGGATTCTTCATAGCTTCTAAAATCAAGCCACACACTTTTGCTCCAATTATCTCCTATTGAGATTGGAAGAAATGAGGATTTAATCCATCAGGACTAGGAACTTTGAAGGCACCTATTTCAAAAGCTGCATTCTTGATTTCAACCATTAATATATCCCTCGGATTGGCGTCTAACTGAGAATGATCCAATGTGGGAAAGTTAGTTGTCCACTCCCGCAATGGGGTGACCCCATCATCACTAGTATATAGGGTTTTGAAGTAATCCAACGCCACTCACTTTATTCTTTGGCTTGAGAATGCTTCCCTTTGTTTTTTATTTTAAACTATTGTTTAATGATTTAAGATTTTAACTTTTCTGGCATTTAGTTGATATTTTTAACAAAAAAAAAAAAAAAACTCATTCTTCCCTATATGCCAACGCGCGCGCTCGTATTTATTGTGTTTATATATATATATTTTTTATTACAGGTACTAATGACCTGAATTATAAGCAATAGGATCGAACTCATGACCTCCCACTAGTTGGGGAGTACCTATACCACTAGGCTACAAGGCCTTTGGTTATTGTGTTTATATTGACCCACGCCACACTGCATGTTATCCTTTTGTCTTTATCTCCTTATAGTTTTCTTTTTTTCACTGTGACTATCTATATATGTATATAGATACCTTTTCTTGAACACTTTTTTTTTTTTCCTTTACCAGCGTACACACATACACAAAGACTTCATGTTTAAATCTCATGCATTTGAATAATGATTTTATCTCCAAAAAGATTTAATCCAAATTTAAAAGTCAGTATGTGATAACTAATAAACATGTATTTATATAATCTTAATTTTTAGAAGGTTAGATTTATTTTTAGAATAGTAATAGAGTAACTTTAGAATAATTTTAATTAGTATATTAATAGATTTTTATGTGTGTGATTTTGTAGACTTTCATTGAATGCTTTGAAGCAGCTCTTTGTGTACCCATGAGCTAGGGAGTAGCAGTAGATAACTCTAAATATTGTTCCATATATTTATGAATTGTATATGATTGTGAATGACTATATTTTATGAGAAAAGAACTAAATTATATGTATATATGTATGTATTGTAAAATATCAAGTAAATAATGTTACAAGTAAATTTTTTATAACTCACTTCATTTACTTAGTTAATAATTTAATTATAATTAATGTATTGTTGGAATATTGTTTCTTTTTAGATATGTTTGAATATGTAATGATATTTGATATGAATTGAAGTATAATTTATTGTACCTTATCTTTTAATAATATCATATTTATTGGTGATTGAACATAATTGATATAACTGTTGCATTTGTGATGGGTTGAAGTAAGAAGGAATTTGTATGGTAAAATCTTTTATCAAATGGTATGTCATCACTCGATATACAGTGTATGACACTTGTCATGACCCCTTCTCTTACGTCTTCCTTTGTCCTAGATTGAATTGGAGCTGTGGGACATGTGACACATCCTTAGTTGTGGTTTTTTAAGGAGGGTAGCCATAATGCATACTTAAGTTCTACACCTTTACCTGAGTGTACCTTAAGAATTGATGAGATTGGGACAATCCAGTTAAATGAATGAGTTTTTTGTTGAACTGTGTTAGCTTATGACTCTAGTCAGCGGTATAATGATAAACAATGATATAAGGGTGATTGTATCTTACATATTGAATAATTGTATATTACATGTTGTAATGAAAATATAGATTGACATAATGATGATTAAATTGTAATTGTTTTGTATGAGGATTATGGTACATGCAAATATATATGTAATCATTTCTTTATTTTAATCATATGTGGTTTACTTGTATACAGTAGAAACTTTCAGTATTTACTGAGACATGGAATCTCATACCTATATCTTAATATTTTTCAGATGATTGTTCTAATAGGAAGTAAGGGAAGACACATATAGAGTGAGCTTTGAAGGCTCCTTTATGTGATCCTTGAGTACATGTTATGTTTTTTTTTTTTACCATAACCCTAAAACTTGCATTTTATTTTTATTTACTAAAATGTTTTAAGGATTTAATCTGACCATTTGGTGTGAGTTTTTATTTGAGCTAATTATGTATTTTGATGTTGTACATCTTTATTGGCTACATATGTGAGATACTATTATTCAGAATTTGTCTGTCTGAGGTGTTACAATGTTCAACACTTTTATTATTTAGGGCGTTTTTTTATTTGAGTGAAAGCTAAATAAAGAGGCTAAAGCTATCAACACATTTACATCAAAACGAGAGAACTAAATAAAGCAAGTAAGGCTATCAAAACATTTCATAGTATGTGCAGCCAAAGACTTGACTTGAGCAATGATTCCATCAGCTGTATATCTTTGATTTAGGGCGTTGAAATCGCTGCAGATAAAATAGGTGCTAGATGCTCTATAAATTAAATTAGTAAATAAGATGAGAGTAATGTTAGCTTATCCTATATTTTATTCTTTCTTCTTTTTACTATAAGAGTTCAGTATTTATCACTCTGGTCCTATTTATAAATTCATTTTGACCAAATCTTACAGAGAGGTAGTTGACACAATGATTAAGTGGGTAAATTTTCGACTTTACCCTCATTTATGATTGAGTATTTTTCAACTGTTTCTTCTCTCTCTATCTTTATGGATATAATTAATATGGGTAAAATTGTCACAATCTCATTTATTGCATCAAACTGGACTAATAAATAGGACCAATTTTTTTTGGTCAAACTGAACTTATAAATAGGACCAGAGTGGTATTACATAAAATAGAGATAAGAATAAAGAACTCAATCACACAAGCTCTTCCCTTAAATAGGTAAAGATGGATTTAGCACAAAATCTGACTTGTAAGTAGCTCTTATAGTAAGAATATGACGTAGGATTATTATTACTCCCTCCTATCCTTGACATAAGATATATTTGAGAAGTTGATTTTGATTCTAAATATGATATATGATTTTTATATTTGTCAATTCTTTTCCTAATTTGTTTTTATTGATGTCCAAAAAAGCAATTAAGGAGGAGATGAAATTAAGAAATTAAGGGAGATAACAAAAATATTTTAGAAAATACTTCCATATTAATTAATTTGAATAACTTTCTTAATGCTGGGTAAATATTTAATATATTAACAATCATTATCTTTTTACTTGTGAGAATGTGAGGACTAACAAGAACTATGGTGCGACATCGCTACGTACTCCCTCTAATCCTTATTATAAGACACCAACCACCAACATTTTTTGGTCCTTATTATAAGGCACCAACCTACTTTAACTAACTCATTTATTACTATTTTTCCATTATGCCCTCATTTTTAACTAACTCATTTAAACCTACATCATTAAAGTAGGGGTAAAGTTGGAAATATTACTTTTAGACCTAATTAATGACTTAACTTTCATTCTTTAGTCCGCGAGAAAGTGGTAGTTGGTGCCTTATACTCTGTTGGCGAGCTGGTAGACACCGTGCATGTTTGTATTAATGATAAAAATTATTTTTTCAATGTAATTTACGTGTTTTTTAACACAAACTCAACCGACCGACGACGCTGCCATGTCCCTTCAACCATACTCTAACGGCTCTCTTTAGCTTTATGTCAAAGTACTACGTACGCTGCTACCTTTTTCCTCAGTCCCCATCTTTCTCTCTCTCTCTCTCCCCCTTTTGCCTTTTCCTCCCTTTCCTCGAAACTCATCATCATTTCTCATTCATTCATTACCTCCCAAATCATCACTCAAACATCAACTATAATCCCATTATTACTAACCAACAAAATGCAAACAGGGCTAATCAGCCCCAAATGGGCCCCACTTTTTTCCCACTAAGAAAAATTTAGATTCTCTCTTTCCTCTTCTTCCTGAGTTCCCCTTCTCTCTCACACGTTTTTTAGTTCATTTATTATTATCCTTTTTACTAACCTTTCCCTCAAAGATAAAAGACAGAATAAAGAGAAAAAAGTTTATATTCCCAAGTTGCTCAGCTCCCTCTGTTCTCGCTCTCAGCCACATTCAATCCATCGTGTAGAATAGTCAGCGGAACAGTCCATCCTCAATCTCCTTTGTCATTTTTCTTCCTTCTTTTTTCTAATTCTTTAGCTTCTTCTTCTTCTTGGATCCTATCTGTGCTTTCTTCAGCTTCCCATTTCTTCTTTCCCATTAAAAAAATTTATCTTTTTTCGCTTATGGGTATGGCTCAGCCAGTAGCTATTTGCAGCTTATAGTATTTATATATATAGAAACAAAGTGAGCTGAACAAGGAAACAGACTCGGTTACAATGGCTATGGGTTTTCTTTCTCTGTTCGTGTTCTTCTTCTCCTTCGTTTCTGTGTCAAGTAAGTCCTGTTTTAAAATTTTATTCTCGAAATCGTTGATCTAGCGCTGGGTTTGTGTATAACCCCTTTTGGTTTTACAGGTGCAGAATTCTCGAGCATTCCAGGGATCAACTATGGTCAAGTGGGGAACAATCTGCCGTCGCCATTGAAATCGGTGGAGCTCATCAAATCTCTCAAAGCCAAACGCGTCAAAATCTACGATGCAAACCCAGAAATCCTCAAAGCCCTAAGTAACACAAACCATCAAGTCTCAATCATGGTCCCAAATCAGCTCATCGTCAACGTTTCCTCTAACCAAACCCTCGCCCACGAATGGGTCAAAACCAATGTGCTTCCTTTCTACCCTCAAACCCTGATTCGCTACCTCCTCGTCGGCAACGAGGTCATCAGTAGTAGCCCGCCGGAAGTCTGGGCGGCGCTCGTACCGGCGATCCGACGAATCAAACATTCTCTCAAACACTTTGGGATTCGAAAGGTCAAGGTGGGAACTACGACAGCTATGGACGTGATGGAATCGTCGTTCCCGCCGTCGAACGGGACGTTTCGGAGCGACATTGCCGATCCGGTCATGAGACCCTTGCTGCAGTTCTTGGATCGGACCAAGTCGTTCTTCTTCCTCGATGTGTACCCGTATTTCGCCTGGAGTTCGGATCCTAACACCATTAGTTTGGATTACTCGCTGTTCGAGTCGAAGAACATAACGGTTACGGATCCCGTTACGGGTTTGGTGTACCACAATTTGTTCGACCAGATGGTTGATTCTGTGTATTTCGCAATGAAACGACTTGGGTATCCGAACATTCGGATCTTCATCGCGGAAACGGGTTGGCCCAACGGAGGGGACATTGACCAGATTGGCGCGAATATTCACAACGCTGCAACTTACAATCGAAATTTCGTTAAGAAGGTTACGACTAAGCCGCCGGTAGGCACGCCGGCTCGACCGGGTTCGATTCTCCCGTCGTTCATCTTTGCTTTATACAACGAAAACCAGAAACCGGGTCCGGGTACGGAGCGGCACTTCGGGCTGTTGTACCCGAACGGGTCGCACGTGTACGAGATTGATCTGTCCGGGAAGACACCGGAGTCGGAATACAAGCCATTGCCGCCGGCGGAGAACAATCAGCCATACAAGGGGAAGATATGGTGTGTGGTAGCTGAGGGAGCCAATGCGACGGCGCTTTCGGGTGCGTTATCGTACGCTTGCTCGCAGGGGAACAAAACCTGCGATGCGATCCAACCCCGAAACCCGTGCTCCAAACCCGATTCGTTGGTTTTGCGTGCTAGCTATGCGTTTAGCTCATACTGGGTCCAGTTCAGGCCTTCAGGTGGCACCTGCTTCTTCAATGGCCTTGCCACGCAAACAACGAAGGATCCAAGTAAGTGTCAAATTAATTACGTATTAATTATACTTTTAAAGTAATTTTCCTGCTTTGATGAGTCTTTCATTTGGTTGACTTTTTATGATATTTTTTATAAATATTATTCCTCTAATATAATTTATTTTGGCAGGTTATGGATCGTGCAAGTTTCCAAGTGTGACGCTGAAATAACAAGCAAGTTGGATTTTTTTTTTTTTTAATGTGCAAGTGGGAGTTTGACTAGTCAACCATTGAATAATTATTTGATTTAATAGTACGATCACATTCATATTGGAATCTGACACAGGCTTGAATCCAGATTATCCATTTTGTATTTAAAGAAAGAAAAAAAAAAAAGAGCCGTTATGATTTATTTTGTTGATTTAGTTTTGGTGGGCCCGCCATTATGGGTTTTACATTGATGAATTGTTTCAGTTTTTTTGTTACGTCATTTTTACTTCAATAATTGTTCATCTACAATAATAAATACTAGTAATTTGCTTGGCATTGATGAATTGTTTCAGTTTTTTTGTTACGTCATTTTTACTTCAATAATTGTTCATCTACAATAATAAATACTAGTAATTTGCTTGGCCATGAGTCTCTATTATGTATCATTGATGGTTTAGGCCCTCCAAAGCCCTCCCATTTTTGTTATAATTTATCAATTATTAATGCTTACACGCTTAAATTTATGATGATAACAATTTTCACTTTCACTTGAAAATTTTAAATTTTGTTTATTTATAGAGTAAATACCATTTCTGGTCCCTGATAAAAAATATGGACCACATTTTGGTCCCTAACAAAAAAACCAACCCTTATTCGTCCTTTTTTATGGACTAAAAAAGACATTTTTTTTGTCAGAGACCAAAATGGGGTCCGTGTTTTTTGTCAGTGACCAAAAAGGGTATTTACTCTTATTTATATTTGAATATATGTTTATTTTTTTTAGTGATAATCGTGAAGCAATTCTCATGTGTGCCTCATACCATAAAGTTTCCTTGGGGCAATAGTACATACTTGTCTAAAAAAATGTAACCACGTAGTGACAAACATAAATATTCTAAGATAGTGTAAAAATACCACAAATGTTAAGTTACTAACCAGTTATCGTTAACGGTAATTAGGGGCGGACTCAGAAAAATATTTAGGGGGCATTAGTGGTGGGGGATCGTTGCCCCCAATTTTATTTTTATGGAAAGTTTTAAATGTATTAAAAAATAAAAGAATATAAACAAAAAAAAGAAAGAATATTAAAAAAATATTTATAAAATCAAGTGAATAGTGATTATGTAATAAGAGATGTAATTATTTTACAAACCTGCTATTTATAAAAGTAAGGCTAAGTGCTGTTAGAAATACAGCTACATAAATTATAATGAAGGGTGGACACTCAATAAATTCAAGTACATATATTTTAATAGCAAAAGTATATTACAATAAAAATAATTACAATGTTATCCTTCTATGCCTTATTTTTTGGATTTCCATTATAATTGTCTTATTATCAATGTTATCAAATACATCTTTTCAATATAAGGCACTAAACAATCATTCAATAATTCATCCTCAATTCGATTACGAGGTACAATCTTAATGTATAAAGGGTAAACAATCATTCAAATATTTATTACTTTTTTTTTAAAAAAAAAAATCTAAATTCAAGGGGGCACTTCCCCCACCCCCACTCACAATGTGGGTCCGCCCATGATTAGTGTTTGATTTTTTGGGACATGACTCAATGATGAATGTTACGGTATTATCAAGGGATTTGGACATGTTGATTTTTGTGTCAATGAAGAATATTACGGTGTTATTAAGGGATTTGACGTGTTGATTTTTGTAACAATAGCCGAGTCAACGTCCTCAACATCCTCTTCGTCTCTTTTTAATGCATGGTTAATTTATAACAATGATGCCCTTAGACCACATCTAACTAGGTTTGAGACAAAACTGCCAACGGCAGATGAGGCAGTTGGGAGGGGCAGCTACGACATCAAGAAATTAAAGTGTAGCCATTGCAGGGTGCAAAAAACCCTATAGTGGTCAGTGGCACTACTCGGAATGAAATGTTGTGCAGCTTGTACTTAAACTGTCTGTTAAGCATTCAACATCTAATGACTTAAAGATCATGACATTTTTGCATTATTTTGAACATTTATTTGTACTTTTGCATTGAAGAAAACTATATGTCCGAGACTATTTTAGAATATTTTATTGGTAGTGTTACGGGTCCGTATTAGACCCATATACGGAGTGATCTAATAAGGGGCAATCCACATTAGAATCTCTCCATATTCAGGGAAGATCCCAATCAGCCTGTAATCAAGGAATCAACCAGCAGGTGTGGCAGCACAAATGCATGGACCAGGAGGGGCACAAAGCCCAAGAGTCCAAACCTTAAGATAATTTTTTATAAATAAGATGTTAACCTAAAAAGTACATATTCTCTATTCATCTTTTTTACTATTCAGCTTCACTGTGCACACATCCCACTCCTTTTTGGCTAAACGTCATTCTTGTGCTCAGTAATCCATTGCTCTCTTTGGTATCTACCTTATAGATATCTTGGAGAGTCGTCTGATATTCTCTTTGATATCTGCCTTATAGATATCTTGGGGAATCCTTTTGATCCAACATAAACATACTAGTCCATTGAAGCTAGACATCTGTGTTCTAGATTAGAACATTGGCATCGACCGTGGGGAACCGTAAATTTTGATTCTCGTGACCAATGACGGTTGGAACTAGAAGCAGTAGCCAGATACCTTTGCCCAGGAACCCAAATCTGGTAGGGGCGAGTTAACTGCAACACAATCATGAGCAGCAACCCCAACCCGAGGAGCAAATCCCCTAGCATCAGTTGCAACCGGAGAATACAGGCGTTCTAGACTTTAATGTTGTGCCTCTTGCTCAAGACGTGTCTGATATGGCTTCTTGTCTAGCAGTAGCGGCAAATAATCAGAACCCGGTGATCCAACAAGTCTTGCCAAATCTGCTTGAGCAAGTACCATAGCAAATACCAGTCGAGGATCCATACATTCGTCTCTTGCAAAACACTGTGGGTTCTATGATAAGACAGATGGAGGAGATGGAGCACTGCAATGACCTCCAAAGGCAAGAAAGCGCCAGAATAATGCAGTTGTTGGAAGAACGTTTGAAGACGGTTGAAACCCTGGCTCATATAGGAGACTTCCAAAGGCAAGAAAGCGCCAGAATAATGCAGTTGTTGGAAGAACGTTTGAAGACGGTTGAAACCCTGGCTCATACAGGAGACTGGGGTGAGCAAAGCCGGGGGAAGGAAAAGGTGGTTGAGGCACCGGAGTCTGATAAAACTGGTGCCAGAGTACCCACGTGAAACAAAGAAACTGAAGTCCAGGGTTTGGGCTCCTTACCACGGAATCCACGTGTTGAGAACAACCCGGCCACAACAGATCAGAACCGGGATGGGTACCCCGAACGACAAACCCTTCAGGAAAATATAATATGAAGTACACTAGGGGTGCAACAACAGTCCTTTCTCTGATGAAATCGCAAGCGCGCCTTATCCGGACGATTTCAATCTGGTAGACCTACTGAAGTACGATGGAAGCCAAGATTCGAGATCTCATCTTGATACTTTCGAATTGGTCATGTTCGTGAGAGGATTGCTAAGGCCCATTGTTCCCCGGATTTTTGCCGCAACACTGGCGAGAGCTGCACAAAAATGGCTCCATACTTTGCCGGCAAATTCCATCCAGAGTTTTGAAGATATGGGAGAAAAGTTTGAATTGAACTTTGCGACTAGCAAGAAGCATCCAAAGTATATGTACGCTCTCGGAAAGATTTAGCAGCAACCCAGAGAAACACTCTAGAAATATTTGGATCGATTCAAAGACGTGGCTTTGCAAGTACGAGGATTGTCAAAAGTGTGCATGTGCACTTACTCATAGCTGGCCTGGATGCGTCATCTCGGCTGGCACAGTCATTCTTCAAAAATCCCGTCAAGAGTTTGTTCGTCTTTAGAACACGGTGGAAGAAATATCTGGAGGTGGAGCAAATGGAGATAGTTAACGCCCTAGGAAAGGAAAGAAGGAAGAGCTCACCTCTGAGAGTCAAAGAACAATCCGAGAGTCATAAGCCAGATTTCCGTGGAGGAAACTCGGGTATTAAATCCCAGGCTGGAAGGTATGAAGCAAAAGAGAAGTATGATAAGTACACTCCCTTGAATATTTCGTAGTCCCAAGTTTGAAAGGAGGTAGCCTTAACTGAGATGAAGAAAGTGGAACGACCTCGGCCACCCTATAATAGATCTGGCATAGACCAGTCCCGGTATTGTGCATTTTATGATGGACCAGGACACACTATGGACGCATGCTGGGATCTCCAGGATGCTATTGAGAAATTCATCGGAGAAGTGAATTCAGGGTTACGAAACCTGGTTTCAAATAAAGCGCGGAGCAATAGATAAAGGAATCCAAGGTTGCAAAACCTAGTTTCAAATAAAGCGCGGAGCAATAAGTAAATGAATCCAGGGTAGTGAAACTTGGTTTCAAATGAAACGTGGAGCGATGGATAAATAAATCCAGGGTTACGAAACCCGATTTCAAATAAAATGTGGAGCGATAGAGAAGTGAATCCAGGGTAACAAAACCCATTTTCGAATAAGCATGGTGCGATGGATAAATGAATTCAAGGTAACGAAACCCGATTTCAAATAAAGCTATGATGCATCGAAGCTTATATTTTGGGGTAATGAGGTTAATTGTCATGCTGACCCTGATCAGGTTGAAATGTTTAAAGTTTGGTAAACAAACTGAATTTGAACATGTGACGAATTGCCCTTACTCCGGATTAAATTTTAGTCAAATGAACCGAAATGTAATGTGACAAATTAACTAAAATATTTACCAATATAATACCTGGTTTTATTATCGGACGAATATCTAAGTAGACTCTGCGTGAATATTTTTTACTCTGACCCAGTCATTGAATAAAACTCTGAAACATATGTTTGAGTTCCTATAATTAGCCCATTGGGGTGTTGAAGTCAAAATCCGGAGTTATATCTGGGTTGGGCAAGAAATGAGCAAGCTAAATGGTTTGCGCAAACAGTAAGTATTTTCCATTGATTTTGATTTGTTTACATATTATAAAGTGCAGGAAAAATTTCGGCTTGGTCGAGAAATGAATAAATTTTCATTAATGATTGAGTTGGCTAAATACAAAGTCAGGTGAAGAAAGGAAAATAAACCAAGCTATTAACCCGGGAAAGATTGTTGCAAAGCGAATAAGGGGGCTTCAGTACCCCAAGAAAAGAAATACAAGTGAAACCGACATCCCGGCCCTTCAATTAGATGGAACTGCAGCCTCCAGTTGAGCTTCTCCTATAGTAGGGACAACAATATTGACCTCCTCATTTCCGTCCTCATCTTGGCCGAGAGGAATCAATTTCCCATCATCAACATATACTCCAGGGTACATGCCAGATGTGTTCAACTCAAGGTCGGGTGTAACAACCCGACTTTTCAAAAGCAGTAAAAAAATTTTTTTTTTGTCAAACATCATTTCAAAATCATCAGAGTAGAGCATTTGAGCGGAAAAGTAACTGATATATATATTCAAAATGCCCACTGGCTAATTACATAAACGGTATAGTAACCGAGAGTTCCAAAAGTAAAGGATAATAATGGAAAGTCTTCAGCCGGATCCTCGAACCTGCTGCTTCCCTCTCTCCTCGTTCCTCGGTCCTTCCGACCCTGACACTATATTGAGAGCTGAGATCCGCACCGGATCTCAAGTAACGGTTAACCTCATGTATACGATTACACATATGGTTACACAACAATAACATATAAACCACACCCAACCAATGCACATGTAATGCTCCCAAAGATGCGATATATCGCTCCCAGCTTTTATAGATGTATCGCTCCCAAGATTATAAACGTATCGCTCCCAGCCTTGCAACTATATCGCTCCCAAAGATGCATACGGTTATTTTCTAACATAATATGCATTCCAACAACACCCCACATATATACACATTATACACACATCGCACACATACCATCTACAGCATACTATATCCATCAGATTAGTGTTACAGTACGCGAACGTACCTTCGTTGACGGTAGACGGCACTTCCGTCGGAAATCGTACTTTCTACTAAAACGTGAAAACGTCCAATAGCGGCACTTCGGCAGCAGTAACGGCAGCAGATTAGGATTTCTGACGTCCTATAGGAGTAATATCACTTTCATTAGTGATTTGGCATTATAACTGGCATTTTAGGTAAAAATTACCATTTTGCCCTTCTACCCCTAATCGGCGGAATTTCGCCAGCACTTCGTTACTCTTACAAATTTTCTTCCCGAAATTTCGCCAGAACTTCGACGCAATTATGATTTTCGAAATTCTAGACTAAAATAGCCCTATCATATGATATCTAATCATACTTTGAAAAATAAAGGCTACTCTAGCATTACTACTCTAACTATTGAAAGAACTACGAAGACTAAAAGCTCGATACCGGAAAACTTAACCAGAGCTTCGCTGCAAAATTTCCCAGAGCTCCTCTCTCTTCTTTCTCTCTCTAAATCAGCTCTTGCTTCTCAAATGTGAGAAAAACCAAAGGGGAGGGGTGGGTATTTATAGAAAAGGAGGTAGGGTTTCGTAGTCGGATCAACTTTGTGAGAAGCGATCCGGACCGTCCAAAGCAACTTTTCAAAAACCCTTTTTCCCTTCTTTGCATTCACACTTGAACGAAATTCAGGCCCAAAAATAAAGGGTTTGGCCAATGGGAGGTGGCCACGTGTCACCTTCCGAAGCTTTCAGGCGATTTCTCCGACGGTACCGATTCGCGTGATTTCGGAGAAATCTCAAAATTCTGGATTTACAACTTTGAAACCATTTCCTCACTTAGTAGAAATGTCCAAGTTAACCTATATTTTGATTCCATATAGGGCTCCAACAATCAGATTGAGTCTTTCTCGAAAAACGTGTCCAAACGCGTCCTGTCGAAACTTGTTTTCGGAAACACCCATCTCTTGAGAAAAATTCACCGAATCCAAATATGTTCATGAAAATTCCCAATTCTTTTCCAAATGTCACAACATAACCTTTTCGTCCTTTTGGCTATCGGCCTTTTATCGAATTTCCTATTTCGTCTTATTAGGAAAAAGCACAAACGGCTTGAATTAACTTCCGCAAGAGTCTAACGGAAGATAAAAACCCACTGATTAATATTTTACCTTGACTTTGGGAATCCCATTCCTAGATCTCTAGATAGGATCCGTTTCCTATTTCCCATTTTACTATTCACATAATTTTACTTTAATTAATTATATTAATAAAATAATAAACTTAACTTATCAACTAAGTTTTCTATTTTTATTTCTTATTTATTTATTTTTTTTTTTTTTTTATTTTATTTTCTGCACTTTCTTTTTAATTAATTATTTAATTAATTAAATAATTATTTTTACATAATCTCTCACAACATTTTCCTATTGGTCAATTCTTGCATTTAGGCTTAAAAATACCTAAACTCATCCTTTTTCCTTCAAATTTTCCAATTAATTAACCAATATATTTATGCTAATTTTTAGCCATTTATCACTAATTTTGGAGCTTTACATAATTATCTCCGAATTTTCTATACTTGTGCTTAAGTAATTTGCTAATAAATACTTAATCACTCGATTATCACTGCTTAGTAATTTTCTTAATTAGAATACCACATTACCTCTTAACCTTTGCTTTAACATGAGATTTTTCATGCATTATGCATTATTCTGCATTTTTCCATAATCGCAAGGGTATTATGGTCATTTCCTTACTTTTTGAGTATTCTTCTATAATTTCTCCAAGTTTGTAACTTAATAAATTACCTAAATTAGGGACAATATCCTTCCCTATTTTAAATAGATTTTTACTTGCTTCTTTTATAGCTTTCACAGGGTATTTATAACCCACAATGTATTTAGGGACCTATTTGCAAATTCCCAAACGTTTTAGGGACCTAATTGCAAATTATCCAATTTCAAGAGAAATTACCTTAACAATAAGGTAAACTCAATACAAGGTGTTTGAAACCTCATATTCACCTTTTTTCCTAAGTTATTTACTCCTCCCAGGGGTATTTTGGTCATTTTGGCACTTTGGCCCTTAAATTCCCTAATTCAAATTTCGGGGTATTACATCGGGATTCAAAACCTTGATCTGCTCCAAGGCGTTTTTAAAAGCCTCCCCTGCAGTATTCTCCATTAGGCCTACATAGTGGGAGACTTTGGCATTGGCAAATTCGAGTTCGGCTCGGTACCAATTCAGCTCATCTTTAAACTCCTCTTGCTCCGCCCGAAGTAGTTTCAGGATGTCCAAATCTTAAGCAAGAGCTTCTTCAAGATGGAGCAAATCCGAGTTCGCCTTCTCAAGGTTTTCCTTTGTCGCCCGTAGTTCCTCATGTGCTCTCTCTTTCGTCGTCTCGGCCACTCGCCCCTGCTCTTGAGCTTGGTTTATCTGCACTTTAGCCTTCAATTTGACCTTCTTCAACTCGTCAGAATTTGAAGTGTATTTCTTGTTCGCTGAGGCCAAGGCTTGAGCTAGTCCAACGGCCTTCAAGGCATATCGCTCAATATTTGACAAATCCTACAGCTCGGCCTCAACAAACAGATGTGGGCCATGAAAACACGCTAGGGGACAAATAGCGGCGTTGAGTTCATCAGTACCTCGTAGCTTCAGATGATCCCGCGGGGAAGTCCAGCAGGTGGCGGTGGAGGAGGAGGATCCTAAGAAGAAGCAGAAGCAAGAGGGATTTCCGGTGTAGAGGATGGAGTAGCAGAGGTCAAGAGCTCTTTGGACTTTGGGGTCGGGTTTGCCTGGCCAGTGTTTGACCTCTTAGCCGGGATCGCTCGGCTACTCGTCCCAGGTCTCGGAACTGTTTGCTTCCTGTCGGCCTCCATGTTTGGAACCTTGTGGCCTTTCATGGCGGCAAGATAAGACGGTCATTTTCCCATTTGACAATCTGCAGGCCAACAGAGTAAAGGTTATTTATAAATACAGCAGGATGTAAAGACACAGTGTAAACACCAAAATCAATTCGCATACTCATTGCCAAACTCGACCCGGCCTAAGGCTGAGGAATGAAATCGGACGAGTTAACAGACTCGTGCTCCTCAATGTGGCACAAATAAATGATGTCGCTTTGGCTTCTGAGTCAGAAAAGTTCTTCTCGAGAAAGCGGTATGAGGAAGGATTAAACTTATGATGGTCCTGGGACCAGTACAAGGGGAATTTCCCCTCCACTTCCCCGGATTGAAGGGTTTTAAGGAACCAAGGCAGTTTCCTGGGCTTGACAGTAACCTTAAAAAAGCCAGACTTGAAATTTTTGAATGACTCAATAAAAACTTTGAAGAGTTTCCGGTCGACAACACCTTGGAGCGAGCTCCAACCTTTCCTATTAGGGAGATCATTCCCAACGCGAGCTTAATGGACATTAAAAAATGGAATTGTACAAGGTAGATCGTGCAATTCACAAAAACGCTCGAAAGCGATCAGAACAGCCCAACCATTGGAATGAAGTTGGGAAGGGGCGAGATGTGGATGGTTTAGAATCTCTGTTTGGAGCTCGAAAAATGGGAAACGAATTCCGAGCCGGGTAATCAGGTCCTGGTGGAAGAAGAAGAAATGCAGAGGTTCCCCTTCCCGGCAGGTGCATATGGACTCGGAATCCAGGGGTAAGCGAATGGTGTAGCCCTCTCCATCGTGTACAGGGAGCTTGGCAAGCTCGATTGCGATCATTGTGCACCTGGTATGTAACACCTCCTCTGTGACCCATCGGTCCCCGCATGTCGAAGCTCTCGAAGGACCTTCGAAAGTGGACTCCCCAGACATTGATATCCTGGTATGGTGTAAAGAAAGCGAACTCATCTATACTTATAACAAAAAGACAAAGAAAGGAAAAGTTAGAAGCTAAAGGTATACCTGAGTCAAAGGAGCTAGGGCGTGAAGAAGAAAATTCAGAAAAACGACCTTCGCCACCAGAAGCTGGGATGGGTTTGGAAATCAACTTATGATGGCAGGAGGCCAAAGTAGATTCGGCCTTTGCGCTACGGCCGTTGTTGACGAGATCAATCTTAAATAGGCACAATCATCGCACGGATCGACCATGTTCTCCGGATGGGCTCCCAAGCCAGCTTGGTGTGACCTCCTTAGAGGGGAAATGTATGATGCCGGAATAAATATATTCTCATCTCGGCTTCAATTTTTTGATGGAGGACCAATGGAGCTTGGATCGGTAACGTTCATATCCCAGTTCTAAGGCCGGTGTATCTTGACTCTCTTTCTGTTTTCACTACCCCGGGGTTTGCGAAGTAATGCTTCTCGCTTTTCTTCTTCGGTACGGGGGATTCCTCACAACCAAAAATGTGCTCCAGATGGAACCATTTGAAGTACCTTGTATTCCTCTTCTGGAATCGCTTCACTATGAGTCGAAGAGGGTAAAGGAGTGCCTTTATCTATGGACATTTCTTCAAAGAATAACCAACGACACACAATGTGTCTGTAGAAAGGGAGGAAGGAGAAAAGGGGTAGCAAGAGTTAAGATTCAAAGATTACTCAAAGGAAGGTACTCAGAAACCCAAAAATCTCTAGTAAGGTCTAGCCAGAAATCCCAGGAATCTCTAGTGAAGTCTACCAGAAATCAATTTCCAGAAAGACACAGATCAAAAAGAAGGAATAATCTAATTGCAAAATGGAGAACTTCAAAATAAAAGTAAAGGAATCATAAGAGAAATGACGAGAATGCCTGATTTTAAGAAGGTTGAAGAAACTAAGATGGTGGATTGGAGGATCGTACAGAGGTAGTTTTTTCAAAAAAGCAAGCGTTTTCTGAGAAGAGCAAGTAGCGAATGCGAGAAGTGTAGAGAATAGAGGGGAAAATGCAAATATAAACGTAACCGTTGAAGGTACAAATCCGAAGGGTCAAGGGCAAAAGAGACAGTTCATCCAAAAGAGCGATGATGGTGTACACGAAATGATGTGTGCATTTAATGCACACAGTGCGTGCATTTAATGCGCACACATACACCAGACGGCCAAGCATGGAGGTTTTCCTTTTTGGCAGTCGAAAGTAGCCAGCTATCAGTTGGTCATGATTAGGTGAGAAGCGGAAACGAAAGCCTACTTGGATATACGTGACTTCTCAAATTCCATCCCAGTCCAGTGATTACACGTCATTGAAAGCCGAAATCACCATGGGCAAAGTCGGACATCACATGAGTGACCAGCCAATTCCTGCTCATGATAATCCGGATTGGGGGGAACCTCGGGATCACGGAAGTTGATGCATGAGAAATCCATACAATCATGAACCGGAGTGGAGATCGAAGTGAACTAACCTGGATTATACATTTGGGGCAATTCTCACTTCAACACAAATAAATTTGAGGATCATCAGAACTCGGACGAAAGTTCAAACAACTCGAAAACAAGACCCGAGATAGACAACGAATGCATCCCGACAGCTCAGAAACCTGAACTACTGGGCTGGGGGGAAACTGTTATGGGCCCGTATTAGGCCCATATACGGAGTGGCCTAACAAGGGGCAATCCACATCAAAATCCCTCCATATTCAAGGAAGACCCCAATTAGCCTGTAATCAAGGCTATAATCAAGGAATCAACCAGCAGGTGTGGCAGCACAAATACATGGACCAGGAGGCGCACAAAACCCAAGAGTCCAAACCCTAAGGTAATCTCTATAAATAGAAGGTTAACCTTAAAGGTACACATTCTCTATTCATCCTATTTACTATTCAGCCTCACTGTGCACATACCCCACCTCTTTTTGATTAAAAGTCATTCTCGTGCACAGTGATCCATTGTTCTTTTTGATATCTACCTTATAGATATCTTGGGGAATCCTTTTGATCCAATATAAACGTACTAATCCATTGAGGCTAGACATCTATGTTCTACATTAGAACATATAGATTTATACTTTAATACTAAATATAGTACTCCCTCCGGTCCTAATTATAGGACAACATTTAGGAGTTATTTTTTGTTCTAATTATAAGACAAAATTTTAATTTTTGTCCATTTTTTTCCTAAAATACCCCTATTTTATTCTCTCAAGTGTGTTTGCTTTTTGGTAAGTATATGTATATAGGTGCTTAGACTCTTCCCAATGAAACTTTTAAATTATTGGATTTTAAATTTGTTCATCGATCAACTGATGGTAATTTGCTAATATATATATATATATATATATGCACACACACACATATATATTGACACACACACATGCAATGGCGGACCCACACTTGTGCATGTGGGTGCAAGTGCAGACACAAAGTTTAAGAATATATATATAATTTGAAGGAATCTTATAACAAATTGTCTAAATGGCATAGTGGTTATAATGTTAGTCTCAACTCTCACACACAAGTCCCTTGGACATTTTCTTAAATATTTTTTAGGCATGCGGCCCATGAATCATGATAAAACACATGGCTCATACAACTTTCACACGACATGGCTCAACATGGGCCTGATTTGATAAGGAAAAAGGCTAATTAAAAATGCTAAAAGATAAATAAATATGTTGAATCTTAATAATTTTAAAGGGATTGATTTTAAATTTTGAATTTTGCAAACTTTGAAAAATTACCTAACCACTCTTAGTTTTTTTAAATAAAAATTCAAAAGGCTACAGTTTACAACTTTAGTATAGCTATTAGCAACTTAAGTATCTGTAATAACAATTTTTGCGTGAGAAATTCAAAAAAAAAAATATAATAGGCCGTTGAAGCTCTGAAAAAAAAATTTGCGATATTTTGTCAGTCTCTTTGGAGTTATTTAAATTCAAAAGTTTGCATTTAAAAATTTCCTTCAATTTTCTTTCCTTGTCTATATTCATTTGATTTTTTAATGCATTTAAAACTTTCTTTAAAAAAAAAATTCGGGGGTGCTGCCCCTAAATCCCCTTACAAATTGTGCACCCACAAATATAAATTTCTAGGTCTGCCACTGCACACATGTATGTATATATATAAACACATACATACATATATGTGTGTGTGTGCGCATATATATGTGTGTGTTGTATAAATATATATGTATATATATCTGCAGGTATACATCTATTATACACACATATATGTATATATACAGGGGCGGACCCAGGAATGAAAATTAGGGGGGGCAAAAATTACATAATAAAACCCAGTGAAGAAAATATTTGGAATTAGGGGACGAAAATTACAAAATTGGACCCAAATTATTTGAAAATTATGCTGTAACCTCATAAATATTTCAGTATTTTCATTTTAGTCCCTCCATGGGACTTTTAATAGGGACTAAACTGAAAAAACTGAAATTTTTATAAGGCTAAAACATAATTTCTAAAACTCTTGGGTCAAGTTCTGTAATTTTAGGGGGGCGGGGGCCACCCCTAGCCCCCCCTTGATTCCGCCTATGTATATATAGCAAGACCATTATTTCAATTAGAAAGCATTGGAAAGAAAAATTATAGGTTAGAGAAGTACATGGTAGAGATTGTTGGTTCAATTTTACTTATGTCATTTAAAATTTATATAAGGGCATTTTAAGAAAATTAGTAAAATTAATTAATTTAACTTCTCTCCTTAATCTCTCCAAGATCAGTTAAATATGTCTTATAATTAGGATCGGAGGGAGTAATTTATAAGATTCCATGATTTCTATACTTTATTGAAAATTAAAAGTTGGGAAAATCCATACAAGGGCCCAATTAAGGCCCCAACAACTTTCACATACCAAAAAGGGCCCTAGGGCCTTTTCTGTGATTTTTCATTAAAACATTAGTTGTTAATCTGACTGATTTAATTGTTAACCGGGGCTGATATTGTTGTTAAAGTGACTGATTTCGTTGTTAAAATATTGTTGTTAATGCAATTGATTTAGTTGTTAACGGGTATTGATTTTGTTGTTAATCTTGCTGTTTTAGTTGTTAACGTTTATACCAGAAAAGGCTTTAGGGTCCTTTTTGGTATGTGAAAGTTGTTGGGGCATTTTTTGAAATTTTGGGTCTTAATTGGGCCCTTGTATGAATTTTCCCTTAAAAGTTTTATGACATAGTTGTACTTAAATGTTGATAGCAAATTGTCCCAGAGACCATGCTAATTTTTTTGGGTTCAATAGAGGTAGGTTTTGAAAGGTAAAAGTCTGTCAAACACTCCAAAATTTTCTGAAAACTATTCTGCATCAAAATTTAGGTTTTGGAAAAAGTTGTCAAACACTTCAAAAATTGTTCAGAAGCTATTCTGCGTCAAAACCTAGGTTTTGGAAAAGGCTATTTTTTTCTCTCTTTCCTCTACCATCATCAGTATCTTTTCAATACCAATCAGTATGCTTAAGCATTTTAACATCCTAATTTTTTTTTCAAGATTATGAAGTATTTTTTCAATATCCTTAAGTATCTTTTTAGTACCTATTAGTATTTGATTTTTTTCTTTCAAAATGAGTTAGTACCCTAAAATATATTTTTTAATATCTTAAAATAAACTTTTAAGATCATGAAGTCTTTTTTTCAGTACCCTAAAATGTTTTATGATCTTAAAACTTTATTTTAGGATATTAAAAAATAGTTTGGGGTAATGAATGACCTTGAAAAAATATTTTAGGATACTGGGTACTAAAAAGATACTTAATATTGACTGGTACTGAAAAAATGCTTCTCATGATCTCAAAAATTTATTTTAGGATCTTCAAAAAATATTTCAGGTACTGACTAATCTTGAAACAAAAATTAGATACTTACGGGTACTAAAAAAATATTTAAAGATATTGAAAAAAATAATACTTTATGATCTTGAAACATATATTTTCCTACGCCCCACAATTGGAGGAGACACGGAAGCCTGCGAGTTGATGTGAAGGAGTTATTATTGGTTTAATTCATCCCGCGGGCAATTATTAGCTCTCTTCTCTGCACAATAAATTCATGAAAAGGAAAACGAGTAATGACCCAACGCCACGTGTTTCGCTTTCTGAGACACATGACAGCGACTACGTGCCTAACGGCTATTCCTCGCTTTCCCAGCTGGTCCATATTCCGCCACGTGTTTCGTTTTCTGAGACATATGGCCGCGGCTACTCGCCTAACGGCTATTCCTCGCATTTCCCAGCTGGCATGTGTGTGTGTATTGCTTTTCATATAATAATTATTTTGGGAAAATCCAATAAAATACAATTAAAATAGATAAAATATAAATAAGTGCTGTCAATATATGAAATTTCATATCAAAATTGATGGAGGAATTTTAGATTTTTAAATATCACCAAATGACTAAATTACCCTAAGTTATGTAGCAGATGAAAAAAAACATATAAGCCCACAACTGAAGTCGTTAATATTCTCATATGGGTAAAGGTGTATAAATACATATATGTTTTGTCCTCAAAAACGTCCAACACCAAATGTTTTTTTAGGTATAAAAATACACATATGTTTATAAATTAGGTACAAAAGTCACATATATTAACAGTGTTAAATAACTACTGTTAAATTAATACTGACGCCGTTTTGACTCTCCTTTCACTTTGAACTCTATGTTTTCACACTCCATCCAAATATGAACTCCATCACGCTCAAGGTTCCGGAGTCTTCTTTCCTTTCTCTGATGCCGGCATATGAAAACTTCATTTCAAGGTTTTGGAGTCTTCTAGATGTGGGGAAGCAAGATGATAAGTATATTAGGTATGGAGTGGAGCAGGGGCGGAGCTTGCAACAAAAATTTGGGGGGGGGCAAATAATGGTGGGGGATACGGGGGAACCATAAACTTTATGTAATTGAACACCACAACATTGGAAGGCAAGAGGCTGAGGTTTAGAATGAAAAATCAATTAACTTTATCCATAGATGTAGTGTAAAATGGGTAAAAGCATACTAAAGAATACATCACAAAAGTAAATTTCACTGATAAACTAAAAATTTCAGGTAATTAGAATGAAATATAGAAAAAAATTACAAGATTAAAATAAATCATACAAGACCTCGCATGAAACACAAATTGAATTATAAGCCTTAGAGATATAAAAAGAGGGGGAAATGGGGGGGCCAAAATTTAATTTTACATTATATTAAATTTTTTTAACAAAAAATTCCAAACAAATTTTTTTTTTTGGGGGGCCATGGCCCCCACTAGTCCCTTAGAAGATCCGTCCCTGGAGTGGAGGACATTGAAGCAAAACTCATCAAGTTGTTTAAGGGAAGCAGTGGATCGATGGGGAGAAGGTAAAGTTACTGTTTGTTGTGTGTATGTATTTGGTAGTGTAGGTTAGAATGCGAAAAGTTCTAATTTCATCAGAATCTAATCTATAAGGAGTGTGTTCCTATTATCTCTGCACTTGCATCTTTTCTGCTGGGCATCATTCTTTCCTTTCTTTCTTCATTTCCTCGACCAAATCAAGGATGATGGCTTAAAAAGTTTAAGGCTAATACCATCTAGGTTATCTGAACTTGTCAAGTTTGCTGTAAATTTAGATTACAAACTGGCGTTGTGGAATCAATCCCCCCAGATGATTTCTCCATACTTCATAGTTCATAACTAAAACCCAAAAAGATAGAACTGAAAAATTTGAAGAAGAATTTGGAATTTTCTTAATTTTTTGTTGAGTACGTTACTGTTAATTGCTTGACTTTGTTCTCTTATGTGCTCGAAATTTCAAGATTTAAACCTTTTCTTGTACCCTCACATGTTGAACCTACTGCGATGGTTTTGTCCAGGAGAGGATTAAAATTCTGGATGGCAAGATGGTGTATTATGAGAATCTTGCAGAGATGTACGTGGGCAGAGGCGGACCCACACTAGTGCCCATGTGGGCAAGTGAACACACAAAACTTTTATAAAATATATATAATGTGAAGGAATCTAATGACAACATGAGTGGGTAGCATGGTGGTTAATGCTCTTCAGTTTGGTCCTCAGGTCTCGAGTTCGATCCTCCGCCACTCCTTTTTCTTTTTTCTCTTACTCTCCGTCTCTCCCCTTTCCCTTTTTCTTTTTTTTTTTTCTCTCACTCTCCCCTCTCGTCTCGCCTCTTCCTCTCTGCCTTCTCCTTCATTTTTTCTCTTCTCTCACTCTCCCCTCTCGTCTTCCCTCTTCCTCTCTCTGCCTTCTCCTTCTTTTTTTCTCTTCTCTCACTCTCCCCTCTCGTCTCGCCTTCTCCGTTCCAGGTCCGGCGGGCTGTGGTCTCTCCTCCTCTCAATCTCGTCGGCGACGCTCTCAATCTCGTCGGCATCACTCTCAATCTCGTCGATCTCACTCTCAGTCGCTCTTGCTCGTCGATCTCACTCTCTCACCGTCTCACATCTCAGGCTCTCAGCTCGTCGATCTCACTCTCAATTTCGGCCTCCTTGTTCGTCCTTCTCCTGGTTAGGGTTTGGCATTACCAACTGTAACTCTCAATCTCGTCGATCTCACTCTCAGTCGCTCTTGCTCGTTGATCTCACTCTCTCACCGTCTCACATCTCAGGCTCTCAGCTCGTCGATCTCTCTCTCAATTTCGGCCTCCTGGTTCGTCCTTCTCCTGGTTAATTAGGGTTTGGCATTACCAACTGTAGAAGATATTTTACATAAGTTGAAGACTTTTGCGTCTGGTTCTTCCAAGGCAGGTATTTGCTTTGTAATTCAATTTTTGTCCTATGGACTTCAGCATATTAGCTTTAATAAGTGATTTGAATTGGTGTGCCTGGTGTCTGTTTGGTAATTTTGTTGGTAACTAGTTGTTTGTTTATCTTATCAACTATTTCTTTAAAAGGATAAGTCCTTTAAGTCCATAAACTCATATTGATTCCAATATCTTGCTCTTGCTAAACTTTATACTAATGCATTAAGTATTTTAGAGAAGAATGCTGTTAGTAGTATAATTATGTAGCTTATGTGCTGGTCAAAACCAATGCCAATGCTCATTTTAGATATTATGTAGCTTATGTACTGAGGGTTTAAAAGTTAAAACCACCCCAAAATTTTGTGATTGTAGCTTATGTGATACTAAATTTTGTAAAAAATTTCGGGGCCGCTGCCCCTGAACCCCCAAATCCAGCCACTAATTGTGCACCCACAAATCTAATATCCTGGGTCCGCCACTGTACGTGGGAGATGATGTTTCTCCATATTTCTACGGATGGGTGTTTCCAAAATGTGACCATGTGGCTGTTGGAACTGGAACCGTAACTCACAAGGGTGACATCAAGAAATTCCAATATGCCACGAGGAACAGAGCAAAGGACAAGAACACCCCAAACTACAGCTCAGAGTGAAAGGAGGGTCACCGAGTATTAATTTAACGGCAGTTATCTAACGCTGTTAACATATGTGACTTTTGCACCTAATTTGTAAGCATATGTGCGTTTTTGCACCTAAAAAAAACACTTGGTGTTGGGTGCTCCTGAGAGCAAAGTATATGTGTATTGTTGCACCTTTACCCTTCTCATGTTATTAATCTATATATAGATACTTGTTATAGACTCACATATGAGGTCCATTTGTCATGGGCCCATCAAGGACGATTGTACCAGAATCCCTCCATAATAAGGTAAAACACTAATTGACCTATAATCAAGGCTATAATCTTGGAAAGTACAAGTAGTTGAACAGACACTCGAGCCTGGAGGCGCACAAAGCCCAAGGACCGAAACCCTAGAGGTAATCTCTATAAATAGGAGGCTAACCTAACAGGTGCACATTCTCTATTTACACTATTTAATATACAGTTACACTAAGCACACACCCCACCCCCTTTTGGCTAAACATCGTACCTATGTAGCTCAGTGATATACTGATTATTCTTCAGAGTCTTCCTTATAGACATCCTAGAACAGTTATCCTCCATTTGATATTGCTTATAGATATCTTGGAGAAAGTCACCGATCCAATATAAACATCCTAACTAGTCCAATGAGGCTAGACATCTGTGCCCTACAACATAACAATACTGTTATTAGCCCTTAAAACCTGTGCCCTAAAAATTATATCGGGTATGTGTTGGTTTTTGAGATATGAAGTTGTGAAACATGATACTGAAGTTATTAATCTAAGGTCTTATGTTGTTAATCTCTATATAGATATTGTTATTGATCTCTGAAATTGTACCCTGAGAAATTATACCTAGGTATCTAGTGTTGGTTTTTGGGACATGAAGTTGTGAACATGATAGTGAAGTCGACAAGTCGTTAATCTAAATTTTCATGTTGCCAATCTATACAAATGTTGTTATTAACCTCTAAAAATTATACAAGGATATAAGTTTTAGTTTTATCATATTTTAGATAGGTAATTGATTTTAACAAACACATTATATTCATGAGATAACATGTCAACATTAATAAAATGATCCTTTACAACGTATATAAAAAATTTTATAATATGCATGTGAGATATCAAGTTTTTTTTTTCTTTTCATATTCATAGATTCAGAAATAATAATCCTGATATAAAAATTGTAAAAAAGAGGAAAATATATAAATAAAAATCATAATCATTATTATATATTTTTATGATATACAAGTTTTTTTATATAATTTTAATTTTTTTTAAAAATTGTTTTTATAATTTTTATTTAAAAATATATTTTTTTAAAAAAAATCAAAATTTGCGATGGAATCCAATTCCGTCGCAAATCCTTTGATTTGTGATGGATTTGAATTCTGTCGCAAATTTCAAGTTTTGCGACGGATTTGAATTTCGTCGCAAATTTTGGGATTTGCGATGGAAATAATTTTCCGTCGCAAATCCCGAAATTTGCGACGAAAATTTGAGTTTCCGTCGCAATTGTTACGACAGTTTTTACAACGGACAAAATCCGTCGCAAACGAATTTTGCGATGGAAAATTCATCCGTCGCAAAAACTGATTGTTTTTTGTAGTGACCTCAGCTACTTACTTGAGTGAATTTCTCACAATTAATGACTTGAAGAGGTGATACAAAGGCTTGACTATGTACAACATTAGCTATTTATTTATTTAGAGAACCCAGAAGCCAAATCATGTTCTTGTACGACCATTCCCTTTGAAACAAATCATTTTTCATCGTTTACGGATTTACATATCTATTAATTATATTTTTTTTTCCAAAAAGAGAATATTAGAAATTCATTCACTTAAGAATGTTGCTGATCATCACATCTAAAGGGTATGCCATTTGATATCATCTACCGGATTCAAGTCTTGGATGTCCTTGCATATTGAATTTTACGCAGCATTAGGAGTTCATAGTTCATTCATCTAGCGCGCGAGGGCTTAATGGCCATTTCCAGAAGCCGATATGTTTTTTCTAGGCCGAAAATCCTAATACAAGGGACTTGGATATAGAGAAATCAGAGGCAGAGCAAGATTTGGGCAAAATTTGATTTTAGGTCCCGAAGACAACATAGTGAGGAAACAACTTGTGGGCATTCTTAGCTTTTCAAAGAAAGGAACAAAAATCTTGTTTCTCTGAACAGGGGATCAATAGGTTAAGCAACATATATACCCAACCTAATTTTAGAAATCAAACAATTTCTGTAAGGGCATCACGATTTCCATCTTATAATAGAGGGGGAGGATAGAGAAGTTGAAGATATGCACCAGAAATACCAACATCATAGCCGATCATGAAGGGGACGAAGGAGGCTATGGTAGCATTGAACTCAAACAATAGAAGAAGAGAAGTGCAAGAAGAAGGAGGCATCCCAATCAATCTAGGGCTTGAAGGATCATTGTTGTCTTCTTCTCTCCAGCATGCATCCATCCAACCTTTTCTTCAATCTTCTTATGACCTCTTTGGGATAGCTTCAAACAGTGAAAAAAGCCCATCAAAAAGTAAAATAAGCTCAACATAACAAAAGGAGATTACCTGCACCATTTGGGGATAGTTTTAAGGGTTGATGGATTTATTGTAAAAAAGAGTCTTAAGGGGGGAAGAGAAAGAAGTTGAAGATATGCACCTAAAATGCCGACATTGTAGCTGATCATGAAGGGGACGAAAAAGGAGGCTATGGCACAAAAGAACTCGAACTATAGAAAAAGAGAAGTGCAAGAAGAATGAGGCATCCCCATCAATCTGGGGCTTGAATTATCATTGTTGTCTTCTTCCTCTCTAGCATGCATCCATCCAACCTTTGTCTTTGATCTTCTCAGGAACTGTTTGGGATAGCTTCAAACAGTGAAAAAAACCCATCAAATAATAAAATAAGCCCAACAGAAGAAAAAAAGATAATCTTGACCGTTTTAGATAGCTTCAAGGGTTAATTGACTTATAGTAAAAAAGTTGTTTTTGATAGAAGTCACTTTTTTTCAACTTCTAGAGTAACTTTTTTGAGCTTTTGGAGAAAAATATTAGGGATAGGTGATCTAATAAGCAGTGTAATATTAAATATATATTTATATGCTTTCTAATTTATTCATTAGAATATATTTAATCAAATACTTTATAGTTTTTTTATTTTTTTAATAATAATTTAATATTTTTTTATCAAAATTAAATTTGAATTTTTATCTTCATTGATCACAATATATACAACTTATATATATATATATATATATATATATATATATATATATATATATATATATATATATATATATATATTATTCAATAAGATTTATGTCATTTTCAATTATTTTTCATCTCAAACATAAATCAATATACAATCTGACTTTTATCCTATTTCTCGTTTGCAAAAGCTCATCTAAATAAATAAATAAAATCACTTCTGCCTTAGCTGGTGAGGTTGAGGATGGAGAGAGAGAGTGAAAAGAACAGCAAAGAAAGAAATTAAAGATTTCATATTGATGAGAGATGAGAGCAATAGGGGGGAGAGAGCAGTAAGGACAGTGAACTCGTTAATAAACCACTTCAAACTTTTAAGTTTTGATGGATAATCCTCAACGATCAATTATGTGCTGGCCACCTTCAGCTTATTTTTGTGTACATATATAACCTCCACAAACTGAGTTATATGCATTAAACCTGTTTGAACTTTAAGATACTCCCTCCAGTCCTAATTATAAGACCTAGTTGACTTTTTTGGAGATATTAAAGAAGTTAATTAAATTACTTTAGAGTATTTTTATTTTTAATTTTTTTTTCAAACTAATTATTTTGACTAATAAACTAATATATAAACTAAAAATACACAACATATGAAATGATTAAGTAACTTATTTAGCTTCTTGAATCTCTCCAAAAGAAGTCAATCAGGTCTTTGGAAAGATTAATTGCCGTATCTCCCAAAACAACCAAGTTCGTAATTAATTTGCAGAATTAGGGAACCTGGGTCGTTTCCCAACGAATTTGTAGCGGGCTTGTTTAATAACAATAGTGAAACAGAATGATAAAATGGGGGGTTTGGTTTAACAGAATAGAACAAAACGAAATAACATAACCAAAATGCAATAAACAGAGTCAAACAAACAGAGACAGATTAAAGATGATCAACCCAACGAATTGATTCCGAAACCTCCATCATTGAACGAAAATACAACTAACCCACGTTTGGTTCGGATGAATCGAAATCTCTGCATTCATCCGGAGATTCCCTCGTCTAGACGATCGCCTAGAATCTGTCCGGACAGTGGCGTCTCACTGTGCAATCGCACAGCAACATCAGTAACCTAGTCCGAACTAAGTCCTTGGGATGAACCAAACCGAATATTAAATCTAATATTCGAACTATTTTCAGAAATCGAATCCGATAAGATGAAAACAGAATCGAGTAGTTACCGATTAGGCACGAGTTCTCTGGATGAATCATGGAATCCTCATCGTTGGGTTAATCACAAGAGTTTAGCCGATCATGGCTGGGAAAATCGAAGAACGAACGAAGAACACGAAGAACGCGCGAAGAACATGAAGAACAGATGAGAGAAAATGAAAACTTGTATTTTGATCCACTCTAATGTTAAAAACGTGAATGAATATGTTTGTGGCAGCTGCCATACTTAAAAATAACCTAAAACGAAATGGGCTCTCATAGTTTTAGCCCAAAACAGAAATAAAATAAAACTGGACTTAAATTACAAAATTCGGGTCCAAAATAAATCCAGAATTGTACATCCGACTTTGGCTCCAAAATTGACCGCCTTCTTGACTGAATTTGCTCTTGATGTCTTCATAACAATTGTAGCTCTCTGAATCATCTGAAATATGAGACAAAAATGAGGCAAATCCGATGTCTGGTTCAAGAGTTATGGTAGAAATAGTGAAGCAACACAAAACTGGAATTTTATTATTAAAAATGGCTAAAATGCAATAAAAGGCCCAAGGCCCAAATAAACATAAGAGCCATTATTTATTAGCTAAATGGTCCTAAATTATTATTCAAGAGACAAAAATAAGTGTATAAAATATTCAATTATCAGTCTTATAATTAGAACTGGAGGTAGTATATAATAAGCATTGAACAAAATTAATAATAGGGAAATTATCTACCTAAATGCAAGAGTTTAGGGAATTTACCGTAAAGTTCTAAAGATGAGGGAGGTTATTTGTACATAACATAAAGTTTAATAGCATTGTGCATTATTTGGCCTATATTATATATCTTTATATTATTTTTTTATCTCTGCAAAGGAATATAAATAAATAGATCTTTATTAAATTGGGTGGAAAATTAAGTTTAGGGGGCCTAAGGGGGTTTTCTTAATTTTGTTTGGGAGGCCGGAGGAGAAAAACAAAGTCTAGTTTGGTTTTAAATTATTTTCAAGTGCTTAACCAGATTGACCGCAACTAAAAAGAAAAAAAAAATAGGAATTTTCAATAATTTATAACTAATGTTTGTTGAAAAGTACCTCTATATATGTTGTTATACAAAATTAGATCATATCGCATTAAAAAAAAAAATTTATAAAGGGTGATGTATTATATTAATAATTGACTGTTATCTAAATGCTATTTTCGTGGATAATTATTTGTTTATCCCATTTTTAACATAAGACATATTTATTTAATTTGAAAAATTAAAAAAACACAATAAATTACTTAGTTATAATATATATGACATGATCTCTCCAAAATATTTTTGTGTATCATTATATCATATATTAGTTTTAATTAAAAGAAAAATGATAAATATAAAAGATACAATGGAAAAAAGTTTTACACTTAAAAATCAAAATTAACCTTAAACTAAGTCCTACATTTAGGCTCGGAGGAGGAGTATAAATTAAAATAACTACCAAGTTTTTCACATTGTGGTTATTAACATTCATTTAACTAAGAATCATCACTCAAGCAAATTAAAGTAACAGTCTAGTCCCCAGCTCTTGTTTTATTTATAAGCCACTTTCAACACGTTTTATCATAATCATTATTGTCTAACTTATGAGTTTATTCATCGAGTTTACCGTTTTTACGTTTCTAACTTACAAATTCGTATTAATTAACTCTTGAACTCGTGTTAGCATTTTGGATTTGATCATAGTTAGTGAATTTATATATAAACTTCACATGACTTTCTTTATCGAATTTGATAAATTATGAATACTGATAGATTTAATTTCAATTATATGGATTCAAAATATATATTTTTTATAAAGATTTAAAATAAGGAAAAATTAATTTTTTAGCCCTCTAATTTAAAACTTAGTCTCTCAAATATGATTCGGTTTGATTTAGTCTCTAAAACTTTTGACTCACCTATAATTCTATGATTCAATTGCTTATCTTTAAAATTTTTTCATTATTCTACTTGTAATCTATGATTGACTTTGAGTTATCCTATTTGGCATGAAGCCTATCTTCCAACTCATCACCTTACTTCCATGTAACATGTTCCTCGTTTTTCCGAGCTTCTCTTTCTTAACTCTCACTCTCGGTTTTTTTCCTCTGTAAATCCTAAACCCAACCTCCTTTTGAATATCAATTCTCCCATTTTCTCAGTCAAACTTCTCCTGTTCTTCATATGCACTCTCTCTCTCTCTTCCTTCAAAACCAAACACCATCTCCTTTAAAATTTCACTCACAGACTCTCCTTCGTTCCTCACCTTAATAGCTTAATCTTATTATAATAATAATTTTGAATCACCTTGATGTAACACTATTATTTTCACACCATGAACTTGGCAAAACTTTCAAATCTTTTTAAAATGGATAACCTCGATAGAAAAGAATGATTCAGACTTAAGCGACTATCAAGGTTATAAAAAGCGTGACGACACTCATTTTAAGGATTAAACATGATAGAAAAAGACAAAAACTCAGCGTCCATCATGGTTAATCAAAATTATCTAGATCCACAGTTCCACACCACTCTAAACCATGTTCTTTACCTAGCCTACCAATTCCACCATGGAATCTGGATCGCCTTGAGGCTTTACTAGTAACAGCCCACCCCACTGGAAGGGACCACTATGCCCAGAGCCATTGCCTCGAATGCCTGCATGGGTGCCGGCCTCCATTGAGGCAGATATTGTCCTCTCCTCTAGAGGATTTGTCCCTTAGGAATAAATTCTCAAGAGCACCTCCTCAAAGATTTGAGGTCACGACTTGAGGCATAAGTACATCATTGAGAGTCACTTGATATCCATGTGCACATCTCACATCGGATGGAAAAGGGGAACGAAAAACGCTTTAGAAGGGTATGAATACCTTTCCCTTTTGAAGTATTTTAAAGCTGTGAGGGGTGATGGGTCCCACAACAAACAATATCAAGAGTGAGGCGCTGTGATGTGACAATTGGTATCAAAGCTAGGTTCGGGTCACTAGGTCTGAATATCTTTCCCTCTTAATGCGTTTTAAAGGCAGAGATTTAGGGTTAGTTTACTAATTAGGTTATGATTTGCCTTATATAAAACCTCATGTATACCCTCTTTTATTGAAGGATTTATAGTATGAAGAGGCTCTTGTTTCATCTCTTGTATAATCCTTCAAATTATAGTAACGTGGAATACTAATAGATACTGAGTCTGGACCATAGGCCCAGTAACATACGCCAATAGAGACAACATAAATGGATCAGCCTTCAGCATTCATGATATAACGAACAAGGTTATCTATTTCAGAAAGCAGTTTTCATATTTGAATACGAAATGCATGCAATGAGACAATGACATTGACACAGAGCAAAAGTAATAATTATAGAAAGTAATTTAGAGAAAGAAGAATATAAAACCATTAAGGGCAGGGCATTCACTAAATTTTTTTTTTTTTATAAGAAATTTTTAGGAAAGGGGTTGGGCTCACCCACAATCCAAGGGCAAGGCGCTTGGAGCCCAGTCCGCAGGGCATACGGGACAAAGAGTACGCATGCCTCCACCTCTATCAGCGTTTCCACTGCTTCCTGCACTTTAGGATGCTTCCCCAACGCCTTGACCAACGCAGGGATCGAACCCCTCCCTTGAGGTGAGGAAGTCCGACCCCCTTGCCAGTTGAACCCAAGGACGAGGGGTAGGGGTAGGGCATTCACTAATTGGTAGTCACAATATAGAGAGAAGTGAGGGCCCGGGAGAATAAATCAGTTTCCTGGAATCCTAATCCACAATATTAAGAGCTAACAGTAAACATAATACAGCAAGTGATGTCTGCATGAAGTTGATTTCCCGCATCACAGGGCCACATTATATTTAGTTAATTATTATGCTAGGAATACAAAATATTGGAACTTTTAATTTATATAAATAACAAATCTTTGGACGAAATTCTATTGACTTCTTTAAGAATTAGAAATAAAATTATTATTATGTACTATTCATTATTAATTTTATCAGTAGATTATTAGTTTTAAAATAAATTATATTATCCCCAATAACTTGAGGTTTTGATGTGCAAAGAGAGAAATATATCATGTCCTGATGAATATTACCACAACCATTCAGCTAATTAGGTCTTATATTTAGAGTCAAAAGCAACCCAATTCGTAACTTGCTTTTATATATGAAGGGAGTATATAATATTTTGTTATATTAATTAACTTTAATTTTCTTGATCTTTTATTTGAAATATCCGAAGGAACAAAAATATAAGGAAGTGCTCCAAGTTTTTAGCAATTTAAGTAAAACTTATTTAACTTTTTCCTTAAAAAAATAAATAAATACTTGTTTGCAAATAATATTAGAGAAGATTAGAGTGAAGCACGTAGAGGGATGATATTTGTTGGATATGATGTTAAAAATTGAAATTATTTAGTAGAATCAATTACTAAAAATATAAATTTAACAATACAAAAATATCGATAACCAAAATCCCCTTCACTCTCCCTCACTATGTCCACTAAAATTGTCGTTATTTCAATGAAATAATCAAGATGGAAAATTTCAACAACCACATCCACTACAATAGGTATATCAAGAACCACACTCATATGGTTAGTCATATGAAAGCAACAGAAATAATTGTCTTGAGAGATATTATGTCATTTATCGCTATATTTACTAAATTAGATGCACCAATATTTAGTGTTTCTTCGTATGTATTTATTAACTTATTTTTATATTGCCTATATGATGTACTTGAACTTTTCTTATTAGGGGGAAAGGATAAGAAAATAACATTTGAACTTCAAAATTCTAAATCCGTCTTTTTCTTTATAAGAGTATAAGCCTGGCTTACAAGAGTATAAAAGATGACAACTCATCTTTAGTTGGAAATCATTGATATGAGACTTTGAAATTTAAGTGGTACTCCCTCCAGTCCTAATTATAGGATAACGTTTGAGAGTTTGTTTTGTTCCTAATTATAGGACAACATTCTAATTTTTGTTAATTTCTTCCTAAAATACCCCTATTGATATGAATGAGGGATCATATGAAATCAATAAGGTAGTTGAAGTGTAAAATTTATATAAGGGCATTTTAGGAAAATGAGTAAAATAAACTAATTTAACCTATATTCTTAATCCCTCTAAAATCGGTTAAATATGTCCTATAATTAGGACCAGAGGTAGTATTGAAGATAAAAATTTAAATTTCATTTTTTTAAAAAAAGTTAAATGTTATTGAGATGGCTATTTTTTATTAAATACAACAAAATGACCGTTGATTTGGACATCGCGTATCACACAGAAGATATAAGTGCTCCCTGAAAAAGGTTCCTCCTTCTTACCGTTTGATCTATCTTCCTCAAAGAACAGAGCAAAAAAGAGTCTCTCCCACACCGTTGGATAGCTACGTTTTGAGCATTCTAAAATCAACATTCACACAATTTGCCCGATTTCAAGAAAACCAAAGAAAACTACCCAATTCTAGATCTTGAGCCATTTGATCCATGGATTCTTGACGTCTCTCAGTCTTGGAGTCGTCACAATATCCGCCTAGTCAAAGTCTGAACCCTTCCGCCATCATCGAAGAGCATCATCACCGGAATCTGAACTCTTCATTGTTCTCTAAACTCTTCGGTGTTCTCCAAAACTCTCTGCAGTTCCTTTATCTCGCCGGTCCGGTACGAAGAAGAGAAGAGGAGGTCAGAAAAATACGAAATGAAGGATGAAATGTTGTCCTCAAACACTCCAGCGCTCTCCATAAGCTAGAATTTTGGGTTTCTAATCAAAAAGAGCTTTTTCAGAAGCACACGCTAACCCAAGCACCACGATTTTTTTTTTTTTTTTAAATTCCAATGGGCTTTTAAGGCGCTAAGACACCCAATCCAAACCGGCAGTAAAAAGGTCGTTGCACTAAAACTGTTATTGTTCTTATAAAAAAAAAAATTGTTTTTTTGGTTGCCCACCCGATTCACCGGAGCTTTGCCCCGACTAATCCGGATTCGACCCGTGTCACACACCTGGCTTTGGTGGGAGAGTAAAAAAAAAAAAAAATTGTTATTGCTAGACAGTTTCTTATTTTCTCTTAATTTTTGAAGATTGAATTTTTAAAATATTATGGGCCCGTTTGGATGGGCTTTTTTTATAAAAAAAAAAAATATTTTTTTAATGCAAAAATAAATGATTTTTAATTAATTTATGTGTTTAGATGATATTTTTTTAAAAAAAGCAAAAGTCACAACAAAAAAAAAGTCAAAATGCTGCTTTTTTTAAAAGCTCCAATTTAAAGCTTTAAAAAAAAAAAACACTACAAAAAAAATACTTTTTTTAAAAGGCCCATCCAAACGGGCCCTATAATTAGTTGGAATCTGACCCAATATCATAATTAGGTGAATGATATGCTTCATATTTTTAGGTAAAAAGTTCCAATATGAATTATAGGTGGACTCATCAAGATTGTGTGATCCTCCTGGATTAAAAATGGAAAAATATATAAAAAAGGCTTCATTATTTGTTCCTAACAAAATGAGCCACTTGTTGCTTTTATATATATATATAAGTCTGTGGGTTTTGTTATATAAGGTGTAGGATAATAACTAGACTAGTAGTGATGAATGAGGCTTTAGGACTAATTAATCATAATATTAAGTAGTGGGGGAAGCATTGGCATATCACTAATCCTATAAGGTGGTGGGTAGTTAGTAATCATATCTATCTATTGCATCTATCATGTGGGTTCTGTCTGTTAGTGATAGTGCCTTGAGAGTCTAAGTCTCTACCTATATATATATATATAAGAGGCTAGGCTAATAGAAGGTTTGTACAATCAGATTATTGTGTAGAAATGAAAAACAAGGACAACAGTTCTGTCAAGTGTCTTTCTTCTCCTTAAACTCCTTCTATACACTATTCCTCATTAAATTCCTTCTATACACTATTTCTATCAGGTTTTGTTGGGTTCTAGGGTGTATATAACAATCCTAAAACATATCCCTCATTATCTAGTATTCTCTTTGGTCTTAAATATAAGATATAGTTAAGTTTTTTTAAGAAGATGAACCTAAATAAGTTGCTTAATCATATCATATGTGGTGTATTATTAAATTATATATTAGTTTATTAGTCAAACAAATTAGTTTGTAGGAAAAAATAAAGATAGAATATTTCAAAGTAATTTAATTAGTTTCTTTATTCTCTTCAAAACAGTCAACTCTATTTTATATTTAGGATAAAAAAAAACATTGTCTTGAGAAAATTGTTAAAATGATAGAATAATTCAATTTTAATATTAACCCAGAAACTACATAAAAGAACAGCCCTTTAAGATGTGGATTTTGGCATCGAGCATTAAATATACATTAGTATTAAATATATATTTATATGTATTCTAATTTATATATAACTTTATCTATTAAATATATTTAATTCTTTAACAATTTTTTTAATAATAATATTTTTTTCAAATTTAAATTAAAAGTAATTTTTTTTCTTCATTTATCTCAGTATATACCATTAATATGTATATGTAGTGTTCAATATGATTTATGTCTTTTTCAATTATTTTTCATCTCAACCAACTTTTAAAACAATAACCAAACACTTATTAGTTTTAAAAAAAAAATCACTTCTGCAAAAGTTAAACGACAATCCAAACATAAATTATATTTACAACTTAACTTTTGTCCATTAAACTTTTGTAAGACTCATATAGAAAATAAACCACCACTACATCACTATCTCAAACAAGTTCAAACATGATATCTTCTCCTCAGCACATTCTGGCTGGACTATTCTTTTTAAAAAGATAAAAATTAGCAATGGCAAATTTGTAATTAGGTTTCAGTCAGGCGACTCTCTCGCTGCTCGTTCGAATCGCAGATCCCTCGCCGTAGTCTCTCCCTCCCATCTCTCGCCTCCCTCCCTTGTCTCTCACTGCTCGCCGGCACAGGTCGTCGCCGCTTCTCACCGCTTTCAGGTGCTCGTGCTCTCACTCACCCTCAGCTTCGTCTTCATCCTCTTTGGTGAGGTACTCTTTCATTCTCAACCTTCATCATCCTCGCCGTTCACCTCTTTTATCTCTCTCAGGATTCGATCTTTCTTTTCTGCCCTTTTCATTCATCGTCTAGTTTAGTTAGGTGACGAAGTAGCTGTCTTTAGCGTGTGTATGAACTTATCTCTCCTTCATATTTATTTGCTCCTAAAGCTCATTTATTTGTGTTCCTTTCATGTCTATTCAAAGTATTTGTATTAAAATTAGCCATTATCAGCTATTTTCTTCTATTCGAAAACCAGCATCTCCTTTGTGTAAAGCAGCTGTAAATGTTCTCATCTAATCTGCATTCTCTTCTATGCTCGGGAAGAATTCTTCGATTTATTTGAGAGTTTTTAAATGGAAGCCTCAAACTACTTTGAATGGGATCTCAGTTAAACTATCTTGCTTCATAGTCTCACAATTTCTCTGATATCATTGTGCATTCATTGGCCACTTTTTTGACAGCATCGTCCTTTATTACTGCTCTTCCTGTAGTTTTGATGCTGGTTTTTAATTAGTGATAACTATAGTCGGCTAATTGCATAATCTGTACATGATGCTAATCTTGATTGTGCAATTGGATATACATGAACAGACATTATAAGATAAGCATATTTAGTTTCATATATACTTAAGCAAAGGACGGTAAAATATAGTAGCCTTGCAGAATCTTGAGCATACATGTCCCTATTACCTCTGCCGATACCTGTTTTATTTATATGTTGCATCAACCCAAACAAGTTTTATGTCTATCAGTGAAGCTGCTGCAGGGTTATAATTGAAGTGCCTTTTTATAATACCCCAGCATTCCCCATTTTTGTTATGGTTGCCTTTAATCTTTTCAACTATAAGATATTTCTAACTTCCATAGTTCAAACAATGCATTAAAAATAGAAAAATCAATCAGGTTTTCTATTTTTCTTAGAGATGGATATAGAAGCTTCTAGTTATTATGCACTGCAGTGTCATTGTTTTCAAAGTAGCATGTCCTATATACCCTCACCCTTTTTCTCAATATTGAAGGCCCCTCGCAAATGTTATCTTCTCCAAACCTGAATAAAACATAATACAATTGGGGAAGCCATCTTATTGAGTAAACAATGGGCCATAGTCTTTGGTGGTAGATTATTTTCCCCCTGTATACTTAGATAAGAAACTGAATGCAGAGGTGGGGTTATGGATTAAAGTCTTAAAATCAGACTTTAATTTATATCAAAGTTTTTATTTATTTTAGTTTATATGAATGCCCCAGTCCCCATGGGTATCATTCTTTTGTATTATATTGAATGCATCAGAACAGGTTTTTAAAATTTTGCTCATAGATGTTGTATTTCAATTTGGCGACTCTAAACATAGAAGGGAAAAGAAAGTAAGAAAGGCAACCAAGAATGAGTCTCTCTCTCACACAAATCTAAATGGGAAAACTCATTCAAATAAACTATTAATCAGTTACATCCATGGGGCATAATCTAGTCAGTGGGTGATTGTTCCTCTTGTGGAATTGATATTCCTTATTGATCACATTGAAGTGAGGATTATATTTATATAAATGACTTGATGTTGGCATTCGTGTTTTGTTTTTTCCTTAAAATTTTCACGCTCACACATTTCATGCTTTGTAAATCTTGACTATTATCATTTTCATGGGGAATTGCTGTGTTTGAACTTAAGGATAATGGGGCGGAAAGCTGGTGGACTTTATATTAACCCTAAGAGATACGGTTCCCTTCATAAACCTTGCATGAAGGAAATGGCGGCTTTTCTCAGCTGTATGGCTGTTAACCAGGCCAGCAGTGATGCATGTGCTCGGCAGAAGGATTTATTAAAGACCTGTTTGGATTCACAGGTAATGTAATATTTTGTTCTCATGAAAGCATGTTTGTTATTGTCCTTCTTGTCCCTTCTCCGTTTATCTATCCTTATTTTTCCATATATATATATATATATATATAGGGAAAACCATTCTTGAGGGACCTGTAGTTTCCTCCAGTATTTAATTTGGTACCAATGTGTTTTTGTCCTTATTAAATCTTTTAATTTTACTCTTTTAGGACTGTTAGACCCTTTAACTTTGTTTTTTTAACATTGTTAGCCCTTACAGAAGCTAATTATGCTAACAGAGTAAAATTAAAGGATTTTATAAGGAGAAAAAAACACACTGGTACCAATTCAAAAATTGAAGGAAACGATAGGTAGCTCAAGAATGGTTATCCCTACACACCCGTGTATATATATGTATCATGTTATAGGAGAACTAAGGAGTGGAAAAAATTATTCCTGGTTTGTTTCAGAGTAAAAAGAACAGAAACGCCTGGGGAAGTGTCAATTATCAACTGCAGAGGCTTAACCGAGGAAGGAAGTAGTCTGGTATATTCTAATTTAAAACAGTTATATGGTTCAAATTCAGGAATTGTCCAGTGTAGCCATTTTCGTGATAGTTTGATTGTCAAAGCTAGAAGGAAAGCTTGTACCGGGTATTGGAATTTTTTTCCTGCAGATTCACTGATGGAATTTGTGTAATTTTGTTTTTTTCAAGATGCCTAATCTGATATCTTCAATTGGAGAGGATGTTTTTATAAGAATAAGAGTGGGTGAGATTTTGATGTGATACAAATTTCACCTATCATCTCACCATAAAATTCCTACTTAGTTCTTGTAACCTTAGTTCTCCAATAATGGAGTCATGGATTGAGTATTTTACTGAATCACTTGCAACTCTGCAACTTGCAAGCATATGCACAATACTTGACATTGTCGGTCTGTCTGCAATATTTTCTTGCACAAACGAAGGCCCATGTGGAATTTGTATCCATCTGGCGCATGCTAGCACTTTACATTAGATCCTCCTTCCCTAGTTGATAACTACTTTTAAGCTTAGATAAAAAAGAAATTTTTTATAGTTTGGTTGGTTTATTAAGTATTTGGTTTGAGAATTTAAAGAAAAATTACGGCACGTGGAGAAATGTTTTTGGGATAATCAATATTAACCTTAGTCAGGAGGTGGAGAGTGATAAAGGAGTTTAGGGGAGTTTAAAAAAAAAGGATGGATATTACTTTTTCAAGCTCTAAGTTGGAATCATCAATAATCAATGTTGCCTTAGTTGAAACGTCTTAGTTTCACATTGATAAGCTGTTTCATGAAGTTTTCAATATCAATTTAACACCAAATCTTGACACATTGTCAGAGTCACAAAATCACCCACACATGCATTTACCTTGTTTACCCAAAATTGTATTCTTTGACACCAACGGGGATTGAATACTTGTTGGAAGAGCTACTCATATTTAGTATCCAATCGTATCTGAACATGATTGTCTCAATTAGAAGAGAATACTTGTGCATAAAAAAAAATATATATTCATTCTTTGACACTTTGCCCAACTTCTTGGAGAGGATTTTAAAATTGGGTTTGATGTTTGCTTCTACAACAAGTAGGATTGAGCATGAAACCTGCAATCCGGTGAGTCTGCCCACAACCCAATGTAATTAACGGGTGGGTTAAAACCTGCCCATTTAAGACTTAAATGAGCAGGCTATGGGCACACCTTCAGACTGCCCATACCCGCATATATATATATATATATATATATATATATATATATATATATATACTTGAACAATAATACACCACATTGCTATGAAATACCCATTCCCCATTTGACCATTTCCCCTCTTGGAGTTTGAATATCAAAATTATGTTATGATGACACTTGTCTATATTTAGGTTCTTTTGTGTAAATTATGATTATTGAATTTTGAAGATTCATATTTCAGAATTTAAAATGATAAATTTGGGTGATACTTAATGCTTATATATGTTTTTGTCAAATGTAAATGGGTTACCCAAAACCCGGTTAGCCCGCCCATTTATATGCTAGCCCGTTTAACATGAGTTTAAATGAGTTGAGGTAAGAGTATGAGCTAACTCATACCCGTTTAAAGTTAAATGGGCGGGCTATGGGTTTAGGCATGAGCTGCCCAACTCGTCCATTGCGATGTGCACAGTAAAAACAATAGTAAGAAACCTTAAATCCATTGCTTTAATATTTAGGCCCCGTTTGGATCGAAGAAAATCAGGAGAGGGAAAATGAAAATTGGCATTTTCCAATGGCGACGCGCGTTTGGTTCAAATTTTCCCACGAAAATATTTTCCCGCCGCCATTCGATTTTCCCACATTTAAATGAAAATGGCTTCCCACCAAAAATGGTGGGAAGCCATTTTCCGGTGCGTATGAAAATGGGCTAAAGCCCATTGTGCCTTGATCGAGAGCGACGACAGGGAGAGGAAGAGAGAGAAGAAAGTGATGCCAGGGGGAGGAAGAGAAAGAAGAGAGTGATGTCGGGGAAAGGAAGAGGGAGAAGAAAATGACGTCGGAAAATATTGTGGAAGGAGGAAGAAGAAGACGCATGGCAGAGAGTGACGACGGAGAGGAAGAGAGAGAAGAAAGTGATGTCGAGGAGAGGAGGAGCGAGTGACGCCGGGAGAGGAAAGGAGTGATGTCGGAAAATATTGTGGAAGGAGGAAGAAGAAGCCGCCGAGCCTCTTTGTCACTCCTCAAACCGAAAATGACGGAAATGGAAGAGAATCACGAAAGAAGGAGGAAGAGAAGTACCAGGGAGAAGGAAGAGAAGCAGTGCGCCATGATTCACACTGTGTGCACGAGAGTGCACACTCTGAGTGTGCACTCTCGTGCACTGGCACGCTGCACACTTGAGTGTGCTAATGCACACTCGAGTGTACATCAGGCACACTCCAGCATGTCGTTGCACACTGGATGAGTTTACAGTTGTTTGTCTGCTGAATGTGTGCGTGGCGTTATTTAAAATATTATTTTTTTTAAGGGCAAAATAGTATTTTGTCTTATTTTCCTACCTTATTTTCTTTAAACCAAACAACAATTTTCCTATCAACCTATTTTCTTTTTCATGCGAACCAAATGCATCGAGGCAAAATATTTTTCATTCCATTCCATCCTTTTTATTTCAATTCCTTTCCATTCCCACATTTTCTTTGATCCAAACGGGGCCTTAGTTTGACAGGACATTGATATTCCTCTACCCAAAGGGCATCCCAAAAAACATTTTTTATAAGATATTTGATAATTTTGGTGAAAATTAAATACTTACACACACATATATTAAATTTAATAAGGAAAGTGAGAGAGTCTCCGTCCCTATAGGTTCTTTTAATATGCTCTAAAAACCAGTTAAAATTAGTTAATAGTAATAAATATGTAGGAAATATAATTATTTTTTAAACATGCCCTTATTCATGAATGAGTAAGAGAGAGATTAATGATGAGAAAAGTAATAAATTTAACATTTTCACCATTTTTTTAATAAATGTGAATTAGTTAAAATAAGTTATATTTAAAAAATAGAGTATTTCTAGTTATTCGTACCATACATCTTCTAGCTTTAAATATAGTAAATTTCTTCATTGAAATTGAAAAAAGAAGTAAATTAATTATTTGCAACTTTAAAATGAAATTTTGTTTTCAGTTGAAGACAAGTTTAATAAGTTAAATGTCATTTTTTAGTTTCAGTGAATTAGTTGAAGTGGCTTGCTATTTTGAATCTTATTATAAATCCATTGTGGAAAATCCTTAATCTTAAATATAAGTCCACTTAGAGGTTATTAATAAATGTTTTCCAATTTTACCTTTATTTAATTCTGATTAGAAAAAGAGAAGAGAGAGAAATGAAAATGATTTGTAAATGTAGAGACAGATAATTTCATTAAGGCTAAATTTGAAAAACAAAATTCAATTTAAGGCATTTAATGACTTAACTATCCTTTCTTAATATATGAAAATTGTACCTAGCCTCTCTATTTTTCTTTTCCTATCCCCTCTCATTACTTTTCGCAAAACTACGTAGTTTTGGGATTAAACAAAGCAATAGAACACTTTTTTTCTTTTAAAATGCTTATCACTTTGAAATATTTTCAGTACGCTCTAAATTAATTTTTAAGACAGTCAGCACTAATTTTTTTTTTTTTAAAGTGGCATAGAGTATTTAGGACTCAATTCTCTAAAGTATTTTTTTAATAGATACTGGGTGTCCCTAAAAAATATTTTAGGGTGGTGAATGTACTAAAAATTAATTTAAGATATTCAATGCTACTGAAAAATATTTCAGAGTACCACATGCTCCAAAAAAAAAAAGTGTTCTCCTTGCTTTGTTTACCTTAAAACTATGTAGTTTTGAGGTAAAGGGTAGGAGTAGATGAGAAAAGAAAATGGGAGGAGCCAAATCCATGAAAATTAATTAAAACGTCTTCGTTCATATATAAATTATTTAGAGAGCAATTAATATTTATTTATCAATTTTTCTCTTTAGTTAATCCTGATATTTCTCTCTCTCATTTAATATGGGAAAACTTATTATTTTATTTTATTTTTCAATTCAAGGCAAATTTAATAAGTTAGTTACCTTTTTTTTTTTTTTTTTTTACTTTTCAGATCAATTGAAGTGACTTATTCAGTAAATTGGATGGAGTATAGTAAGTACGCCAACCGAGTGATCTAGTTTGCTGGACAAAATAATTTCTTTTAGTTCTTGCAGGTTTGAGCATATACACTCGTTTGGATGAGATGATGCTTGATTTCATTTCAGTCATTGCCCCAGGTGGAAACAGGTCAGACCAAACTTCACCTTTAACAGGTCAGTCTGTTTTATAATAAGGTGGCCTAAGCCTGACATGTGACTTGTAACAGGCCTTATTTTCACCCAAAGCCTAGCTTGTACAAAGACCTATTAAGATTAAACACTGAATATCAGCGAAAATCAGGCACTGAAGATCAAGCTTGTTAAGATACTCCCTCCGATCCTAATTATAAGACCTAGTTGACTTTTTTGGAGAGATTAAGGAAGCTAATTAAATTATTTTAGAGTATTTTTTTATTTTTTTCTTCAAACTAATTAATTTGACTAATAAACTAATATATAATCTAAGGATACACAACATACGAAATGATTAGGTAACTTATTTAGCTTCTTTAATCTCTTCAAAAAAAGTCAACTAGTTCTTATAATTAGGACCCGAGGCAGTATTTTTTTTAATATAATTACATTTTTTTCCAAATAGAATAATTAAATTTTTTTAAAATATGATAATTAATTTTTATTTTATTTTAGCATAGAATAATTAACAGGCATAGGCTTGCCTGACAGGCATAATAGGCTTCTTAATAAGCTTAAGCTTGTCCTGTTAATCAGAATAAGCCTTTAAATAGGTCTTGACTTTACCCTTTTTACTAAAAGCTCAGACTTTTAACAAGGCCAGGTGATAGCCGCTGGCACCCCTATTGTCCACAAATAAGAGGTTTTGGGTAATGGGAGGAATAGATGACCCACGGAATTCAAGCCTAGTGGCAGGTTGGTCCTTCTCTTATGCGTAATGAGGTGAGTGTTAGTTCTCTATTGGTTTTAATGATAACTGATAATTGTAAACTTAGAATGAAGTTTGTCTTTGTTAAGTTGAAAAACTTACTGTCAAAGGCAAACTTGAGTTTTGGTTTGGAAACTCGAGTTTAGGCTACACAGAGAGTTCTCTAAGTTTTCAAGCTTTGTTGGAAACTTGAGTTTGGTTTTGGAAACTCGAGTTTACAGCATACAGAGAACAATGCTCAATTCTGAACTTGTAAAAACTCCAATTTTGATTGAAAACTCCAGTTTTGACTTAACAAGGTTTTTCAATGTTTTCTCATAAATGAGGAAACTCGAGTTTAGTTTTGGAAACTCGGGTTTCGGTCTTACAGAGAAGAACTTAAAGTTTCTAAAGTTTTGAAAACTCCAGCTTTGAACAAGCAGAGAAGTTTCCATTTTTCAAAGAATCATGAAAACTCGAGTTTCAGTTTGGAAACTCGAGTTTAGACCAAGCAGAGAGTTCTGCTAAAATTGAACATTTTGAAAACTCCAGTTTTGGAATGGAAACTCCAGTTTTGTGATTTTGGACTAAAACATGATTTCTCATCAAAGGTCCAAAACTCGAGTTAGTCACTTAATGACTCGAGTTTTGCACTATTCACAAAACCTGCTTCAAAGACCAAATCGCGACATTCTTCTCTAGAATGAGAAAATTCGAGATAAGTTTTGGAGACTCGAGTTTAGCCTTTTAATGAAAAATGCAAACTCCAGTTTTGAAGAACAAACTCGAGTTTAGGTCACTGTGTTTGAATTTCAAACTGAACAAATTTGCGAAAGCTTTGTGTTTGATTCCAATACTTCATATCATCACTCATTACTATTCCTAACTATGTTTAATCAGTTTGTTAGTGAGTTTCAGATGATTTAGAAATGATTAAATGGAGAATTAGCATAAAGTGATGTCAGAACATTAAATGCAAAGTCCAGAAAACTTGCATTCTTTTGAACAATCATTCTCCACACGATTTGAAGGAATTAATGTTTCCTTTTCACATCCAGTAGCTACTCTTTCAACGGATTAAAAGTCAAGAAGTCAAACCTGAACTTCTGTGCAGCTGGATTAACCAAAGAGTAGAGAGAGAATAAGACCAAACCTTCAACTAATCAACCTGCAATGTTACCAACGGTTACATTAAGGGTTTCAACGGTCATTTAATGATCTCTAGCTATAAATAGATATGCATTCAATTCTTCTCAACAACCAATCTGTGAGAAAACGAAAATCATTAAAGTTTCAACTACTCTTTGAGTTTTCTTGTAAGAAGTATCTTTTGATACATTGTACTTGTGTTTATTCTTATCCACTCTTAATTAAATATATCAAATTAAAATTAAAATACTCCATCCGACCCTTAATATAAGATATTTTTACTGATATGATTAGATTAAGAAAATAACTTAAAGTTAATTAATATGACAAATATTTTCTAAAACACTTGAATCATCTTGTTCAATTCTCTCATTTCCTCTCTTTCTTGAATATTATTGAGGAAGCATCAATAAAAGTAAATTAAGAAAAAACAGACAAACATAAAAAATATATTTTATATTTAGGATTAAAATCAAACTTTCTAAATATATCATATAATAAAAACCAGAGACGGTACTATCTCATTAAAAAAAAAAAAATCTCAATCCTCTAATTTTTTTACCTCATCTCAATCCTTTGATGGGAAACTGACAAAAAGGTATTCTTTTGAAGTAAAACAATTAATACTCCCAACTCATAACACAAGTCATATTTTGGACCACAAAACTTTCTTAAAAAGGCCGGTTCTTTAGCCCTACTTGTTTACATGATACTTTCTGATCTGAGGTAAAACGTATATCTCATCACTTTCTCATAAGAGTGAATGTTTCACAGAACGGAAAAATTAGTCCAAAAAAAAAGGGAAAGAAATAATGAACCATTAGCAAAAACAAACAAACTTTTTGTCTCGACTAAAATCTTTTTGTTTAAACAGTAAATATACTTTATCACAAAACAAAATTTGAGTCCGCATAAATATATTTAGACCCAACCATGTCCAAATAACGATTCAAAATTCTTACAGTCTCTACCCAACTTATTGGATATTACCTGCACTTTAAGATTATATCTCAAATACCTGGCGCTGCCTGGTAAGTTTACTGTCAACTAAGCTATATGTAACTCTTAGGCTCTGGTGAATTTATAATATATTTCCCCCTTTCCTGCCTTTTAAAGAAATTCAAAACCATGTTAGTTTAAGCATAGGGAGGAAGAAAAAAGAATGACTCTAAGGGACAGTACATCTTCCTCATGAAACTTTGGATCAATGACGGATTTCCCTAGCTGGAATCAGAATCTGGGTCTGCATCCACAATATCAGGTATATCATCATCATCATCATCATCAGATGAATCATGATGATCCAATTTATGTGCAAATCGATGATTCTTGTTCAAATCTGAGGTCATTGGCATTTTGTTGCTTAGGTAAACTGATTCACTGTCTTTGCTGATGGAGGCTTTTTGGCTTGATTCCATTTCATTGCCTGTATGAGGCACTGTGTTATCTGAAACAATCTTCTCAGAAACTGGCTCAACAACGACAGATCCACGAGAAGCTTCAGCCTGAGCAATGCTTGTGCAAGATATGGGATCCTGAAGTTGCATGGCAGATTCACCAGGACAGTCTGATTTGCTGACATTTTCATCCTCAACAGCTGTCATTTCAATATCTGAACAAGTGGCAGTCTCAGGCATCTTCTTGTTCCTCTCAGGCTTTTCGAGTTCCTTTGTACCCTCCTTGGCCAATGGCACGTCTGGCTCCATGCCGTCTTTCAGCCAATTTTGACATAAATAATGATCTGATTCAGGAGTACCATATCCCACTTGCTGAGACCCAAAAGGGCTACTTTTGTTCCGGCCAACAGCATAACCATCTCGAAGATTACCGTGAGCTTCACTAGAAGAATTATGAATTGCAGAATCGTCTACCAATGGAAGTGCCCTTGGATGTATAAGCAGTTCCAATGCTAAAAGTGCATAAGCACAGAACTCAGAAAGTTTCGTTCCAATTAGTTGTTTTCCTGCAGAAATAGATTCCATGCAGTTAATAACAGTTTTGTATTAAAGTTTAAAGAAAAAGCAGGTATGGACTGTTCTCATAAAAAATTAAAAAGCCATTGTTATCAGGGATCACCATCAGCTCTCCTAGATGGAAATAATTTCATATACTATATAAGCTAGGGGGATAAATTCATTTGTTTTTTTTGGTGCCGCTTGACTTAGATGTTCTATTAAAAAACACCTAATCTACACAGCAAAAATTAGAAAACAAAACGTTGAACAAATTGAAGCATCAACCCAAAATGTCGTCTGTAAGGTATAAGCTCTGTTTCTTTTAACAGGCGACACCAAATCTTACAAGACAAGAGCTACTAATTTTCCAAATATTTCTTCTTTGGATGCATAAAATTCATTAATTGTTCGCTACTTTAACTAGGAAAAAAAATTGGCAAGAACGGCAAGAGTTCCATATCGAAGAATAAAAGCACCTCTATGGAATAGTTGAAGACCCTGGGCTAAATGTGGGGATCGTTTTCGGGAAAATGAAAGAAAAGAAGCCAAAAGAGCACGTAATGCAGCAAGCTGCAAATCAGAAGAAGTAACAGCAGACTCCTTTTGCTCAAATGTATTTATTTCCTCACTGATCCATTCTTCTTCAAAAGAGTCAATTGCTGTGCCTATCAAAAGATTATCAACTTCTTCCCTCCATTCAGATTTCAAACCACCACCCTGTCAAAAATAATAAAAATTGTGCACAAATTAATATTCTATTCAAGGTAAAAAAGAAAAAACTTGCTGCAATCACTTGGGTGTATTAAACTAAAAATGGTGGCCACTTATGGTTGGGATCTGCATTAGTTCGACGTTAAAAATGCTTTTTTGAATGGTGATCTTCTTGAGAAAGTTTACATGAAGCAACCACCTGTTTTGTTTGTAGGGTGAGCGTGGGAAGGTACGCCCCCTTTAGAAATCTTTATATGGTTTGAAGCAAAATCCTCGTGCTTGGTTTGACAGATTTAGCTTTATGGTTAAGAGATTTTGTCTAAGTAAGTGTGACCATTCTTTGTTTTATCAGCAAACGGATATAGGCATGATTCTCTTAGTAGTATATGTTAAAACCATTGTTATTACGGACAACAATACTTTAGGAATCTCATCACTCAAAGCCTTTCTTAATTTTCATTTGCAAACGAAGGATTTGGGTATCTTAAAATACTTTCTTGGAATTGAGGTTATGAGAAGCAAGAAAGGCATGCCCTTGACATAGAGTAAATATGTACTTAAACTGCTAAAAGGAAATCGGAAAACTTGGAGTAGCACCAAGTAATTTTCCCATGATTCCTAATCCTGTTTTGGACATTGATGACAGCGTACCATTTGACGAGCTATCTAAGGATGTGAGATAAAGGGTTGATCCTGAGAAGATCAAACCTTTTGCTTATCCTAAGAGATACCGTAGAATGATTAGGAAATTGAACTATCTTATGGTGACTTGCCTTGATATGACTTTCCCAGTTAGTGTTCTTAGCCAATTCATGACAGCACCGACTGTTGCTCAGTAGAAAGCTTTAGAGCATGTCTTATGTTACTTCAAGGGTTCACCTAGTCGTGGTGTACTCTATACGAATCAAGGCCACACCAAGATTAAATGCTTTTGTGATGCAAACCATGCGGGGTCAAATGCTGCGTGTTTGTGGGTGGAAATTTAGTGTCCCGGAGGAGCAAGAAAAAGGGTGTGGTTTCTCAGTCTAGTACAAAATATGAGTATAGAGCCATGACTCAGTTAATATAGCAAATTGTGTTGATTCACCAGTTAATGAAGGAGGTTGGTCTTCCCACGTCAATGCCTGTGAAACTATGGTGTGATAACAAAGTTGCTCTACACGTAGCCTTTAACTCTGTGTATCATGAACATACGAAACACATTAAGATTGACTATCACTTTGTACATGATAAGATCAATGAGAATTTTATACCAATTGGGCGATCATCTGACGAAGGCCTTAAATGGGACTCGTATTGACTATCTTTGTAACCAGGGACGGACCTTCTCAGAGACAAAGGGGGGCCATGGCCCCCCCCAAAAAAAAATTGTTCAGAATGAGGAGGAAGACAGCAGTAAGCATCGCCGCTATCTCTGCCTTTAGTGAATGCTTTGTTTCTCCGGAGAGAAACCAGAGAAATGTACTTATGCTGCGCAATTAACCTCTGTTTGATCTTCAATTCCATCATCTCCATCTATTCTTTTTCGTTACACTTTGCTATCGTCCCATTCTTGCATCTGAATGATGAGGCAGAAACAGTAGCAGCATCGGTTTCCAAACTGAGACGGCTCATGAATCCAACGAACAAGATCGTAAAGTAGAAGCAGAAGTAGGTAGAACTCGCAACCCTAATCCCAACTTTGGATTTATAGTCTCTAGCTGTATTGTGTAATTGCTCCTTCGATCGTTGCTTCTCAGAATTGCAGTGAAGGCATTATATAGAGAGAATTTGATTAGATCAGTGAATTTCTAGAAAAATGTTTTAATGGAAGAAATGAAGCACTAGCTAGTAGCTATAGCAGTAGTAGTTGAGGGACCAGTCTTGCAATAAACTCTTTAGCAGTATTTGGTAATTGGTGTTTCTATATGATTGCCATTAACAACATATATATAATCTGTCTTGAGATTTGGATTTTGGAAAGTAAGATATATTTTAGGAAAGTTTGCGTTTTAATTTTGAGTAAGTTTAGTTTGCAATGGATTTCTTAAAATTTAGTTATACCTATATTTGCAACTAATTAATTCTTATTAGTTGTAGCAGCAGAAATGCTTCAGAATCTGCTAGAACTTAGAGGACAAATTATGGAAAAATTGAGAAGAAACAAATGAAGTCATTCTTTTATCAGTTATGCACCAAAATGGTCTCCACTTTGCAGTAGTACCATTTTCACTGTCATCTTGTGCATATATTGCACAAACAGAGAGGTCTAATTTTGATTAATTAATGAGTATATATTTGGCCCCCCCAAATATTTATCCCAAGTTCCTTCCCTGTTTGTAACAAGTTGGGCTTGATTAACATCTATGCTCCAACTTAAAGGGGAGTATTAAGAAATATATACTTGTAATTATTATGTAATCAAATTAGGATCACTAGAAATCAGGGATTAGTTTGCATACTACTAGTAATTAAGGATTATATTAGATATTATTATGTAATTGAATCAAGATCACTAGAAATCAGGGATTAGTTTGCATACTACTAGTAATCAAGGATTATATTTGTAATTATTATTATGTAATTAAATCAGGATCACTAGAACTTAGGGATTAGTTTGCATATACTAGTAATCAGGGATTATATTAGATATTATTATCAAGAGCCGTAAATAGGCTCCCTCATGTATATATATAGACCCTTTTTGTGAATGACGAATCAAGCAATTCAGATTCAGATTATTTTGCTCTACAGTTATCAAGCAAAAACTTAACTTCCATGATGATGTGGAAATCAGAGAAAAAAACCAAAAAGGCAATGGAGGAGGGGAAGATCCATGAAGATGTGAAATATAACATACCACAATGATAAGAACCTCTAGTGCTTCAAGCGCAGCCGTCCTTAGAGAAATTGGAGTCACTGGGTGGTTCTCCGGAGCATCTACAGCTGAAACACTAACTTCATTATGCTCCTGATGCTGGAGAGAACCTGCCATACTCTTACGCTTTCTTTTTTTACTTTTTGGCTGTAGCATTGATTTAGTAGGCACATTTGAATTTGAAAGACTTGATGCGCCAGGACCCTTCTTCCTGATGCTACTCAAATCAACCAAGGAATTGTTGACCACTTCCTGTGCAAGGCCTAAAGCCATTCCTGTTCACAATGAGTAATTAGTAAAATAAAGCTAATCTAACAACTAGGAAAACAAAATTGATTTGGAACCAAACTTGAATAGTCAAAAAAGGACCATTCCTGCAATCTATAGGAAAGTAAAAAAGTAGTTTGAGGATAAAACCCAACTGGAGATGCATAAATAGAAAAAGTCAAGAAGATAGCAATTAAAAATGCACTGGAAAGCTTCAGTTTGTTGCAGACAATTCAATTATATTTCTAGATCTCTCTCTCTCTCTCTCTCAAATACACAAACACAATAAAGAAACAAAAGACAAACAAATGGGGCAGGATAATGTCCCTTTAAATATTCTACAGATATCAAATAATCCAGAACATTTGCATGACAAAAGGTCTAACTTGTGCATCACTCTTCCGATTATTCAAACGGATGCTGCAGAGAAATTGTAAATTGCAAGCTCAATAATATTATGCACTTCTGTACAGCAGTAATTAGAGGATGCAAACAACAGATATGTAAATATTTTATTAGTACATGGCATTATTGACTTTTTATGATGATAAAATGTTGGCATAGAACCCATAGGTACAGCAATTATTCCATTGAGCTTTTAGCCACAGATCAACAGCATAGTCAAAGCCAATGAAAGAAAAATGAAAATTTAAATGTACATCTCCAGTGGTTCAGAAAAAGACAGTTCAAACAGCCACTATTGTGAAGAAAATAATATCAACAGTCGGAAATGAGATATCTTTGTCAGGAAATTGTGCATACCAACACCCATGGATATAAGGAGAATTTTGGTGATAGAATAGAGTTTGATTCTTAATTCTGGCAATGCACATGTCTTGAAATACTTTGTAATCATTCGTACAGTAAAGGCAGCATGAGGTAGCAGCTGACTGCAATAAAGATATTGTCAATTAGGAGAATTCTGCAGTTTTACAAGAAATAAAATACACAAAGATAAATGATGGAATTAATCACATACAAGTCATACATGTTGTAGAATGAAAGATGACAAGTGGATCAGGGGGAAAAAAGAACCAAAAGAAACCAATATACTTATTGTAAATTGAAGCAGAAAGATCTTGCCAAAAAACAACAACAACAAGGAGGAGGGTTGTATTAGGCCCTCGATAGCCAATGTAGAACTCTATTGAATCTTTATGAACATGGATCAACAAAGAAATCTTGCCAAAACAAAAAAGAAAAGGAAGAGGAACAATGTAGAAAGCTTAAAAAGGATTTTAGGTTGGATAAAAGATAACTGACACTCACTCAGCAGCACTTAGAGAAATAATAATGGCCAAATAATAGTAATTATGTTAAGAGCAAAATTGTTGACCACAAAACTTGAGATTGATATCATGAGTGACACGTGATAATAAAAAAAATCAGTAGAACATTGGTTGAAATGGTCCAATAATATGTCCAAGAACCTTAGAAAATATGCATAGTAGGCAACAACATTTGACGACAAAAGTAATAACATCAACAAAAAATTAAATAACAAATAAATCAAAACACAACATATGTACAGGACAATGAGACAATAAATACAAATCAAATGTCCGTGAGCAATGTTTTGTGAAAACATTGTGAGACAAAAAAATGCAAGTTATAGACCTAGACAAAGAAGGTAAACTCAAGAAAGGCAAGACAAAGGCATTAATATAAATGACTTTTGACACATTGAGACTTTTTAAGATTCTAGAAAGTTCAACATTTCATTTACATCAGAAGTTGCACTAACAACGAAACATGTCATCCTTTTCTTTTCATGGTTCTACTATAGAAAGGTATTAAGCAGGCATACCTGCCCACAACCTTCACAACGGCAGTGAGCAATTCCAGGCCATACAAGTGCAAAACAGGAAGTTCAGAACAAATATCCTCTTGCTGCTTGGCAGTCACAAAGGGCATCGACATTTGTGACAAAGAGCCATTCACCATGAGTACTCTGTCAACAAGAGCCAATAACATACGAACAGGAACATTTACCTGGAAAATCATCACATTGATTTCCACCATTCTTTTAAGTAAAAAAAAAAAATTGTAGAGAAACAAATTGGGCCCTCATTCCTTCTCTCGAAAGAACTAAACAGTACCTTAAATGGGTACGAATTAGTAAGCATTGTGCAACAACAATGCAGAAGTGTAGAGATAATAGAGACTGATGACAGCTTAGGCTTTTTGGTTGCTGTGTAACTTGCTTTTTCAGTAGATACATAGCCTCCCAAAGCCGCAGGAGGATCTTTTCCAGGTTGAACCAATAATTTAACAAATTCATATCGCCTGGTTTCTGCAAAATGAGCAAAGTAGTCAACTACTGTCATTAATTGGCACCAATTAAACAAACAATACTAATATATACCTTCTTCTAGACCTTGAAAGGAATGATTCAATTGATCATTTATCACAACCAAAACTTTCTGCATCAGCACAAACCAACTTTCTGCATCTCTTGATTTCGGAAGTAATGCTAGGGAATAAGCTAGTTTCTGGAAACACCAAACAAAAGATAGGATACATATTATGATCAAGACCCTGTCTTTACATATATGCACAAACACACTTTTTTCTTAATATGAAAAGGCCATACAAGAAAATAATGAGAAAATACTCTTAATTTTATTTTTTATGTAGGTCTGTATCGATATCCTTATAATCATGAAATAAGGTTGGTACAGGTGATTGGGGTGTTTAAGATTTAGTTAGGGATTTCATTAATGATTATTAGGCCTAAAGATCTATTAGCTTGTACAAAAGTGTCGCAATGGGAGTAGGATATTTGATATCATTTAGGGCTCATTTAATCCAAAAAAACAAATGGAATGAAAAAAAGATTTTGGAGATAAAAAGTGACGCTTCTACCCCCTACTTAAAAAAATAATGAAAAGGCAATAGAAACTGTTATATGATAAAGATAAGAATCCCATTCCCTCAGGCAACCCAAAAGGGGCCATAGATACTTTTGATGCTTTATGGTAAGGAAGCTTCCAGACATCGACAATCATTTCAATTCAAAAACTTAAGCTGCTAAGTGAAGTTCCATAAACAGTTGCATTATAATTTTCAACCCAAGATAACTATAACCTAAGCTTTTTGGGCCTGAAGTATGGACAAAGCAAAAGCTCATTAAATCTTGTGCCGAAAAACTCAATTTTCTAATGAAAAAATCCATTTTCTGATATGTGACAGCTCAAAATATAAACAAAAAAAAACTTTGTTAACAATAAATATTTCTTCATCACGTGCAAATCTAAAATTTTTTTACCGACATTGATTGACGTGGAAGAGATTGATTACTTTTTCAAAGACAGAACATAGCGGAAACAAATTGATACGAGAAATTGAAATTCATAATAAACTCAAGGAACCAAAATAGTATTTGTCACAAATATAGAAAAAGAATCATGATGAGCAGTCACCCAAATTAAACAGAAAATTGAAAAGGGGAAAATCCTTCTCTAAGTAATGCAAAAATATTTGAGCTTATGTCTAGAGAGAGTAGGTATGCCTTCTGTTTTTCATAGCCCAAACATAGGTGTTCGGGCCTTTTCTTAAAGCTGCAAGGTAACCAAAAAACAGCTTGACCTGGGTCGGGGGAGTGAAGAACTTATTATTAGGCCAAATGTAGGAGTGTAAAACCATAAACGGAAGTAAAGGGGAATCGTTTCTAGTTTCTAATATATAAAATATAGAAATATAGAAATTTTAAGAAAAATGTGTACCTCCTCTGGAAACTAAGTGTTACTAAAGATGGGCAAGCCTCTGAAATACGAGAAAGAGCAGGGGGGAAAAACAAAGGAACCTTTAGCCTAGATTTCCATAAAATCCTTAGCAGCAACTCATCCACAACCTCAGATTTATAAAACAGCACATGAGTAAGAATAAACTTTGGAAATAGCACTGCTAATTTTGCTATGCTTAATGAGCCCACTGCTCTGTCACGGACAAAAGGTTGCCATATAATATAGCCAATTCCCGTCTCTCCTAAGCTTTGTCATAGACTCATAGTAAGAAATAAGTGTGCAACTTCAAGTTGAAGCAACTAATTAAACGTAGGGACTGTAAGAAAGTTCATAAGCAGGCTACTGGTGAGACAATCAAGAAAGAGGAAGCACGTTACCTTCAACAAATATTGACTGCAACCTCCTGATAGAAGTTTTGAAGCAAAAGCAGATTCAACCTGCATAAATTTGAAATATTTATCAAGCCACAATAACATTAAAAGGAAAGGATGACCTGAATTCAGAGGACACCCAATGCATGCGAGGTTACAACAAAGAGAAAAGAAGCTTACACTATCATAATTACGTTGAACAGCAAATGGGAATGAAGTCATTATTGTACATAACAAATGAAGTGCACCTTCCTGCATGCACCACAATTCAGACAACAACTGAATCTCCATAAGGCAAACAAAGCAGATATACAAGAACTGACAAGCATAACCTAGGGTGAAAAGCATGCCAAGAAAAATAATATTGTCAGGTCAACTGTTTGCAGCATTGTACAAAAAAGGATTCATGATAAACATTTGGTCTTCCAAACAAGCTAAGTTTTAACAGAAAGAAATTTTCACTGCTTCCCATTTATTTATTTGTATGAGACAAAGTGATGAAGTAGAGGGGGAGCAAAAGAAGAGGTATTCTGCAGACTTTATTTTTACCAAAAAAATCCAGACATAAGAAAACTACCCAGAGAAAATTGTGCACATTCTTTTGGCATTTTGCAGTGAAACAACTGGTTTCTTACTTTGAATCTATCAACACATATTGTTCATTAATATATTGGGCCTTCAGCTATGATTCTGTCGAAATGAAATCTAAAGACAATTTCACTTCAAAACAACTGTTTCTCCCGATTCTCACCACATGATCCCAGAATATTTCTATTTCTTGTAAGTCCTGCCAAAAGAAATGTTTCCAACACAACAAAATATGTACCTTAATCCTTTTTACTTGATATTTTTTAATTAATTATGTAGAAGAGAAAACAGAATCATAGTCTTCAAATTAAGCTAGTAGTACTTACCCATATAACCTCTGAGTTGTCATCATTCAACAGCTTCAGAACTGGTTGAACAACTTTTGCAGCAAAGGAAGACCCATTTTTCTTGACATTAGGAAATCCACTTAGCCTAAAATTAGAACAGAGTAAGAGGCACAGGATCCAGCTAATAGAGTCAAGATAGATCATTTTCAATTGATTTCCCCCAAGGGAAAGATGTATAAAAGTAAAAAGCATGTTTTGGTTTGTGTGGAGTAGATATGATTTTGTGCATATGCAGGGATGAGTAGATAAGGTGCAAGTGAAAACTCATTGCATATCTTTATATTTACTAATCTAGCACAAAAAGATTTCTAGGAATTTTGTCGATCAATACCAAAAATGAGCATTTTACAGGACATGTCTACAATTGTACACTGATGAAAAAGAGGGGAAAATGAGTTAAAAGAAAGATCTAACCTTGAAAAGAAATCAGACATTGAAGCAACAGAAGCCACCCTCACAAAATGAGAACTTGCTGGCGACTGTTTAAATATGCAGCAAGGAAGACATGTCACACATAGGGATGTAATGTAACAACAACAACCAAAAAATGAATAAAAAAATAAAGTATGACACAATTTAAATCCAGACCCTCAACCATGCATGGAAACAAGTGATATATGCGCTTGAGCACATACATACACAGATACACTGAAAAAAAATGCAAATAGGGAGTCCAACCACACAAGTTTCACATATACAATAGTCAAATACTAGATGAATAAAGTAAAGACAACTGATTGATAAATGAATGGTACTTTTTTGTATCCCACGTTACTATCTTCTCTTTTCCAAAACTCATTGAGGGTCACAGGGGGTTTTTAAAAGAGATTGTGCAGGATTTTCTTTGTTCATGCTTGGGAGAGACAAATATACATATATAGTTTCCAATCAAAAGCAAATCCACAGTTGAAATTTGAAGAGAAAATGGAAGTTCAAGAAAGCTAGCAAGCAAAGAAGCCAAATGCATCCAAAAACAGCTTGTTACCTGTAAAAATTGTAGCAACTTCTCAAACCACTCAGAGTGGGATTCAAGGAAACGAGGAGGGCTGCACTCTTGGCAAGTAAACCCCAGCAAAGAGATCCCTGCCCAACATTTATCTGGCTACGACATAGAAATATGACCATAAAATTCACATAAATGTACCTTCCAATATCCCATACTGAACAAACTCAATCAAAACTCAAGCATAAACTATTGTGTGTATGAAGTGGCAGTAAAGAATATAAAAAATCCAACCATATGACCAATATTTCAGTCTGAAAATCATGGCTTTTGCTCATATGAAAAATGTCCCAGCTCATTCAAAACAAAGTGCAACCATAGAATAATCCTATTTTGTATTTACCATGTCACTAGATGTGAGATTCAAAATGCAGTCGACCCACTTATCAACGGCAGATTTGCATCTCCCAATTTGCTTTTGGTCCATGTCATCAGTGAAGGCTTCAGTAAGGAGATGGTGAGTTCTGATCATGGAAACAACACGAGAAAGCTCGGAGGGATTCAAAAAGGGATGCTTCTCATCAGGAAGTTGGTCTTTGATAAGGGTATGAAGCAAGCGAGGTTTGAGTGCAACATCATACATGTCGCTGACGTGACTGAAAGCCTCCATGGGAAGATTCCAAGTTCGAAGCTTACAATACTATAGTGAGTCGAACTCTTGCTCCTGCCTTCACTCTCTCTATAACGCAATGTTCGGTCTAATTAAAAAAAGCTAATAAACCTCTTTCTTTCTTACACCGCCGGTGAGGCAAAGCTAGAGCTGCGCAATGTTGTGTCCTGAGTGAAGTCTCTGTTTATAAAAATAGAATGAGAATTTCATACAAAAGCACAAAATAGACACAGCAAGGCAAATAAACTCTTCTATCTTGTAAAAATGCGGCCATAGAGCACGAACTCAGACACTCAACTGAATGAAAGAACGAATCTGCAAAATGCCAACCAAAGGTGTAGAAAACGAACTCAGAGACGATGAGAACTAAGGGGAGTAGGGGAGAGATGACGGCGACGACCGACAACGACGGAGTCGGCGGCGGCTGTAGGAGCATAGACCACGAGTAGAGGCGACAATGCGGGTGGAAGCGGATGAAGAGAGGAAAGGGGACGCGGCTTCCTTCCTTTTTAATATGGTGATTATTTAAGAATGTTGAAAAAAAAAATTCATAATCTTAAAAAATATTTTAAGATATTAACTAATCTTAAAAAATTATTTTATAATCTTAATAAGATATTTTAGGATATCGATGGTTACTAAAAAATATTTCATAATCTTAAAAAAATACTAACTACAATTGAAAAAATATTTCATGATCATAACTAATTATTTTATGATTTTAAAAAATATTTCATGATAAAAAAAGGAGGAAATATTGATTGTATAAAAAAAAATTAAAAATATTGAAATAATAGCATGGGCCGAGTCCAATAATGGGCTACGTTGCTAGGGTCCAGTAAGGCAAGCAAAATTTAAGACATAATTAGAAAACCCCTCATGGGTTCAACTAGCGAAGGGTTAGACTTCCTCACCTCAAGGGAGGGGGTTCGATCCCTGTATTGGTTAAGGCGCTGGGGGAGGCATCCTAAGAATCTAAGAAGCAGTGAAAATGCTGGTAGAGGTGGAGCCATGTGTACTATCTGTCCAGTATGCCTTGTGAACTGGGCCAGCCAACCCTTTCCTAAAATTTTTATACCAAAAAAAAAAAAGAGACATTCCAAGCGCCTGTCCTTGGATTGTGGGTGAGCCCAACCCCTTTCCTAAAATTTTTATACCAAAAAAAAAAGAGACATAATTAGAAAAATAAAATCGGGCTATTTAGCCACCTTTCCCTATTTTTCAAGGTTATTAAACCCGAACCAGCTTTTAAACCTATTGGAGTACTGGGTTAAGAGTCATTAGGTCAAACCAGAGCTAACTTAGAGCCAAACAGATTTCAAGGTTATTAATATATTCTCAAAACATTGACCAACAATTCAAACATATTCCATAGTTTCACCAATGTTATCAAGAGAATTGATCTTGATGTTTCTCAAACAAAAGTCAACCTCTTCAAAACCAAAATCAGATTCTTATGACATCATGGTATGATCACTCCTATTGATAGAGCCATACAATTTGCCGAAAAATTTCTTAACCAGATACTTGATAAAACCCAACTTTAAAGATTCTTAGGGTCTTTAAACTACGTGGTGGTAGATTTCCTTCCATAGTTGAACAACCTCATCAAGCCCCTTTATGATCCCTAAATTTATATCTTATTTATTTCGATGTGATATTGTGATTGTTTTCTTTTCTAATTCGTACTTTTACCATCCCCTTTTCTTCTGTTCTTGATTAGCATCTGTATAAATTAAATTGTAGTTGTATTTTGTTTGTTAAGGAATATAACCAAAATACAAGAAAAATTCTTATATGGATTGGGAACACTAAACACCCCTTTTTATTCGGGAAAGGAAATAAAAACAAAAAGAATAATAAAAATATTTTAATAATCCTTCTTGATTCTTTCTTCTCATTTGAGAAAATCTCCGTCGAAATAAATCAAAGGAAATGAATATCTAATTTATGAAAATATAAAATTCAAAATTCAAATATATATCTAATTTATGATTATTGGCCTCCGGTTTAAGGAAATGTGATTTGAGTTAATAATAATAATAATCTCGTTGATGATGATTGGCTTTCGGGTTATGAGTCATTAAAAAATAATTAATTAATTAAAAAATATCATTTGTGATCAGATTAAATACAGATTGGCCTTCTTATTAGCAAATGCGGTTTGGAGTCTTTAAGGAGAAAAATGAAAAAATCGAAAGCAAAATATCTCATTTATGATGATTGGCTCCCATATTAGCAAATGTGATTTGAATTACTACCTCCGTCCCTAATTATAAGAGCAATTTAACCGATTTTGGGAGAATTAAGGAGAGGAGTTAAATTAGTTAATTTTACTCATTTTCCTAAAATGTCCTTATATAAATTTAAAATGACACAAGTTGCCATAATTATAAGTGTTTCTAATTTGTCTTACGTTAGATATTCATGACATATTAGTTTATATATGTATATTAGTTGCTTTTTATATAGCCATGTGTATACATATATGTGTGTGTATATGTGTATACATATAGATCTATCTACATACATAGAGACACACACTCATATATCTACACACACATATACACACACACATATATATATATATGTGTGTGTGTGTGTTCACACATATATATCTACACATATATATATTGACACACATAAACACAAATATACATATATATGTAAACACACATATATATAATGCTCCTAATAATAAGTATAAATAGGGGTATTATAGGAAAAAATTGACAAAAGTTAAAACTTGCTCTTATAATTAGGACCAAAACCAACTTCAAAATTTACTCCTATAATTAGGGACGGAGGGAGTATTATAGAGAAAAAAATTAAACCTTGAAAGAAAAATCTCTCAACCATAATGATTGGGTCTCAATTTAGTAAGTGTCATCAAGGGAGAAAAACGAAATTAAAAAAAGGCAAACCTTAGGTAATGATGACTAGGCAGATTGGATTAATCATTGAATCATACTTATATCAAGTTCTTTATATCATTATATCAAGTTCTTCAATTACACATTAACACGTCTTATTTTTTATATATGAATTTATAGTTAAATAATAATAATAATAATTTAAAAATAGAACACATAGCCATATGTAGGATGAACATGGACTAGACTAGACTAGACTAGGTTTGACATCAATCCAAGGTCTGATCTAGAGAGGACCTCCAACTGCATAAGGCAGCTCATGGTCTAGTCTGGTCCAACACCAACTTGAGGTGGGTCTGGACTAGACCGGGTCTGATGGACTACTTGGACCTCCAGGCAGTCCAAATCCTAAATTTATTTGTTATTTGTTTTTGTTTTTGTTTTTTCACTTTGAAAGGCAAAATTCAAAATTTGAACCTATTAAATACAATTAGGACCATAAAAATACCTATAATAATATAAAACACATCACATAAAATTAAAACATCATAAATATATAAGAATATCCAACAACAATAAAAAAAAATATGTTGGAAAAAATTTAAAAATGATAAATACAAGAGAGAATCACAAATAAATGCCATATGAAATTCCAAGACCCTCAAAAGTCTGTTAATATTTGTAAAGAACATAAATGTGACATGGATTAAATTGAGATTTTAAAATGTTGACGAATTTACCATTATGTCATCTCTTCCTCTTACTCTTCCTCTTCTTGCCACCATAAAAACAAGATCCAGAACAAGATCAAGAACCCATGGAATTTTTCTATTCTGGCAAATCCAAAACAAGATTGAGACCAACCTCGCCATCAGAAAACCCATGAAAGCTCCAGAACGAGATCAAGATTAAGCTACAGAAAAAATGGTGGTCCGAGCTCTCTGTTCGGTTGAAATCGTTGTGTTGTTGGTGGTTATGGCGGAGTGGTGGTCGAGGCTGATGAAGAAGAAAGTGAACAGTAGAACAAGCTTCACAAAATTCGTGATAGGATTTACAAGTTTAGTAATGGTTTTGATAAAAGAGTTTGCTAGTGAAAATATGTAAGTTAGAATGCTGAAGAAGAAGAAGAAGAAGGTGAACAGTAAAACGAGCTTCACAAAATTCATAATGGGATTGACAAATTTAGTAATAGTTTTGACAAGAATTGTAATAGTTTTAACAAAAGAGTTTGCCGATGAAAACATGCAGGTCATGATTCACCAACATTTATGGCATTTCACCAAAATTCATAATGGAATTGACAAGTTTAGTAATTTTTGGTGGCCCTCGGCAGGGTCATTTTTCTTTCTTTTTTAATTTATTTAAAAACTGAGAGCAAAATGATAAATTCACCAACATTTTAAAATCTCAATTTGGTCCTTTTCACCTCTAAGTCCTTGACAAATTTTAATAGATATTTGGAGATTTTAGAATTTCATTTGGTATTTAAACAAAATTTTCCAATTTATATTTTTATATATCCTAGTTTGATTTATATATCTCTTTATTTTATATTTCACCTTTGAATTTCTCACCAATTGAACTAAAACTTGAAAAAGCTAATTATGCCCAGCCCAATATGAAGAGTCAAAGTGTCATAAGCCCAAATAAATGTGAAGCCCAATTCAAAGAAACATTGGACTTCCATGATGGTTGCTAAAGGCTAATTCAAATGATCCTCAAGAATCAATATTTATGTATTAAATTATATCAAAAAAAATATTTATGTATTAAAAGAAAAAAGAATCAATATTTAACTGAGCGGTGAATATGGAAATTTAGTAATGAACTACTCTTTCCAGTCTTTTTTATAATAGTCGAAAATTTAAATTGTTTTGGTTCTTTTTATAATAGCCCGACAAGAGTTGTTTTAACATTTAATGATGTTTTCCCCTTTTGCCCCTCATTAGTTATATTTATTCTATTTCTCTCTCTTACTTGCCCCTCATAAATAAGGGCATACTTGGTAAAAAAAAAAAACCTTATTTTATACATACTTATTACTTTTTTAGAACCGGCTATCACCCAAGTGAGGGGATGAATTGAGTGTAAGATAAAAACTTAAAATCTTTCCAAAAAAATTTGCATCTTAGTGAAAAACAACAAGTATGAAGATAATGGATTATAAAATCACAATTGATTATTCAGATAAAATATGCTGGAATTATAAGAGATAGGAAAGAAAATATGCAAACTATAATTTATACTGATTCGATCGACTAATCCTTGATGACCTACGTCCACTCTTTAAGCTCCACTTGAGATTTTCAATACACTATCTTCTTGTTTAATATATCCAGGTACAAGAGAAGCCTCTACAATCCCACAAGTTTAGTCGAGCACTTATGGAGCCTTTTACAATTCTCTTACCGAGTTACTCCCCCTTACACACCATAAGAATACAACCTTGATGATGAAGAATTACAACGATCTTCACTCTCAGATGTAAATTAAGATAAACACTAAAGCATAATACAAATAATATCTCTCTAAAGTAAATGATATCGAAGCTAAAAAATAGAGAGTATTAGGGTTGAAGTGGGTGATTCATGATTTTAACATTTTAGCATTTTTGCCTAGTTGCTCACTTTCATTGGCTTTGAGTGCTCTTCTATTTATAGTTGATGTAGCTTGATGACTGTTGAGCACGTTTCTTCCTGTTGAGTACAAAACGACCATTGTAAGTAGCAGTTGGAAGGTTTGACTAATTTTTTTTTTCGTTGAAGCCTGACCTAAGTTTAATCACTTATAATCTTCATATAAACTTAATTAGGAATGATATGATCAAGATTTATATGAGTTTGAAAGAAAATTCTGAAATCAGATATGATGATTAAAACATGAATAGAACATCACTACAAAAGACACCGTGGTGATGTGGTAGTGATAGGAACACATCACTCGCGTGATTTTCTATTTGAAATATTACACATTACTCAAGTAGTCAATACAGTGATCTTAGGCATCGGTTTCACATCACTGAAGTGATCTTTGCTAGTGATAGACTCATTTTAAATCCAAAATTGCCAAATGACATATCATCATAAAGCTCTTAAAGTCTACGTTCAAATGCAAAAAGAATCAATTCAAAATTCATTATATTCTAAAAGTTATGATCAAATTCATAGCAGCTAGTCTGGAGCAGCATCTTTATATGACCGTGCACTTCCAAAATTCATATCTCTTCTAGACGGCCTTCATTGAGCATGATCTTGATGTTGTTGCAATTCCTCTTGAGTCTAGCTTTTATATACAACAAGTTTCTGTCCAAAACTCATTGTCTTTTGAAAGTTATGATTCAAAAAATGATTGCTTTTCTGGAACATCATGAGAACATCGAGCGTCAAATTCTGAGATTCATATCTCTTTGCTTCTAAAACTTTTTGAGCTTGATCTTGGATTTTGTGAAACATGTTTAGTTTTGTTTCATATGCAATAAGTATTACCTCAATCGAATGTGTAGTTTGTGAGGTATATTCAAATTACTAAACCTGTTTTAGAATAATGCGAGAAATTCTAGTGTCAACTTCCAAAGCTCATATCTTTTTCATCTGAAATCCGTTGAGCGTGAGCTTAGCGTCGTGGTGTCGCATTTGGAGTTTATTTTTATATAAAATAAGTTTCACTTCAATTGGATGTGTGGTTTGAGAGATACATCCAAAACAGAGCACGATAAAATGGTCATCACTATGACATCACCCGAGTAATGCCTGCTAGTGATGAAGAACATCACCTGAGTGATCATCTATGGAGGTTCCACTGGAGTGATCACTCAAGTGAAGTTGGTATAACTTCTATATAAGTTATTTTAGCTTCGAATTGACTCATTCCAACTTTCATTTGACCATATATAGAGACCTCCAATTCACATCTAAGAGCTTGAACCTTGATATTCCCATTAAATCTTGCAAGTTCTTCTTTCTTTAATCTCTTCTTATTCTTCTTGATTAATTTCCACAATCTTTTTTTGATAATTACTTGTTTTTCTTGACTATTATATTCAATCTCTTTCTTCTTCTTCCTTTTAGTCATTCTCCATAATCTAATTAAATAGGTTCTTTTCTTTGACTAATATGATGGAGGCTCTTATTTCTCCACTATTCCTTTTTCTTTTTCCTCTTTATGGTTATTCCCCACAATCTAACTCAATAACTTTTTTTTTTTTTTGACTTCTTCTCCTCATAGTTGATAACTTTATTCTCCAATATCTTCTTTCTTTTCTTCTTAATCAATCTCCATATTCCAACTTGATATCTTTTTTCTTTGCTTAACTAATCTACAAAATCTTTTATATTAAATATAATAGTTAGTCTATGTAGGAAATAAATACATTATGCAAACTTTTTACTCTTAATATTTGACATCTATATCTGATATCACTAAAACTAATCATATATAACATTTTAACTAATTTCAACCACTTTTTTAAACCATGTAATTCGGTTATCAAACTCTTATAAATAGAACCAAAGGGAGCATTTTCTAATGTGCACCCAACACAATTAATTTTTGTTGGGTCCAAAAGTAAATATAATCAATTTTTTAGATAGTAGGTATAACAAGGGCGTTAACCATGATTAACTTCTGATACTTTTTGCACTATGAGTTTCATCAGTCTTCTTACTCTCTATTATTTTAAGGGTTAAGGTGCAGATTTGCCAACGAACTATTACCCGAGAAGCATCTGGCACAAAAACAATTGAGGATACCAAAATTACCAATAAACAATTAAAAATTTAAAAAAAGGTACCAAATAACTATTAAAAAGAACAACTATCACAATTATGTTAAAATATGAGGCACTGACGTAGGACGGTGACGGTGACGCTGGAGAAAAGAGCGGCGGCTACTGCTTGTGGCATCGAAGGGATGAAACTAGGGTGCAAGGCGCGTGCCGATCAAAAGCTGTGGACTGCTGGATTTGGTTTTGGTGCGTGATTCTCGTCCTAAAACTGCATACGGACCTTGATGAGTTCAAGAAGGTGAGTGGAACACCCAGCAACAATGAAAGCTTTAGAGATGTCAACGTCGCCGACACTGTAACAGTCAATGAAATACGGAGACACCAAGACAATGACAGGGTAATAGTTCGTTGGCCAATTTGCACCTCATTGTGTTCTTTTTTTTTCACTTTTTAATTGTTGATTGGTAAGTTTGGTACCCTCAATTTTTTTTGTGCCAGATACTCCTCAGGTAATAGTTCGTTGACAAATCTGCACCTTAACCCTTATTTTAATATATTTTTTAATGAGAAAATGTTATTTAGACCACATGAAAACAATTTTATCTTGGTCAACCCCCAAAAGATTCTAAAATTTCACTATATCTCTTGGGTCAAAATGAAATTAAGTTTTGTCATTAAAAAGACAATAATGCCCTTAGTTTATTTTTTCAAAAGAGCATTTACAAAATATATATGGGCATTTACAAGATAAGTAAAAACATTTACAAGAAAAATAAAAGGATTCAAAGAAAACCAAGGAGTTAACAGGAATATTTTGACGATTCACAAGAGAAATAAGGGTATTCATAAGACAAATGAAAACATTTATAAGACAAATAAATGCATTTACAAGATAAATAAAGGATTTAAAAGAATCCAGTGAGTTAAAAAAAATCCAAGTCAAATATGGGTATTTACAAGATAAATATATAAATGACCAAATTTTTTTAACTCCATGATCATTCACATATTTATCTTGTAAATATTCATATTTGACTTGCAAATTTTTTTAAATTGAGTTAGATAAATTCAAGGTTAAAAGTGCATCCAGCACTCTAATCTATTTTTGGAAGTGCATTTAGTTTTTTTTTAATGGGGACCTAACGGTCCCAGGCAGGGTCGAACCTGATTTACTTGGCACAAGGTCAGATAACATACCACTGCGCTACCCAAAGCGCTGGTGGAAGTGCATTTAGTACCCTAGATGAGGAAGGCCATTATGAATGTATGATTGCGTTATTTATTTATTTTTTCAAAAAAAAAAAAACAGAAGATGAATGTGTTTGATGATGAGAATGTATGAGGTTCTAGGGTTGTATGGTAATCAAGAAAGGCAAAGAAAAGAAAAAAGGTTGAGGGGAAAAAGAGGACCTTATGTTCAGTGGTTGCAGAGGGACTGAGGGAGGCGGCAAACTCCAGCAGATTGGGAAAAAAAAGAGGGCAGTAGACGGACTTTTGTGACTGTTACTTTGGAGGGTGAGATTGCACCAATTTTAATAGTTTAGGGTCAAAATTGCATCGGTTAATATTTTAGGGTGATAGATGCATCTTTAAAAATAATTTAAGGTGTTGGGTGCATCTTTACCCCAAATTCAACATCACTCAACAAGGGTAAAAATAAAAATAATGTCTACTCTTTAATGTAAAACATATTTATCGAATTTTAAAAAATTAATCAATCTAAATAAATTACTTAATTATAACATATATGACATAGTCTTTTTAAAATATTTTGGTGTAATATTAGATTATAAATCATTTTTTAAGTTAGGCAAATTAGTTTGAAAAAATGATAAATATAAAAAATAAATAGAAAAGTATTTGATAGAAATTCACCCTTAGACTACCTTACATTAAGGATTAGAGGAGTATGTATTTTTTTGAAACCCCTTCATATAGTATATGATGTTCATGATTGAAATTAGATCTCCTTATCCATCAAACAGATAAAATCAATTAAGGTAAGAAAAATGATAAATCAAGGTTAAGTAGTAAATTCGTCCTGGAAGTATAAACGAAGAAGCAATGTTGTCTTGGAAGATTTTTTGGTCTCACTATTGCCTCAGAAGTCCCAAAAGTAGCAATGTTGCCTCCAATTTAACATCTTAAACAGTCAACTAACAGTTGACCCAAATATGCCAAGATAATTTTGCCATGTAGGATGTGATGCTACGTATTAGTCCACATGTTATCCCCACGTCAACATCTTCATTCTTCCCTCCAAGAACACCTCCTCCTTCTGAAACCTTGCCTTCATTCCTTCTTCCGCTCCTCTCCCTATTAGCTTGTCAATTAGTTCAATTTTAATCATCTAAGAATAAAAATAAGAATATGAGTAAGTGATGAGTCGACCTTCTTCCCGTTAATGGAGATTCAATTCATTATTTCTCTTAATTCTTGCATAAACAAACGTTTGGGTTTCTGAATTATCTATATTCTTCACTTCTGAAATTTTTATCTTCTTCACCCAAATGTCTAAAGCTTTCTCCTTTTGTGATATTGAAAATCTTTTGTGATTACTTTTGCTTGATTTTTATTGGGTTTTTCATTTTCCATTTGTTCTTGAAGATGATTTCTTTTTTGTATTTGATTTTTGGTTATTTGCTTCAAGTGTTAAGTTCAATCATGTTCTGGGTTCGATTTTGGTTTGGCTTGGGGTCTAAGCATTTTCTAGGTTAGGCATGAAGTCCGATGATTTTTTGGATTTGCTTTTGGCTTTTGATTATGAACTTTGTTTCTTGATTATGGGTTTGCTGAACTCAGACTTTGCGGAGACACTATGGGAAGACATTTATGATATGGAAAGCAAACAATAATAGGGAGAAGGGATCAGCTGAGGTGGCAACTATTTTGATCATTGATTGTCACGTCAGAGTGCCAGATGGAAGTTTTGGTAAAATAAAAGGGAAAATCTACTTCAAAGCCTAATTTAGAAAAAAAATGTCAAAAAAAACTCAAGAAAGATTAAATGTCAAAAAAGGCCCTAAGACATTTTCTGATATAATTTCATAAAAACGTTTAACGGGTAGATCATTAATAACTAAATCAGTAGCATTAACAACAAAATCCTAACAACTAAATCAGTATCGTTAACAACTATATCAGCCCTGTTAACAACTAACGTTTTTATGAAATAATACCAGAAAATGTCCTGAGACCTTTTTTGACATTTTATTTTCCTAATTTGGGCCCTAATATAGATTTTCCCTAAAAATTGGTCAAACTTAACATTTGGGTGATATTATTACGTTTTAAGATTTCTAAGACAACATTAAAAAAAAAAATTCAAAAACAACATTGTTCTATTGCGTATACTTAGCATATGTGAGTGGATAATATTTTAAATAATTAATATAATCACAATATATTTTAGCGAGAAACCCAAAACATACTCCCTAAATTTGTAAATATCAATAAAGAATCTCGGGATAACTTAATCGTAGTAAATCCTATCCTGATAGACTAGTTTGAAATTAATTGAAATACGAAAAACATAAAATAGCAACAACAATTTAATAAATAATATCTTTAATCTTTAATTTATTTTAATGATAACAATACTTAAGAAAGTAGCAACACTTATAATTTATCCAATGACAATAATAATTAAGACAATAACAACGGAAGATATTTAGATAATTTTTCTATCATATTTTAAGATATAAATTATTTTATAGTTTTATATAATATCATTTTAATTTAAAAGATAAAGTTTTGAAAGAGATTTTAATCCTTCTATGCTCACGGAAATTATTCTCCAGTCTCCACTGACTATAGACTCTCTTCTTCCTCTTCCATGTCCATTCCACTCAATCCAGCTCTCTCTCCTTCGTCTCCGATTCTCTCTCTGATCCTTCCTTCTCTTAATTAATCCTCTCAATCACACTTCCTCTTCACTGTTATTCTTCTTTCAATTCAATCACACCTTCTCTGTTTGACTTCTTTTCATGGAGAATTGTCTACGTCACCTTCCCAATTTCACCCTGCCTTCTCCTCCTCCTCCTTCTTCGTTGTTCTCTTCTCCTAAGCCCCAATTTTCCTGTAATTTCTCTCACAAGGCCGTGGGTTCTTCTCACAGGGCTCTTCTTTTTTACCGCGTAAGCTGCCGGCGAAGGCCGATAAAGGTTGTAGCGAGTACGAGCACGAGTTCTTGTGAGTTCAGTACCTTAAGCTCGCACTCGCCTCTTCAGCTTAAAACGCCGGTGGGTAAGTTTCTCGGCGGCGTCTTGCAGAACCATCCTCAGTTGTTTCTCCTCACCGCCAATGAAGAACTGAGAACTTTGTCTGATGATCGAGAGGGTGCAGTTGCTCGTTCTGCACTTAGTGCGGGTTCTGATGAGGAAGTACTTCACAGGTTTGTGGTTTCATTCAAATTCTCCTCTCAGACGCACACACGACTCAGCTATTCTTTGCTTTTAGTCAACTGATTATAAATTTTGCATTCTTATTCGTGTACTATGTATCCATTTGTGACTGTATAGCTCTGCAACTGATAGTGGTTCTGTTTACTATTTATTGAACCCCACATGCTTAGGACTATTATGGAAGGTATTATTAAGTCTTGACAGCACAAGTATGGCTAGTAAGCAGACTAATAAAAATAACAAGTTATTCTATTGACGATTGGATTTTCTGTGATCATACAACATTCATTTAGGTAATTTAGAAAGCTAGGAGAGGGAAAAAATTATCACTGTAGTTCAGCAGTTTTGTATGCCCAAACACTCAGCTGAGCTATTCACCTAACTTTGCTTTTTGATTTTGTTTGCATGAGTGGATCTTATTAAAATTTAGGTAATGGTATATTTATGCCATTGCTTGTATTTGGATGTAGAGTGTTATAATCTAAGTATCAGACATATAGATAACTTTTTGTTAGGGTTGGTAAGCTCTCAGAATATTGGACCCCATGAAGGACTATTTCTTCAATGATTATTTGTTCTGGGACAGAACAGTTAATACATTTGGTGAAGTAACCAAGGGTCCCTGTGTTTCCTGGATTGGCCATAAATCATTTTATTAGGAGTGAGATACGAGCTTGTTCCCTATATATATATAACACTGGGAACTTGATTAATGTTGGTTGATTAGCCCAAAACTTCAAAGTTGTGCAACCAGCGTCCATTTTCTTCAACTAAACAAACTTCCTCTGTTTTAGCCCAAATTATTTCTTCCCTGTCAGTGTGATTTGTTGTTACATTATCTATTGACTTGTAGAACTTGAGTGGTTTCAAGATTATTTTATGAATTGGGTATTGCTTGGCATTAAAGTCATAGCCTTGAAACTTCTTTAGTATCTGATGGTTGAATAATACTCCTTAGTACTACCTTACTATATATTATTTGAATGACAAGTAAACTGAAGTTTTACTTGATGCCAGGAGGATTGCTGAAGTAAAAGAGAATCAGTGTCAAACTATTTTGCTAGATATCATGTATTTGCTGATCTTCTACAAGTTTTCTGAGATCAGGGTCCCTTTGGTTCCCAAGCTGTCCAGATGCATCTATAATGATAGGTTAGAGATATTACCTACAAAGGACTGGCATCTAGAGTCCATTCACAGTTTGGGGGTTTTGGATTTATTAAAGGAACATGTTACCACTTTAACTGGCTTGAAGCCAAACTGTAGCGTGAGAGAGATTTGGGCAAAAACTAAGATTAGACATTTCATGCTCGCCCGAATTTATGTTTCCTCGATATTATATGGTTACTTTCTAAAGTCAGTTGCATTGAGGCACCACCTGGATCGAAGTTTATCTTTGGGTAATGATGATTTCAGTGATGGGACTGGCCTTTCATTTCATGATATGTCTTGCTCTAGATTCAATGATACGATCTTTGGCCCTTGGAATAACCTGCCGTCTGTTGGTCAAGGGCTTGCCGAGCAGGAAGACAAAGTTGCAGATTTGAAGGATTATCTAATGGGGTTTCACCCTGGGTCACTGCAGAGATGTTCTAAACTGAGATCTGAAGAGGCTTTGAAATTGATACAAAGTTATACTTTTGCCCTTTTCGGAAACGAGAAAGGTGAGATGGTCAAGAGCGATAATGTCATTTTGACTTCATTTTCTAGCTTGAGGAGGTTAGTCATGGAAGCCGCAGCGTTCGGATCGTTCCTTTGGGGGGTAGAAGACTATGTCGATAATGTATATAGGCTTAGAGATGTGTAAATAGTGTACAGGCACAATGGCCAAATAAGTCTCCAGATGGCTGGGGGAATGCTCTTTGTATATACAATGAGCTCCATTTTAACTTTTGCTTGGGTAGTTTTTGACAAGGGGGTGTTTTTAGAAGTTTGATTTAGCAGAGTTGAGTTGAAAGAATTGTACCAGTGTTTCAAAATGTGCATATCTATGTGTGAATATAATATTCAGTTTTTCATCTGATGGTTATATCTTTAGAAAGTAACTTAATTCCTGTTGCTGCTGCTGCTTTGAAGATAGTCAAATTGTTGAGAGTCCTAATTTAGGAATCTCTAAAGTCTATTAAGTGTTGGAATTATCCTTTGTCTCTATTTATTTTTTTAATACCCAAAACAACTAGTTTCATTGAACTTCATATGTAATTCTGGGGATGTAAATCTTGCTGCCAAACATGTTAGTTGGGCCTAATTTGTTAACTCTTCTAAAAACATTTTCTGTATTTACATCAGGGTTATTAAATCTGGACCGGAAACCGAAGATCCAGTCAGTAAACTGGTCTAGTCTGGGCACTAACCCATTTTAATTTTTTTTAATCGATTTTTTTTATAATTTCATATTAATAATCCTGAAATCTTAAATTTCTTACCGATTTGGTCTTGGGTTAGCTTCGGTTTGACTCTGATCTGACCCATTGACCCTTGACCCAGTACCATGACCAGTTCAGTGACCAGTCCGATTTTAATAACCGTGATTTACACAAACTTGAGACCTCGTACTTAAGTGGTCAAAACCCCTTCTAACTATTAGGATCAACACATGTTGGTTGAATGCTATTCTTGTAGAGTTGACGAGTATTCTTCTCTAATGAGTTATATAAAGAGTAAGAGTTATTTACACAAAGGAATGTTTTTGTTTCTCCTACGCTTTATTTAACTTTCAATTCACATATGGACTATCCAATTAAAATTAAATGGTTCATATTTAATAAATTATTAAAATATAGTAATAGATAAATATGAATGGTTCAAACTTGATCAATGATTGAAATATTCTTCATTATGATTTCCAGAAAAGTCCCAGGTTTATTATACTTTTGAATCATCAATATATATTTGTTTGTCCTTGTCTCACAACTCAAAACAAATAAAAACTGGTAATTTACATCAATGGATAATATCCAGCTAAGCTCGATACAACCCAGGGAATTAATGTGATCAATGATTGAGACCTGGTTCAGTTAATGTCCTAAAAAAAAATGTCCTATTCCCAAAAGATGATTCATTCTGTCACTTTCAAGTTTCAATCTTGACTATAGTGCTTGTTTCTTTTCATATTCCAAAGAGTGTGTGTGTGTGTATATTCTTTGGAATATGAACAAACGCTACAACTATCTTGTGCTATCTTTTTTATTTTTTTATTTTTGAGTAAAATACATCAACTTTCCCTCTATTTATTCTAAATTATAGAGATATTCGTTCTTTTTTGAAAATCTATATGAACCTCCCTCAAAATCAAAATATATGTCGCATAAACCTCCCTTCTAGTTTTGAGATTCAACTTCCATCCATCACCATTAGTTGATCGTTAAGTCACAATATCAACTCATTATTTTGACCAAAATGCCCCTCCTCAAAATAAATATTACTTAAAAATCATGTAATCTTTGGCAAAAAGAATATCATTTAATCACATATAAAATTCAAAGTAAGAAAAAAAGTATATATTTGTAATTTTTTGTCATACTTTTAAATTGATCATATTATAAAGTTCATTAATTTTATCATTATAAATTTTTATTTTTTTTAATAAATTTAAATGTTTAATCTCTTTTATTTTTTAAAAACTATCCTGTAATAAATTACAATACGTATGATGGTGTTTTGCAATAAATAAATAAATAAATATATATATATATATATATATATATAACACTCAATTAAGTTATACAATTATAAAATGATATTACTATGAGATTCGCATATTAATATCTTATAATATAAAATTTTAAGAATATTTCATTAAACATATATTGTTAAAAATAATTACTCAAATAAACAAGTTATTAATATTTACCACATAAACAGATTACTAAAACTTATTATAAATTAAATTTAGTAAAAATATTAAATAGATCATTAATGAACATTAATATTAAAAGATAAATTAGGGATTTGGTATAATGAGAGGTAAATTAGTAAACAACATTTATTTTTAGATGGTTTTTTAATTTAAAAATATTCTTGAAGAATCTTTTTAATGGGTGGTGCAAAAATACACCTGTGCTTTTCTCTGAGAAGCACCCAGTAGCAAGTGCTTTTTTAGGTACAAAAGTACACACGTAGTTACAAATTAGGTGCAAAAATACCGTTAACAATGACGTGGCATTTCAAAGGTGCAAAAATACACACGTGGTTTGTCAAGAAGAGCGCCCAACACCAAATTTTTTTTATTTAATAATTTTATTTTTAGTATCCTGAAAGTACTTTTTACCAGACTAAAAGGATACTGACTGATACTGAAAAAAATATTTCAGGGTACTGACTGGTACTAAAAAGTACTTTCAAGATACTGACTGGTATAGAAAAATACTTCATAATCTTGAAAAGTTATTTTAGGATCTTCAAAAAATATTTCAGATATTGACCGGTACTAAAATGATACTGACTGATATTGAAAAAAATATTTTAGGGTACTGACTGGTACTAAAAAGTACTTTCAGGATACTGACTGGTACAGAAAAAATACTACATAATCTTGAAAAGTTATTTTAGGATCTTGAAAAAATATTTCAGGTATTGACCGGTACTAAAAGGATACTGACTGATATTGAAAAAAATATTTTAGGGTGTAAAAAGTACTTTCAGGATACTAAAAATAAAATTATTAAATTTAAAAAAAAAGAATTTGGTGTTTGCCGCTCTTGTTGACAAATCACATGTGTATTTTTGCACCTTTGAAATGCCACATCATCGTCCAGTCAGCAAAAAAAGTCAAAATTAACGATCAAACGGTATTTTTGCACCTAATTTATAACCACATAGTCACTTTTGCACCTAAAAAAAGCACTTGCTACTGGGTGCTCCTCAGATAAAAGCACATGTGTATTTTTATACCTTAACCCTAAAATATTCTTTAACAGTATTAATGATTTGGACTAAAATGTATGTTTTCATAATAGATGGAAGGTTTATGTAATTAAAGCAAAACAGAAGGATGATTAGAGTATTTTACTCTATTTTTTTGGGTCAAAATCTTGTGCTATCGTATAAGATTATGATAAATTCAATACTTCTAAAAACACATTAGGATGAATTTACTTATTACTCCCACGTACTAGTATTCTATGTAGAACTTAAATGACTAATTTACAGACATTAAAAATAGTACTCCCTTCGATCCTAATTATATGAATACTTTTATAGTGCACTACAAAAGTGTTCATGTAATTAGGATCAAAGGTAGTAGTTGTCTATTAAAAAAAAGTATGTTGGTTTTCATTAAATACCCCATCTAATAATATTAGAAATTATAAACTATAACTCCTTTTTATATATAATTAATTGGGATAGTTTTTACACAAGACTAAAGTAACAACTTTTACCAAAAATTATACCTAATTAAAGCAGGTGGAATTTGTTTTACCAAAATAATACAGTTAGTGGCGCCGCATCAGGCGACGCCACTAATGACGTACTGGGGACTGATGCCACTAACAAAAAAGTGTCAGTGGCGTCATAATTTGGGACGCCACTCATTTGAAAAAAATGACTCCCATAAAAAAAATTAATAATAATAATAATAATAATATATAATAATAATAAATGATAAAAAAGTGGGATAATTTAAAGCTTTACTTCATTTAATCTGGAGTCAAAAGAAAGAAAGTATGGAGCTAAAATAACTCACTAAGAACGCTCTTTAAAAGATTACGCGGTACAATTTGGTTATAACAACAGATCCCAAAACGGAGGGATCTATATATTTGTTATACACCAAATATTTGTATAACAACATTATTGATTTTGGAATCTGTATAAAAAAGTGTACCACGTAAAAGTGTTTGTATACAAATACAAATATTTGGTGTATACATAGAAAACTAACATATATTAAATAAGGGTAAAATTGAAAAGTTGTTACATTTTATAGTTACCAAAATCATGGTTTTGTATAAGCCACCCAAATACTCTCTCTCCAAGGCTATCTAAAAAAATTTGAAGAAAAAAATATTAATACATTTTATTAAGTAATCTCCCACAGCCTAGTGTTTACAAGGTTCCTACTAGGTGGGTTCTAGAGGGGATATATATACAAGGGCGGATCTAGAAATTTACGGAAGGGGGGCACAATTTGAGGGGGATTTGGGGGTCTGCCCCCAATTTTTTTTTTAAAAAAGTTTTAAATATATTAAAAAATAAAAGAATATAAATGGAAAAACAAGGCTAAGTACTGTTAGAAATAGCAAAAGTGCTGTTAAAAATAGCAAGGTTAGGCATTGAATAAGTTCAAACACATATATTTTAATAACAAAAGTATATTACAATAAAAAATAATTACAATGTCATCCTTCTAAGTCTTATTTTTTTGGAATTCCATAGTAATTGTCTTATTATCAATGATATCAAATACATATTTTCCAATATAAGACATTAAACAAATGATGAAAGTTTGATTCAAAGAAGTTGACTATTTGATTCTGCAATGCGAAAGGATTCTCTAGTATTTTGATTTAACCCTAATTTTTTTATTAAAAATATAAAAAATATTTAAAAAAAAAAACCAAACTATGTCATTTTAGGGGGGGGGGCACTTGCCCCCCAAGTCATGTACCTCCATCCGCCTATGTATATATACATAGCCCTACTCCCACAAGTCAAGAGGTTATTTCCTGGATTTTATGTAATGTAGATTGTTATTGATATGTTTTACTCTTTTTTGTCCTTAATATAAAATAAATTTACTTAATTTGATTAGATTAAATAAATTATTATTTTTTGATCGGGAAGATTAAGAAAGTTAGTAAAATTAGTTAATATGACATGTATGATGTATAGTTATCTTCTTTAATTCCCTCATTCCCCTCCTTATTAATTATTGTTGAGGTTAATGTAGTATCAATATAGGTAAATTAGAAAAAAAATTAGTAAATGTGAAAAATATATGTGTTTTGGATGATTCTCAAAACCATCATTTTGAACAAAACCATAGTTTTGAGAAAAGCAACCAAAACACTCTTTCTCATTGTCACCTTTTCCACTAAAACCATAGTTTTGTTCCAAGCTAGCCAAACATGTTGGAAAACCCCTAATCATGGTTTTCGCGGGTTGAAATAAAATTTTTCTCACATACTTACCTTGTAAATCTTAAAAGCATAATTTCCCGAGTTGGGATACAACTTCTTTCACATACTTACATTGTAAATCATAAAACATTTTTAAAAAACTAAAACAAACATGCACCCAAATAAGGACTGGTTTTGTTTTTTCTGAGAGTGAGGCAGGAACCTCGGCACTGTATAGGACTCTGTAATTGCACTTATGCTTTGGACATTATCCAAAAAAAGTTATCTTCTTTAATCACAAAAAATGGCAATGGTATGGTTAACAAGAAAGACAAGTAAGGCATATAGGTTAAGTTTTCTGCACTTTTACTAAGCTTCTCACAACACATTAGTAAATGTGGTAGCATATCTGCATTTTGAATTAAATCTCTCTGTGAGGTTCATTTTCATCCCTGTTTTTCTCTTTGCACTGTTCATTCTCATCCATGTTTCTCTCTACCATATCTGCAAGATACGATGATTCTTCTGGGTAGGTTTTCATAGTCTTTATTTTCTCCTTCTTTCATCTACTATTTTTCCTTCATCTCTCTATTTCTTTTATTCTGTTTTTCTTCTTTTTTAATCATCATCTCATTCGTTTCTCTTCTTTGAGTTTACACTTAAAAGGCTAAAACCAGAGGAAACACACTATCCTCTTTTACTTTTTTTTTTTTTTTTCAAAAGCAAAGCTACAACGTTGTTCAGCACGTGGAGGGGAAAAATTGGGGAACCAACCAAACACAGCAGGTTACCCGAGTTACTCACGGTTCGTACCGGTTTGCGTTGGAACACTTGGTTCATTATCGTCCTTGAGTTAGACCAAGTTTATCAAACCCCAACCTCTTAGCTAAGGGTAAGCTCGGAGTCAACCCAGAGCTGTACCTGTGGGAAATAAAAAATTTAAAAATAATTTAAATTTTCACCATAGTATCATATAATCCATAATCAATTCAATACATTGAATCACTAATAAAATAATCATATATTTTTCCAACATCATTATAATTTCTTTAATATACTGACGTCTAGTATCAATAGACCATCTAATGACACTATAAGCAATAATCATAAATATTCTTCCTAGCAAATTATCAAAATAGAAAGATAATTATAAAAAGTTCCTACTTACAATCCTTTAATCATTAAACTAATAGCTATTAACACATAAATAACATTGACTTTGACTAATCTTGTCATCTATTCCATAAAAAAATATTAAATTTTTTTTAAAAACTCAACCAAGTCAACCCAATAATTCATCAGGTTGACTGGGGTAAGTGTGGGTTAATTTCATGGCCGGGTCGCCAATTTATAGATTGACCCGACAGGTCTGGTCCAGACTTGATAACCCTTAGTTTGTCTATCAACTACATTGGATAAGTGGTCAAGTCACCGTGGGTTGGTCATATATATATATATATATATATATATATATATATATATATATATATATATATATATATATATATATATATATATATTTTTTTTTTGTTGCGAACTATTGATATACTCCTACTAGTAGATGATTATGTTCAAAACATTGTCAAGTATTAAGTATTAAATGTTGACATATCTTATAATGTAGCGAGGATTCAATTCTTATTCGAACCCTTGGTCAGTTTTTTATTACTCCTTCTTGTCTCTCTTTCATTGGGTTGGTCCAATTTATATGTTTAATAATTTAATGCATCCTTTTCATTTTCACTACTTATTAACTACACCTCTCACTAACATCCTTTGGGAGCAAGTGGAAAGGGACTTGCTCTCCCATCACCCTGTCCTCGTTTCGAGGTGTGAAAATAGAGAAAATGGTATTGAGAGTAAAATTCGGATTAGTTGGAACCAAAGGTTCCGATGAACCGGATAGGATACCAAAAAAAAAAAAAAATTACAACTCTCTTATTTTTCCCCCACTTATTTTCTTTCATCTATTTTCCTACTTATTACTCATCATATTCATAAATAAGGGTTATATGTGTAAAAATAATTGTATTTCTTGCCCATTTATTGTTGTTAAATGGTTTTAGAGTTTTAGTAGTGTTATAGACTCATATATGAGGCTCAATTGCTGAATGGCTCAACAAGGGCAATTAGTACCAACATCTGCCTATAATTGAAGAAGATCTTAATCAGCCTATAATCAAGGAATCAACCAACAGGTGAGGCGGCATAAAGCATGGGTTGAGAGGCGCACAAAGACCAAGGTCCAAACCCTAAGGTAATCTCTATAAATAGGAGGTTAACCTAAAAGGTACACATGCTCGATTCATCCTATTTACTATTTAGCCTCACTGTGCACACACCCCACCCCTTTTTGGCTAAACGCCATATACGTGCACAGTGATCCATCATTCTTCTCGGTATCTTCCTCATAGATATCCTGGAGTAATCATCCTCTCTTTGGGATATGCCTTATAGATATCTTGGAGAGACTATTTGATCCAATATCAATACACTAGCCCATTGGCTAGACATCTGTGTTCTACACTAGAACATTGGCATCGACCGTGGGGACTGTAAATTTTGATTCATGTGACTAATGATGGTTGGAACAAGAAGCAGTAGTCAGATCCCTCGGGCGAATCAGCTGCAACACGATCATGAGCAGCAGCCCCAGCATCAGCCGCAACCGGAGAATACGGTCGTTCTAGATTTTAACGTTGTGCATCTTGATCAGGACGTGTCCGATACGACTTCTTCTCCAGCAGTAACGGCAAATCCTCAAAACCCGGTGATCCAACAAATCCTGCTGCAGAACGTGCCTCTGCAAATACCGGTCGAGAATCCGGACATTCGTCTTTTGCAAAACACTATGGTTTTTATGTTAAGACGAATGGAGGAGATGGAGCACCATAACAACCTCCAGAGGCAAGAAAGTGCTAGAATAATGCAGTTGTTGGAAGAAGTCTGAGGATGGTTGAAACCCTGGCTTGTACAGGAGATCGGGGTGAGTAGAGCCGGGGGAAGGTAAAGGTGGTTGAGGCACCAGAATCTGGCCAAGCTGATGTCGGAGGACCTGCTCGAGGCAAAGAAATTGAGGTCCAAGGTTTTGGTTCCTTACCACTGAATCCATGTGTTAAGAACAGCCTGGCCACAGGAGATCAGAGCCGGGATGGCGTACCATACGGCAAACCCTCCGAGAAAATATAAGATGAAATACACTAAGGGGCACAACAACAGTCCTTTCTTTGAGGGGAGGTAGCCCTGACCGAGATGAAGAAAGTGGAACGACCTTGGCCCTCCTATAATAGATCCGACACAAACCAATCCCGGTATTGTGTGTTTCACGATGGGCCAGGACACACTACGGACACATGCTGGGATCTTCGGGATGCTATTGAGAAATTCGTCCGAGAGGGGAAATTACGACAATACGTAATAGAAACTCAAGGACAGAAGAACAACAAGCACAAACAAGGAGGCCGTAGTAGGAGCCCAGTCCTGGAACAAAAAAAGGGAGATAAGAAGCATAAAAAATTAGTTAGCGATGATGACGAGTTTCCAGAAGCCGATTTCGACTGTAATTAAATCTGAATTCCGTGTTGAGATTGTTAATTCAATTTTCCTTTTATGGGATATTGTAAGGTCGACTATGCCGGCATTTGGTTAACTCTTATCATTTGATTTCAAATAAATGAAGAAATTCTCAATAGGAAATTACTTTCCAAATTGTGCAATGAATAAACGAATCGAGGGTTATGAAACCCGGTTTCAAATAAAGCATGGAGCGATGGATAAATGGATCCAGGGTTACAAAACCCGGTTTCAAATAAAGCATGGAGCGATGAATAAATGAATCCAGGGTAACGAAACCCGGTTTCAAATAAAGCATGGAGCAATGGATAAATAGATCCAGGGTTATGAAATCCAGTTTCAAATAAAGGATGGAGCGATAAATAAATGAATCTAGGGTAACAAAACCTGGTTTTAACTAAAGCATGGAGCGATGAATAAATGGATCCAGGGTTACGAAACCTAGTTTCAAATAAATCATGGAGCGATGAATAAATGGGTCCAGGGTTACGAAACCCAGTTTCAAATAAATCATGGAGCGATGAATAAAAGGATCTAGGGTTACGAAACCCAGCTTCAAATAAAGCCTGGAGCGATGAATAAATGGATCCAGGGTTATGAAACCTGACTTCAACTAAAGCGTGGAGCGATGGGTAAATAAATCCAGGGTAACGAAACCAGGTTTCAAATAAAGCCATATGCATCGAAGCTTGTATTATGGGGTAATGAGGTGAATCGTCATGCTGACCCTGATCAGGTCAAAAAGTTTAAAGTTTGGTTAAAAAAACTAAATTTGAACATGTTATAACGTATAGGATAATAAACCGAGCTATTAACCCGGGAAAAATTGTTACAAAGTGAATAAGGGGGCTTCAGTACCCCGAGCAAAGAAATACAAGCAAAACCGACATCCCAACCCTTCAATTAGATGAAGCTACAGTCTCCGGTTGAGCTTCTCCCATAGTAGGGACGACAATATTGACCTCCTCGTTTCCGTCCTCATCTTGGTCATGAGGAATCAATTTCCCATCATCAACATATGCTCTGGGGTGCATGCCAGATGTGTTCAACTCAAGGCCGGGATTCAAAACCTTGATTTGCTCCAAGGTGTTTTTAAAAGCCTCCCCCGTAGTATTCTCCACAAGGCTTGCGTAGTGAGAGACTTTGGCATTGGCAGATTCGAGTTCAGCCCAGTACCAGTTCAGCTCAACTTTGAACTCCTCTTGCTCCGCTCGAAATAGTTTCAGGACGTCCAGATCTTGAGCACGAGCTTCTTCAAGACGGAGTAAATCCGAGTTCGCCTTCTCAAGGTTTTCCTTTGTCGCCCGCAGTTCCTCATATGCTCTCTCTTTCGCCGCCTCGGCCACTCGCCCCTACTCCTGAGCTTGGTTTATCTACTCATTAGCCTCCAATTTGACCTTCTTCAGCTCGACATAATTTGAAGCGTATTTCTCGTTCGCCGAGGCCAAGGCTTGAGCTAGTCCAGTGGCCTTCAAGGCATACCGCTCAATATTTGACAACTCCTGCAGCTCGACCTCAGCAAACAGACGTGGGCCATAAAAACGCATCGGGGGACAAATAGCAGCATTGAGTTCATCAAGTACCCTACAGCTCCAGATGATCCCGCGGGGAAGCCCAGCAGGGGGCGGCGGCGGAGGAGGATCCTGAGAAGAAGCAGAAGCTGTAACATCCTGAAATTTTATTTTGGAACTATAGGATAGATTAATTGATGATAATTAAATTAGCAGATATTCAGTATGAGTAAATTGTCTAAAGTTAGAATATATATATATATATGTGTGTGTGTGTGTGTGTGTGTGTGTGTGTGTGTGTGTGTGTGTGTGTGTGTGTGTGTGTGTGTGTACATAAATATTATATATTAATAATATAATAATATATTATATGTAAATGTAGGGTAGAGACGGAGAAAGAGAAAAAATAAAAAAAAATGAAATGACGGGAGGAAAAGAAAGAAAGAGAGAAGAAGAAGAAAAAGAAAAGTGAGTGAGGCCCACGTTTAAAAAAAAAAGGGGGTGGGGGCACCTACCTTTTGAAAATTGAGGGAGGGGGTGCCTACCATTTGACGTCGGGGGTAGCGGTGCCACAATTGGCGAGGGGTGCCGTTGCCGCCCATCGAAAAAGGGGTGAGGGATTTTTGTATAAATACCCCTACCACGCACCTCAATACACAAACACACACATACTTTCATCGTTCGCAGAGGAGAGCGTGAGAGAAAGAGAAAAGAGAGAAGGAGAGTAAGGTGATAATTATTTGGGGATACTGGTAGTTGCTTTTTGGTGATTATTTGGGAATTAGCGAATAATAGGTAACTCTGAATATTCTTCCATATACTTGTGAATTGTGTATGATTATAAATTATATTTTTTATAGACTGATTTATATGTATATGTATTGTTATTATGAAAACTGAATATTGTAGTTTACACCCACGGAAATTATAGTTTTGTATCCATGAAAATTACAGTTTGTGCCCAGCAAAAATTATTGTTTTGCCCCCGAATTTCAGAAATGTCAGTTTGGTCTCGAATTTCAGAAATGACAATTTGGTCTCGAATTTCAAGAATGACAGATTGGATCGATGAGTTTTTATGAGATGTTTGGTTTACCTTGTGATGATATTTTATATAAATTGAAGCATGTTTTAATATGCTTTATTTTATTGATATAATTATCATGACAGCTGAATGTGTGATGGGTTGGAGTAAGGAGGAATTTGAATGATAAAATTTATTTATGCCACCACTTGGTGCACAGTGGATGGTACTTATCAAGGCCCCTTCTTCCATATTTTCCTCTGGCCGGAATTGCATTGAAACTGTGGGACATGTGACACTTCCTTAGTTGTCCTTTTAAGGAGGGGAGCCATAGTCTAGACTTAAGCTCTATACCTTTGGCCGGATGTATCTTAGATTTTGGTGAGCTTGGAACCATCCAGTCAAATGAATGAGTTTCTGTTAGACTATATGTTAGCCTATGGCTCCTATCAACGGTACAAGGGTAGACGGTGATATAAGGGAGGCTGCATATTGTATAATTGTATAGTTCACAGTTCAACATATTGATGATTACTTTTGCAAAAGAATTTTGTATGAGAAATTATGGTATATACAAATATATATTTGTAATCAGCCCTGGTTTTTGTCATATGTAATTTGCTTGTGTATGGTAGAAACTTTCACTAGTTACTGATATGTGGAATCTCATTCCATATTAACATTTTTCAGGTGAACATTCTAGTAGGGAGCAAGGGAAGACACTTATGGAGTGAGCTTTGAAGGCTCTTTTATGCTCCTGTAGCTTATGTTATGTTATTTGTATTTGCCATGACCCTAAGACTTCCGCAATGTATTAAACTCTGAAATATTTTTAGAAATTTATTTTGATTATGTTATGAATCTTATTTGAAATTGATATGAAATTTGATGATTTGGATGTCAAGCATACACATTTGAGGTATTCCAAATAATTTGGCCAAGTTTTCGAGTGTTGAATTTGAGGTGTTACAGAAGCAAGAGGGACTTCCGGTGTAGAGGATGGAGCAACAGAGGCCAAGAGCTCTTTGGACTTTGGGGTCAGGATTGCTTGACCGGTTTTTGACCTCTTAGCTGGGATCGCTCGGCTACTCGTCCCAGGTTCCGAGGTTGTTCGCTTCCTGTTGGCCTCCGCGTATGGAACCTTGTGGCTTTTCATAGCGGCAAGATAAGACAGTCATTTTCCCATTTGACGATCTGCAAGCCAACAGAGTAAAGGTTATTTATCAATACATCAGGATGTAAAGACACAGTGTAAACACCAAAATCAATTTCCATACTCATTGCCGAACCTAACCCGGCCTGAGGCTGAGGAATGAAATCGGCCGAGTTAACAGGCCCGTGCTTCTCGATGTAGGCATAAATAAAAGATGCCGCTTTGGCTTCTGAGTCAGAAAAGTTCTTCTTGAGAAAGCGGTATGAGGAAGGATTAAACTTATGATGGTCCTGAGACCAGTACAAGGGGAATTTTGTTGGAAATTATGCCCTAGGGGCAAGTCATTGTACTTTAAACGTTAAAGTCATTTAAAGTATTCTTCATTTAGTTATCATTTTCACTTGCATGTTTATAGTGATAACTGTATCCTTGGATATATCTTATTGATTATCATAAATTTCCTTGGTCGGTCATCTACGCGGGAGCGAAGATGAAATAAGACCAGTATGACAATGATGAGGTATGGAGATACGAATCAAAGTCATAGGCACTTCTAAGAGTACAAGGTGTTGGATCGACCCACTATGAGAAAACTGCATGGATTAAGTCATAAGCTTTTCTCATGTATAACCGCGTCACAATGCCTTTTGACCTGAGATCATCATGGATTCCTACATGATGAGTCGTTGATCTTTGACCTAGTCAATATTCACCTTTGACCAGGTGATGATAAAGGCTTAGATCGGGATCAGTGGTTTTCATGCAGAGGAATGTGAATGTAAAGATGGAATTTGTCCCTCACATTTGTAGAGAGATAATACTGGGCCCCTCGATGAGTGAATCTGAGAAATGTATGGCCATACTATGATGGAAAGGAGTTTCCATTTCAATTGTTAGACTACTCAAGAATCGAGAAAGTAATGGTCAAGAACAGGAAGTTGACATTATCCATGCCTCATCCTTGACCAAGTTATCACATGACAAAAGGGACGTGACATGGTTGTATGATAGGTTGTATCGTATCATTGATCCCCATATGAATTGGGTAGTCGCAATGTCTTGCTAGAGGCTGCTTGCGACTTGTGGGCTGATACAGTATTGGCCCGCTGCCAATCTCATGTGGGCCTGCAGGGTTGCACACAAGAATAGCCCAACACGAGTAAAAGTGTCCAGATTCATTGAATCTTATATATGTCTAAGATTTAATGAATACTGTATTTAATCTAGGATGGATGTGTGTGTGTGTGTATTATTAAAATTCGAAAATAATAATGATATTATTTATAGATAATAATATTATTATATAGTATTTAATTTATTTGATAAATTAAATAACTATAATAAATTGAGATATTGTATCTCAAATTTAATTTTCGAATAAAGATATAGTATCTCAGATTTAATTAAATTGAGATATAGTATCTCATATTTAATTAAATAGAAAGATATCATATCTCAGATTTAATTTATAGAAATAAATTAAATCAGCAGGCTTTTAATTCGGGTTAAATAAATAGATTAGATTAGATTTGTTGGACATATTTAATTAATTCTATTTATATCTAAAATTCGAATTCAAGATTAATTAAGATTTATCTTGAATATTTTAATACGGCCCAATTAAGGTTTTAGAAACTCTATATAAGATAATCATCTAGTCGATTAAAATAAGGAACTATCGTGAAAAACCCTAGAGAGAAAAGACGCGAGACGCAAAGAAAGAAGGTGCTAGCATGCTGCCTACGTGTTGGGGAGCTATTCGGTGTAGATACCGGTAGAGGGAGTGGATTCGTAGAGTCGGCTCCTAGAGATTGATAGAGCAAGAAGGTGTTAGCCCACGTGTTCGAGAAAGGACGCATACAAGCTTGTATAGGTACGGTTTTTCTAACGAACCTTGATTTAAACGCCGTTGATAGATCCTCTCTATGGGATTCGTAAATGGATGTGAATCCTTCCGCTGCGTGTACGGATCCCATCAAATTTCCCCTCCACTTCCCCGGAATGGAGGGTATTAAGGAACCAAGGTAGTTGCCAGGGCTTGGCAGCAACCTTGAAAAAACCAGACTTGAAATTTTTGAATTACTCAGTAAAAACTTTGAAGAGTTTCCGGTCGACAATACCCCGAAGCGAGGTCCAACCTTTCCTTTCCTATTGGGGGATCATTCTCGGCACGAGCTTGATGGACGATAAAAAAGTGGAAGAAAAGCGGAATTGTACAGGCTAGATCGTTTGATTCACAAAAATGCTCAAAAGCGATTAGGAAAGCCCAACCACTGGGATGAAGTTGGGAAGGGGCGAGATGCAGATGGTTTAGAAGCTCAATTTTGAGCTCGGAAAATGGGAAATGAATTTCGAGGCGAGTAATCAGGTCCCGGTGGAAGAAGAAGAAATGCAGAGTATCCCTTTCCTGACAGGTGCATATGGACTTAGAATCTAGGGGGAAGAGAATGGTGTAGCCCTCTCCATCGCGTATGGGGAGCTTGGCAAGCTCGGTTGTGATCATTGTGTACATGTTGTGTAACACCTCATCGGTGACCCATGGGTCCGCATTTGTCGAAGCTCTCAAAGGACCTTCGAAAGTGGACTCCCCAGACATTGATATCTCGGTATGACGTGAAGAAGTTGGACTCATCTATACCTATAACAAAAAGAAATGAAAAATTAGAAGCGGAAGGTATACCTAAGTCAAAGGAGCTAGGGCGTGAAGAAGAAAATTCAGAAAAACGGCCTTCGCCACCAGAAGCTGGGATGGGTTTGGAAATCAACTTATGATGGCATGAGGCCAAAGTAAACTCGGCCTCTGCGCTACGGCTGTTGTTGACGAGATCAATGCTCAAATAGGCACAATCATCGCACGAATCAACCATGTTCTTTGGATGGGCTCCCAGGCCAGCTTGGTGTGACAACCCTAGAGGAGAAATGTAACATCCTCAATTTTAAAGGACAATTTATTAATTATTAACTCTACTAAACTATTCATAATTATATTTTATACAAACATTTAAAGCTTTGTATTTTAATAGGCCATATTTTAAAACCAAATATCTTTTTAGAATTTGTCAGAATATCCAAAATGTACTAGAATATGCTAAGTGAGCCCTAGTGACGTGACAATATACAATAATTCAACATGTACCAAAAAGGTGGAAGCACTACTGTTAGCAAAAGTAACTTAAGCTTCTGAAGCCTTCCCTGATTGACCTACACGAGAACTATCACCTGAAAAATATTTGTAACCATCAATCCAGCTCATTGTAAATGCTAATACGTGCTCGTGAGGTGCCAAGTGGAACATTTTAAATAACAAAGTACTATATATCAAATTTACAAAATTATCAGATCACAATTTCTAAATCAATTTTCATATCACGAATCACATATATGACATGCCAAGCAATAGGTCGATACCCTGACAATCCTTATCACCCCCACCCTTATAACCGCTGACAGAACCCATGGGCTGTAATATAATAGGTTTAGTCTCTGTGACAAGACTGCACCAAGCTCTCCGATGATGAGGTTTAGCCCGGCCAAAGACTACATAACTCATATCGGACCATGGGTTCCCTTTCCTTCGAATATGGAAAGGTGTCACTGTTCCAAGGGCTGACCCTTAACCCGGCCAAAGGAAAAGGGTGATACCAAGGGCCCTGAAAATATCAAGCCATCCACTGTGCACCCAGTGGTGGCATACCACGTGGTATTATATACACAATAACTCCTGTCATCACTCCACCCATCACAACTCTGTTAGTTCTCAAGGTGTTTTGATGATAACTGACAATTGTAAACAAGTATAAATGTTTTTGACAAGTTAAATGAATTGATTTCAAATCAAAAACATTTTATCTAAGCCAAACTCGAGCCCATCGCAAACTCGAGCCTAAAATATCGAACTCGAGCCTAACGTTTTTATGTAGAGTTTACTCTATGGTTTGCGAAAACACAAAAGAGTTTACAAACTTGTAAACTCGAGTTTGCGATTGCAAACTCGAGTTTGGAGTTAGCGAGAGCATTCGAACTTTACATCTTTTGCAAACTCGAGTCTACCTTCTTAAACTCCAGTTTGCCTCTTGCCAAGAGTTTTTCAAAAGTTTACTTATTATTAAGTAAACTCGAGTTTGGGTTCCAAACTTGAGTTTGTGTTTTACAGAGAGTAAAGTTATTTTGAAAACTCCAGTTTGCATTTATAAACTCCGGTTTACATTTTGGAAGACAAATTTATTTTGACATGAACAGTGTCAAACTCGAGCACTTTCACTAACGAACTCGAGTTTGAGTTTTCCCAAAATGTGATTTCATATGGGCCTTCGCGATAATTGCTCTCTGATGCCACGAACTCGAGCACGCTTGCACGAACTCGAGTTCGACCATTTGGAAAATTAACAAACTCCGAGTTTACATCAAACTCCGAGTTTGCTCTCACGAAGATAAACCGAAAGCCTTACGAACTCGAGCCCGACTTAGAGAACTCGAGTTTAAGACGAAACAAATATGATCGTTCTCGATTTCATCCTGATTCTTTTGAACTGCAAAACTTACCATGTTTATACGAATTGATTGCATTTATTTAGAGTATTCAAACGTATTTAACTACTCTATATTGAGAATGTTTCAGGTATTAAAATCAGATCAAACGAATCATTAACGCGAAGAATCAGAAGAATGATTTCACGCGTCCAGGAATTGAATCGGCTGAAGTTCAGGACCCAACGGCTATAATCCTCATCAAACTGAATTTCAATTGAAGAACATACTAAGTTGAGAAGTAACGGTCACATTGCAACTCACCACTATATAAAGAGCTGATTACAAACTTAGAAGAACGACGAAAGATTAAGCAGAAACGAAAAGCAAGCTCAAGAGTTCTTATACATTTAGTTTTCTTTCTGTATTGTATTTTGAAATACAAAGAGCCTCAGTGTTTATCATTATCTTCTCTGTGAGAGAGATTTTATTCAAATTATTCATTCATTGTAAAAGATCTCAAGTCAAGGGGACTTGGAGATTGAGATTTCAGATTACAACTTGTAAGGGGGAGTGTATCCTAGAGAGAGGATAATCCTTGAGTACAGAGTGTGTATCTGAGTTAAGTGATAGTAGAAAAACCCAGAGAGTCTGGGGACTGGACGTAGGTCAAGAATTTAGACCGAACCAGGATAAACTTTCTGTGTCAAGCTCTTCTTCCCTATCTCTTTACGTTTAGCTTCAGCTTGGGTGCAAAGTTATAATAAAAGTTTTAAGATCACCTATTCACCCCCCCTCTAGGTGATATTCCACTCTTCAAACTCCACATCATCATAATCTTGGCATGTTTATATAAGATTCCAAACATGATTTATAAATAATACATCATCTCAATAATCATTTCAAAGTATTCATTGATGTATTAAATCAATAATACAATCTCACCAGTCACATTTTTAAAATAAAAACCCACAAGGCAACTTCATCAAAAAGATAGTTTTCATAGATTAAAAATCATTCACAAACATCATACAAGCAAGTACAATGAGTGGAAAGTGGTTACCTCAAGTTCCTGACACGACACTAAGCGTAAGAGAAATCAGTCCCCTTTAAAAATAAATATATAATTATATGTTAATAGAATTAATAATAATCACTAATATCATAATTAAATAATCAATTAAACTATTATTTCACTTTATTTTTTCTAGAAAAATGACAATTTCTCTATTCCACAATTCTTAACCTAATACTAACTTGTATAAGTGTAACCCAATTTATTAAACAATCTTCAAACCCCCACATATCCAAAATCATATCAATCTCTAATTTAAAAATCTCAAATCCCAATTCATAATTTCACATAGTTCAAGATTTAGCAAAACTAACCGATTAAACCCTTAATAATACCTCTAGTAATCCAACTAAATGCTTAAATTCTCATTTAATCGGTGAAAATACTCTATATGACATAAATCCTAACTTCTTTTAAATAGAAAATAACTTTAAATTTCCACAACAATCTACTAACAAATCTAAACCGATTAAAGTTATTTATTAATCGTGTTCTTCATATATACGGCCTTCTATTATCAAAACTCAAAACTTTATCATAAGTCTAATCCCAAAATTTTCATTAATCAATATTATATTACTCTCATTAAAAAGAAAAAAATACGTATTATAACTTTACGAAGAAAGTCTGTTGAAAATGAACTAGTTTAATTATCTAAATAATCTTATAAAATAAATAACATACCTTAAAATATTCTTTAAACCCTTCTTTTCATCCACCTTACCTTCTCTCCTCACTCTCTCACCGTCTCATCTCATCGTATTCACTCGCTGGAAACACAGATATCATTTTGCGCACACACACTAATATAACTCTCATACATATTTATAGGGATTAGGGGGAGGCGGTGAATGAATTAATCATTCCCCCCTCCCAGGTAATATTGGCAGCATGACTGCCCTATTTTTATATATTTTTTTTATAATTTTATTAACATTTTATTAGTTTTATTAATATTTTCTTTTATTTTCTTCTTTCCACGTTTTTGCCTTCCTCTTCTGTTTTTTTTTTCTTTTAACCAATTATTATTTCCACACCAATTTCTAATATAATAATTAATCCTAATAATAAATTGTTTTACTAATTTCTTTTATTATCATAAATAATATTTTATATACAAACATTTATTTTGATAATTACACAATAAATTCATGTATCATGATTAATTAATTTTTCTTATTTGTAATTAAATCCTAATATAAAAATTAGGATGTTACAATTCTCCCCACCTAAATATAATTTTGTCCCCAAAATTCTCAACAAGTCATTACAGAAAATAATTATGATAGCTAATATCCAAACTATAATCCATATAGATAATGCCTTCAAATCTTCAAATCAGATACCATGATAGAAAGTTCTAGATTTTAGTCAAATAATTTTCCTCATGAGTCCTCAATTATCTGATTGCGTATGTCATCACTTTATCATCTTGCATGAATACATCCACTACTATGATCAACAACTACCCCTTTAGCATGTGGTCAAGAAAATTTACTTCTCTGAGCCAAAACTTACTTTTACTCTACTCAGCACACAACTGGTAATCCCAATGAATATGTAGATGTTCTCAGTGTCCTTCCTTATTCTAAGAATGTCATTAATGAAGATGGCATTAAATTGATTCAACATGAAAATCTAACTCATATAACCCATGAATATTGTTGACGCCCTAGTTAATCCAAAGGCATAATAAAGAACTTATAATAACCATATTCAATACAAAAAGTCAACTTAAAAATATTTTCTACTCTAATTCCTAATCGATAATCTGACCTCAAATTGATGAATCTACAAACCGATAAATCATCCATTCTTAGTAATAATATTCATTTTGAATGGTGATTTTATTAAACTATCGTTAATTAATGTAAGGTCTCAAGTTAATATCTTTCTTCTTTATAGATAATGCAAGTGTACTTCAAAAGAGACACTATCTAATACATTCTCAATTCATTCAGATCGATTCAAACGCTTAAGAATCACTCAACTATCATGTTAAATTCTTAGATCATGGTTCAGTTCGTAGCAATCCTCTGGATGCCTACCCAGTCTTTAGGTTCATCAACCTAATTCTGAAACCTCAACCATACCCAATAACATACTAGAATCGTCATGATTCACAGCTTATAACATTTATGCACTATCTTCAAATATTCCCAAATCAACAATTGTCAAATTCACAATCCAATTCTTAGAATCTCAATTATTTGTTGGTTGAGAAATTGTATTACCTCAACAATACCCAGAATACAAACTAGGATCATAATTCACGATTTCTAGTCTAAACCTCGAAGCATTCAAATAATATCAACACTATTCATGAGGTTCTAATTCCACCTCAATCCTCAATATCACAGAGGTATATTCTAATATCATTCTTTCACATCGGGGCCAATTATCAATCCTCAACTATATCCAACAAACATGCTGACAGTCCAGCATCAATCAATTTTCATAGGGTCCCTACTCTCAGGTACTACAACCTTAGTACAACCTCATTCACTTTTGACTTAGGCACTATTTCAGCTTAGATCAGATTCAAGCCTAGCCTCAATCCTTTCCATACTCAATCTACATCCTCATGGCATCCCAAAGGGTCATCATATGTTATACCTCAAGACACTTAAATCTCAAGTCAAATTTCAAATTCTGATGATACTTTCTAAGAGATCACTCATCTAGAGATTTCTCTTGCCTAAGCACCCTTAACCTCAAAATTCCGATAGGATTTGGGGATCTAAATCATATTCTATCTCAATATCAGAAGCCCTAGAGTTAACAACAGAATTCAAATCATGTTCTACCTTATCTATCCCCAAGGCCTCAACTTATCGGAGCCTAAACCCTCAATCTCAGGGTATACACCATTTCTCTAAGAAAGACTTCCAAAAACTTAGTATGTGTATCATAATAATTGATGTTTCCTTATAAGTTAACTATGACAAGAAATAATATAGCATATGCTAGGAAACCCTCCTTTACACTCATTTCCACTTACATAAACCACATAGTTTCTTAACAGACACAATATAACCATATATGTAACTATTATTCTATGCTTGTAATCCAGAATAGTATCATTAATAGCCAACCAATCCATACTCGTATTTACATCAATGATTTTTAGTACAAATATTTTAAATCAATTAGTATCTCATGATACACAACTAATTGACATAACTGTTCTTAATTCTTCTTCTTCTTCTTTTTTTCAAATATTTCCATCTTAATTCTTCTTCTTCTTCTTTTTTCCTTTTAAGAAAAATACCATTGACATAATTGTCTCAAACCTAATCACTTTTCTTATTACACAACTCACCTTTTTATTTATTACTTTCTCAACTTCATTGCCTTGTATACCTTAACACTTCTAAATGTCTGGCAGCTACCTACACAATTTTAATCCTCATATTCTCTCAACCATACAATTACTCAATAGGTCTTTCAATTGAGATCCAAAAACTCTCATATGTTGTAATCCTCTTCCTCAATGTCAAGAACATATTTACTCACATATCGACAAACGATTATTTGGCTAAGCATGTAACAATAAACCATTCTCCTAAAGGATCATGATTATTACATATCCTTAGAAAAACCTAATTTGACCTTATTTTATCCTAGAAGAGTAAACAAGTTTTCAAGGTTCCCAATCTTATAGATGAAAGCACTTTCATAGCTACATCTTGCCATTCCACAAGACATGAGGTCTGATTATCACTACGTCCTCAAAGGATTCTTTTGCTTTAAATTCCTACAAAACTTAAATCATATATACCACCAACTGCATCATTATATTAATGGTACGCGAAAATCTCTTGGTTCCCTCCAAAGAATGGAACCCAACATATCAAGTGAGTGACGAAAACATAACACAACAGAGACAACTTAACAAGGAAGGTATGTGTGAATATTGTATATTGCCACTATAGGCTCTGATACCAAATTGTAACATCCTCAATTTTAAAGGACAATTTATTAATTATTAACTCTACTAAACTATTCATAATTATATTTTATACAAACATTTAAAGCTTTGTATTTTAATAGGCCATATTTTAAAACCAAATATCTTTTTAGAATTTGCCAGAATATCCAAAATGTACTAGAATATGCTAAGTGAGCCCTAGTGACGTGACAATATACAATAATTCAACATGTACCAAAAAGGTGGAAGCACTACTGTTAGCAAAAGTAACTTAAGCTTCCGAAGCCTTCCCTGATTGATCCACACGAGAACTATCACCTGAAAAATATTTGTAACCATCAACCCAGCTCATTGTAAATGCTAATACGTGCTCGTGAGGTGCCAAGTGGAACATTTTAAATAACAAAGTACTATATATCAAATTTACAAAATTATCAGATCACAATTTCTAAATCAATTTTCATATCACGAATCACATATATAACATGCCAAGCAATAGGTCGATACCCTGACAATCCTTATCACCCCCACCCTTATAACCGCTGACAGAACCCATGGGCTGTAATATAATAGGTTTAGTCTCTGTGGAAAGACTGCACCAAGCTCTCCGATGATGAGGTTTAGCCCGGCCAAAGACTACATAACTCATATCAGACCATGGGTTCCATTTCCTTCGAATATGGAAAGGTGTCACTGTCCCAAGGGCTGACCCTTAACCCGGCCAAAGGAAAAGGGTGATACCAAGGGCCCTGAAAATATCAAGCCATCCACTGTGCACCAAGTAGTGGCATACCACGTGGTATTATATACACAATAACTCCTGTCATCACTCCACATCATCATAATCTTGACATGTTTATATAAGATTCCAAACATGATTTATAAATAATACATCATCTCAATAATCATTTCAAAGTATTCATTGATATATTAAATCAATAATACAATCTCACTAGTCACATTTTTAAAATAAAAACCCACAAGGCAACTTCATCAAAAACATAGTTTTCATAGATTAAAAATCATTCACAAACATCATACAAGCAAGTACAATGAGTGGAAAGTGATTACCTCAAGTTCCTGACACGACACTAAGCGTAAGAGAAATCAGTCCCCTTTAAAAATAAATATATAAATATATGTTAATAGAATTAATAATAATCACTAATATCATAATTAAATAATCAATTAAACTATTATTTCACTTTATTTTTTCTAGAAAAATGACAATTTCTCTATTCCACAATTCTTAACCTAATACTAACTTGTATAAGTGTAAACCAATTTATTAAACAATCTTCAAACCCCACATATCCAAAATCATATCAATCTCTAATTTAAAAATCTCAAATCCCAATTCATAATTTCACATAGTTCAAGATTTAGGAAAATTAACCGATTAAACCCTTAATAATACCTCTAGTAATCCAACTAAATGCTTAAATTCTCATTTAATCGGTGAAAATACTCTATATGACATAAATCCTAACTTCTTTTAAATAGAAAATAACTTTAAATTTCCACAACAATCTACTAACAAATCTAAACCGATTAAAGTTATTTATTAATCGTGTTCTTCATATATACGGCCTTCTATTATCAAAACTCAAAACTTTATCATAAGTCTAATCCCAAAATTTTCATTAATCAATATTATATTACTCTCATTAGAAAGAGAAAAATACGTATTATAACTTTATGAAGAAAGTCTGTTGAAAAGAAACTAGTTTAATTACTTAAATAATCTTATAAAATAAATAACATACCTTAAAATATTCTTTGAACCCTTCTTTTCATCCACTTACCTTCTCTCGGGAGCAGATACTCTCAGAAGTGGAAGCCTCCTTTTCCCTCAATATCCTAATCTTGGCCGTCCAATATTTGATCCCGCGGTTTTTAAAAAAAAAGAAATCTGGACCCTTGGATCAAATATTGGACGGCCGAGATTGAGGGATACTAAGGGACGCGGTTTTTAAAAAAAAAATCTGGACCATTGGATTAAATATTGGACGGCCGAGATTGAGGGATACTAAGGGATGAGGAGGGAGGGGATATTGAGGAAATCCGGATCCACCTTCTCTCCTCACTCTCTCACCGTCTCATCGTATTCACTCGCTAGAAACACAGATATCATTTTGCACACACACACTAATATAACACTGATCATATATATTTATAGGGATTAGGGGGAGGCGGTGAATGAATTAATCATTCCCCCTCCCAAGTAATATTGGCAGCATGCTGCCACGTTTTGTGAAACGTGGCAGCATGACTGCCCTATTTTTTTTTTTAATTTTATTAACATTTTATTAGTTTTATTAATCTTTTATTAATATTTTCTTTTCTTTTCTTCTTTCCACGTTTTTGCCTTCCTCTTCTGTTTTTTTTTCTTTTAACCAATTATTATTTCCACATCAATTTCTAATATAATAATTAATCCTAATAATTAATTATTTTACTAATTTCTTTTATTATCATAAATGATATTTTATATACAAACATTTATTTTGATAATTACACAATAAATTCATGTATCATGATTAATTAATTTTTCTTATTTGTAATTAAATCCTAATATAAAAATTAGGATGTTACAAGAAATGTGTGATGCCAGAATAGATATATTCTCATCCCGGCTTTGAGTTTTTGATGGAGGACTAATGGAACTCGGATAGGTAACGTTCATATCCCGGTTCTCAGGGCGGTGTGTTTGGACTCTTTCTGCTCTCACTATCCCGGGGTTTGCGAAGTAATGCCTCTTGCTTCTCTTCTTCGGTACGGGGGATTCCCCACAACCAGAATCGTGCTCCAGAAGGAACCTTTTGAAGTACCTCATATTCCTCTTATGGAATCACTTCACCATGAGTCGAAGAGGTAAAGGAGTGCCTTTATCCGTGGATTTTTCTTTGAAGAACAACCAACAACACACAATGTGTCTGTAGAAAGGGAGGAAGGAGAAAAGGGGTAGCAAGAACCAAGATTCAAAGATTATTCAAAGGAAGGTGCTCGGAAACCCAGAAATGCTAACTTCTACCACTACTAGAAAAAGTCAAATTTGCGATGGAATTTTGCGACGGAAAATTATCCGTCGCAAATTGCGACGGACCCATAGGGTTCGTCGCAAAAGGCAAAGTCTCTTTAAGAGACTTTGCCTCCTCTTCTTCATCCCGACACCCCCCCAAAAAAAATTTGCAGATCCGGCCCCCTCCCCCTCGTCCTCGCCCCCAGCTCCGGCCCCCCTCCCCCCAACTCCGGCGGAATCTCCCCCAGCTCCGGCCCCTCCCTCCAGCTCGTCCCTTCTCCCCCAGCTCGTCCCTCCGCCCCCAAAGCTCCGGTCAGCCCTCCCCCAAGCTCCGGTCAGCCGCCTAGCTCCCTCCCCCTGCAGCTCGTCCCCCCTTCTGCCTTCCTCGGCTCCCCTACTTTCGCTCTCGATCGTCGTCATCTTCTCCGTTCCTGGCCACCGCCAGGTTCGCTTGATTTTTTTTTTTTTTTTATAATTATATGGAAATATTTATGTTAGATTTGCTTTATTACATAATTTAAATATGTATGTTAGTAGAAGATTATAGATTACACGATTTTAAAGGCAAATAATTGGTAATGATACATAAATCTTTATATATGATGATTTAGGCTAATTATAAAAGTTTGTATGTGCTATAAAAATTAGTGGAATTTAGTATTTGATTTAGGCTATCATAAATTTTTGTTTATATCACGATTTTAAATTTTTTGTTTTAATCTATCTATAACAAGTTATACAATAAATTTGATTAAGTCTTCAATAGTCTCTTTGATCTAGCCCATATATGTTAGAAACTCCAAAATACTTAGTGTATGTAAATTAAAATGTATATGCTATTCATAACCTTCAAAATGAGAAAAGTAATTTGTAAAAAGTGAAATTGATAAATTAGAGAATAAATTAATTAACATAATATGTATGAAATATGTATGTTAGTAGAAAATTATAAGTTACATGATTTTAAAGAAGAAAGATAAGAGAATTAATTAATTAATTAACATAATTTGTATGAAATGTGTTTGTTGGTAGAAAATTATAAATTGCATGATTTTAAAGAAGAAATGTAAGAGAATTAAGTAATTAATTAAGTAATTAACATAATTTGTTTGAAATATGTATGTTAGTAGAAAATTATAAGTTACATGATTTTAAAGAAGAAAGATAAGAGAATTAATTAATTAATTAACATAATTTGTATGAAATGTGTTTGTTAGTAGAAAATTATAAATTACATGATTTTAAAGAAGAAATGTAAGAGAATTAAGTAATTAATTAAGTAATTAACATAATTTGTTTGAAATATGTATGTTAGTAGAAAATTATAAATTACATGATTTTAAAGAAGAAATAAAGAGAATTAATTTATTAATTAATTAACATAATTTGTATGAAATATGTATGTTAGTAAAAAATTATAAATTTGATAAGAGAATTAATTCATAACAAAGACTGTGGATAATTTTTTTTAAAAAAATATTGCATTTAAATTTTTATATATTTGTGGCATGTTGAGATGTTAATTCGGTTGGGAACTGAATTAGATACGAAGTATGGAAGGCAACCACGATAGAAGTTGGATGTACAATCGTCTAACTAATAGAAGAGAACTAACACAAGTATTCTTGGCGGGTTTGGAAAACTTCATCCAATTTGCTTTGGCGAATTCAAATAATTCAAGTAGTGAGATCAGGTGTCCGTGTGCTAAATGTAGGTGTTTAAGATTTAGGGGTACGGACAATGTCAAAATTCATTTGTGTCAAAAGGGATTCATGAAAGATTATGAATGTTGGGAATGTCATGGCGAAGTCCGACAGACACCGAGTGGTTATTACGGGGACGGTAGTCATCGAGAAAACCTTAATCAATATGAGCGATTGGTTATGGATGCCGCGGGACCGTCGATCGGCCAATATTTTGATCCCGTTACTCATGCTGAGTCGTCATACATGGGAGAGGAGACCGGTACACATACCCAACCATCATACATGGGAGAAGATCCTAATCCAGAAGCGCTAGGTTCTATAAAATGCTTCAAGATGCGCAACGTCCTTTATGGGAAGGTTGTGAACACATTGAAAATAGTGAATATTCATCGCTATCGGCTACCCTAGCAACACTAAGCTTGAAGACCGATCACCATATGAGTGAGAGGAATTACAACGAAATGATGCAGATCATGAGTAAGGTTGTTCCTAAAGACAATAATTTGCCGAAGGATTTTTATCAAGCAAAAAAAGGTTAAGGAGCTTGGCCTTGGATGTGAAAAAATCCATTGCTGCCCCAGAGGATGTATGTTGTATTACAAGGAAGATGTTGAACCGACCAATTGTAAATTCTGTGGAGATGACAGATATAAAGTTGTGGGGAAAGGAAGGAAAATGATCCGTCATGCGTTAAGTAAGATGTGGTACTTTCCTCTGGTTCCAAGACTTACGAGATTGTATGCATCGTAACAAACAACCGCTCACATGAGATGGCACGGGAGCATCGCAAGGATGAAAACTTTGTGACGCATCCATCCGATGCGGAAGCTTGGCGTAAATTTGATGAGGCAAATCCTTTCTTTGCTATGGATCCCCGTAATGTCCGTCTTGGTCTATGCTCGGATGGGTTCGCTCCTTTCAACAATACGGGCGGGACTTATTCCCGTTGGCTGTCATTGTGACTCCGTACAACCTCCCACCTTCTATGTGCATGAGAAGAGAGTTTTTCTTTCTTAACGCGTTAATCCCTGGGCCATCCAACCCAAAAAAGAAGATAGATGTGTACCTCAAACCTTTGATAGACGAGTTGAAGATGTTGTGGAGTGAAGGGGTTCTTACGTATGATATATCATTAAGTCAGTATGTCTTGAACAGAACATGGGTTTTAGCTTGAAACACGATCGCAAGGTCGTTGGTTTGATAGGCACCGGCGATTCCTACCCCGATCATCCGTGGAGGAGAAATAGAAAAGACTTCACGCGGAATGTTGTCGAACGAGCAGAGCAACCCCGTCGTTTAAGTGGCCAAGAAATATGGGACAGAGTCAAGTACATTCAAAGTGTCGAAGAGGGGGCTGCTTCCAAGGAACCTGAGGGATACGGCGTTGATCATCATTGGAACAAACGCAGCATCTTCTGGGAACTACCATATTGGAAAGATCAATTGTTTACACATTCAACAAACAACAGAATTTGGAACTGTTGCAATGGGTTAAAGAACTGAAACGCCAGACGGTTATGCGTCAAACATGAAAAGATGTGTCGACATGCACGAGGCGAAGTTATTCGGCATGAAGAGTAATGATTGTCATGTTTTCTTCCGAGATTGTTGCCTTGGGCCTTCAAAGCACTTCCGAAGCATATATTGTCTATTCGACGGAATTTTCCATGTTCTTTAGAGAAATTTGTGCTTCTGAGCTTAATGTTGAAAAGTTACGGCACTGGAGGCGAGCATGCCCATAACTCTATGCAAGTTAGAGATGATATTTCCTCCTACCTTGTTTGACTCAATGGAACATTTGCCCGTTCACTTGGCCTACGAAGCAAAGGTAGGAGGCCCGCAACAATATAGATGGATGTATCCATTTGAGAGGTAATATATATATTTCTATCGCGCTGTTATTAATTGACCGACACGGTACTTTAGTTTATAAATATCCTCTGATATTCCATTGTAGGTTTTTACGCACACTTAAGAACAAGATCAAAAATCCAAGGTACGTTGAAGGATCTATCGCCGAGGCATACCTTGTCGAAGAGGCCGCAAAATTTGCTTCATACTATTATCCCCCGAAATGATGTCAAGATGGAGAGGGTACCTCGCAACGATGATGCCGGTGATACGAGGGATCAAAAATCAATATTTAATTTTCCAGGGCGAGTCGTGGGAAAACGTTCTAGGTCAACTCTTGACGGAAGAGATAAGCGAGTAGCGGAGTGGTACATTCTAAACAACTGTGAAGAGACCGCCCAATATTTAAAGTAAGATTCCTTTTCTTTTGTTGTTACGCTAAGAATTCCAGTATTAAGAGCATTTTTCTTCTTACGCACTTCTCTAATTCGGTCCGATCGGAAATCCTTCAATGGCGGAATCCGAAGTTGACCAATTCACGATGTCTGAGTTCCCAAAATGGCTTCGATCCTACTTCGTGGAAAATCCATCAGATCCCAATGAAGTTGCGTGGAGTTTGTCCTATGGAGCTGCAATTAGTGTTACCCGGTGCAAGAAATACATAATCAATGGGTATCGGTTTTCAACTGTCGAGGCGAATGCAGGTACACTATGTTGTAATTATGGTGTATGTTGTCGAGGTGACAAAGTTGATGGGGTGGAGATTGACTACTACGGGAAGTTAGTTGACATAATTCAACCGAGTTACCCGTGGGACAAGGTAGTGACCCTTTTCAAATGTGAGTGGCTTGATAACAATCCGCGTGGGACAAAAATGGACAAACGTGGAAATATTGAGATCCACTGGACAAGGAGATATACGGTTGGTTATGACCCATTCATCCTTGCTCAACAAAGTGAACAAGTTTACTATACATCATACCCCACATCCCGCCTGAGTTGGAGGGGAGTTATTAAAACCAAAGCACGAAATATTATACCAAAGTCGAAAGAGCCGGAATCAAATGACGATATGGCTGAACCGTTCCAAGCTGATGAGGAACATGTACTCCCCATAAACATCTTCGATGACGAAGTACCAAGCAATCTATTTGATTCTGCTGCGGGGTTAGAATTAATTCCAATACAAATTGACGATGAGGAATCAGACGATGAGGCAGAAGTGATTTACTCGATAGTGAATCGGAGTTCGACGACTATGAGACCTCCTCGAGAGGAAGACGTGCAAGCAAATGTTGATGTTGATGAACAAGAATCGTCCGATTGATTTCGTTAGTTCTTTGTTTGTGATGATTTGTTATACTACATACTTTGTTAATGCGCTACTTATTGTTATATATTTTTTGACATTATGTCTATGAGTGTTTAGAGATGGAGCATCTAGGAGGACGTTCGGGTAGTGGACGGGGTAGTGGTCGAGCCCAACCCCGTCCTATCGTAGGGGTAGGGCGACGTCATCTCGCTCCTTATGGAGGTAGAGGGTCCAGCGCTTCCCGTATATGTCATCCTTTGATATGTCATCTTCACCGTCTACATATTTGTCATCTTCACCGTCGCCGTATATGTCGTCATCACCGTCGCCGTATATGTCGTCATCACCGTCTACCCCCACCGATCCACAAAGCAAGGGGGATCACAGTTTACAATATAATTTCGATTGATTTACATAAGTTTAGTTACATATGATTTACATATGTTTATCTTCAATACTTCACATTCCTTCCTTAGCACAATGCGTCGCCTCATAGCCACGTTGGGGAAGAAGGTAGTTCCTCCGATCCACCAACTGGGCTCCAGAGATCCTTCGACACGAAGCTTTGGATCCGTCCCGACGGCGTCGGGTAAGTCATGCCAAGTTACCGGTAATGTTACAATTTTCTCTATGTAAATGGTTTGTATGGTAATATTTGCATGATGTCATCTCTCATCAGATTTGAGCCTCATAATGAGGTAAGGGACTTCATCTCGGCCCAATTATTCCGCAATTACAACCATCCTTGGGCCAAGTGGACAGACATTCCTAGCACTACTCGAGATGCTTGGTTCGATGAGTTCTTGGTAAGTTTTTTGTTTTATGGTTATTTAATTAAGTACTTTAAAAATTTGGAGCACTAATGGTTCGTTATTGATTTTCAGCGCCAACATATGACGTTGCTCGAACATCGTGCGGGCGAAAGCAAATTATAATCATAATGGAGGCCGATTTTTGCGTCAAAAGCTTTACGGCTTGAGAAATAAAAGAGGCAAGAAAGACTGGATTCCCAGACACACGTAGACGAATTATTGCAGAATTGGGCCACAAATGAAAAGTTTCAAAACATGAGCACGAAAAATAAGCAAAACAGAGCCAAAATGGAAGGACCGTCATATCTTGGCGGCCGCATTCCTATTAGTGAGCATCGACGGAAAATTGTAAGTACACTCTATTTTCTATTTAGGTATTTGATATTTTATACTTTGAAGTAATTAATTAAGGTTCTCATCCGCGTTTGCGGTAGAGTCTGGGAAGTTCTGAAGGATCAATTGAGTGGGCTACCTTTGAGCGAACCCATTCCCTGATCGAAGGGAGTGAGAGACAATGGATTAACCAAAAGGCGCCGCAAGTAGCGGTTAGACATTTATTGCCTTTATTACTTGTTTTATGCACCACCATATTTATTTTATTTTACATGTCTAATAAGCTATGTATTTTTGTGCTTGTAGGAAACCTTTCAGAAGCTGTCGCAAGAGAGAGGGTCGCAGCTTGGGTCTGACCCCGCATCCTCTCAGTCCGAGAATGAGAGTCTGTTCTTTGAGGCCGCAGGCGGATTTAACAAGAAAGGGAGAGTCTTTGGATACGGTGCCTCTGCCGCCGACCGAAGCAATCAAAGCGCTCCTCATCCAAAGAAGTGAAGGTGTTTCTCCGTGTACACGTAATACATTTCATATTGATAATTTCCATTCTCTTGTCTATTCAAATGAAGTACAAATAATAAATGTACTTCATAATGTATTTGCAGATGAGTGAAGAAGATGAAAGCGTTGGTGGAGCAAAGAAGCAACACGGATGAGTCAAGAACAGGACATCATGAGGCGGAGATGCTTCAGAACGGGAGAGGATGGAGCAGGCAATGAATCAGGAACGAGAGAGGATGGAGCTTGCGATGCAACAGGAACGGGAGAGTATGCGACAACAGATGGATCAGATGCAAGCGGAGATGATGAGACAGATGCAGAATCAACTCCTGTCTCTAATGACACAAAAGGGTTCGGGGTCGGCTCCTGGTGATGATGACCATGCGGGTGATGATGATGATGATCACAATGCTGATGTTTAGACTACTTTTTAGTATTTGTTCCTTACAACATTATTATATATATTTTGTTTTCTCTGTTTAAACTCTTTTTATTATATTCATGATACTTTTGCATTCAATTTTCAAGAAAAAAAAAATTTAAAAAATTTAAAAATTTAAATTTAAAAAGATTCAAAAAATTAAAAAAAAAATTTAATAATTTTGCTACGGAATTTTAAATCCGTAGCAATTTGCTACGGATTGGAATTCCGTAGCAAAAATTGCTACGGAATTTTAAATCCGTAGCAAATTGCTACGGGGTTTTTTGCTACGGAAAAAATTCGTAGCAAATTCCGTAGCAAATCGATTTTGCTACGGAATTTTGCATTTTTCCGTAGCAAAATCGATTTGCTACGGAATTTGCTACGGATTTTTTCCGTAGCAAAAATCAATTTTTTTTGTAGTGTACCCAGAAATGGTGAAAACCAACCCAGAAACCCAGAAGGCAACGTTGTGTTGAATACAGTTGGAAAAGCAAGAATAAAGCAGTCGAACATCCACAAAAATCAAAGAAGTGGAAGAGAAATGGTGCGAATACCTGATGTTATGAAGCTTAGAGAAGCCTGGAATGTGCGAACTGGAGGATTGGAAGAGGGAAGGTTACTGAAAAAAGTTAGAGGTTTCTTAGAAGGAAAAGAAAGCAGCAATAAGAGAAGTAGTGCGAATGGAGGGAAAATGAAAATATAAACGTAATCGTTGAGGGTGCGAATTTGAAGAGTCAAGGGCAAAAGAGATAATTCACCAAAAGAGCAAAGATGATGTGTGAGAAATGATGTGCGCATTTAATGCGCACAGATACCGTAGACAACTAAACATGGTGGTTTTCCCTTTTGGCAGTAAAGTGGCCAGCTGTTAATCGATCATGATTAGATGAGAAGCGGAAATGAAAGCCTACTTAGAAGTACGCGACTTCTCAAAATTCCACCCCGGTCCAGCGATCACACGTCATTGAAAGCCGGGATCACCATAGGCAAAGTCGGACAGTACATGAACGACCAGCTGGTTCCTGCTCATGCTAATCCAGATTGGGGGAAACGAAAGCCTACTCGGAAGTACGCGACTTCTCAAAATTCCATCCCGGTCCAGTGATCACACGTCATTGAAAGCTAGGATCACCATAGGCAAAGTGGGACAGTACATGAACGACCAGCCGATTCCTGCTCATGCTAATCCAGATTGGGGGGAACCTCGGGATCTCGAAAGTTGATGCATGAGAAATCCAAACAATCATGAACAGAAATGGAGATCGAAGTGAACTAACCTGGATTATACATTTGGGGGCAATTCTCAACTTCAACACAAATAAATTCGAGGATCATCAGAACTCGAACGAAAGTTCAAACAACTCGGAAACAAGACCTGGGATAGACAACGAATGTATCCCGGGAGCTCAGAGACCTGAACTACTTGGCTGGGAGGCAATTGTTATGGACTCATATTGAGGCCCAATTACTGAATGGCCCAACAAGGGCAATTAGTACCAGGATCTTCCTATAATAGAAGAAGATCTTAATCAACCTATAATCAAGGAATCAACCAGTAGGTGAGGTGGCATAAAGCATGGGCTGAGAGGTGTACAAAGCCCAAGGTCCAAACCCTAAGGTAATCTCTATAAATAGGAGGTTAACCTAAAAGGTACACATGCTCGATTCATCCTATTTACTATTTAGCCTCACTGTGCACACACGCCATCCTTTTTTGGCTAAACGCCATATACGTGCACAGTGATCCATCATTCTTCACGGTATCTTCCTCGTAGATATCTTGGAGTAATCATCATCTCTTTGGTATCTGCCTTATAGATATCTTGGAGAGACTATTTGATCTAATATCAATACACTAGCCCACTGGCTAGACATCTATATTCTATATTAGAACAAGTAGGTTTTTTTTTTGGCTAGAGTTTTAGGAGTTGCTGCTTGGGGGAGGGGGGGGGGGGGGAAGCACCGAGGCAGTACTACGTATATGTGGTATCACTTTGGGCCTTCCAATCAAAAGAAAATAATTGGTTACATGTACCGCCACCTGGTCTCTTGACATCCACAACACAAAACGCAGGCATATATGCAATTTTTTTAATTTTAATAAAAAATCTCCATTTCTAATTCGTTCTTCCCATTATTTTTGTTTTTGCGTCGAAGTTCTTCCCATTATTACGGTGTAGTACTGTTGCCTGTTGTTCGTCACCATTGTGCTCTCTAATCTATTACGCGTGGAATGGCTATGGAGAAGCTTATGCATGCGGTTCGGTACCATGGCTATGGCGGAGGCCCTTCTGCCTTGAAGGTTTTTTCAGCTTCATTGCTTTCTCTGTACTCTTTACTACATTTTCGTTCTCTTCCAATTCTCGTTTAATGGAGTTTCTTTTCCCTTTTTTTTTTTTTTTTCTTATTTAATGTTACTGATTAAAAGGAGGAAATGTGGAAGATTAATTTGGGGTTGAACATACAAGTCTTAGTGTATGTGGGCGTTTTTTTTTTAAAAACAAAATCATCAGTGAAGTAGCTTTATCTTACTAAATGACTGAAATTGTGGAATATTTCGGTTCGTTCATGGGTTCTCATTGGAAAAAGAATCGATTTTCTTTTTTGGTGAACAGAAACATGTGTATTTTATACATCAGTTGAATGTAATCATTGATCATTGGTTTCCCGTATCTGTATTCTGGAGGATATTTGCAGGTTCTATGGATTTTATTTTGTCATCAGTTTAGTGTTTAATAGCTGCATTGAGGGCTTCGCCATATATGTCATATGTATTTAGACAGAAATGCATAGGGAAAACAAGAAAAAGAAAAGGCAATGTTATGAGTCTCACATTTTGAAGAAGTGTGGTGTGGTTTCTAAGTCAAGGGTTCTTCCTCCTAATAGACTATTTTTATGGGATTGGACTTTCCCTTTGAACTTGTGTTCATAACATAGGTACTTTCATGGAGAGCTCGATGTTCATGGAGAGGGCTCCCCATGGAGAATTTTGATTGGCAAGAGGCCGAGTGAAGTGCTGTGGAGTTGTTGGCACATCACCTCTCGAAGGGAATGCATTATGAATTCACATTGGGGAGTTTACAAGGGTGGTGTGCTTTATAAGTCAAGGGGCCCTCCCTTTGGACTTGTGTTCATAATAGGCAATTTTGGGGTTACCGCGCTTAGATTTTGTATCACTTTGGCCCTAATTCCTCTTGTGTATTTTGATATTAAGAAAAGGACAAAAAAACAAAAGCAAAGAATAATAAAGAGTAAAGGGAATTCTCTGGTTTCGGATCATTCATATGTCATTTGCTGAGATTTGTTTAGTTGTGTTTGAATCCACATCTCTGTAGATACAAATTGAGTAGATTTTATGATAAGCATTGACTGTTTGAGGAATTGATAATAGATAATGATTTCATTGGCTGAAGGATTCCATTGGAGACATGAATTGATAGGGTCCATGCTATGAGAAAATGTCTATTTTACCATTTACCAATAATGGTTTTTTTTTTTTTTTGCCAACTACCAATAATGTTATTGATGTTTTATGCTTAATGCAGCATGAACAAGTTCCAATACCCACTCCAAACAAAAATGAGGTTTTGATCAAAGTGGAAGCATCTAGTATAAATCCATTTGATTGGAAAGTTCAAAAAGGCATGTTGTGGCCAATTTTACCTCCAAAGCTGCCTTACATACCCGGTACTTTCCCTTTTGTAACCTTCATGTGAAATATACTTGAGCGTCTGTACTTAAATATGCAAAAAACTCTCCTATTAGTAGTTTCATGGAGTTTTCTTTCGTATCACTTTCATAATACAACTGCACAATTTCATATCCAAGTTGATATCAACAGCTTCAGATGTATTTCACTAGTTCTGGTGTGGCTTATCAGTTCAACTTACTGTATGGTTTACTAATTTGAATTTTGCATTAGCAATCTTTGTAAAGCGCTGAATTGATAATACTTCATGCCAAAGCAGGAGTTGATGTGGCTGGAGAGGTTGTTGAGGTTGGTTCAGGTGTTATAAAATTCAAGCCTGGAGATAAAGTTGTAGCTGCTGTTAATGTCTTGGTAAGTTGTCTTGGGCATAATTTTATTTTTGTTCATCCTGTTCATTTAAGTTGAACACAACTGGTATCTTCTATCTCTTCTATCATTTGAGGTAATTTATTTATTGCTTTTTGTATTGATTTTTTCACATATCTAATCGCATACTGCATTTTGTGGTTATTTAAATACTCTTGGTTCACACTGCCATGTCTTTTAGTATAGCCGATATTGTTTTGTTCAGAAAACTGTCTTGTTAGATTTATAATTATGAATGAGAATCATTCATAGGCATGCATTTAACTACTTTAGATTTCAGGGTTAAGTGTTTCCCTCATTTGTATCAAAGCTTCCTTTCCTAAATGGTCAGTATGTAGATTGGTCCTCACTACTTTGGTTCTCCTGAATTTTTTATTTTTTTTTGAATTTTAGCATAAAGTTTTGATGTGCATATTGTTTTTTATTTTTATTTTTCATATACTAGAAGGCTATGTTAAAACTGTACAAAAGAAAAGAAACCAGCTAATCAACGTTGAAAAACTGCAATTGAAGTTTGTAAGTTAAATCCAATTAAGCATACATGATGGTGGTGGAGTTTCTTAAGAGAGGTTTAAAAGAGTGGAATCTATATGTTTCCAGGGAGATTAGGATTGAAAAAATAAATTATAAACGTTTGACTTCTAAAATAAGTTTTCTGTAGGGCACAAGGGTAGTAGAACTGATTTAAGGAATGATTTTGAAGAGATACTGTGATGCTAGCTTGCCAGTGGAACCATCTGCAGGAAGAAACCTAGGTTTCATGGGTCAAGGACCATGATGCTTGATTTTAAGCTTCTCACACATGCGCATGTGTAATTAAATAGTCTCTTATACTAATCAAATATTTGATTATAGAATTTGTTAAAATCATTCATGAAAAAGTTAAAGTAAAATTAACTCTGATGTAATCATTGATGCAAGAAAAAATATGTGGTTTTGTGTAGTCTGTGATGTATCAATTGGTGTGTAACACGTTATGTGATAGGATTTGGATGATCAGCCTATTGACTCACTTTGGTGTTCTGTTCTTTGCTTATTGGAAGAAATTAATCAAGAGTAGTTAGCATTGGATCTGAGTCTTTTTGGCTGTATTTTATTTCTATTTGCATATTTTTTTTTTCCCTTTTGTTTGATATTTTTTCCCTGCGGCCCTGGTTGAAAAGAAATGAAATTTTGGCACATAGAAGGCAGGAAAAGCTATTTGGGCTAAATTATAAGTATGCCTTTTGTTTTTCCAATTTCTGTGTTGTATTTCCTTCTTTTTCTCTGTTTTCATTTAGTATTGACCAAGAAAACACCTGCATGTTTTGTATTTAAGCCTTTAAGGTATCTGATCCTTGAATTCAACAAGCCTAAGCTTAGTAAATTGATGTAATCATGATTTGAGTATAACATTAGTTGGCTAACAACTTGGATGAGTTAATTCTCTTAGATTTTCTGAATCATTTTCTCTACTATTTAGGTTCTCGCTTTCTATATTTGAACTTAGCATCTATTCTGTTTTATCTCTCCTTGACTTGGAAGTTTAGTTTTGTTCCATCTCCTCAAAATATTTGCCCCTGAAGTACCTCGGTTATTTGCACATAGTAAGATGGTTTCTAGGAAGGAGTAGTTAATGCACATGATTCAAAAGGGTATTTTAGGAAAATCAACATACATTTATTACAATCAACTACCTTAACTAACTTAATTAATATCTGCAAATTAGTTATCTAACTCTTGGGATATAATGTTGTATGGTAGAACGGAGGATCACTAGCTGAATTTGCTGTTATCAAAGAGAGTGTCACTGCATCAAGGCCACCTGAAATCCCAGCATCAGAATGTGCCGGCTTGCCGGTTGCTGGCCTCACGGCTCACCAGGCGCTCCAATCTGCGGGGATTAAACTTGATGGAAGCAGTGAACGGAAAAACATATTGGTCACTGCTGCATCAGGTGGTGTAGGTCACTATGCAGTTCAACTGGCAAAGCTGGGAAACACTCATGTGACAGCCACCTGTGGAGCCCGAAACCTCAAGCTAGTCAAAAGCCTAGGAGCTGACGAAGTCATCGACTATAAGACCCCTGACGGTGCCGTCTTAAAGAGTGCATCAGGTAAGAAATATGATGCAGTGATACACTGTGCAATGGGGATTCCTTGGTCCACTTTTGAACCTAACCTGAGCAATAATGGGAAGGTTATAGATATAAGTCCTAGTGCTAGTGCATTGATGACATTTGCTCTCAAGAAACTTACCTTCTCCAAGAAGCAACTTGTGCCTCTTTTTTTGATTCCAAGAGGAGAGAACCTTCAGTATCTGGTTGATTTAGTCAAGAATGGGAAGCTTAAGACTGTCATAGATTCTAAATATCCTCTGAATAATGTTGAAGAAGCCTGGGCTAGAAGTGTTGATGGTCATGCTACTGGGAAGATCATTGTGGAGCTTTAGAGGTTTATTATGTGATTTTTTTTTATTGAATAAGATCTCATTTGATTTTCCTGTGTCTTTAAATATTGCAAATAATTTGTATGTTTTTTTTTTTTTTTTTTCCGGTTGCCCATCCGGTATCCAGAGCTTCGCCCTGACTAATTCGAATCCGACCCGGGTCGCACATCTGACTATGATGGGTGAATCTCCCAGCGGGGCTTTTCTGCATTCACAAGGCTCGAACCCGAGACCATACTTAAGCGACACAAGCCGCTTACCACTTGTGCCAACCCCCGTTGGTATAATTTGTATGTTTTTATTTACGATGGAAAGCCTTTGGGATTTCTTGTGTAGTTTCAAATGAGCCTTCCTCAAAAGTTGAAGCTATAGCAATCCAAATAAGCTAATTGAGAGATGTTGAAGCTAAGCTTCACGACGTTGATTTGTCTTTAATTACCTGCACTTGCCCTACATGTCTTGAGGGAAACTCTAGTGATTGATGCTGGGGATAACAATAATATAATACTATATGTGAACTTTTCAATACTATATTATGTATAAGTAAGAATACAAATATTATAAGTACAAATTATAGTTATATAATATAAATATTTTTTTTCCAAATTTTTGAATAAAGAATATAATAATTAATGATCAATATTTACATAAAATAATAAAATTAAAAGGAAATATTTAATTATATGTGTATGGTTGTATAATATAAAAAAATTAATAGTTAAGGGAATCCATTATGGAACTGGGAGACTCAAAGGACCTGGTATAAACTTGAGAGTAGAGCCGGGAAGTCGGGCTGACCTTGGGGCCGGCCTTGTAAACTGGAGCTTCTAAATGAATTTGGCCCTGTCCGCCCATTAGGCCCTTTAAATATTTTTTTTTTTGGTTTCATTAACTTGACTTGACTATTTAATTTACTAATTTATATGTATTTTGTATTTGTGATAGGGTTATCTATCCATTTAATTACAGATACTTAATAATTATACTTTAATTTTATAATTTGGTTTAATATTTGTTGTAAATAAAGATTATGGATGTATTCATGATGTGAGAGAAGATGTTCCTGATATTTTTGCCCATGAAGCAGAGTCTACTACTTAAAGTGAAGCACAATCAAATATCTTTGAAATTGATGATAGTAGTGAGAAGATGAAAATGATAGTCATCGTACTCATATTGCTTAGTGATAAGCTTGTTATATTTTGTGTTATACTTGTGGACAATAATTTACTATTGATTATGAATTAGTGACTGCGTTTGTTTATTGCATTAAGTGTGTTGTGTAGACATTAAGGTTGATAACATTTATTTGATAAATTAGAACTTTAATTGTTGTAATTTACTAATTATATTTCTTTAAAAAAAATGGAAGAAAAATAGTTAAAATTTAGAATAATAACTTTCGGGCCCTGTAAGGCCAGCCTTGACCCTGGTTGCTCTCGGGTCAGATTGTGAAAAATATATGTTTTTCTTACTCTGGCCCTGTAGGGTCGGCTTTGATTCCCAACTCTACTTAAGACATCAAAAGGAAGAACAATTAAATTTAAATTACAAAATGGATAATGAAAAAATAATAATATAAATGTTATATTTTTATGTGAATTGAAATATTATATATACGCATACATGTATATTTAATTTTGTATTTAAAGATTGCATGTTCTTCACAGTTCAATTGGTAAAAATTTTAGCATGTCTACATTGCAAAAGACAACCAATTTGTGATGTGGATGAGGCGCTGACGTGGACAACAATACTCAGCCAAGAGTGACTTGGTAGTGGCTTGTGGGAGTTGCCACGTGGTGGCTTTTGAGGGTTTCTGTGTATTAGCAAGTAGCAACGTAACGTAATTTTACTGCTAATCCGGCGCAAGTTGCATGAAAAATTCCATTGGTAATATGCGGTATTCTATTGCCGGTATGGAAGGGAAGCATATACTTTGCTTATAAATCTCTGCTCATCTTTAATTCTGAACGTCGAAATCTTGAATCAAGGACGTAAAACAATTTTTAAAAAAACCGCATGCGGTTTTTAAAAAATTGTTTCTTGATTATTGGATCAAAATTTCGACGGCTAGGATTTGCAGATGATGAGGGATGGGCAGAGAGCTGATATGGAGAGAAACCGGACGTGGTAGAAAGGTGTTAGGCACCCCTTCATGAAAACAGTCATCCTAAGTTGATTATTTAAAATTAAAATGGACTTCAAATATATTTTAATAACCCTAAAATAAGAAAAAAAATATTTATTTACAAAGCAAGACTTAATTAGGAAGAGTATTTAGAGGCTACATACCTTTTAGAGGGATATTTCAAGAAAATGCCGTAACTTGGTTGGTCTATTTTGCGAAATGGTTTATTTAATTTATTTACGAAAATTATTTTTTGTTAGTTTGTATTTTTTAATTTATAAAAATAATTTCCTTTATTATTTGAAAAAAATATTTTTTTTATGGAAATCATTTTAGATTAAACTTCAATTGCAAAACCTCAAACGTGATAAAATTAATTTTAAAATTAATCTATTTATTATTTTTACAAGAGAACAATTTATTTATAATTACATGATCTAATTCTGATTCTACCTACCAAAAAAGATATACGGAAAAATAATTGAATAATAAGTCAATAGAAAAGCTCATAAATATACAAGTTATTCTGGTTCAACCTACAATGAGTCTCTACAGTAATGGGATGCTTGTGTTAATATTCGTACCTACAGTAACCACATTGAGATAAAACCCCCTTCCTAAAAAAAATAGCCATAGATGAGATATAAGTAATGGAATTAACTATTGAGAAATTTTTATCTTTTACTACCTTGGGTCCTAATTATAGGAACACCTTTATAGTGCAATTTGCACTTCAAAAATGTTCCTATAATTAGGATGTATTTTTTATTTATTTCCTCAAGCACAACATTTCTTAATTCAGAATCTAATCAAAATCCCAGACCTAGATAATCATCAACATTTTGCCATACGACCTGGATTTTATTGTACTAAATACTGAAAGGTCTGGTCCTATTTATAAGTGATTTTTCAAGTAATAAATGAGATAATGAAATTTTGCCTATATTAATTGTACCAATGAAAATAGAGATAAGAAAGAATTGAAAGATACTCATTCATAAATGAAGACAAAATTGAAAATTTACTCTCATAATCATTGAGCTAACTACTTCTTCTTGGTATGTGTGGTTTAGTTAAAAGGGACTTATAAATAGGACAGAGTGGTATTATGAAAGATGATACTTTTATTGTTCTTTTTCTCATTATCTTCTCATAATCTCATCTTCATCCTTAGTTCATGAAATGAATGATTTAGATTTAATATTTTATAAATCAAAATTTATTATAGATTGTAAATATGAATGATATATATCAGATTTCAAAAGTTTAAATTTACTTATTTATATTTATAGAAATAATTTTATAAAAGATTGAATCTGAATCATATATTGTTTTAATCTAACGGTGGATAGGGGATTATAGGAAGAAAATGAGAAAGATGACAATGAATGAAACCCAACCCGTGAAAAACCACATCACTGAATTTCCATGAAGTTCTATTATTTCTGGAGTAAATAGCCAATCTGAAGTACTATATTGATAGACAAGCATGTTGCAAAGTTTACATATGGCAAAGATCACATGAGAGTATTCTCTTCCATTTTCATAAAGCTATATGCACTAGCTAGAAATAGGAGTATTTTTGACGTTAAACACCCTGAAGATTAAAATTTCTGAATCTCAAGAAGACAAAAACAATCCCAGTAATAAGAGTGGTAGCTTGTTTAGTTGACTGAAACTCATGATTATCAGCTTTTCTTTTATATAGGCTGTGAAAAGAATAATAAAGTCCTTGATCTCCTCAAACAAGTGACTCTACCAAAATAGGAACTTTACCTGTTGGTAAGTTGCATGAATACCCGAGTGTCCCCTTGAGGAGAAGAGTGGAGCCACTCTAGCACTTTTAACCTCACCATAGGCTCATTTCTTACTACTAAACAAGTTCCCCTATGTAATGAGTCACCATCTCAAGTAAATTTAGCTGTTGTTCCATTGTCCCTCTTGAGCTGATCAATAGGGTCTGCATCTCAGAATTCGTGGCCCAACTGCCCTTAATTTCCAACAGCAATCTGAGATTTAGGTAACCTAGAAAGAGCATCAGCCACATTGTTGTTGGCACCCTTTTTATAATGGATTTCATAATCATACCCCATCAATTTGAAAATCTAGTACATTTGAAAAGAGGTTTGTAACTTCTGATCCAACAGATATTTCAGCCTCTGCTGGTCTGTTCTCTATAACATTCTTATCATTTTCGTATTTGAAGGTTATATGATAGGTTTCTCTACAATGAGTTAGATCAAGCTTGGAACTTACCCAAATATTTTCTGGACAAGAATGAAATTTGACCCCAAGCAAAATGACCAAAGTCCTTATCTTTCAACGTGGAACTCACTGACTACAAACCAAGACGGATTTATGATAGGTAATATATTGGCAAGACATATCACTATATCACTTGAGCATAGCGCCTTCATGATGCCACTTGGAAGAGTATAAACAAAAAAGAATACCACTTGGAACATCATAACAATATCACTTTTTTACTGTGCGTATAATGGAAGGGCTACTGATTATTTAAGAATGCCACTTGTAACAAGATTAAAATGCCATAGTTTAACAAGCTCAATGAATTAATAACTTCTAACTAGGATTGGAGTCGGGAAATGAATTAGTAATCTAAGTGTATAGAATCACCAACTCCTTTTGTCTCTGCTGGAAATCTCCTAAGATAATCTGCCTTTGGATTGAGGCTTTTTGGAAAGATACCTTATAACAACATGATCTCTAAAGACGACAACCCGAGAGTTCAAGTAAGGCCTGAAGTTTTCTAAGGCAAAAATATTACAACAAAGAGCTCCCTCTCCATTGTGATGTAGTTAGTTTTCTAAGGCAAATTGCACTATAAATTTTACCTATATTTAGGACCGGAGGAGGTAGTAAGAGATTACTCTAATCCACAACATCCGGCCGACGTCAAAAACACCAATCTAAATTTCTGAACATAACATTTGTAGTAGTAGGAGCTGGATTCTAAGGAATTAAAATGGTTTCAATGACCTTCTGTTCATTCATGGACAAGACCTTGCATTTTGGATTTGAATAACTCTTGATATAATAAATACAGTGGCTTCGAAACCCCCAATTAAATGGATTACTCAACGAGTAACTTGTTGGGCTATTTTCCCAATTTGTCCCTTATTAAATAACTATTTACCAAAATGCCCCTGTTAGAAAACTATTTCCCAATTTGCCCCTGTCAGAAAACTATTTCTCAATCTGCCCCTGTTTAGTCGACTAAAACCATGGTTTAGTAGACTAAATCGTGGGCAAATTTTTTTTTTGAAGACTCCCGCGATTTAGTCGACTAAATCATTAAAAAAAAAGGTTAAAACTTCGGAATGCCATAACTTCTAACTCGGGAGTCTGAATCGAGTGATTCTTTTTTTGATTCCACATAATTTTTTGAGATCTATGCACTGACATAAAAATTAACTTCCAGATTTAATGAAGAGAAAGGAGGAAAAATAAGCGATTCTTTATTTTGCATCTTAAATGAGGTATACTTATACAGATGAAAAATTAATAACAATCTTAAATCAACAACTACTAGCTAGGAAGTAGGAAACAACCCTAACAACCTGCTACTTATTTGAAATACCTAAAGGAATGGAAATAACAATAATTCAAAATTTAAACTTTGAAATAGAAATAATTAAAATAACAACTTTCTTTTCTATAAGGGGTTATCGTTTGTCATGTCACTTGACATAAGGTTATGTCAAGTCACTCCAAAACTATGTCGTTTTGGGGTTAGAGGAATTAATGAACTCTCAAAACGACGTAGTTTTGGGTTAGAGAAATTAATGAAGAATCTTTTGGTAAAATTCATATAATAAATACTAAAACACCCTTTATTAATTTCCTTAACTCCTAAAACGACGTAGTTTTGGGCTCACTTGACATAATCTTATGTCAAGTGACATGACAAACGATAAACCCATATATATATATATATATATATATATATATATATATATATATATATATATATATATATATATATATATATATGTATATATATATATATATGTATATATATATATATATCTATGTATATATATATATATATGTAGATATATATATATATATATGTATATATATATATAGAAAAGAAGGTTGTTATTTTAATTATTTCTATTTCAAAGTTTAAATTTTGAATTATTGTAATTTCCATTCTTTTAGGAATTTCAAATAATTAACAGGTTGTTAGGGTTGTTTCCTACTTCCTAGCTAGTAGTTGTTGATTTAGGATTATTTCCTGCTTTATTGCTAGTTACTGTTAATTTTTCATCTGTATAAGTATACCTCATTTAAGAGGAATAAATCAAGGATGAATAAAGAAATTCTTTATTGGAGTTCAATTTCTAACGATAAATTCGGTGGGTAAACTCCTGAGTTTATATGAGTTTACAACTGACACGAGTTTACTAGAGACTTGACTCGATTTAGTAAGGTAGAAACGTAAAGACGGTAAACTCGGATAGTCAACTCGTGAGTTTGACTACAAGAATTACCCTTATATATTGTTATACACACACTGCGAAAACAAAAAATATTTTATATACAATGCAACTTTATTTAAGTAAGGACCAGAGGGAGAATTGGACATTGTATTACTCAATGCAACCTTAGTTGGTGCCTTATATTGTTAACATATGTGATTAGAGAAGATGATAGAGATACAACATAGAGAAGATGAAGATCTTGTATTATTATTTATGAGTAACCCATAAGGAATATATATATATATATATATATATATATACACCCACACACACCATTTCATATATATATATGTAGGCTAGGGCCCTAACTAATTCACTAACCACCCAACTAACCACCTAATACTTCTAACATATATATAATAAAGACTAGAGGGAATACTAAATTTATTGGAATATGTATATATCCTTCAATATTTAGTCTAGCACTAGTGTGTTTTTCTTTCATTATAAAATCTTTTAATTTTAATTTGTTAGTAAAATTAGCTTTTATATGAGTACTAACAATGCTGACACAGCAAAATTATAGGGGTTAACAGTGCTAAAAGAGTAAGATTAAAAAACTTAATAAGAAGAAAAACAAACACGTACCAAATTAAAAATTAAAAGGAAACTATAAGTATCTCAAGAATAATTATTTCATTAGGGAAATCATGGATAAAGATGGTTGAATTACACACCCAAATTCTAGTTTGGGTCACTAAATTTAACAAATTATATATGAGGTTATGTGTCATAATTAAAGAATTAAAATTTGGGTAAAATTATGTAATAAATTCTAAAATTTAACAGGGTAATATCATAAATTGAGTGAATTAGGAATAAAATTATTAAAATGCCCTGTTGAAGGCATAAATAATTTGGTGAAAATTATGAAAATCCTTAGAGGAATAAATAATTATTAAAAATTAGAGAGTATGTTGTTCTAATTTAGAAAATTTTTGGGATTTATTTCCTTGGAGGATAGTGAGGGAAAAATTAAAAAGTATTCAATACTATTGACCCCAGAATTTTAATAATATTTCCATAAAACATAAAATACCAATATGAGTTCAATTGTTGTGAGGAAATGATTATTTCTAAATAAGAAAATTATCAACACTTAGTGGGGGGATTAATTAAGTAATTATTGGCTAATTACTTAAGCATAAACAAAGGAAATTCAAAGATAATTATGTAGAACTCCATAATTAGTGATTAACAGCTATAAATTAGCATAGATATATTTATTTAATTAATTGGAGAAGATTGAGAAAAAAAAATGAGAATAGGTAATTTTAAGCCTAAAAACAAGTATGGGCCAATAGGTAATTTTGTAAAATATTATATAAAAATAATTATTAAATAATTATTTTATATAATATTAATTAATTAAATAATTAATTAAAACGAAAATTAAAAGAAAAGACCAGCTGCATTGACCGGGAAAATTTTGGATCAAAAGTGGATAGGAATTTTGAAAATAAATATCTAGATATTATTCAAACAACTTGTAATATTTTAACATATAATTTAAATTATAGTGAATAAAAAAAAATAAATAGGAAATGGATCATATCTAAGAGCCAGAATAGGTTTCCAAAGTCAAGGTAAAATATTTATCACTGGGATTTTATCTTCCGTGGGACTTTTCTCCTGAAGTCAATTCTAAGCCAATAAATACCCATTTTCCTAATAAGACGAAATAGAGAAAATGCGTGTTTAAGGCACATTTTTGGATTCAAGAAAACAAATTTAACTCAAACATCTAGAAAGAGTTTGAAAATTATCTGGACATATTTGGAATCAGTGAATTATCTCCGCAGGTTGATGATTCTAAAATAGTTCCGCACGGGACGCGTTCGGACACGCTTTGAGGAACTTTCGTGATCAATTGCTAGTTCTATATGGAATCGGGCTTAGCAACCCGACATTTCTAATAAGTGAGAAAAATGTCTTCAAATTTGTAATTCCCGAGATTTCTAAGATTTGCCAAGATTTCACTCAATTTAACACTGATCATATGATTATATGTGTAATACCCTCGAAAATCTCATTTATGATAAGTATCATATTGAGCAAATATTGCCTATTGGAAATAGGTGAATATATGGTCTCCAAGACCTTGTGGTGAATTTTTAGGGTAATTACTCCTGAAATTAGAAAATGTGCAAATAGGTCCCTAAAACGTTTAAGAATGTGCAATTAGGTCCCTAAATGCATTTACGGGTTATATAATACCCCGTGAAAATTATAAAGAGGCAAGAAAATATTCATTTGAAATAAGGAAGTATATTGTCCCTAATTTAAGTAATTTATTAAATTACTACCTTGGAAAAATAAAGTGGGAAAAGTTAAAAAGTATTATAATGACAAAAATGCCCCGTGAATTATGAACTAATGCATGGGACATAAAATACAAATGTCAATACAAAAGTTTGAAGATAAAGGGTTATCTTAATTAAGAGAATTATCAACTAGTGATAAGAGAGTAATTGAGTAATTATTGGCTAATTACTTAAGCATAGGCAAAGGAAATTCATAAATAATTATGTAAAACCCTAAAATTTGTGGTTTTTGGCCTAAAATTAGTATAAACATATTTGTTAATTAATTGGAAATTTTGGAGAAAAATAGTTGAGTTTAGGTATTTTTAAGCCTAAATACAAGAATGGACCAATAGGAAAATTTTGTAAAAAAATTATATAAAATAATTATTAAATAATTATTTTATATATTATTAATTAATTAAATAATTAATTAAAACGAAAATTAATAAAATAATAAGAAATAAGGACAAGAGTTGGTAAAAATCATGGTGCCTTAACTTGCAAGTTGAAGTGTAAAATTGTATAAACAAGTACAATGAATAGTGATCAGATTTATAGGAAACGGATCCTGTCTAGAGTACTAGGAATAGGTTTTCCAATGTCAGAGTAAAATATTGATCGTGAATTTTTATCTTCGCTAGCCTTTTCCTAAGTTGATTCCGAGGCCTAGAGAGCATTTTCCTAATAAGACGAAATAGGGAGAAATGCGATAGTCACATTTTAAAGATTCGAAGAAAATAAATTCTAACTCAACATTTGGAAATGAGTTTGAATTTATCTGGACATATTTGGAATCGGTGAATTTTTGTCCAGAGATTGATGATCCCGAAAGTTCTTCCGAAACCGGCACGCTTTCCGTAAACTTGACCGACTTTTGGAGCCCCGGATGGAATCAAAAATTAGTTTAGATTAGATATTCCTAATGAGAAGGAAAGGGGCTTCAAAATGGTAATTCCGGATTTTTGAGATTTTTCCGAGATTACGCGATTCGGACACCGATCGGGAACTTTATCTACAAGTTCATAAAGCAAAAGCATCACATCACATTAATTGATGTGACAAACCACCAACTAAGGGGAGAGGATGGTTTGGACAAGTGGCATGGTGAGGATCTTGACATTTGGCAAAGTGCGATCCGACGGTCCGTAATCCGCCCGACAAAGTGTGAATAGTGCACACAACTTTCCCTATAAATAGGAGGCTCTTCCTTTGCATTCTTCACACCAAAATCATTTCTCTAGTTGAGCTTTCCTAGAGAGAAGTTAGAGAGAGGAGCTCTGGTTAGCTTTATTTTAAGTATTAAATTCGAAAATCATGGTGGGGTCAGAGTTCTGGCAAAATTTTGGAAAGTCGGAGTCAAAGTAGCGAAGCTCTGGCGAAATTACGCCGATTAGGGGTATAGGGGCAAAATGGTAATTTTATCTAAAATGCCCGATATAATGTCAAATATTGATAATGGTGATATTATCATTATAGGATATAAGAAACCTTGATCTATTGTCGTTACGCTGTCTGACGTGTCATTGCCACCACCCGCTTTTCCGTCAACGTGCGCTTCCGCCAAAACGTACTGAAATTCCGTATATCGTCAACTGAGGTACGGACGCGCATCGTAACACTAATCTTGTGCTGCTTAAATACATATATGTGAAAGATACGTTCATAGACCGTTATACGCACAGCTTTTATACGGATTATGTCATAATAATGCCGTTATATTTTCCTAGCGCTGAGGACATGAGTGGTATCGTGGCACTGGTGAATAGTGCAGACTTGTTGTTGTTACCCTATGGGGCCTTACATATTGCTATGTGCTTATGTTCTGTCGTCATAATGATCATGCATCTATTGTATGCAAATGATATACTGTTGTATTAGCTCTTGAATATCTCGTTGTCTATATACCGTATTGTTTGAGCATAAGGTTAACTGCTACCCGAGATCCAATGGGTAAATTGGATCTCACCAGTAGCTTCAGGTCCGGAGGACCAAGAACCGAGAGCGGGAGAAACAACATGACTAGACCGAATGTCGTGAAAGGGAAGGCACCGATAGACGGAGCCATAGAGAGGAACCAAGGGGCGAGTCGTAGAAATGCACCTGGTCGAGGCAAGTGCCGAAGAAGATCATCGAGCCAAATGTCGTGCATGGGTCTAATGAAGTTATTTCGAATAGTTTGGTGCCGAAGGCAAGGCTAGTCTACGTGGGTGTGCCAATCGTCCGCCGTATAAGTCGGTGAGGCCCCATGGTAGACACTTACCCGGCCATTCTGTTCGGTTAACGAGTTAGGTTCATTGCCCCAAGTCCGGTCAAGGCTTGGTCTAGGTTGTATAGTTACTTTTTGTGAAATGTAATTGTACAAAGCTCGTATATTGTATCACATGATTATTCCTTCGAGAAATTTTTAATATACCAAAGATACGCTCGGCATCGTCATATGTCGGGGTATTTTTATATCTGTTACTCATATATTGTCCAAATTTTTAGTACATTGCTCTCCGTTTCCGCGGTACTCTGAAGTAGCACCTCAAGTTTTGTTTGACTTTTATAAAAACAGGTGTCATCCGACACGATTTATGCTACAGAATTTGGGGTGTTACATTTTGGTATCAGAGCTAGCTTCATAGCTAGTCTCTGAGCATTGTATGGACATCTAGGTTAAGAGTACTGATATAATACTGGTATTGTGATACAAAAAGGACGTATACCCTGAAGGAAAAGGGTTAAGTCGGGTAATTTAAGACCCGTGAGAATGGAGAGACAAGACAGTAATATGGCTTCGTTGCTAAAGTCTAGGACTTCGATACAGAGTCTAAATGAAATACTTGCCTAGTGTTTCAAGGGAAGCAGACAGAGAAGCCTCTGCATCGCTTAGGTTTTCTCAGACAAGAAACCTTACGTTTAGGTTTCCCGTAGAAACAAATGACTGCTGATTATGTTCCATGTAGGAACGAAAGTTTCTAAGTTACCCCGAGAGGATAATCCCCGCCTTGTAGAGGCCGACACCATGCGTGTAACTGGCGTAGCTCCGGACCGAGGTCTTTGACTAAGTCCTTGACGGTGGTGACGGAGAGATAGTAACCGAGCATTTCCTATGTTCCAAGATTCGAGAGTAGGAACCCCGAGGAAAATGAGTGGGATACCTTAGGTTTTAAATACTGAGAATCGGTTCCTTAACGGAACCATACGATAGATAAAACCCCAGAGCTATGGGTTATGGTTTCAAGGTGAGACCAATAACCATAGTAATGTTAGTAACCAATATATTTCCCTAAGAAGTGGGTGGTTACTACATATGGGGAGTTTTGATCGAAGATGGCTACCTACGGAGAGTTTTGATCGAGGGGGTCTACCTACGGAGGGTTCTGACCGGAGGAGCTGACCAGTCGGAGGGATTGAGTGAAGCGCCGTGTAAAGTACCGTGGGGTAGAGCCACCACGACAACAAACCGTTTAGTGCAGCCGCCGTGACGATGACCCATACAGTAAAGCTACCAGCATATCGGTTCTCAAGGTAAGTACATTATAACGAATTCCGCATCTAATAGGTTCCCTAGAGAAAAGGTTTATGAAATCTAGTACATTGCCATAGGGTGCTCCAAGATATCTCTTAGTTTCGAATGCAACTGCACCACGATCGTGTCATTGAGTAGAGGTATCTTGTGTTGCCATGGTGTATGGGCGCCATGAAAACATTTATGATATCTTGTGTTGCCATGGTGTATGGGAGCCATGGAGACATTTTGGTATTTGTGGTGTTGACCGCGGTGTATGGGCGCCACGGAAACACCATATATCAAAGTACGACATGACAAGATTGTAGTTGAAGCCGCATGAGTTTGGGTATGTTCTAGTAAGGGCAAGAAGGTAATATGTATCTCTCAAATGTTGTGATGGGTAGTAGGACCTTTGAGACCGGGGAGTCCATGGGTCATTGGACATATGTATACGTTCAATTAAAGACCTTAAGTCCTGTGAGACTATTATGTCTATAGGCCGGTAGAAACCCACAGTTGTTGAACCATGAACGTCGGGTAGTATCTTGAAAAGACTATGAAACCGAGAATGGCGGATGAAATCCATAATAGCCAAATGTTAGTAGGACAGAGGTCCGAATGCAGTAAATTGGTAAATGACCTTCTCATATTAGTTGTCTGATTCCTGAAAACGTTTAAAGATGGAAATTCTAAATTTGCCAATACACCCGCTGTATTTGAAATCTTTGAAATTAATTTTCGAACTTGTGAATTTTGAAACAGAGTTTTCAAATGGAATGTTTGTTTCAACGGAATTTGAGACCACAGTGATGGTCAAGTTTTGTAAAGATGTTGTCTTATAAAAAGGGTTTGTTAGAACCCAGAGTTTGAAACTAAGTTTTCAACTATGTTGTGGTAGTACGAACCGGAAGGACGTAAGTCGTTGTAGATGTACACGGCTTGTCGGGTCTTGCCGATGTTTTGAAACGTTTGAAATCGCCGGCCTTTGATAAAGGTTCTTTTGAACAAAGAGTTTTGAGGGAATTTGTGTTGAGAAAATGAAGATCGCACCAAGAAGTGAAACGCACCCAATCCATAACATTTCGCCGAGAGCGTATGTTTTAGCAACCCGACTATGTCCGGACTAAGTTCCGTAGATAGGGTTATGTGCCGCCATGACGCCGGGTTCCTTCAAGGAAGGGCGGAAATTCTCCCACATTATTTGACTGTACGCATTTGCAGGAGACCGAATATGGGGATTGGGATAAGACGCCGCTGTACCAAGTGGTTGAAGTGGTGGCGTGAACTTTCAATTGTTCAAACAATTTGTAAAGTAAATTATACCCTCAAAGGTATGTGCCAGTAGTCAAAGTTGTTGAGCCGGTAGTAAATACATTTCCATGAATTTGTGTTGGCAGCGATTAAGTTTGAAAGTTTGATAGCACTATTACTTTTTGGTAAAGTGCGGATTGCAAAGTGTACTAAGACCATGGAAAATTTTCATTATGTGAGATTTGAAAACGAGACAACATAATGGTTTTGAGTAGCGATGACAAAGTTCACAAAGCTATTGTGTGAAAAGCGGTGTAGTTGGAAATTTTGATATAGGAACAGAACTAATAGGAAAGTGAGCTAGTTAAGCCAAATAGTAGCCGTCGCTATCGTGTTAAGAAAGTAGTCCGAGAGCTTGAATGGGAAAAGGCTCGGATGAAGTAGACGAACGAAGCTCGAGGCAATAAGACCTAATGTGCAAGTATGCACGGCGGTGTCCCTAGGCCATAAGACCGGTGATACCGAGCATTGTGTGAGATGCTAAATGTCGATGACATTCATTGTATCGTAATAGATTGAGCCGAAAGGCCAATGTGTGATAAGCCGAAAGGTCGAATGAGTCGATAGTGAAGCCCGTGTAACAAAGTACTATGAGAATGGACAGTGAGTCCCGTATTTAACCGGAGTACCAGCTGGATAAGACTCGATGTTGGAATGTTGGGATGCGTGCTAAGTAAGTATGCATGTACAAAGGTTAGACTAAAGGTCTAAGTTCTTTCTCCGAGGTGATACGCGCAAATTTCGAGGACGAAATTTTATTTAACTGGGAGAAATGTAATACCCGAAAATCTCATTTATGATAAGTATCATATTGAGCAAATATTGCCTATTGGAAATAGGTGAATATATGGTCTCCAAGACCTTGTGGTGAATTTTTAGGGTAATTACTCCCGAAATTAGAAAATGTGCAAATAGGTCCCTAAAACGTTTAAGAATGTGCAATTAGGTCCCTAAATGCATTTACGGGTTATATAATACCCGTGAAAATTATAAAGAGGCAAGAAAATATTCATTTGAAATAAGGAAGTATATTGTCCCTAATTTAAGTAATTTATTAAATTACTACCTTGGAAAAATAAAGTGGGAAAAGTTAAAAAGTATTATAATGACAAAAATGCCCCGTGAATTATGAACTAATGCATGGGACATAAAATACAAATGTCAATACAAAAGTTTGAAGATAAAGGGTTATCTTAATTAAGAGAATTATCAACTAGTGATAAGAGAGTAATTGAGTAATTATTGGCTAATTACTTAAGCATAGGCAAAGGAAATTCATAAATAATTATGTAAAACCCTAAAATTTGTGGTTTTTGGCCTAAAATTAGTATAAACATATTTGTTAATTAATTGGAAATTTTGGAGAAAAATAGTTGAGTTTAGGTATTTTTAAGCCTAAATACAAGAATGGACCAATAGGAAAATTTTGTAAAAAATTATATAAAATAATTATTAAATAATTATTTTATATATTATTAATTAATTAAATAATTAATTAAAACGAAAATTAATAAAATAATAAGAAATAAGGACAAGAGTTGGTAAAAATCATGGTGCCTTAACTTGCAAGTTGAAGTGTAAAATTGTATAAACAAGTACAATGAATAGTGATCAGATTTATAGGAAACGGATCCTGTCTAGAGTACCAGAATAGGTTTTCCAATGTCGAGTAAAATATTGATCGGTGAATTTTTATCTTCGCTAGCCTTTTCCTAAGTTGATTCCGAGGCCTAGAGCATTTTCCTAATAAGACGAAATAGGAGAAATGCGATAGTCACATTTTAAAGATTCAAGAAAATAAATTCTAACTCAACATTTGGAAATGAGTTTGAATTTATCTGGACATATTTGGAATCAGTGAATTTTTGTCCAGAGATTGATGATCCCAGAAAGTTCTTCCGAAACTGGCACGCTTTCCCGTAAACTTCAGATTGACTTTTGGAGCCCTGGATGGAATCAAAAATTAGTTTAACTTAGACATTTCTAATGAGTAGGAAAATGTCTTCAAAGTTGTGATTCCGGATTTTTGAGATTTTTCCGAGATTACGCGATTCGGGACCGATCGGGAACTTTATCTATACAAGTTCATAAAGCAAAAGCATCACATCACATTAATTGATGTGACAAACCACCAACTAAGGGGAGAGGATGGTTTGGACAAGTGGCATGGTGAGGATCTTGACATTTGGCAAAGTGCGATCCGACGGCCCGTAATCCGCCCGACAAAGTGTGAATAGTGCACACAACTTTCCCTATAAATAGAGGCTCTCCCTTTGCATTCTTCACACCAAAATCATTTCTCTAGTTGAACTTTCCTAGAGAGAAGTTAGAGAGAGGAGCTCTGGGGAAGGAAGGAGCCCGGGGAATTTTGCAAATAAGCTCGGGTAATTTTTCCTGGTCTTTAGCTTTTAATGCTTTCGTAGTTTTAGTAGTAATGCTAGATAGATCTTTAGCTTTATTTTAAGTATTAAATTCGAAAATCATGGTGGGGTCGGAGTTCTGGCAAAATTTTGGAAAGTCGGAGCCAAAGTAACGAAGTGCTGGCGAAATTCCGCCGATTAGGGGTATAGGGGCAAAATGGTAATTTTTACCTAAAATGCCCGTTATAATGTCAAATATTGATAATGGTGATATTATCATTATAGGATATCAGAAACCTTGATCTGAGATACGTTCGTAGACCGATATACGTACAGCTTTATACGGGTTATGTCATAATAATGTCGTTATGTTTTCCTAGCGCTGAGGACACGAGTGGTATCGTGGCACTGGTGAATAGTGCAGATGTTGTTGTTGTTACCCTATGGGGCCTTACATATTGCTATGTGCTTATGTTCTCAGTCGTCATAATGATCATGCATCTATTGTATGCAAATGATATACTGTTGTATTAGCTCTAGAATATCTGTTGTTATATACTGTATTGTTTGAGCATGAGGTTAACCGTTACCTGAGATTCAATGCGGTAAATTGAATCTCAGCTGTAGCTTCAGGGTCCGGAGGACCAAGAACCGGAGAGCGGGAGAAACAACATGACTAGACCGAATGTCAGGAAAAGGGAAGGCACCGATAGACGGAGCCATAGAGAGGAACCAAGGGGAAGAGTCATAACAATGTACCAGTTGAGGCAAGTGCCGGAAGAAGATCATCAGAGCCAAATGTCAGGCAAGAGTCTAATGAAGTTACTTCGAATAGTTTGGTGCCGAAGGCAAGGCTAGTCTACGTGGGTGTGCCAATCGCCGTATGAACTCGGTGAGGCCCCATGGTAGACACTTACCTGACCATCCTGTTCAGATAACGGAGTTAGGTTCATTGCCCCAAGTCTGGTCAAGGCTTGGTCTAGGTTGTATAGTTACTTTTTGTGAAATGTAATTGTACGAAGCTCTGTATATTGTATCACATGATTATTCCTTCGAGAAATTTTTAATATATAAAAGATACGCTCGGCATCGTCATATGTCGGGGTATTTTTATATCAGTTACTCATATATTGTCCAAATTTTTAGTACATTGCTCTCCGTTTCCGCGGTACTCTGAAGTAGCACCTCAAGTTTTGTTTGACTTTTATAAAAACAGGTGTCATCCGACACGATTTATGCTACAGAATTTGGGGTGTTACAATTAGATATCATATGTTAGGGGTATTTTAGTCATTATTTCGAAAATATTGGTAGGGTCAAAGTTCTGGCAAAACTTTGGAAGATTAGAGTTAAAGTAGCGAAGCTCTGGCGAAATTCCATGATTAGGGGCATCGAGGGCAAAATGGTAATTTTTACCTAAAATGCCTGTTATGATGTAAATCATTAATTAATATGATTTATATTTCGAAAATTATGTTGGAGTAAGAGTTATGTTAAAATTTTGGAAGATTAGGGTCAAAGTAACGAAGTGCTGGCGAAATTCCGCCAATTAGGGGGTCGGGGTAAAATGGTCATTTTGACTAAAAATGTCCGTCGCAATGATAGATCCTTAACAAGTACGTTGTTATATTGATAGGATATCCCTGATTACGTTTTGACCTATGTATTGTATGTGGTAGTTGATAGCTCATCATATGTTTTGTCTTGTTGATATGTTGGTGTTTGCTACGGGCGATACATATGCATGCTATGGGCGATATCCAGTATGCTATGGGCGATACATCTGAATGCTAGGGGCGATACATTTGCATGGGTTGCGTGCTTATATACTTGTTGATGATATGAATACTTGTGGTACATATGTTGTGTGTATGTAAGTATGAGGTTAACCGTTACCTGAGATCCGGTGCGGATCTCAGCTCTTAACATAGCGTCAAGCTCTGGAGGACCGAGGACCGAGGACCGAGGAGAGAGGCAAGCAGCCCGAGTAGAAGACCCGGCTGAAGACTTCCTTTTGATGTTCCGGCGGGAGTCTTTCCTTTTGTTATTATCTACTTTTGAAATACTCGGTTCTTTATCTAGATGTTGTAAACAACCGACTTACGGCATTCTAAATACAAGTATCGATTACTCAATTGCTCCGTTGTTCTACAAATTATATATGAGGTTATGTGTCATAATTAAAGAATTAAAATTTGGATCAAATTACCTTCATATCACTTAGTTATTAAAATAACAAAATTGAAAACATAACCCTATTATTTTTCATATCAATTAATTTCTTGGAAAGTAATATCACTCTGGTTCTATTTAGAAGTCCATTTTGACCAAAAAAAATTGGTCCTACTTATAAGTCCAGTTTCATGTAATAAATAAGATTGTGACAATTTTACCCATATTAATTGTACCCATGAAAATAGAGAGAGAATAAATAATTAAAAAATACCTAATCATAAATGAGAGCAAACTTGAAAATTTGCTCCCATAATCTTGGAGTCAACTACCTCTCCTTAATATATGAGATTTAGTCAAAACAGATTTATAAATAGAACCAGAGTGGTATATATAACAATCATCATTTATTCTCCTACTTCTTTCCAAACATTAATTATGCATATAGTGATGAATGAAATATATATATCATAAAACTATTGAAATTTTCACACAAAATTAATGTTTTATTCACGTTAAGTAGTCAAGTATATACACATTTTTCTTAAGTGAAAAACTTATTTTATTGTTCAGTCAAATTCTGTTTCCATTTTCTTTGGAGTTATTTGAATCCTTTATCTTCTTGACTGAATTGACTTATATATATATATATATATAAAAGAGTGCTCGTAACTAACAAAAGCTGGACCCATTAATTTAAAGAGTGGTTAATGAGATAGAAGTCAATAAAGGTGGATGATATATATATATATATATACACACACACACCACTACAACCACTCCATTTATAAGGACAATTAATGGACTCGGAAAAAGCATGCAGGCCCGAAAAAATTAAAATTAATAATTATTTCTGTAGGCGTTATTTAAATAACTCTGAGTAATTGATGATTATTATTGTAGCAATCCTCTTCCAGTGAATAAGGCCATTTGTAAGTAAGGACAATGGACTTGAAGAATCCGGCGCAGCCACTTACGACTAAATTTTTGCCCTGCTTTGACTATTGTTTTTGGGCCAACCCCTGCTTTGACTATTGCTATTAATTATTCCAATGAAGAAACCGGCCGTATTTGGACACATATTTTAATTGTAGAAATATTTATGGTTTGCCTTTTTTTTTTTTTTTAAACTTGCAATAATCCATCCACGTGCCTTCAATTTCTTTGTTAACGTTTTTTTTTTAAACCAAACATATTGACCTAAGAAATAATAACTCACTCGATCGTGGAAGAGTTTATTATATTAGGTTTACATTGTTTTCCCAACTAGAAAAGTATTCTAAAAGCTTCTAATATGTAAAATTATTTTATTATTAAAATGTTTTATCATTAAAAGAAAATTCAACACTGGAAGCACAACACACAGAGAACTGTATTTCTTTTTTTATCTCAACTACTTTTCTTCTCATGTTCTCATGGTTTTCGCCACCATACATACATGCTCTCTTCGCATGCAATATTGACAAGTCAAAATTCAAAAAAATTGGATCTAAATTATTTTTATATTTTATATATATATATATATAAAAGGAAAAATATTTCTCCAGTCACTGGAGATAGAGTTATCTCCAGTAACCCCAAAACTGCGTCATTTTGAATTAATGAAGGGTGTGTTAATTAGTAATTTTAGGTGAATTAATGAAGGGTGTTTCGGTAAAATTTATATGATTAAAAAATAAACAAAATTACAGAAATACCCTCCATTAATCCAAAACGACATAGTTTTGGGGTCACTAGAGATAACTCTATCTCCAATGACTGGAGAAATCATTTACCCATATATAAAAGACTAACACAAATTATCAAAACAACTCTTATATTTAGAAACAAAGGAAAAGTATATAAAACAAATCTTTTTTTTTTACTAAGTATAGGTATCCTCTTATTTAAGTCAATTATGTTCGAGGTACTGTTGAGTACTAAATGTAGACACCTTTCTCAATGAAGATTCAAACATTGATTCACTACGTTGAAAGGGACTAGCCCTTTTGCTAGACCCAACCCGTTGGTAGAGCTGGGAATCAGGGCCGACCCATGAAAGGCCAGAGCCTTCACGGGCCTAACAGGGCCGCCCTCTAGGGCCTGAGGTAAGAAAAACATCTGTTTTTCAAAGCCCGGTCCGAGAGCACCGGGGCGAGGGCCGGCCCTCTAGGGCCCGAAAATTACTATTCCAAATTTTAACTATTTTTCCTTCATTTTTTTTAAAGAAATATAATTAGTAAATTATTACAAGAATCATCCAACAAATAAGTATAGTTATTAATTTATAATCAAAAGCAAACTATATTCACAAATAACTCATATAAAAGATAAGAAGCATACCACTAAGCGACATTAGTACGATGACGTCGTCATCTTCGCCACTATCATCAATTTTAACGACATTTGATTGTTCTTCACTTTGAGTAGTAGCCTCTGGCTCATGAGTAAGAATATCATGAATTTCTTCTCCCGCATCATGAACACATCCATAATCTTTATTTGCAACAAATAATAAACCAAATCATAAAATTATGGTATAGTTATTATGTATTTGTAGTTAAATGGATAAATAACTCTATAACAAATACAATATATATATATATATAAATTAATAAATTAAAGAAGGAAAAAAAGAAAAAGCTAGAATGAAAAGGGCTTGCCCGAGGCCCTCTTGGGCTAGCCCGTTTAAACCCGAGGCCCTTCAGGACCAATTTCAAATATCTTGTTCATTTTTCAAACCCGACCCTTGACGGGTCATGGCTTAAACGGGCCGGCCCGATGGGCTTGACCCAATTTCTCGGCTCTACTCGTTGGTAACAAATCTTAATTACTACTACTCTGTAATGAATGTGCTTTATTTTAGTTGGGGTTTGGACCAAGAAGCAGAAATATATAATTTAATATTATACTTATAACAATGTCTGTATTGTTAAAATATAGTTTAAAACGAATGATGAACCCCGAGCTAAGTCCTTATGATATCATTTAATTTATATATGAATTATAATTTGATTGGAATTATTTAATTTCAATCAGATGCAATATATATATATATATATGTGTGTGTGTGTGTAAAGTGTAAACGCGACCAATTAATGAGCAAACAAATACAAGAAGCACCATTATTCATTAATTATACAACTATTTTATTCTGAAAATTAAACATAATCCCTTATTATTTTGCAAGTGGCATTACAACAAAACTATATAATTAAGGGCGATAGACCGTGGGAACCGCACACAAATTGTTTTTCCTAGTGGCATTGTTAGTGAAGGTTTCCTCCATGTCCAATTCCTCAGGTTTCATCCCATTCGGAAGCTTCCAATCAAAATGGAAAAGCAAATTGGCCATGGTCAAATCAAGAACAGCATAGCCAAAAGAGATTCCAGGACATATCCTTCTTCCAGACCCAAATGGAATATACTCATGATCCATACCCCTAAAATTGTAGTCAGTTGAGGGATCAAGGAATCTCCGGGGCTGAAACTTTTCGGCTTCTTTCCAATACTTTGGATCTCTTCCAAGAGCCCAAGCATTAACCATAACACTAGATTTGTTAGGTATCTCATAACCACTGATTTCAATTGTTTCACTGTTTTCTCTTGGAACTAGCAATGGAAGAGGTGGGTGAAGCCTTAAGGTTTCTTTGACCACAGCATCTATGTATGCACACTTGTGCAATTCTGATTCTTCTACATAGCCTTTGCTTCCAAACACCTTCCTTACCTCTGCATGAGCCTCTTTCATTGTCTCCGGGTTCCTCAGCAATTCACACATTGCCCACTCTAAGATTGTTGCTGTTGTTTCAGTTGCGCCAAAGAACATGTCCTGAGAATGAGTAGATTTTTGTTAGTGAAACTCCAATATTTATTAAGTAAAACACTTATGATTTGCTTTCTTTGCTCTTATTTATAATAAAATTTTCTTTTTATCTGATCCTTATAGATAGTTTCACCTGAGTTTTAAACAAGATTATGTTTTTTTTTATCAGTTACCTAAAACTACAAGGACATAATTAAAAATCAGGTGAAACTATATAAGGATATGATAAAAAGAGAAAAAATTATATATAGGGACATGATTAAAACATGTGAAATTATAACATGATAATTAAAAATAAGAAGAAGAAAAAAACTATAGGAACCTAATTAAAAAGTAGTTGAAACTATGAGGGCTTTCATATAATTATCCATAATGAGGGTACTTTTGGAAATAAATTTATATTTCTAATGTCTGTACTAGCTTTTGAATAATAGCTTTTAGAGGAAAAAAAGTCAAAAAAGTGATTTTAGAGAATAGATTTTAGAATATATTGTGAAAAAGTAGAGGAAAAAAACGCTTTGAAAAATTATGGTTTTGAACCTCAAACCATGTTTTTCTTTCCAAATCATGGTTATGGAGAATTTGAAAATGTTTGGGTAGCTTAATTCAAACCATAATTTTAAGAGTTAAAAGCTATTTTAGGTTTTAAATGAATGTTTGACTACTTCACTTTAAAAATTATGGTTTGGGCTAAAACTATAATTTTAAAAGTGTTCCCAAATACACTAACATGTTTATAACTTGTAGCTAGTCATAACCACTTTTCTTGATCATGATGAATTAGGTATTTGTTTTGTGTATGAAGACTGAAGTATTCAAAGAGAGAATAGATCGATCAGACTTATTTACCTGAATTAGAGCTTTGATGGCGTCGTCAGTTATGTGGACGTCAAGGTCATTTTCTTTTTGTATCTTGAGAAGAACATCGACAAGATCTTCGTTCTGTCCCTCATCAGAACCCTGCTGGCTACGCTCATTCTTTTGTCTGTGCTCTTTAATCACTCCTTCCAATATCCTATCACTGTCCACAAACAGTTTCTCAAGCTTGCCCTTGAGGCCAGTGATGACAGGAAGGAACTTAAGGGAAGGAAAAAGATCAGAAATATTGAGCCCGGTCCCCAGCTCCATGGACTTCTTCATTATGGACACAACCTCGTCCACGTTCTTGGTGTTTCCAATGGAAGCACGAGCAACAATGGAGTTTGCGAGTGGGAAAAATAGTTTAGGGAGATTTATAACAGAACCTTCATGTTCAGTTATGTGCTTCATGAGAGATGCTATCTCCTCTACTCTTATAGATTTGAATGATTGGACCCTCTTCACAGACAAAAGCTCCAAAGTGCAAATCTTTCGAAGCTGCCTCCAATAGTGTCCATACGGAGAGAAGCCGATATCGACCCCGTTGTAGTTAATTATTTTGGTGCTTAGATATGTGGGTCTATTAGCAAAGGTTATGTCATGTGTTTTCATAACCTCTTTGGCTACTTCTGTGGAAGAGACTATGACGTTGGAAGTCTCTCCGAGTTGTATGTGGAGCAAGGGTCCATATTTTTTTGCGAGGTCACTCATGGTGTGATGAATTGGGGATGATGAGCTTAACATTTGGTGTAAGTTCCCTATAATAGGAAGCTTCCATGGCCCTGGGGGTAGTGGTTTTTTGGATTTCTTGAATAATCTTGAAGGCTTTAGCACCAGAATGAGCAAACACAAGAAGGTGAAGAGGATGGAATATGGAATCTGAATTTCCATAATCACAAAGCAAACTAATCGTCAAGCGTGTGGGTTTGCTCATTTTACGTGCAAGCTAAGTGCTGCTTTTATATACTAAACGGAACATGATCAATTTGTATGAATATGACTTTTTTTTTCAAAAGAAAAAGCTTGCGGGCCCGAATAAATTAAATTAAATTAAATATTCCCCTCCTTGACCAGTGCTATAGATTATTCCAATGAAAAAAACCCGCCTGTATTTCTAATGCTTTATTTTTGTGGGGTATGGGTAAAGAATAACGGGATATTATTTCATTAAGAGAGACTCGTTATTAGTACAGAAGTGATCATACTGTTATAAATATTATAATTATGTGTGGATGACCATAACATCCAAGAATGAGGCATTTGATCTTCCATCTCATATTGAATGGTACAATGACACATAACCCCCAAATTAAAGTTATCTACTGGTTATTACTATAACCTCCAATGATTCCATGATTATGATATTGTAACCCTTGGAAGTGTTGAAAACTTATAAATGGAGGCTTGATGTAAAGATTTGGATGTCCATGGAAAAGCTTAAGATGAATGAGAATTGCCCTCTATTCCTCCTCCTATTTTCTCTTATCTTTTCCATCTCTCTCACCTTCAATCTCTCATACTTTCTTTATTTTCATAACACGTTATCAGTAGGATACTCTACTAAATTTGCTTCTTTGATTGAATAATCAAGAGATGATTATGGAAGAGTTTCATGTAGCTGAAAAAGCAAGCACAAGCAGGTGGGTACGGAGGGAACCTCAACAATGGCAATATGTCCAAACTCGACATCTGTACTCAAAGTGGAGATACAAGTTACTGTGATGAGATAAGTAAATCCAAAAAAAAAAAAATCGTTACTAAGTTTGATATGATTAATATTTGAGAATCTCAATATAACAGGTGAGGCTTATATTTTGCACATAATTTTTTTTTTTAACTGTTTTGGAAATCAAAACTAAAGTCCAATCAAAGGAAGGAATGAATTCTTTTCACAATATAATGGATGTTGAGTAGGCAGTACAGTGTTGTGTTACATTGACAGCTTATTTCTTATCTGTTTGTGGATTTAATTTCTTTGTGTTGAAGATTTATTGGTCCTAATTATAAGTTGACTTTCTTTGGAGAGATTAAGGAAGCTAAATAAGTTACTTAATTATCTCATATGTTGTGTATCCTTAGATTATATATTAGTTTATTAGTTAAACTAATTAGTTTGAAGAAAAAAATAAAAATAAAAATACTCTAAGGTAATTTAATTAGCTTCCTTAATTTCTCCAAAAAAGTCAACTAGCTCTTATAATTAAAACCGGAAGGAGTATTAAATTCTCGTAAACCATTGTCTTGATTGATCATATTGATATCCATTGTCTTGAACATATTAAATTTGTTATAGATGGACAACGTTATCGATCGGATGAATTATTGTATACCATATATACTAAATTTTTGCCCTGCTTTGACTATTGTTTTTGGGCCAACCCCTGCTTTGACTATTGCTATTAATTATTCCAATGAAGAAACCGCCCGTATTTGGACACATATTTTAATTGTAGAAATATTTATGGTTTGCCTAATTTTTTTTTTTTTTATAGATTAAGGTGTATATTTGCCAACGAACTATTATTCAAGGGGCATCTGACACAAAAAACAATTGAAGGGACCAAATTGGCCAACGAACTATTAAAAAGTGAAAAAAAAAAACCAAATAACTATTAAAAAACACAACTATCACTACTATGTTAAAATATGAGATATTGGCGTAAGACGGTGGTAAAAATGCTGGAGAAAAGAGCGGTTAAGCCTTCTTGTTGGATAAGGAAAAACACCAACAAAGATATATGGGACTCATGCGAGCAGGCGTTGTGGCAGCGGCGGTTGCTGCTTGTGGCATTGGAGGGACGCAATCAGGGTGCAAGGCTCGTGTCGGTCGAAAGCTATGGACTGCTGGATGAGTTCAAAAGGGTGAGTGGAACATCCAGCAACAATGTAAACTTTGGAGATGCCGATGTCGCCGACACTGTGACAGTCATTGGAAGACGGAGACACCAAGACAATGACGGAGTAATAGTTCGTTGGCGAATCTACTCAAAATTGTGTGTTTTTTTTTTTTTTTTACTTTTTAATAGTTCGTTGGTCAATTTGGTCCCTTCAATTGTTTTTTGTACCAGACGCTCCTCAGGTAATAGTTCGTTGGCAAATCTGTCCCTTAACCCTTTTTTTATCTTGTAATAATCCATCCACGTGCCTTGAATTTCTTTGTTAACGTTTTTTTTTTTTTTTACCAAACATAAAAAATTTACTTGACCTAAGAAATAATAACTCACTCGATTGAGGACATGTGTACTAGGTTTACATTGTTTTTCCAAGTAGAAAAATGTTATAGATCGATGTTAATTAAACTTTAATCAAACTGATCGAATAACTTCGTTTTTAATTAGTTATACTAATACTATCATATACCAATACTAAATTTTGAAAACAATATTATGCTTATTCTAATTTTTTTTTTTCATATTTGTAATATTTCTCTTTTATATAATTCTAATTATATGTTTTCCTCATCTAATCTATTAACTTTGCATCAATAGCAATCTTCAGTTGTGTGTAAAAGCTTCCAATTTTAAATATATGTAAAATTATTTTATCATTAAAATAAAAATTCAACACTAGAAGCACAACACACAGAACTGTATTTTTTTTTTTTACCTTAACTACTTTTCTTCTCATGGTTTTCGCCACAATACATGCTCTCTTCCATGCAATATTGACAAGCCAAAATTCCAAAATTTTGGATTTAAATTATTATTATTATTGTTATTAAAAGTTCTTACGCATGATGGGATAGGTGAAAAAGAAAGAAAAAGAAATGGGGATGAGTCATAAAGACTTTTAGTAATATAATTTTAAAATGAATATATAAACTCACAAATTTCAAACATCGAGTGATGTATGTGTTTGAAATCTGTGCCTCATCGATTTTATATGAAATGATATATGCATTGACTTTTCTTACTTAAAGGTTATGTGCAATCCTAGCTAGCTTCAATGTTGCTGAATTCTAGTTAGCCCTCAAAGCCTAACTAATTATATTTTAAGGTATTGGATACAATTTCTCATGAAAATTTCACAAGTTGCAAAGTACATGTTTTTCTCACTATCTCAAATTAAATAATTTCTAAGATTTTAATGTTACTGGAAAAAAATTTCTGAATACAGAACTGGAAATTAAGTAATTTGAGATACTGGGAGAAAAATATATATATTTCAAAATATAACATATAATTTAATCTAAATAAATAAAATATATAAAAAAATAAAAATGAAAAATGCCACACCCACAAATAAATTTGGGGGATAAGCATCTAAGAAATATGTAAGGGAAAAACATGTAATGAGAACCCAATTTTGAATAGGTGATATAAGTTTATTTTTTTATTATAAAAGAAATCATAATATCATTATATTATCAAATAATATCTTCCAAGCAAAGCTTCAAGCAACATCATTGACAAAATATATTTAAAGTCATTTATGAGACGTTGATTGAGTACAAATTCAATGAACAGATAATATAAAAAAACTATAATTTGCAAACTTCAATGGAAGTTTTATGGGAAAATCCCTTGAAAGAACTTTAAAAATGCTTAAAAAAACAAAAAGATGTTCTGAATATTCATAATACTAAAGAGATGTTAGAGCATGATTCATCCTTTTTAAAATAAAAAATAAATAACAAAATTGTCTCTCTAAGTTTAAAATTAAGAATATAGAGAAAGACGCGATTTCACAAGTTTTAATAAAGGTTTTCACAAATTTAGATAATGTTTTCACAATTTCTTATGAAAATCTCACAAGTTGCAAATCAAAAGTCATAAGATCTTATAAGGGTTTCATAAGTTTTGATAAGGTTTTCACAAGTTCTCAAAATAATTTCGCAACTTCCTTTAAAAAAATTCACAAGTTGCAAATTTCGATTCAAATATCTAATAAAGGTTTTACAAATTATGAGAAGAGTTTCACAAGTTCGAGTAAGGTTTTCACAAGTTCTCAAAACAATTTCACAACTTCCTTAAAAAATTTTACAATTTGCAAATTTTGATTCAAAAGATCTAATAAGGGTTTCACAAGTCCGGGCTATCTTAATATATCAAATTAATTAATTTCCAAGATACTAATGTTACATCCTAAAGGGTTAAGGTGCAAAAATAGACATGTGCTTTTGTCGGAGGAGCGTCCAGTGGCAAATACTTTTTTTAGGCGCAAAAGTAACTATGTGGTTACAAAATAGGAGCAAAAGTCACATTGACCGTTAAGGGGGTGGATGTTGACCGTGAAGTTGGATGGTTTGACTGATATTAGTTATGTGGACGTTGACTGGGTGTGTGTTGCAGACAAGTGGCAGCTGCTTCATGGATGACCTGGAAAATAATTAATTAATTTATGTAATTACTAAAATCTAACATAACACATGGCAAATCAATTTCCCTAAATCCAAAAACCTAAATCGATTAAAACCCTAAAACTAAATAAATAAAGAATGAAAAGCAATTTCCCTAACACTATCGAAATCAAACACATCATTATCGGGCAAATTCAGGAACGAACAACTGGAGAAAACCTAAATGCTAGGGTTGACGACGCAAGAGTAACCAGACGAAATCCTAGGGGTGAGGACGCGCAGAGTAAGCAAAAGAAGAAGGGATTAGGACGAAATTGCTGTAGTAGGGTTTAATCTTCGCGTGTCGGAGTGAGGGAGTGAAAGGAAGAAGGGAAAAGGTGATTCGCAGCGACCATACCGACGACGTTCAGAGCGACGATAAAGAATAAGGGAAATCAAGAGAGTGAGGCAGTGGAAAAGCTGATTTGCCATGTGAGTGGGAATCTTTGAAAAGAACGTGCTGGCCAGGAAGCGACAAAAACTTCAAACAGGTAAGCAACGATTGGGACCCATATATTTTTGCTTGTTTGTTTGCTTTCGATTATGGTGAAATGGCATGGAGGCCCCTAATATATTATGTATTCTGTACTGTGTAGGTATTATGGCATCAAAAGGAAAGGATAAAGTGGTAATCGACGATCAAGAGACAAACATGGGCCAAAGGTCAGTACAAAGTCTGCTTGAAAAGTATGAATCTACAATAAAGGGATGGGAAGAAACTAAGACTAGGTTACGGGGAGGGCATAAGTCTGTAAAAGAAAGCATTTTAAATGTTGTTGGGGTGAGGAAAGTCACAATACAGTGAGAGAGGATGCTCAAAAAATAGTAGATGAGAGCACACAACCAGGAAATGTGGAAGGTCTGATTGAGGAAAAAGGAATGGTTTGATGATTATGATAATTATGATGACATAGAGTTCCTTGGTGCTGACGTGAATGATGTAAATGAGGAAACAGATAGAGTTAACCAAGCGGGTTGTGATAACATAAATGAAAAAGGGAAAGGAATTGCCTACGCTGAAGAGGATGAAGAAGAGGGGGATCTTAGTGATGATGATAGTTATGACGGAACTTATGTGGGGCTAAGTTCTAGTTCAGATACGGAGGAAAGTGTTGATGATGAGTTTGAAGACAGCGATGTGGATGTGGATCCTTTCAGTGATAATGAGGAAGATGGTTCGGGCCGCGAAAGTGATGATGGGCCTATGCAAGAGCCCAATGTCCTTCAAGAGACAGAGGCAGCAGCGAGAAGGCCTAATTTTTCTGTTGGCATGACTTTTCAAGATAAAGAAGAGGTTAAGAGGGCCATCGACAAGTATGCAATCACGCGTGGTGTTAGCTTGAAAGTTGTGCGGAGTAATAAGAGGACATACCAAGTGGTCTGTGAAGATGGATGTCCATTTTCACTATATTTATCCACCTATGGTTTGGATATAGGGTGGCAAGTTAAGTCATTGACTTATGAACATAAGTGTGCACGTGTTTATCAAAATCAGAGAGCCTCTGTTACGTGGTTGGCTGAGTATTTCAAAGAGAGGGTGCAAGAAGCTCCTAATTTCAAGTCAAAAGACATGAAGAACGAGGTTCAAAGGGATCTGAAGGTCTGTGTTAGTCTACATAAATGTAAGCGGGCAAAAAAGAAGATTATGGAAGAAATGGACGGTAGTTTAAAGATGAATTCAGAAAGTTAGAAGCATACTGTAATGAGTTGAAACTATCAAACCCTGATGCTTGATGTGTGTGTGGAGTTGAGCGAAGAGGAATTGGAGCAAGGAATAAGAGTGTATAAGAGGCTGTATTTATGCTTCAATGCAGCGAAGGTAATTTAGTTTGTAAATTGTTATGTAGTTTTTTAAAGTAGTAATTGCATATGTTACATGTATTGATTTTGATTTTTTTGAAGGTTGGCTGGAAAGAAGGGTGTAGGCCCCTTATTGGTGTGGATGGGACATTCCTGAAAGGAAAGGCAAGAGGCATACTGTTAACAGCTGTGGGTATTGATGGCAATGACTCTGTATACCCTTTGGCGCTTGCTGTGGTAGAGAAGGAGAATGCGCATCACTGGTCTTGGTTCCTGCAATGGCTCAGACACTCCCTAGAATTAGACACTAGCGAGACAGTAACTGTCATCTCTGACATGCAAAAGGTAACCTTCTTTCTCTGGAATTATGATCCTACTTCTCTGGATTATATAGTTTGTGGGTAGTTGTTTGATGTATACCGATTATATTTTGGATCCTACTTATCTGACACTGGCGAGACAATATTTTGGATCCACAGTATACCGATTAATTGTTTGCTGTATAGTTGTAATTTCGTGGCTTACTCAATCTTCATGCCAATGTGGTTGCAGTTTTATGGTCTCCATTCCTGCTTTTATTTTTTCCTGCTTGCAGTTTTATGGTATGCCTGTCCTGAAGCTACTTTAACCAGTGAAGAATGTTGTCTTCCAGTAGTCTTCCAGTAGGAGTAGAGAATAGATTTCGAACCTCACTCTCTTTTAGTGTACTGCTTCATTGAGAATTGAGCACAAATCTTCTTATTGGTCTTCAAAGTTTTAAGCTTGAAATTTACTTCTGCTTTAATCTTCTTGGCTTTCTGTTTGGTCTATATTGCATTTGTTTTCTATTTCTGTGTGTTCTGTTTCTGAGCTTCTCTTATCCTGAACTGGGTGAATGAGGATTAAGGATAAAATTTTCTGATTGGTCTTGAAATTCTGAAGCTTCAAATTAGTTGAGTCAGTGAGAGTAGGTCTTTAATTGGGTCAATGAGAATTTTCAAATTAGTTGTATCAATTAAGCTGCTTATAACTTGAAATACTTGTAAGAAATTAATGAATAAGTTGTGCTCCTGTGTTGTACAGTACCAGGAAGTGAAGATTGAGGTTGTATCTCCATTCATTAATGATGTACATTGTTTTGTATGATAGGGACTGGCCAATGCAGTAAGTGAGGTGCTTCCTCATGTTGAGCACAGATTTTACCTTCTGTGTAATGTAAACAAGCTAGGTTGCCTTCTGTGTGACCCAATACTTTGTCACTTTTTGTGTGAAGTGCACCAGCTTTTGTCAATACATTGGTTCTATTACATATTAGATGTATGGTCATTGTGCTGCTGCAACAACTTGTGCGCTGCATGTTTGTGAGCAATACTACATGTTTGTGTTTTTAAATAGTTATGATTGCCTTGGTTGCTTAGACAATCTATCTTTTGTAGATTGAGACCTAAATTTTGTTTTAGGCTAGTGGCCTTTTCTTCATAATGTTGTTTCAATGTTAAGCATATGACAGGGAAATGCTTTAAAGCAGAGCGGATGACAGGGAAATGTTAACCATAATGTTGTTTCTTCATAATGTCAATGTTAATGTCAATTTGGTATTCTCTTCCTAGCTGATTCTGGTTATCATATTAAGAGTGATGATCCTTGTTGACAGTTTGTGATGCTCAAACATTATAGCTGAATTTTTTTTTTAAAGCTGCCCATTTCATTTTAAAAACTAGTTTATCTTAAATATAATTTCACATAGCTTAAATGTGTTTCAGTGTTTCTCAACACAAGCTCGGAAGACAAAATAATCATCTAACAATGATTTAATTTTGAAACATAAATGAAAAATATTACTCAAACCAGGGATTCATGCAAAAAAAAAAAAGGATTGAACTTGAACTAAACAAGACATAAGCAATACAATGGCCAATCAACTTAATACCTGTTGTATTCATTCCACATTACAATTCCACATTACAATGGCCAGGATTGAACTAAACAAGAAATAAACAATACATTCCACCATTTAACAATGGTCTAATCCCTAACACTAACAACTAAAATACATATAAACTCTTACATATTAACAATAGCAAAATCCCTAACACTAACAACTAACATAAACCCTTACAATTTCATTACCACCAACACAACCCAAGTTAGTAACAAAGTTGCTAATGCAAGTTTCAACTTCAATTGCACCTTCTTCACTTCACTTTCTTTCACTTCATATCCAACTTTCAGCCTCCTCAACTGACCTTCAATTGCAACAGGGTCTTCGAAATTCCTCAGACGTGCATTCCCTCTTCGAAGATGACTGTTCTCCTCATATAACTTGTCTATGTCTGTAAGCAAATCTTTGATAACTGCATTTTCTCTATCCCCAAACACACCATCGTGCCATTCGAAATACCCACAACCTCCATCCTATCATTCAACAAACAACCAACCGTTAAAATTCATGCACCCATCCCATTTCAATTAATTCCAAATCAACCAAATCTTACCTGGTAGTAATTCCGGCAACCATAAAACCTCCTATCTGGGTTTTCTTCCGACCAAGACGTCCATCGGGGAGCCAACAAATTGTGATGGCAATAACGAATGGGACCTTCATAATGCTCCTCACGACTGTGGCGTCTTAGGAAAACTACTTTCCTTCGCGATTTCTGGGTTCTACCCTCGCTCGATGTTGAAGACGACTGCATCGAGCTCCCACTCGATTCCTCGTTCCTCACACCTCGGATCATGGTCGACGCTGTTCTCCGTCAAGGTTGCAGACAACAATCGCGAATGCAAGAAAAAAGCTAAGTCGCCTTCGTTTATCCGTAGCTCAGCAATCAGGTTTGGAGTTAAAGAGTGGTACTTCACGAATCCGCTATATCGATGAGCAATGGAGGTTGAACCTGGGATTTAGGTTTTCTCCAATTGTTCGTTCCCCAATTTGCCCGATAACGATGTGTTTGATTTCGATAGTGTTAGGGAAATTGCTTTTCATTCTTTATTTATTTAGTTTTAGGGTTTTAATCGATTTAGGTTTTTGGATTTAGGGAAATTGATTTTCCATGTGTTATGTTAGATTTTAGTAATTACATAAATTAATTAATTATTTTCCAGGTCATCCATGAAGCAGTGCCACTTGTCCGCAACACACACCCGATCCAACGTCCACATAACTAATATCACCAAACCATCCAACTTCACTGGTCAACATCCACCCCCTTAACGGTCAATGTGACTTTTGCTCCTATTTTGTAACCACATAGTTACTTTTGCGCCTAAAAAAAGTATTTGCCACTGGACGCTCCTCCGACAAAAGCACATGTCTATTTTTGCACCTTAACCCTAAATAAAATATATAAAAAATAAAATAAAAAAAATATCACACCCACAAATAAATTTGGGGGATAAGCACCTAAAAAATATGTAAGGGAAAAACATGTAATGAGAACCCAATTTTAAATAGGTGATATAAGTTTATTTTTTTATTATAAAAGAAATCATAATATCATTATATTATCAAATAACATCTTCCAAGCAAAGCTTCAAGCAACATCATTGACAAAATATATTTAAAGTCATATATGAGACATTGTTTGAGTACAAATTGTTAGTTCTCTAATTGGTTTTGATGATAACGGACAATTGTAAACACAGATGAAAGTTTGTCTTTGTAAGTTGAAAAACTTATTGTCAAAGGCAAACTCTAGTTTCACTTTGGAAACTCGAGTTTGGACTTGACAGAGAAGAACTCAAGTTTTTGCAATGAAAAACAAACTCGAGTTTAGATATGAAAACTCGAGTTTTGCAAATACAGAGAGCTTCTGAGTTTTTCACAGACAAAGCAATACTCGATTCAAACATACTGAAACTCTAGTTTCCATTTGGAAACTCGAGTTTAGGCTTCACAAAGAGTTCTCTAAGTTTCCAAGCTTTGTTGGAAACTCGAGTTTAGTTTTGGAAACTCGATTTTACATCATACAGAGAACAATACTCGATTCTGAACTTGTGAAAACTCCATTGTTCATTTTGACAAATCTTTTCAATGTTTTCTCATAAACGAGGAAACTCGAGTTTAGTTTTGAAAACTCGAGTTTCGGCCTTGCTGAGAAGTTTCCATTGTTTTATAAGAATCATGGAAACTCGAGTTTCATTTTCGAAACTCGAGTTTAGACCAAACAGAGAGTTCTGACAATTTTGAACACTATGGAAACTCTAATTTTGAGCTTTTGGACTAAAACATGATTTCTCATCAAAAGTTCAAAACTCGAGTTAGTCACTTAATGACTCGAGTTTTGCACTGTTCACAAAACTTGTCCAAATGCCAAATCGTGATATTCTTCTTTGGAATGAGAAAACTCGAGTTAACTTTTGAAACTCGAGTTTAGGCTTTTAATGAAAGAATGAAAACTCGAGTCTCAAAGAACAAACTCGAGTTTACATCATTGGATCAATTTCAAATTACACGAATTTGCGAAATCTTTGTGTTTACTCCTAATACTTTATATCATCACTCATTACTATTCCTCACTATGTTTATCAGTTTGTTAATGAGTTTCAGATGATTTAGACAGGATTAAATGGAGAATTAGCATAAAGCATAAAGTAAAAGTCAGAACATTAAATGCAAAGTGTAGAAAACTTGCATGCTTCTGGACAATCATTCTCCACATGTTTTGAAGGAATTAATGTTTCCTTTCCTCATCCAGCATCTGCTCTTCCAACGGATTAAAAGTCAAGAGAAGAAGACCAAAACCTTCACTAATCATCCTCCAATGTTGGCAACGGTCACATTAGGATTTATAACGGTCATCTAATGATCTCTAGCTATAAATAGAGATGCATTCAATTTCTCTCAACAACCAATCTGTGAGAAAACGAAAATCATTAAAGTTTCAACTACTCTTTGAGTTTTCTTGTGTAAAGTATTTTTTGATACATTCATACTTCTGTGTTTATCTTATCTACTCTTAGAGAGAGTTTCTTGATTGTAAATCATTTATTATAAAGTATCTCAAGTCAAGGGGACTTGGAGATTGGGTTATTGATTACAACTTGTAAGGGGGAGTAAGTTCTAGTGAGAGAATTACTCTTGAGTTGCAGAGTGTGTAATCAATTGTTATATATAGTGAGAAATCCCAGAGAGTCTGGGGACTGGACGGAGGTTATACCGAACCAGTATAAATCCTTGTGTCTTGCTACTCTTCTCTTCACTCTGTTTTCATCCCTGTTTTATATCCGAAAAACAGAGCAACCAAAAAAGTTTTTTAATCTCCAATTCACCCCCCTCTTGGTGATTAAGCTCCACTTTCACAAATGCAATGAACAGATCATATAATAAACTATAATTTGCAAACTTCAATGGAAGTTTTATGGGAAAATCCCTTAAAAGAACTTTAAAAATGTTAAAAAAAAAAAACAAAAAGATGTTCTGAATATTGATTATATTAAAGAGGTGTTAGAGCCTGATTAGTCATTTTCAAAATTAAAAGGAAATAACAGAATTGTCTTTCTAAGTTTAAAATTGAGAATATAGAGTAAGACACGATTTTATAAGTTCTAACGAAAGTTTTCATAAATTTAGATAATGTTTTCACAATTTCTCATTAAAATTTCACAAGTTACAAATTAAAAGTTACAAGATCTTATAAGGGTTTCACAAGTTTTGATAAGGTTTTTACAAGTTCTCAAAATAATTTCGCAACTTCCTTAAAAAAAAAAAAAAAATCACAAGTTACAAATTTCGATTCACATTTTTTTGACCTTAACTGTGCGTGTACCAAATTTTTCCGTCAAGCCTCAGTCATAAAGACTACTAGTGCTGCTACTACTACTACTACTACTACTACTAAAAGTGCTGCTACTACTACTACTACTACTACTACTAAAAGTGCGTGTACCAAATTTTTCCGTCAAGCCTCAGTCATAAAGACTACTACTACTACTAAAAGTTCTTACGCATGAAGAATGGGGATGAGTATAGTTACCAAATTTTTCCGTCAAGCCTCAGTCATAAAGACTACTACTACTACTAAAAGTTCTTACGCATGAAGGGATAGCTTACGCATGAAGGGATAGCTGAAAAAGAAATGGGGATGAGTATAGTTACCAAATTTTAGTTTGCTGAGAAAATTCCTTCTCATCCCTTCTCTGTGTTCGATTTGTGGGTGGAAACCCTTTTTTTTTTTCCAGCTTTCTTGAAGTTTTCTCATCTATAGACCTTTTTCTTGCTTTCATCTAGCCCTTAATATCCCCGTTTTCTATCATAAAAGACACTAATATCCACTTGTCTTTTTAGATCCAATCTATTCACAATCGTTTTGTTTGACTTTTCAAAACTAATAACAGAGTGAAAATAGAGGAGGACATTGAAGTCTTTTCACTCAAACTTTGATATCTTATATTTCTACCAAATGATCTCTCTGTTCTTTCTATTTTTTATCAGAACTTTTGGAGTTTTGGAAGTTCAAATAGTATCTATGTATCTTTTTTCCTATATTTAAAATAGGGAATACTTTTAATAGTTATTTATTTATTGAGGTAAACTCTTACGAGTTTACGATATGAGTTCACGATCCGAGTTTACTTCATTGTCACAAGTTTACTTAAACTCGTGAGTTTGACAACCTTGATTATTTGCAATCCTAGCTAGCTTCAATGTTGTTGAATTCTAGTTAGCCCTCAAAGCCCAACTAAAGTTGAATAGGTAATATAAGTTTATTTTTTTATTATAAAAGAAATCATTATATCATTATATTATCAAATACTCACTACAAAAAAACTATCGATTAGTAGCGATCAAATTGTAGTGGTAAAAAAAAACCTGATTTTTGTAGCGGTTTAGACCAAAAGGCTACATATTTGCAACATGAACATTCACGCCAAAAGGCATGCTGGTTAAGCAATGAACTTTGTAGCAATTCTAAGTAAAAATAACCGCTACAAAATATGGCATCAAGCTGGCGCCAATTTTGTAGCGGTTGTATTTGAGAAACCGCCACAAATGTGGCACCAGCTAGGCGCGTTATGGCATGAAAGTTGTGGTGGTTTTTTTCGTGATGGTTATCAGGTATCAATCGCTAGAAAATGTAAAGAGTCTAAATATTTGTAGCGGTTATATGGTAAAAACCGCAGTAGAAGTCAAAGAGGCTTGCACATTTGTCGTAGTCAGGCCGTAAAACCGCTGCAAAATGCAAACAGTCATGGAAATTTGTGGCAGTTACTTATAAAACGCTACATACTTTAAGCTATATATACACTTTGTTGCTTAAATCATTTTGTGAAGAAGTTGCAGCATGAAGCCAAACATTGGATTCAAAGTAGTTGCCTCCCTCCCATGAAAAAAGAAAAATGTGTTGTGGTTGGTAACATGTTATACGCTTCATGTTACCTAGCACCACATTTGTCTTTTTTCATCGGAGATTGACAACTACTTTCAAATCAATGTTTCGCTTCATGCTTCTTTTCATTCACTATAATAACAAAAGTTTGTAGCAGTTATGATAGTAACTGCTATAGAATGCAAACGTCTCTTCACCTTTGTAATGGTTAGCACTAGAAACCGCTACAGAATGCAAATGCTTGGTAAACTTGTGGCGGTTTCCTACAAAAACCACTACACATTTGAAGCCTATATAAGACGCTTTCAACGCAAATAATTTTCTGTAAAAAAAATTAGCAAAAAGAAACCAGACATTGGTTTAAAATCAGCTGCCCACTTGAAAATTTGCAAATGGGTTGTGTTTGGTATCATTAGTATACGTATCATGTTACCTAGCACCACATTTACATTTTATGAAGGGTGAAAACTGCTTTCAAACCAAGGTTTGGCTTCTTGCTGCTATTCTTCAAACTCACAACAAACTTTGTAGAGGTTATAAGCGAAACCACTACAGAATGCCAAAGAGTGTTCACATTTGTAGCGGTTACTCACAAAAACTGCTACAGAATGCCAAGAGTCTTAACATCTATAACGGTTTTTGTTACTACTATAAAGTGTCACGTGGAACGAGGTAAACGTAGCAGTTTTATTATAACCACTACAAATGTTCAAGTGTTTAAATGCAACAGTGACCCACGTGCATTTTACTCTCACCACCACACACCATTTCACTCTCACTCGCTGTCTTACAACGTTTAAGTATAGTTTTTAACGAGTGATGACTTCAAGGAGAGGTAAGGAAAAGGACATAATACAAGGCAAAGTGCCTCGGCGAGGGGGAAGTAGTACTAGAGGACAACATAGGGTTAGAAATGTCCTCGTGACATCATGGCAGGGGACCCAGCCTCAGCAGATGTACCCACAGGAGGCGACCCCACATTACAGGAGGCGATCCTACCACCTCATGATGAGAATAAGGAGATTGAGGAGGTTGAGATCAATTTGGAAGACTTTGAGCAAGGTGGGACACTTGATTTTCAACATTCTTTTACACAATATGGAGCGGTTCTTTGATAGGGAGATCTTTGAGGAGCAAGGGAACCCCCGTCCGTCATCTTCATAAGCGACTAGATTTGATGTGCAAGTCGAAGACTAGATTTGATGTGCAAGTCGAAGACTAGATTTGATGTGCAAGTCGAAGGTAAAGTTAAATATTATTTTAATAAATGTAATATTTAAATTCCATGTGATTTATTAAAAGTGTAGTTAAATGTAATAAAAATGTGAATTGTGCAGATAAGTAGGGGAACATCACCACGAGGAAGTTGGACGTGGCCGATGTGAATGTGGTGAATGGGCCACGTGTCATAGTTTCGTGGAATGAGCACACAGACCAGCCAATCGAGAATGTTGGTCACCTCTTCAACTGTTGGCTGACTGAGTTTGACGGGAATTGGTTACGGTTTCCCATCTAGTTCCGGACTTGGAAGCATGTTCCATCGGATTTGAAAAGAAAAAGCATGGGAAGAAGTTGTTACGGTAATTAATTGCATTTAATCATAGTATAGATGTATATAGTTATAATTTAAGCCTATTTAATTGATTAATTAATAATTCAATTGTGATATAGAGGATAGTCAAAAGACCATCTTCAAGCGAGGAAAGATTTATGGACCATAGGATTTGTCAAGACGCGTGGCCAAATGAGCATGACAAATTTAAACCAGCAAAATTCACCCTCATAAAACCAAATAAGGAAATCTTCCTTGCGACATTGAAGAAAATAAAATTTCTTGATGACTATTAAAGCAAGATTTCATGATGTATTGACATGCAAGTTAGAAAGATCGCTGGGCTGAAGACTCATAACTCACATGTTCTTATACAACAGTTACTTCCGTTGGCAATAACAAATTTGCTACCTCTCGATATGTTGATCATTTTGGTGGAGCTATGTTCTTTCTTTCGGAAGTTGTGTTCTAAGGTTTTGATCATTAAGGAGCTCGATCAACTATAATAGAAAATCATTTTTACGCTGTGTCATTTGGAAATGATCTTTCCTTCATCCTTTTTTATGTTGATGGTTCACTTGACAGTACACATTGTTCATGAAACAAAGCTAGCTGGTCTAGTACAATATTGATGGATGTATCCGATTGAGAGGTACTTATTTTACATATGCGCATCAGCATTACTCTTTAAATTTCTAGTTGCACATTTAAGCAGTTATGGACATTTTCCTTCTTTACTTTATGTGTTTCTTGGGAAATTGAAATCTTACGTAAGGAATAAGGCGCGGTTAGAAGGTTTTATACTTGAAGGCTATATAGGGGATGAGGTCATTTATTTCTGTTCAAGGTACTTTGTAACATTGAGACGTCTTTCAATCGACCGCCTCGTGTAGACGATTGTTTTGAACCCGAATCTAAGCCATCAATAAGAGAGTTGTTAATCCCTCGTGTTGGTAAACTAGTTGGAGGAAGTGAGAGATTTAAACTGATGGCAACTGAGAAGTTGCGAGTATATAGACATGTCTTGATTGATTGTATTAAGACCCTTCCTTCAGTAAGCATTGTACACTCATATGTTATGCTATATATTTCTTTACATTTTATACTTATATTTCATGATTGTCATCTCACAATCAATTGTATGGAATTTAGAAGTCATGTGAAGCGTCGACTCAAGATCTGTACACAGACATCCTTCGAAATTAACAAAGGTCCACAAAGAATTCTCAGGATGGTTTGCACAGAGAATACTAAATGACCACAACCCGCACTCACCAGATTTCAGAACTCTCTCACTTGGCCCTCTTGACCATGAAACCAAGTTTATTCTGCATATAATGTCAATGGTTTCAAGTTTCACGAGATCAAGGATTTCTAACCCAAAACTCGGGTGTTTATGGCACCTTTGGGACAAGGAGTTATGCAAGCAGTAGTGACGGCAACATGCAATTCAGAGATGTCCTATATTATGGAAAGCTTCTTGATGTCCTTGAAATAAATTACCAAGGTCATTTTCACATGACGCTTTTCAAGTGTTTGTAGGCAAATACGACAACTTCTAGAGGACTCAGAATTGACGACTTAGGCATCATATCAATAAATTTCTCCCTGCCAATTAACATTGGTCAGTCTCAAAATGATGAGCCATATATTCTTGCTTCGGAGGCACACCAAGTTTATTATGTCGAAGACAAGGGGCACAAAGATTGAAATATGGTAGTTCACTTAAAGTCTCGAGAACTTTATGACATGGGCGATGGTGATAACATCGCCTATGAGAGTGAGCCATTCAAAAGATCAGATAAGGGTTTCACAAGTTTGGGCAAAGTTTTAAGTGAAACCCTTATCAAATCTTTTGAACGACTCACTCTCATAGGCGATATTATCACCATCGCCAATGTCTTAAGGTCTCTAGGCTTTAAGTGAACAATTTCGACATCGGGTGTTACAAGTGGGCATAATGATGTTATATGGGGTGGAGAACAAATGAGGCTTTATAAGAATATGAATATTTCCAATAAGCCCAAAGCAGATAATTTTGAGAGTGAGATGCTAGAATATTAGTCAAGTTATCTTTTTTTTTTTTTTTACTTTCACAAATAAAAAATAAACATAGCATTGGATTAAATTCAAGCCTAAAAGCACAAAATTCGAATTAGTGAAAAAGAATCACAATTATACTTACCCTTCCTTGTCGCAGAACTCAATAAGGACATCATTGCTGGGTAAGAAGATGAGGGTTGAAAGAAATAATTAAAGCTGTTTTGGCCAAGAGATTGAAAAAACAAATTAAAGAGGAAGAGGAGGAAGCAAATGAAACAATAGGTTTGAGAGGGAACTTTGTTATCAAATATAGTAGTGCGTAGGTCTGTTTATGTAGGGATTGTGTACTGATGGGGTAATTATCTTAATCTTTTTTTTCATTCATTCGTATACTACATTCTTATCAATATGTGTATGTGTATATTATGATTTATAAGCTAAAAATTAAAACATGTTATTATTTTAATTTTCATATATCTATCTATTGGTCACTATTAAATTTGACTCTGAAACTTTTATTTTAACTAAAATATTCCTATTTAACATAAGAATTATTTAAACATCTATATTTGTCAAAAGAATTTATACAACCACAAAATAATTGTATAATTCCAATATTTTTAATTTGTGATGATTTGATGATATTATAAGTTTATACTCCTTCCGGTCTTAATTATAAGAGCAAATTTTGGAGTTGGTTTTGGTCCTAATTATAAGAGCAAGTTTTAACTTTTGTCAATTTTTTCCTATAATACCCCTATTTATACTTATTATTAGGAGCATTTATATATATGTGTGTACATATATATGTATATCTGTGTTTATGTGTGTCAATGTACACACACACACACACACACACATATATATATACGTGTGTGTGTGTCTATGTATGTAGATAGATCTATATGTATACACATGACTATATAAAAAACAACTAATATACATATATACTAAACTAATATGTCATGGATGTCTAATGTAAGACAAATTAGAAACACTTATAATTAGGGCAACTTGTGTCATTTTAAATTTATATAAGGACATTTTAGGAAAATGAGTAAAATTAACTAATTTAACTCATCTCCTTAATTCTCTCAAAATCGGTTAAATAGCTCCTATAATTAGGACCGGAAGAAGTAACATTTATATTTTCAATTTCTCATGGCATATTATTTAGATTTATTTAAAAGGTTAAAAACATGAGAAAATGAATATCAAGTCCCTTAAAATCATCAAATATTGTTGGGAGTCTCAGGAGACCTAGGTGATATAAATTTGAAATGTGGAAAAGAAAAACTTGGCTGGGAACCAAATGTACTGTGCTTCCGATCCCAGCAACAAATGATCCAGATGGGGTCTATAATCATATTAATACCCTTCGGCCTCTCCTCTCCAATTCTAACTCGCCACGTCAGCATCACCTGCCTCTTCCCCTCCCTGAAATAACGTCTAGATTCCATCAACCGAAAGGCCCCTCACCCCACCGGCTTACCCTGCTCTGCTTGCGTCTCGTTTTCCTTGGGGACACACACATCTAACCCACAAGGGATCTCTCTCACACGAGTCCATATTAGGTGACCAAACCTTAGGTACCCCTTATGTGCTTATACCTCTATTAGATACTGGTATTACAGACAAATATTTCTTAATACAGGACTGAAAACTAATTAATTTGAGGGTGCAAAAAACATTTCAAAAAACAACATATAATTTAAATATATATATATATTGTCCATCCCTAAGGTTTGGGCACCTAATGTAAACTCATGGATTAGTGACGTGCGCTCTCAAGAAACTTATCTTCTCCAAGAATCAACTTTTGCCTATGGTTATGATTCCAAAAGCTGACAATCTTCAGTATCTGGTTGATTTGGTCAGACTGTAATAGGCTTCAAATAAAGGTTGAATAAGCCTCGGCCAAGATTATGGAAGGTCATGCTACTAGAAAGATCATTGTGAAGTAGTAGATGTGCATTCTGGCTCAAAATCTGTAGTGCAAGAATCACATCTGATGTGATTTCAAGTATCTGCAAGTTTTAGAAATAAATTTGCATGTTTAAATTTACCTTTGAAGCAGTTGCAAAAACTCACAATGGCCGGATCATTGCATGAGAGTATGAGACTGTTGGGGCTGGCTATGAATCAATTCGGATGGCACAAATTTTGGGGTTAACTAGATTCCATGATTTCACTGAAATCATGAATTGATCTGACAATCCCCAGAGATTGAACTCTCATTATATGCATGGATTTTTTCCCCTAAAATATATGCATTTCAAATGAGAAGAAAATAAAATTTTCAATTTCACCATCATATTTTTTATTTTAAAAATGACTTCTACAGAAATTCTGTTTCCCGCAGAACCATACTATCCATCAGTATTGTACAAACTGTAATCAAGAGATGCCAACAGGAGTTGTATATTGGAACTCAAGATCAAAATCAAATGGATGTTCAATAAAAACTCAGCATTTAACATGAGTTCAGAGGAATTTATAGCACTACCTAGCACATAATGCTTCATAAAATCAATCAAATTCGTCGCTTCTTTGGGCGCCGGCAGCCATTATGGGGGATTCGAGTGGTATCTTCAACGCATACAATTGGAGACTTACCTGCTCGAGAATTAGTAAATCCCTCTCTCCAGCTCTCTATTGCTTGCCTCTTCTTCTTAAAATAAGTAAATCCTTTCACTTTAATAACAACAGATTTCAATCCCAACACCCTAGACCTTCTTCCAACTTCTTCAGCGGTAGCTTCAGCAGCATACCTGGCAAGCTTTTGCCCTCCTTTCATGTCTTTCAAACACCCAACTGAGGACTTAAGTTTAACATTTCCTTTAGAATCCGTCACAGTAACAAAGGTATTGTTGCGCAACAGCTTTATATGAACAACATCATGTTCACGCTCTAAATTATACCCAGAGAGTTCAGAACCCCCCATAACACCCTTTCCATCCGTCTCTATAATTCTTCTCACAAAGTCCATTGGTGTGGAACTCATCTTCGACTCAGAATCATTCTGGCTGAGGGGGTTTACATTTCTTTGATACTCTGGATTAAAACCTTGGGAAGGGTTAACGCTTTTGTTCAAGGTGTTCCACCCTGAATTCATACTAGAAAATCCTCTGGTATGAAGTTCTGTGGTTTCAAAAGATCAAGCAACCCCCATCAGCCAATCATGATCAAAACAAACTTATGTTGTGGATAGATGATTCACAAGCAAAACAACATTAAGTGTGTAACAAACTTTCTATTTTCCGAATTTCACACTTTTAGAAATCTAATTGAACCACTACATAGAGGTGAATTGAATGTACAAAGAAGAATGAAAACTTGAACAGATTCAAGACACAATTTAAGTATCAAGACACCATTCAATATATAAAGAAAATATGGTGTTTAAAAGTAATTTGAAATGTTGTGTCATATTGGAGGCATAACCAGCTATGGTTCATAGAGGTTAATCACAAATAGTTCAATCCAGAATTAAACAGCCAATGTTTTGATCAAGAATTTAAACAGTCAAATCAGCAATTAAAAATATGAAGGTACCATAAAAAAATCAACGAGTATATCACTATCCTCCCAAAACCCTGTGCTCATTTCTAACACTTTCCAGAAAAGAGACATCAATAATACCAACTAAAGGCAATACTCAAATGTTTGTTACCAAGTTTACAATCCCATGCCCCAAAATAAAAATCATCTCCTCACAAAGGCCAACATTCAATAGAAAAAAAAAGGTAAGCTCCTAGACAAGCGAGGTGCAGCTATTAACGTAAAAAACAACTCGTAAATTTTCTTAATTTCCAATAATTTCTCATTTCCTCAACTTCTCGGCAGTCACATAGGGTAACTTTCAGCTAATCTGTGCAAGTCTCAAAGTTCACGTCGACAATTCGCTTACAGAACATTTTCCATCAACTAAACAGGAATAAAAAAAATTACCATTGCTTTGCGGTAACCCTGAGAAGCACTTGTACATGCTTGCAGATTCCGGGGATCCAAGAGATCTCAGAGTTCCTGAACTGATAGAGCTTTGAAATGAACGATTGGCCTCAAAAAGAGAAGGCAGAGACGAAGAAGAAGAGGATCGACTAGCATGGCGAACGATAGAGAGAAAACGATGCATGTTCCTTCTAGGGTTGCTCGTGCTACTGATTTGATTCTTCAGAGTTGTGACACTTCGCTTTTCACTGGAACATGATCGTTCAAGAAACGATGTCCGTGACGGAGCTCCGATATTCTTCGGGGTATTTCGATGGCCCAATAAAGCCTATCTGGGTTATTAGGTTGGGCCCAATAAAGCGCTTCGTAGCTCATGATAAAAGGACAATTAAAGTGTTTTGAGCCAATAAAGATTGACACAGTTGACTAAGGCGTCGACTTCACTTCAAAAAAGAGAAGGTTCGATACTCATTGGTCAATGTGAGGGCATTGTTGGTGAACAATTTGTAAGTACCTCTATAAGTGCTCTTTGAGTTTAGAGGTATGACTTAACCCTAATAGAGTACCGGTCCCCATCTAAACTTATTTTTTTACCAAAAAAAAAAAATTACAGTGTTTCGAATGTGATTGCCTTCAATAGAAACATATTAATATCTAATAAAAATTGTGATGCATACTTCAATTCAATTTCAATAATTTTAAAAGGGTTACGGTTTAATCAAATTCTGGTTTTAGTCCTTATACTTTTAAATTGTTAATTTTAGTTTTTATAGTTTTATAAGAATTTAGCTTGAGTTTAAGTGTAAAGAACAAAATCAAACCTTAAAAATATAGGAATTATTTATTAAACTTAAACTAAATTTTTATTAAATTATAGAGACCAAAGCCAACAATTGAAAATTACAATTAAAAAAATCAAAAATCAATCAAATTATAAGGATTAACAATGATATTAACTCTTAAAATATATATAAAAAAAAACCTTTGTCATAAATAATTATATAAAACCATTTGATCATCCATTTATATTTATAAACTTTATTATCCATTACTCACCATTTAAGATGGAGGAAACCTTTTACTTGCAAGTCTTTCCTAGAGTATTTTATTTATATTGAATTATGAATGAGATTAGAATAATCATTATATTGTCTCTAGCATTCTCTCTTCTCTATGGTTGTATTGTGTTACTTCCTTTATTTTCCAACATTACTGAAATTTTGAAACTTTCTTTCTTTATCCCAAAATTAGATTAATACTTGTACATTAGTCTCAATGTGTTATTGGGTGTGTTTGGTTTGAGGGAGGGGAGGGAGGGAGAGGAGGAGGGGGAGATCTTTTACATCATCTTTACCAAAAAGCCCATGGAAACTTTTCAGTATTCCAAAAATATACTCTCAACAAAAAGGAATATTCTCTTCATAAATGACAATTTGGTCAATTCCCTACCCTTCCACTCCCTTCCCTCCCACTCCCTCCCCTCAAACCAAAGACACTTGGTTTACAAGTAGAAGAAAATATGAATATTTCTCTAACTAATGTTTGGTATAATATATTTTTTTGGGTACATGTTTGGTATAATATTAGGAAAGGAAGAATAAGCACAATTAATATCAAATTAAAATTGGGCCAAATTAATATCAGATAAAGTATAAAATATATAATAAATCAGAAGATAATTTATATCGTTTTTGTATAATATATGTAAAAATAAATTCAGTTTAAATTATTTTGGATATGATATCATTTATAATAATATAAAATAAATTAAAATCTTATAACCGAAATTATATTCTTATCTCACATTGTGTTGAGGGAAGAATCACTCGAAACAGGAATTGCTTGTCAACCAAAAGACCAAAAGCATATAAACACCAAATAGCCAAAAAAAAAAAAAAAAGCATCAAAGCTTGAATCGGGGCTTAAAAACCAACAAGCCACCGCACAGGAACGCCGGGAATACCCAAAAATTCGATATTTCACATAGATTCAGAACATAGTTTATTCCGGTCTTCGGAGTCCGGGGAGTTAGCACTCTGTTCTTCCAAAATTGAGCAGAGTGCAAGCATATCAGAATCATCGCCGAATTTCCGTATAATTTGTTCTTTGATGGGTAGAATTATCTTCAAAGCTATTTTCGGTTGACAGAAAAATGGCCAAAGCTGAGCCTCGAAGTCGCATCGTCATCGGGCCATTGGCGCAGTTCGACCTTTCCAATCACTCTCGAAGTTCAGTTCGATCAGTCGCCATATTTAGAGAATCCGATTCTCGAGCTATATTCTATGTTGGCACTCAGTCTGGAACGGTCCTTTCACTCACTACAGATCTTAACAATGCCGCAACTAGTGCCCCCGATGCTACAACTGAGTTGGAAATTTCCAAAAACGCTTCCTTTTTGAAGAAGCTTTCTTTGCTTAGAAGTGTTTCAGTGAGTAATTCCCCTGTGGATTCCATATTGGTACTCGGCGAGATAGATAAGCTTTTGTTGCTTTCCGATGGGTCATTATTTATGGTCGATTCTGCTCTGACTCAGCCGCCGAAAAGATTGAGTTTTTCGAAGGGCATTTCTTTAGTTACACGGAGACGGAGTAATGAATCAGATAGTTCCAAGGTTTTAGGGACTGTAAATAGCTCTTCTGAACACTCGAGTACAGGTCAACGACTAATGCAAAGATTGGGAGGTGGGTCCAGAGCTAATGGTTTGAGAACTAAGGAACCTGAACTCCACAGCGAGGAGAATTTTGTTTTTGCCATTGTCATTGGCAAAAAAATAATGCTTGTAGAGCTTGTTTTTGGCCATGGGGCTAGTAGAAGCGACAAAGACATCATTGGAGTAACTGGGTCTCTTGTGATTTTGAAAGAGATTCAGTGTATTGATGGAATTATGACCATGGTATGGCTCAATGATTCAATTATTGTTGGCACTATCAATGGGTATAACTTGATTTCCTGTGCTACAGGACAAAGTGGTGTGATATTTTCCTCGCCAGATGTATCTCATCCCCCACGTTTAAAGTTGTTGCAGAAAGAATTCAAAGTGCTTTTGCTGGTGGACAATGTGGGCATCATTGTTGATACTCATGGCCAGCCAGTGGGTGGTAGTTTGGTCTTCCACCATGGCTTGGATTCTGTAGGAGAGATATCTTCTTATGTGGTTATTGTAAACGGTGGGAAAATGGAATTGTATCATAAAAGATCTGGTACTTGTATTCAGACATTACCATTTGGTGGGGAAGGAATCGGGCATTGCATTGTTGCCTCCGAGGAAGAAGGGGATGGGGATTTTGTTGCCGTTGCCACAGCCTCCAAGGTACGTTCTATTGATAATGCGGGGGTGCAGCAACCTTTATTTTGAATCCACTATTTGACATGCATTTTTATCTATATTATCATTGTTAGTGTATATGTTCCAAAAGGATCATAAACAATTCCAAAGGGAACGGTCGCCTGAATGAAGGCTTCCACCCATATCTGTAGAAATTAATTAGTTTGTAGAGTTCTAAGTTGGTGCTTTGGTATCAGTTAGAGTGTTTCACTGACCAACCTCTGATGTGATGGCACCAACCTCATCGTCAAGCTCATATCAAAGTAGGACGTTTATCCTTCTTGAAGTTATTATTGAAAAACAAGTTATTTAATATATCTTGCAATCTGGGTACTTCTGAAATGGATACTAGGTTTGTATTTCAACATTTGAACTGCTGGAAATACGTGCAAATCTTGTGTATCTACATGCTTTAGTGACACTGATGACCCTTTTCTATTGGTAGATAATATTGAGGTTATTGAGAGAGATCCCAGAGTATTTCCCTGAATACTAGACAATTAGCTCTCAGTGCTGACAAACTACCTAGCTATCTACGATCTATGATCAAACATTAATGTTTTTGGTGAAAGAGGGAATATTCATATATAATCCTACTTGCAGTGAACTTTCTACTGCTAATCGATGAAGTTACTTTTATTCAGTCTTTCTTTTTCCTGAAAAATGAATTTCTTATGTATTTCTGCTCAACAAGGCCTATTTATGTCTATATGAATATCCAAGTTTTTAATATTTATTGTAATTTAGGATTTTTTTTTGGCATGTTTAAGGTCTTTTTTGACCTTTTCTTTGTGCATTGTTTGTAGTGGAATAAACTGGCCCAAGCCAGGCTTCTGTAAACCTACGTTATTTGATAAAAGTAAATATATTGAGTTATTTTGGTCCCTTCATTTTGAATGTTATTTAAAGCTAGCATCTGGTTGGATAGTATATAAATGAAGCATCCAGGCCTAATTGATTGCAAAATATTATTATGTATGATGTATCTAATCTAAATCACACATAATTTGAGTTGAATCGAATTGAGATTTTTGTTTGACTGATATTGGACAATATTTGATCCTATCAAAACTTTTTGATTCTTGAGTCTTGACTCGTATGACTGAACAATATAATTTTAACTTATTAGTTTATAGTTCATTGTACAAGAACTTAAGTGATTTACTTTTTGATATATTATTAGGTGATTTGCTATCAAAAATTACCTTTGGAAGAACAAATAAAAGACCTGCTTAGGAAAAAGAACTATAATGAAGCCATATCATTGGTTGAAGAGCTTGAGGCTGAAGGTGAAATATCAAAGGATTTTCTATCCTTCGTTCACGCACAAGTGGGATTTCTCTTGCTTTTTGACTTGCATTTTGAGGAAGCAGTTGACCACTTTCTGCTTTCCGAGACAATGCAGCCTTCTGAAGTATTTTCATTTATAATGCGAGATCCAAATCGCTGGTCCTTGCTGGTACTGTTATGCTCTTATATCTCACTGCATCTTTTATTGCTTATATTTAGAGGTTAAGCCATGTGAATGTGGTACAGATGTTCAAACCGACTTTTGTAGGTTCCTCGGAATCGGTATTGGGGTTTGCATCCTCCACCAGCCCCACTTGAAGATGTGGTGGATGATGGCTTGATGACAATCCAAAGAGCTTCTTTCCTGAGGAAAGCAGGTGTCGAAACTATAGTAGATAATGATTTTTTTCTGAATCCTCCGAATAGAGCTGATTTGTTGGAGTCAGCTATCAAGAATATCAGCAGGTTTTACATTCTGTACAGTTGTTATCTCCATTTTTAGGTTGCTGTCACCATTGCCTCTGTCATTGAGTCTGAGTTTCCTGTAAATGCTACTTGCTTCCTCATATTGACCTGTAATTCTTTTCATTGTGAAAGAGAGATTTGGGTTGGAGAACAGAAATACATTTCTAGAATATGTAGGTCTCAGTATAGTAGTATGATAATGTTGCAAAATGTAAAAATGATCTACTTGGAAGCTTTCTCATAGCTGTAGGCGTTGTGAATTCGTATAGGTATTTGGAGGCTTGTCGAGAAAAGGACTTAATGCAATCAGTGAGGGAGGGAGTTGACACTCTATTAATGTATCTCTATAGAGCTCTAAATCGTGCTGATGATATGGAAAGACTGGCATCTTCTACAAACTGGTGTGTTGTGGTATGTGCAATGTTATTAATGCATAGTCAAGTCACAAATACTATTGTATTGTGTTTATTCCATTGATCCAAAAAGTTTTGAATGAAATTAGATGTTTTTAGTAAATGGCATGGGTTTTTTGTTTTCTCTTGATGATTTTAAATGTCCGAATGGATCAAAATATACATGAAAGCCAAAGAAATCAAAAAACTCAATGGTTAAACATTGTGAAAAGTCTGCTAAACCAAATATCTCTTCTCATTTGATGTCCTGAATGATGATCTAATAAATATACATGGATGTTGCAGGAGGAGTTGGAACAAATTTTAGAAGGATCAGGACACTTACGGACACTTGCCTTCCTATATGCAAGCAAAGGAATGAGCTCGAAGGCTGTGGCTATTTGGCGCATCCTTGCAAGAAATTACTCTTCAGGCCTATGGAAAGACCCTGCTTTAGAGAATTCTCTTCAAAATAATGAAGCAAAGGTTATTTCTGGTAAGGAAGTTGCTGCAGCGGAAGCTTCAAAGATTCTTGAGGAGTCATCTGACCAAGATTTGATTCTACAGCATCTAGGATGGGTATGTATGGTTTTTATTAAGTATGGTATTCATGCAGGTCTAATTTGTTCAGCTTCATTATTTTGATGATCATTATATGATCCCTCCCCCCTTTGACCATTTTCATATCAGATTGACAATTTTCATATCAGATTGCAGATATCAGCCAGGTACTTGCAGTTGAAATTTTAACATCAGAGAGACGAGAGATCCAGCTTTCACCTGGTTGGCTTTAACTTTCTAAGCATGTCTATACTTGATAATTTTTATCACCATTACTTTTTGGCTTCTTGTCTCTTACCCAATGGATTCCTTATATTCATTGTCATTAACTAGGAAGAAAATCTTGAAGGCATTGTTAAATGCTGCTTTATTTGGAGTTTATACTTCTGGTTGTCCAGTACAAGCCAATCTGGTTTGCCGTTTGGTTCAGTGTCACCAGAGAATCAAACAACAGCAGTTGCCCCATTTAAGATTTTCTTTTTAAATTTTTAGCATAGCTCGATGGTGCGTGCCGCCACATGCTTTACATTTCTGGTGGTTAAAGTGTAGTGGTGTTACAATGTCCTGTCACATCTGTGAGGGAGTAGCTGTTTTAGATATTACAATGGTATTATGATCATGTCATGTGTCTGACATAATGAAAATTTCAGTTGTCATTATGAACATTGTGGCTTATTTATGGTCAAATGTATATCCGTTAACAAGATGTCTATGCATGATGAAAAGGAAGAGCATGCAAGAGATTAACTCTCCACCTGTGCAATTACCTCATAGACTGCCTGCATATATTTTTGGTGGCCAGATCTTGTAAAACTGATTGTCAGTTATGATGATGTACTTTCCTAAATGGCTCTCCATTATCATAGTAATAATTATGTTTTCACTGCACTTGTTGTGCATATTGTATCTCTGGTATTGATGTGCAATTATTTTATTTATTGCAGATGCTGTAATTACAGCTATTGATCCACATAAGGTAGACATTATACAAAGGTATACTATGTGTCATCTGCCGGCAATTGGCAGTATGTCCATTTCTTTTAAATTGCTCTTAATCTGAGGATTTTTTTTTTTTTAAACTGTCAATCGTCCTCTTTTTATAGTGGCTTTTCCTTTTCTCTCTGAAAAATGAATTGTTCCTGTGCTCAGCCTGCTTATTATGAGTATGGTTTCTTAATACTTAAGTTTTCCTGTTGCTTATTATCTTATAGTATGTTTCTGTATAGAAAGTAATCAATAAAGGATGGAGGATAACATTTCCTCCTCCATTAGCTGAAAGAATAACTATACAAAATGATGATTAAGTAAGAAAGCCTTTCAATTTGTTCAGTCTATGTAATGGAAATTTCCTGAAGTACCATTAGCAGTACATATCCTGATGTAAACTGAAATCTATTCCAACGTAAATGTAATGGCACAATTGGTCCTCGAATGACATTATATATATTTTATGTATTTCCATAACTTTTTTATAATTTAATACGATTGTTATTTATGCCTTTGGTTTCTTAGAATTCCTCCCTATTTTATATAAATCCCTCCTTTCTTGTTGAAATTCTGCTTCCTTCTTTCACCCTGGCTTCCTTGTAATTCTAGGTATCTCCAGTGGTTGATTGAAGAACAAGATTGTAATGATACTCAGTTGCATACATTGTATGCTCTCTCACTTGCCAAATCAACAATTGAAGTATTTGAGTCTGAAAATCCTGATAGTGGAAATTTGGATGTTAAAAATTTGGCTACTACGACAAACTCTATCTTTCAGAGTCCTGTCAGAGAAAGACTGCAATTATTTTTGCAATCCTCTGACTTGTATGATCCAGAAGAAGTTCTTGACTTGATTGAAGGATCAGAGTTATGGTTGGAAAAGGTCAATTTGATTCTTTCTGATTCATTTTTTCTGTATCTGGTGATTTGTTACTTATTATTCATTATGATGATCGCCATTTTTGAATAATTCCTTTCTGTTGAGGTACCTTGGATAAGTCTTACAAAGTAGGGATTATTAACTTGATTAGGAATCTCTTATTATGTAGGAGTCTCAAAGTCAGATTGTTTTATAATTCATCTTTATCATTAGGAATTTACCTTGTAGCTGAAAGATATATTTTTCTGAATGTTGTAAATAAGGGGAGGTACAATAGCTGTGTGTAGAGTGTTTTTCTCTGGCTTGGTTCTGCCAACCATTCCTTTGATTTAACCTTATTTCAGTACTTTCTTTTCTTCCGTCTATAAAATGTTACCTTCCTATTATCATTGGGTTGGGGGAGGGGCTCATCTCTAAGATTTTGTCTGTTTCCTACAATTTATGGTGATATTTTAATTATGTTACAGATATATAAAATTTGGAAAATAATAAATTTGGCCTGTAAGGTCAATGTATTCTTTTAAGTTGAAGAAAGATGAAAGAACACATTATTTCTCACTAACAAGGAAGTTTTTCTTTTTCTTTTTTTAATTCCCAGTTTTGATGGCATTTGACATGTATTTAACTTAAAACATGGGATAAGTCCCCTCCCTTTCCTCATTAAAGATCCAAAAGTTGTAGATTTCCTTCATTTCTAATGAAAACATAGGGCATGTCTCCTTCCTTTGGGTACCATCCCTTCCCTTTTCCTATGAATTCGAAACATAGCCTCAGAGAAAAAATATTTTGAACTTATAGTTTATTCTGGCTTACTTTACAGGCAATACTATACAGAAGACTTGGGCAAGAGACTTTGGTTCTCCAAATTTTGGCTTTGTAAGATTCAAACTAACTTAACTTTTATCTTGTTTTTATCTAGATTTCATGAACTTATTTTACCAATTGCTGATAAAAAGCACGCATGTGTTAGAGTAGCGGAGAGATACTGATCTCTGGCGTTGGTGATCTCTTAATTTGATAGGCTTCTTCATGCCTCTGGTTTATGTGCATCTTGTCTTTATTGTAATGAAAATAAATGGAAATATCATGTGCAATGAAGTTAAAGTATGTCTTCTTGGAACTTTTCTAATGACTTTTTTCTGACACTCCCATCTAGTCAACTTCCCACAGTTTAAAATATATGTGAATAGCTTTGCGAAGTTTTGGTGAGATACAAAATTTGTGTATTTTATGTGCCAAAGTCATTGTGACAAAATGGGAATTTGAACATCACTTGGGATTCATAAAACTGGATGTATCATGAACTTTGAAATTTGAGTCTGTTGGTGATCTTTTTATATTTAAAAAAAAAATATATAGGAAGATTTGAGCTCTGAACATTATTGACGCCTTGTCTCGCTCTTATCACTTGAACTAGACCTTGGTGGCTTTTTCAGAATATATATATATAGGTTAAATATTTTGGAATATTTTAATGATTGTTTATAATATTTCTTTCTATCTAATCTGAGGTCATTCACCTTCCTATTGAACCTTAATCATTTAATAAATGAGGCCTAGGATGACATGTAGTTAGTCATTTGAGTGCTTTTTTTGGATAAAATTTGAGTGCTATTTAATGCCCATCTATATTGAAGTTTAATGATGGGGTTTTAATTATTTTTTTATAATTAGAGATCTAATTGCATGCTTTTGAACTATAGAGATTAAATTAAAAATTGATTGAAATTATGAGGACCAAAAATTTTATTTCTAGTAACAGAACACTTGAGTGCAAGTGGTTTGACAATTGTGATTAATCATAAACCTGTAGATTTGTGTTTACCATTTATGTGTTTTGGTTCCCAGGAAATTGGAAGACAGTGAAGCTGCCGAGCAGTATTGTGCCGAAATTGGCAGAGCTGATGCATACATGCAGTTAGTCTTCCTTTTACCCACTGAATGCTCTCTTAATGCAAAACTTTTTAAAAGTGCACGTCTTATAACAGTATTTTGCCTTTTCCTTAATGTTGTAATGACATCAGATTGCTTGAAATGTATTTGGATCCACAAGATGGCAAGGATCCAATGTTTACGGCTGCTGTTCGCCTACTCCATAATCATGGAGAAGCTCTGGACCCATTTCAAGTTCTAGAGGTATTGAATTCATTCTTTTCCAATAACATAGAAGACTGTTATTTTGAATATTTTCGTTCCATTTTCAATCCTATCCCCCAACCCAAAAAAAAAAGACTCAGCAACTTGCACGAGAACGAAAGGAGTGGGAATGTTTCAGCATCAAGATTGGGGGAAGGACAGATTAAACATGATTATATAAACAAATTAATAAACCCCCTATAAATACTAAAAGGATGCGTCAAGGCATAAACTCATGGATAGGATGTTCTTTTTTAGATAAAGGGTTTTAACAGATGTAAAATCACTTGCAGAATTTCACTCACTTATCTTCCGTATTGTTTAGTTTGGGTTTATAGTCTTAACAAAAGCTTGGCCTTGACAGAAACTGTCACCAGATATGCCTCTTCAACTTGCTTCTGAGACTTTATTAAGAACGTTAAGGGCTCGAGTTCATCATCATCGTCAGGGGCAGGTACTTCCATGTGTTCCCTCTATGCTTAATGGGCTTTTCATTTTCACTTGGTGACATGTCTTTTCAAACTTTTCTGTTAAAAGAAGGCATATTATCAAAGAGAAAAGAGAAGAAATATACTTCCTCCAATTCTAAATATAAGAGCTAGTGGAGGGGTTTGCTTTGGTTCTCAATATAAGCCTTAATCCACTTTGTTTCCCGAATTTATAATTTTTTTGCTAAGCTCTCTATTGATGGCACATATTAAGGAGGTTTTCAATCAAAAGAGTAGTTTCCAATGCAAATAATTAAAAGGGTACTTTAGGAAAACTAACACATTTTCTTACAAATAACTAACTTAACTTTCTTAATGTATGCAAATTAGTTATCAAGTTCCAATATTAAGAACTGAAGGGAGTAACTAGGGGAAGAACTGAAAATATGTCATTTTTGTAGTCCTCTAGTTTTGTACTCCCTCTGGTCCTATTTATAAGAGCTCGATAACCGAATTACGCTGTTTAAGAAAGTGGTTAGAATTAGTTAAGAAACAATAAGTGTGTCTAAGATAAACATTCTTTTTCCGAGTATGCCCTTATTTATAAGGGGCAAGTAAGAGAGAGAAATAGAGTGAATATAGGTACCAACAAACTTTTAATTAATGCAATATATGTAATCAATGTGGGGCAAAAATGTAAAAAACTTATTAAATGCTCAGACAACTCTTGCTGAGCTCTTATAAAAAGGATTAAGACAATTCAAATTTTGGGCTCTTATAAAAAGGACTGGAAGGAGTATTTTCTATTTGATACCCGCATGTCATGCACTTTTCCTATCAACAAATGTTATGATCCAATAGTTTTGTAACTTAAAAGTTTCTTTGCCAGATTGTGCATAGCCTTTCCCGTGCTGTGGACATAGATGCAAGGTTGTCAAGATTGGAGGAGAGGTCAAGGCATGTACAGATCAATGATGAGAGCCTCTGTGATTCCTGTCATGCACGCCTCGGCACTAAGTTATTTGCAATGTACCCTGACGATACCGTTGTATGTTACAAGGTTTGTGCATTTTGTACCTCATTTTACAATCATGCAGCTATGTGCAATTTTAGAAATTTTGTGCATGTTTATTCAAAAAAGTGAATGATTGAGGTGTTACCTTTGAAGTTGATCTTCCAGAAATGGATTGTTTTTTTACTCTATTGTTGCTTCCTTTATGAGCTTTGGTCCTTTGGGTTTAAGAGAAGTATTGTTGATTTTTATTCAACGTTCTTAACCCCTTACTAGAGTGTTTCCCAAAACTTGTAAGGTCAATCTGAGTTACTATCAGAAAAAAGAAGTTACTTGGTAAAAAGATATTCTCTTAATGCTTATCTACTCACTTGTAAGTGATTTTTTTTTCCCCTTTGGTCTCTGTGATGGCATAATGAGGTTGATCTGTTATTTTCTCTCATGATGATGGATTGAGGAACAAAAATGAGAAGGAACTAAAAGTGCAAGTTAGAATTTGAAGTTTAGGGTATGTATGGAGTTGAAGGGCTTATTTGTATTTTGTCTTCCTCAATGGATTAAGTTGGCTAAATTCTGATTGGTGGTTTGACCAAATTCTTGTTACTCTCAATTGAAAAAGTTTATGTGGGAGCATACATTGGACCTTGTTATGAGCTCTTCTTTTGTTAAGCATTGTATTGCAAGTTTGGATTGTTTTAATCACACTCGAAACCATTTTGCAGTGTTACCGTCGACAAGGTGAGTCGGTATCTGTCTCAGGCCGTAATTTCAAGGAAGACATCATAATTAAACCAGGGTGGCTTGTGGGCCGTTGATCTGGAATCCAAATGCTGCTATTATTGGCCAAGATTGCTGAAGCAGAAGCAGAGGAATTGCTATTTCATACCATGTTCAGATTTGGTGAAGATAATTGAGTTCAAGGTTCAAGAGTATCATCAGCACCTAACCTCCCAACATTTAGAAGATGTAAAGCTCTCAGTATGTTGCTAACGATCACATGATGTTACTGTACATAGATTTGTTTTTTTAGTTCTTCATTCTGGCAAATGGCATTGTAAATTAGAGATACGGTGATTAAGTTGTAAATTTTGGCTTTTAAATAATTAAGACTGCATACATTCTTTCATTTTGGTTGATAAATGTATGGTTAGCTTTGAGTCCCATGGAATTGGAACTGGTTGCTGAGAATGGACACTAGTGGTGTCATGTAACGGGTATAATACTTTTTTTTTTCATGACAGGAATAATACATTTTTAAGATGATGATGATAATGATGGTATTATTTATAATAAGCCCTTTGGTTACATTGTTTTTACTTGGCTGCACCCACTCCTTGTTTTGAAAGTGTTGGGAACTTGTAAGAGTCAAAGGGTTCGTTTGAGCAAAAAAAAAAGGTTTAAAGATGTTTGAACAAAATTCAAGAATTTAAATGAGACAAATGTATCAAGGTTAAGACATACCTCACGACTTAAAAAATAGAGTACTTGTAGAAGTAGTTACTAAGTGGAGCACCTACCAATAAGGTAATATTTGCAAGGAGATAGAATTCAAATGATGTAATCTATATGTTCTGGTGTAGAACTCTGATGTCCGGCCTATTGAAGGTCCGGTGATTTGATATAGGATCTGTGTGCCCTTCCTGTATGCTTATGGGACAAGCGTTCAGGAGAGGGTATGATCACGGTACACAAGCAGGCGTTTCGCCTAAGGGATCTTGTGTGTGTGTGTGATGAATGTAGATAAGTCGGGGCTTAGAATGAATGTACACAGCGCCCGTCTCCTTCCTCTCGTATATATAGAGTATACCGGTTAGTTAGTCCCTTGGCCGCCACACCGTACGTGTCTGTGCGTGTCCGGGATCGTGTGCGCATGTCCGTGGATCGTGGGTGCATGTCCAGGATCGTGGGTGCATGTCCAAGGTCATGGCCGGGTCCCACGGATAGTGGGTTGCCCCTGTACTAGCCGGTGAGATAATGGGCCTAGACTAGGTCCGTAACAGTTGCCCCAAGCTCGGTTGCTCGGGTCTTTGAGCAATGAGTTTAGATGTTCGCTGATCGAAGAACGAAAGTCCGAGTCTTTGTTGAAGTCCGAGTCTTTGTTGATCGCGAAGTAACATGATATCCTTGCCCCCAGTAGGTTGTCCAGTCTCTGGTCAACGGGGTGGACATGTTCTTGGATCCTCTAGTTGTATCGGAGCTGCCCCCGGTCTTACTTTGATAAGGTGTCTATCGAATTTCAAACAACCTCGGAACTACAAGTCTTCGGTTGAATTGCCCCTGACATGTGGTCCGGGTTATGTTTGTTCAAATTTTGTTGTTCTTCGACCATCCGGTCCGGCTCGCCTCTTGCACGGTCGAAAACTCCAAATGTGGGTCCTTTCTCGACCCCCGTCGATTGGGTTTCGAAAGGTTTATACCCGCCAAGCCTCCTTCATTGCCATTTTACCCAAGTTGTTTTGAAGAACTTCTCTCCCGACGATTCTCGATTTCCGGAGGATAATCTGTCTCGTGAACCATCTTCATTCCACAACATTCATTGATCATCTCCATATTTTAGGTAGGTATTCTTGTTTCCTTGCCTCTTTCTTTTGTTACGCTCGATCTGCCGTTTCCCTATAAGATTGCGTCGTATTTAGTTTGGGTAGATTCCCTTGTTGAGTGGATTTTCGCGTAGTCCTGTTTTCAGTTCCTTCATTTGTGCAAAACTCCCCCTGTTTTTCGAGTGAGCCGTTTCCTTTTCGTTAATACCTTTAAGAGAGTGGATCCCAATGTCGAAGGACATAAAGGATATGACCCCCACTGCTTGTATGAGTGCTCACGACTTATTTCTTGTGGGGATTCCTCCACACCCGACTTAATTTTGGGCTCTGCCGACATAATTTGGTCCCGGCTCCTCAAGCTTCATCGCGAGTCCCGTTGACTTGGATTTTAATCTTACCACAACCGTAGAATCCCGCCTTCAATTATTGACATCGGTATGCTAGGAAGATTCGATCTTGCTTATATTTTTATTTGTGTTAGGTATAATGGCGTCGTCTTCTTCTTCCCACGCGGTGAGTCGAGTCCGGAAATGCAAACCGCGCTAGCCCCCACAGACTTAATTGAACAATTCCCTTGGGTTACCCGAGAAGTGTTATCCTATCGGTCGAAGCCGACCATGGAAGACTTGGAAGGTCTTCCAGTTCAAGATACTAACACCTACTCTCTTTGTCTCCTCAAGAGGAAGAGCCTGTGTGCTCGGTGAGGGAGGGGAGCCACAACTCCTTTTATTTTTCTATGCCGACTACATTACTGGGCTTGGGATTCGATTTCCCTTTTCCGAATTTCAAATGGCCACCCTCCAATTTCTTAGTATAGCTCCTCGCAATTACACCCCAATGGATGGGGTTACTCGATTGCCTTTGAGTGGTTTGCTCGAGCCTTGGACCGCCTTGCACCACTTCTATGTTCTTCTACTTCTTCACCCCACACCTCTCGCTCTGGGAAAGAACCGCCGGAGCTCAAGGGCTGGACATCCATTCGGGAATAGCCAATCGGCGCTTGTTTACCCTGGGCCTCGACTCTTTCAAACGCTTCAAGGGCAACTTTTTCAAAGTCGTCGCTAAACCGGTACAACTCCTTGGTTCCTCAAAGGGCCGGACTCTGCAAAAGTCGACTGGGAGTTTAATTTGTATTGGTGTCAAGATCACCACAATGTGTCCCCTAGCGCCTATAAGGTGGAGCGGTCCAATCTGCTGAAGCCTGAAAGGAAAGCCATCGATGCCATAATAGACCACGTTAGAGCGAACGGTACTGTTGGGGCCGGCTCCTTAGTAGCCCAATATCGGGCCGAGGCTCAGCGTCGAGATGAGATGGTGTCAGGGCCGAGTATGATATTTCTGTTATTCAAACATCGGCGTTGTTCCGCGTCTTAACACAGTATTGATCGTCTTTGCTTTCCTAGTAGCTAACATGGTGTATGTGTTTCGTGCAGGTCTCAAGATGAAAGAGCCGCAATATCTTTCGGGATCCCCGAGCCCACGGCCAAGGGGAGAAAGAGGTCGGCCAAGGACGCGGCAAGTCGAAGGTCGGAGAGTCTTCGAGCGGCCGAGCCAAAGAAGCTTAAGGTCGTGGAGTCGTCGAAGCCCGCAACCGAAGCCACCCTGTCGTCCTATCCGAGCCTCCCTACCCCGAAATCGCCGCCTCCTAAGTCGACCGACGCCGAGCCCCTCTCCTTGCACGATACCCGGTTCCCCTCGTCCTTCCACCGTCATTCCCGTTCACATTTGTGGAGTAAGGGCATTACCGAAGAACTCGGCATCGCACTCCCGCCTCCTACCCGTTATCAAGAGCCAGTACCCTTGCGGGAAGTAGACGTACGAGAAGTCTAGGCATTGGGAAATGCTTTCCTGAAAGGTGCTGGTTTGACCCAATCTTTTCTCACCCTCAACCACAAGTATGCGGAGGCTGCCGCGGAGCTGAAGCGTGCCCGAACAGACCGCGATGAATCTCTGAAACAATGGCAAATCGCTTCGAACGAGTTCCATTGGCTACGATTAACAATAGATGGTAATTTAGCAACCATAATGCATCGTATAAAAATATAACTTTACCAGTTATCGTGGTCGACCGGGCCAAGGTCTTATGAAAGTAAGCAGAATCTGCGAACGCGCTTTTTGGTCATAAGACCATGATGTTTTAAAGTGCTTGTGTTTGCACTGTTTTATAAAATTCCTGGTATTGTAACCGGTCATCAAAGGTAAATGAAAATTGCCACCTGCCGGGTTCGGTTTTGTCCGATAGCGTCCGAGCATTTTGACTCGATCGGGGTCGGCATGACATTTTCTATTGATACCCGGAGTAAATAAGCGTGTCCAGGCCGCGATAGCTATCCGCACTGTTTTCTTCAATTTGAAAAGCTAATAACAATTGAATCTTGAAAAGATAATGTTTGGAATTCAACAAATACCTCGAACGAGAGTTTCATTCATATTCGACAAAGCAATTGTTACGAAGGGAAAAGCGTGAGCCAACGTTTGAACAAAGAACATAATGGAAAACGATGCTTTAAGAAAAACAAAAGATAAGCCTAATCGAAATATGCCTTTAACTTGTCCGCATTCCATGTTCGCTTGATAGGGGTTCCATCCAAATTTTCCGAATGTAAGCTCCTCTCTCAAGAGTTTCCCGAACGCGATAAGGTCCGTCCCAATTAGCCGCAAGCTTGCCGTCTTTGGAGTTCTTGTTCCCAATGTCGGCCCTTCTAAGTACCAAGCAACCGGCCGGAATCTTCTTGGTCTAACCTTCTTGTTATAACGAGCCGCGATCACCGCTTCATTGCAATATCCCGACAATGGGAAGTGACCCGGCCTCATCGGCCGATCCAACTCGGCTCGCTAACGCGTCACTATTGGTCGCTTCTCCTTGTGATAAAATGCTCTTCCCGCGCCAAGACATCATCCCTATTTCAACAGAATCATAGACTCACAACCGTAGGCCAACCTATAAGGAGTTTCTTGAGTGGATGTCCGAGCGGTTGTTCGATTTCCCAAAGAACAAAGGGTAATTGATCGGCCCAAGAGGCGTCGGCCTCCAAAGATACGTTTCTTCAAACCATCAAGGATGACCTTATTGGCGGCTTCACTTGCCCGTTGGATCGGGTGTTCCACGGAAGCAAAGTGATGCTGTATTCCGTATTCATAAATCAAATCACGAAATCCGACTCCAGTGAACTGAGTTCCGTTGTCCATTACTATCTCTACTGGTGCTCCGAACCGCGTAATTATATTAACTTCAACAAATCGCGCACACGAGCCGAGGAGATCGTTGAGAGGTTCGGCCTCAATCCACTTGGTGAAGTAGTCTCATCGCCACAATTAGCCACCGTAGTTGCCCGGTGTTTGTCTTGAATGGCCCCGAATGTCCATGCCCCATTTGTAAAATGGCCGGGGCCGTGATGGAATGCAGCTCGGTGGGGCGCCAAATAACTCTGGCATGTTTCTGACAACTATCGCACTGTCTTACAAGGGTCTTTGAATCCGTCTCCAATGTTGGCCAGTAATAACCTGCTCGAAGGGTTTTTCGGCGAGCGCCTTAGCCCCCATATGCCGACCATTGGCCCCTCCATGAATCTCGGCCAGACATACCCCGCTTCATTTGGGTTCAAACACCTTAGCATGGGAGAATGTAATCCTTTTCGGTAGAGTTGATCCTCCACCATTGTGTACTTGGCCGCGTCTCGAACCAACATTTTCGCTTCCATTGCATCGTCCGGGATGAGTCCACGTTCAAGGTAGTCTTCATCGGCTTTTTCGGTCAGATTCGACCGAAATAGCCATCATGCATACCGGATCTTCGAGATTTTGCTGGACAACCGTGCGGTGACAACCACCGCTTAGTGCTTGCCAATTTTGATAAAATGTCTGCTCTTGCGTTTTCTCCTCGGGAATGTGGGTAACAGCTTGCTTCATCGAAGCCCGACATTAAGTCCTTAGCCTTTAGGAGATACTTGGCCATTAGTGGGCCTTTAGCACGATACGTACCCTCGATCCGAGCCGCCACAAGCCGGGAGTCGGTGAAAACCTTAACTCTTGTGGCCTCATTTTCCTTGGCTTGAAGAAGCCCGGCTATCAAGGCCTCGTATTCGCTTGATTGTTCGAAGTTGGGAAGTTGAGATGCAACGAATGCTCAATTGTAACCCCTCGGACTCTCAATAATGACTCCGGCTCCACTTCCTTTCGTGTTCAACGATCCGTCGACATACACCTTCCATTCGCCCGCCGTTGTCTCATCGGTCCTAGTAGCGGGGTGAGCTCTCTAATGAAGTCGGCCAACGCCTGTGACTTGATTGCATGGCGAGCTTCATAGGTGATGTCGAACTCGGAGAGTTCTATCGCCCAATTAGTCATCCTCCCGCTAGGTCCGCTTATGTAAGACTTGTTGAATTGGTGGCTTGTTCTAACAACAATATGGTGACCACGGAAATAAGGTCTTAACCGACGGGCCGCAATAAGCAGAGCGAATGCCACTTTCTCTAGCTTTTGGTATCGGATCTCGGCATTCTCGGGTTCTCACGACAAAATAAACAGAATTTGTCCGTCTTCCGCCTCTCTTACTAAGGCCGCGCCGCGGCTTCCTCGTCGATCGACAAGTAAAGGAAAAGACTCTCGCCAAAGTTGAGGTTTTGAGAGGATGGAGGATTGGCCGACATTGCTTTATGTCTTCAAATGCGTCATCGCACTTTGAATTCCATTCCACCGATGCCTCCTTCTTTAAGAGCTCGAACATGGGTAAAGCCTTCTCCGCCGATTTTGGCAAAAACTCGGTTAGGGCGGCCAATCTTCCGGTTAAGCTGTTGGACTTCTTTTTATTACTCGGAGCCTTCATCTCCATCACCGCCCTACATTTGTCCGGGTTGGCCTCAATGCCCCGGTTAGTCGGCATGAAACCCGGGAACTTTCCAATGGGACGCCAAAGGCACACTTGGCCGGGTTCGGTCGGATTCGTAGGTTACGAGTTTGGCAAATGTCTGCTCCAGTCTTGTATATGACGTTGCTGGTCCAAGGTTTTGACGATCATGTCATCTATATACACTTCCACATTGCGACCGTCTGGTCCGCAAAGACCTTATTCATCATCCTTTGATATGTAGCTCCCGCATTCTTCAATCCGAAAGGCATGACATTGTAGCAATAGTTAGCTCTTTCAAGAATGAAGGCTGTTTTTCCGATCCTCTGGGTACATCGCTATCTCGATTATATCCGAGTATGCGTCCATAAAGGATAGGAGCTGGAATCCTGAGGCGTTGTCTACCAGTTGGTCGATGTTTGGCATTAGGTAGGAGTCCTTCGGGCATACCTTGTTCAAGTTCTTGTAATCTGTACAAACTCTCCACTTCCCGTTTGGCTTTTTTACCATCACCACATTTGATAACCAGGTTGTATACTGTATTTCCGAATAAATCCGGCTTCAAGCAATTCTTGGATGTGAATTTCCAACGCTTTCCTTTTTTCTGGTCCGTGGTTCCTCTTTCTCTGCGACACTGGGATTGAGCCCGGATAGACTTCTAGCTTGTGACAACAAAATTTTGGGTCTATTCCAGGTACCTGAGATGAATCCCAAGCGAAGACATCCCTGTTTTCCTTCAGAAGTCCTCCAAGCTACTTCTAAGTTCGGGAGATAGGTGTTTGCCAATCTTAGTGGTCCGGAGAGGGTCTCCGATCACCGATCTTCCAGTCTCCCGCCGGTTCGGGCGAACCTCATCGTCTCGGATGTCCAATTCCACAGTATTAACTTCGTCGTCGGGAGAATCCCGGTCCGAACGGTCCGGATAGGCGCTTCTTTGGGGCTGCGATGAAGATCCGCCTCCCCACTCGACGGTCTCAAAATAGCATTGTCGAGACTCTTTTTGATCCCCCGCTACCGTGACCACGGTTCCTTGGTTGCCTATCACCTTGAGCTTTTGATGCTTTGTAGATACCAAGATGTCCCACTTGTGAATGGTTGGCCTTCCCAATATTATGTTCTAAGGTGAAACGAACTCGGCCACTATGAACCGCACTCTTTCGGACTTAAAGGCGTCTTTGACTCCAAGGGTGAACCTGAGGTCGATAAACCCCTTCGGACGCGATTGTTCTCCATTAAACCCAATGAGGGTTGTCTTGCAAGGCTTTAAGTCGTCCCAGTCCGTGCTCATTCTTTTGAACGCCTCCCGGCTTAGTATGTCGGCCGAGCTACCGGCATCCACAAATATCCTCTTGACTCGGCAGCTTGACGACTGCTCCTAAGTTATCACTAGCCCATCTTGATGGCGGGGACAACGTCCTTGAGGTCGTCTCTTGTGAAAAACAAAGGCGGTCGTGCTACCTCGGTGTGATGTTCCTTGAATTTTGGTCGGTCTCGACGGATAGGACTTCTCGAAGGTATTTCCTTCGCTGCTCATAGTATCTCCGCCTCCGCCCATTGCTCCACTGACACGTTACGCCGAATTCAGCTTCCGGAAATTCGTCATCGACTTCGGGAGCCTTTCGTTTATCTTCCGCTTTTGAACTTTCTGGGAGTCCTGCTTGCGGTTCTTGGTCTTTCGTTGCCCACCTTTTCCTTGATGCTCTATGACATACTGTTGAAGTTTGCCTTCCCGAACAAATCGTTCGATTGCATCCCGGAGCTCGTAACATTCATCGGTTGTATGACCTCGACCATCATGGAACGAGCAATATTTAGACTGGTCTATCCCGGATCTTCGGTAGGACAGACGAGGCCGATCGACCTTCTCCATCTCGGTTGTTGACACCTCCTTCCATACTTGAGATCGAGGCACCGTCAGGGCCGAATATTTCTCGTACTTGCTCCGCTGATCAAACTTGCCACCTCGGCTCTTATTTTCATTCCCCCTCTCCGGAATCCCTATTCTGTTGTCGAGAAGTCTCGACCCCCGGGAGGAGGTTCTATCTTGGTCCCGCCTCGAATTGGGATTGTTTGCCATTCGCATCTGCTCGACGTCCAAGTACTTCTTTGAACGGATATGAAGTCGTTGAGATTCTTTACCCGCTCCTTTAAAAAGATTCGCCAAAGGGACTCTTTATCGAGGCCGTCCACCAATAAGTGAACGTGTACGTCTTCGTTAAGTCCGCGCACTGCGCAGTGCCGCATGATTGAAGCGGTCAAGGTAACTTTGGAGCAGCTCTCCCGCGCTTGCCTGATTTTGGAAAGAGAATACTGGGATTTTGGTTGCCGTTTGCTAGTCGCGAAGTGCAACTCAAAGGCCTCGGCCAGTCTTCAAAGTTGTGGATCGACCCAAAAGGAAGAGTGTGAAGCCATTTCAACGCCCCATTTAACGTCGCGGCGAAGATCCGCGGCACGATTGGTTCCTTGAGACCTCTAACCGACATGTGAACGTCAAAGTCTTCTAAATGAGTCGTCGGGTCTTGTGTGCCATCATACTTTGTCAACTCGCCCAAATTCAGCTTCTCATCCATGTCGGACAGGTTGTCCTCTTGATGTCGTTCATTGTTGGGAATCAATGGTTCTTCCGGTGAGAAAGCCGATCTTCTCCTTCCCGATGGTCTCCATCGTCTTGGTTAATCGGCTGCTCATTACGGGGTGGTTGACGCGGTGGTTGACGGTTGTCCCCCGCTTGATCCGCCTCCGATTGTCTTTGGCCTGAAGCACGAGTGCTTATCCTCATGGCCACGGGAATAGAAATTTATTGATCCCCACGGTCGGTGCCACTGTTCTGGTGTAGAACTCTTGCCACACCGTACGTGTCCTGTGCGTGTCCGGGATCGTGTGCGCATGTCTAGGATCGTGGGTGCATGTCCAGGATCGTGGGTGCATGTCCAAGGTCATGGCTGGGTCCCACGGATAGTGGGTTGCCCCCTGTACTAGCCAGTGAGATAATGGGCCTAGACTAGGTCCGTAACACTATGTATTGTAGGGTTTTACAAGCAATGTTATGAAATTTGGATCGGATCGGCTAAGTTGACTTGAAACTCGGCAAACCAGGTAATTGGTTGGTCCGGTTGAGTTCTCAACTCGGGGGAAGGCTCAACTTGATCTATTTTTAAGCTGGACAAACGCATATTTGAGAAAGAAGAGAATGTGAGTGAGTGAGAGGTAGAGATCAGATTTGAAGGAGGGCCGAGCAAGAAGAAAAATGAAAGAATACAGAAAAGAAAACGGAAGAGAAAACAAACATAAAAAAACTAAAGAGCTTCTCCACACCTCCGGTAGTTCGCTTAGACTTCTGAGCAGCTCGGTTGTTGGCTGTCAACATCTACACCAGATCAAAACTGAAAATCATAAATCTAAAGATGAAAGTGAAGGAAGATTTGAAAAGCCACCAAATATTTTGAGGGAAATGAAAAATGAATGTTAGATTTTGGCCTTTGGGAGAACAAAAGTTGTTCCTTGAATGCTACTAACTAAGAGCCTAGGATATAGGTACCTAATTTCAACAGTCAGGTTTGTAGATAAAAAGTATTGGGGCTAGGTAAGGTTGCACTTTTCTCAATGGTAGTAAAATAAACACTTAAGTTTTATTTTCTTTTTCATGTTATTATAATTTCATATTAGTAATAATGAAATATTTACTTTCTTACTAGTTTGGCCCCAATTCAGTGACTGGTCCAAATTTAATAATCTTGTATACAAGTGTCCTAAAACCCTGTCCTGGTCAAGCCATTCATGTAATTCAAGTTGAGAATCCTGGTCGAACATAATCCCTATTGGGCCCAAAAACATACCAAATTTTTTGTTGTAAAACGTGTTGATATTATTAATGTGTTGTTTTATGATTATCATGGATATTTTCATTATCTGTTTTTTTAACCTATTTCAGATTTTCAAATTGATTTTTTAACTTAATATTATGTAAAAATAAAGAATACTCCATTTATACATATATGTAATTAATTTTAAAAAATGAAATTTTGATCTTAATATTATTTTTATTGGAAATTTATTTTAAATTATGTTAATTATATTTTTTTTCTCAATGAATAATTGTTTTTCCATTTTTAAAAAATGTTTCAGATTAGATCAGTGCCCGACCATTACATTGAGGTTTTGGGTTGGCCAGAATTGCACATTGGGCTGCTCCGATCCGGCCCTATCCTTTGATGCCCGAATATATTCTTAGTATTTTTTCTAGGGAAAATCATTTTCAGGGCCCTTTTAACACTGACAATCCTAAAAAAGGTCCCAAGATTCTGATAATCCCAAAGGCCTTTTTTGGGTTTTTTTCAGAATCTTGGGTGAGTTGTTAACGATGCTGATATAGTTGTTAAATGTACTGATTTAGTTGTTAGCAAAAGTGTTGTTAACATGACTGATTTAGTTGTTAAAGACCTACCCGTTAACAACTATATCAGCCCTGTTAACAACTCACCCAAGATTCTGAAAATCCCAGAAGAGGCTCTGGGGCCTTTTTTGGGATTATCAGAATCTTAGAGCCTTTTTAGTGTTAAAAAAGCCCTGAAAATGATTTTCCCTTTTTTCTAGGATGGTACTATAGATTTATAAAACCCATCTATTTTTTCAAAACTTGGATATAATAATTTCTTCGAACATTTAGAAATAGTAAAGGAGAATGTGAGCCCCACAATAAAAAAGATGGGTGGTGTATATGGAATATAGAGTGAAAAAAAAAATGGTGGGGTTGGAACCATCTTCATTCACCAATTCTTTTTTATCATGAGACAATTTCAATAGTCTAAAGGTTGATTAGTATATGTAAGATAAATGCAGTTACAAGTAACTAGGAAAGCCTAGTGTATTACACCCTCTGGTCCTTATTATAAGGCACCAACTAACTTTTCTCACAAACCAATAAAAATAATTAAAGTCAATAAAGTTGTCCTAGAATCTAAGTAATTTCCAATATTACCCCTACTAATTGCACTAAACTCTAATATTATATTATTTATTACTCTCACACATTACCTTTGTTAATTAGGGGCAGACATGGAAAAAAAAATAATCAATGTTCATTGGGAACAAACAAGTGCCTTATAAAAAGGACCAAATAAACTTGCTAGTTAGTCCTTATAATAAGGACCAGAGGAAGTATTACAAATCCAATAGTAGCGTACGAAAAACTAAAAAGCATAGGTTTATAGATAGCAGAAATCAATTTTTTTTTTAATGAAAATTTTAGGAAAATGGTTGGATTCACCCACGATCCAAGGGTAAAGTAAAGTCTCATTTCCTCCTAGGTACCAATGTTAGGTAGGACAAGTTGTCTATTACTCTTCAGGACTAGCAAAAATCAAAATTGTGTAGATATAATAATAGCTTGAGTACTAGTAGGTTTTCTTATAGGATAACTTACCCAAAACCCAAAGCCTATTGCATTTCATATGCATCAACCCCGTGGAAAACATCATAATCTCGAACCAAGCATTTTAAAAAAAAAAAAAAAATTGTAAAGAAACTTGCACCATTTTTTATCCATAATATAGAAAATGTCACAATCGTTTTATGTAGAATATAATGCTAGAAGTAAGAAAATATTTGATTAGTTGGAAAAATTTGAAGGACATTAGACACCCCGAATCCGGAGCAAACACCTCCACCCGAGCATGAAAAGAAATGTGGATCTTTTGTTGATGCACCGGAAATAAAAGACAATCTAAGTACAAGAAAAATTAGGAACCAGCCTCAAAGGCTAAAATCTCCATCAACAATTTTATATTAAGGATTTTCAGTCCAATGGCTTCGTTTAGAACCCTTTTCCATCATGCATTTTAGACTCGGGATTAGTGGAGAGTAGAGATCCAATAGTTATATATAGTTTTTAACGTAAGTTTTTTTTTTAATGTTTTATATAGTTATATAACTTATATATTTTAAATATGAAGTAAGTTTTTTTTAAATGTTTTATATAGTTATATAACTTATATATTTTAAATATAAAGTAAGTTTTTTTTTATGTTTTATATAGTTATATAACTTATATATTTTAAATATGAAGTAAGTTTTTTTTTTAAATGTTTTATATAGTTATATAACTTATATATTTTAAATATGAAGTTTATGAAGTTGTTCATTGAATTTTGAGTGTGTGTGTAAAATTGAGCTCTGACCTAAAGTAATAGAAAGTAGAAATTTTACGTTTCATGTCATTTCTACGATTTACGTTTCTACTACTCCTTTTGTGTCTACGTAGAAACTCGATTTTGACAACATTAGTCATTAGGGGTGTGTGTGTAATAGAAAGTAGAAATTTACGTGTGTGTATGTGTAAAATTGAGCTCTGACCTAAAGTACTAGAAAGTAGAAATTTTATGTTTCATGTCATTTCTACGATTTACGTTTCTACTACTCTTTTTATGTCTACGTAGAAACTCGATTTTGACAACATTAGTCATTAGGGGTGTGTGTGTAATAGAAAGTAGAAATTTACGTGTGTGTATGTATGTAAAATTGAGCTCTGACCTAAAGTACTAGAAAGTAGAAATTTTATGTTTCATGTCATTTCTACGATTTACGTTTCTACTACTCTTTTCATGTCTACGTAGAAACTCGATTTTGACAACATTAACCGTGACATTAGCGTGTCTACTTATTTGTTGGATTTTCACTTGCCAAGTATGTTACATCATGCTTTTGATTTCAAATATCACTCCCTATCTGTCTTCATGGGTTATCGATCGGGACCTCATTTAAAATCAATTAAACAGCTTCAACACAGTCACTTCTTAGGATTATGCTAGAGGGGGTTGATCTTCGACGCCTGGGATTAGGACAAGTGTCAAATGATGGACCAAGCTGTGTGAGATGTTTTTTTTTTGATAAGTACCTGTGTGAGATGTTTTTTTTTTTTTTTTTTTATATATGAGAAAGTTTTGGAGGGGTTCGACATCAGTCTCCCACCAAGGCCAGGGCACGGCCCCGGGCTCTATGAGCACTTACTGAGGACTTACGAGATCTCCTATCAAAGGAGTCCCAGCGATGGCAGAGGGGATCGAACCCACAACCCAAGGGCCTAGTCCTGAATCCCTTACTATCTATACCAACTCACATTGGCGTGTGAGATGTTAACCCAAAGGCATAAACTTTAGATGCTAATGATTGGCCCACATTCGGAGAACATGCACAAGCCCAAAGCAGGAGTCCAAGCTTGTCAGAGGTCCCTCCCTTAGTATAAGATTCAAACTTGTCAACCGGGTGTGACCCAAAATATAGTACTGCGGTTTTAAATATAAATCAGAGTTAATTTTTTTAGGGGAAATTAAGAAAGTTAATAAGGTACTTAATTATATGATATATTGTATATCTTTAGATTATATATCAGTTTATTAGTCAAACAAATTAGTTTTGAGACAAAAATAAAAATACTCTAAAGTAATTTAATTAACTTTTTAATCTCTTCAAAAAAAGTCAACTATGTCTTATATTTAGAACTCGAAAGAGTATTCATTTTAGATTTGTCTAAACTTTTATTGCATTATTTTTCAACTTTACCCCTTTTTTACTACAAATTTGTAGCTTCATTTTAGGTTTATTTGAACATTTATTGCATTTTTTTTTTCAACTTTATCTCTTGTTAACTGCAAATTTGTGAATGAGTGTCTCCTAAAATATATGTTTCATTTTAAGTTTGTCTAAATACTTATTGCATTTTTTTTTAAACTTTGCTTATTGTTAATTGTATTTATTGCATTTGTTCTTTCTCACTTATGCCTTTTACACATAAGAGCATAATTAAAAAAACAATACATTTTTTTATTAATATTAATTAATTTAATCGTTTGATTATTTATTTTTTTGGAATTAACAAGACAAGAGTTTTCTCTTGGGATGTGTCATGTTGACACTACACAACACAAAAAGAAGTGATACATCATGAATGAAATAAGCCCAGGTCGACTAACATTTGATCCAAACAATAAAGTGGCGGAATTTGTAATAAACTCAACTCACTATTCGCCTCATGTGCCATCTTTGCTTATTGTTAATTCTATTTATTGCATTTGTTCTTTCTCACTTATGCCTTTTACACATAAGAGCATAATTAAAAAACAATACATTTTTTGTGTAGAGGATAAAGCCTTGGGGGAGGTTGCCTTACCCCAACACAATCCTACTGTTTCCCAATGAATGTTTTAATTTGGAATTCTAGAGGCACCGGAGCTCAATCTTTCCCTGCTCTTGTTCGTGACCTCAAAGCTCATTATAAGCTGAATTTTATTGCAATTCTGGAAACAAGGTGTTCAAAAGATGTTTCCCAAAGAAGGGCTAGCCAAATGGGGTTTCCTAATATGGAGATCATTGACTGTGAAGGATATAGTGGTGGGATTTGGTGCTTGTGGGACAACAGCTTTGCTTCTATCTCTATTCTTGAACGACATCACCAATTCATTCACTTGCAGGTTACTGGAGTAGCTGGTTTACTTTGGACGCTCACTGTGGTGTATGCTAGCCCATCCTGTGCCCCCCGCCGGATCCTATGGGATAATCTGTCCCGTCTAGCACCATCAATTCAAGGGGCCTGGATGATAGGTGGTGATTTTAATGGCACATTACTTCAATGTGAAAGGCGTTCAAATGCCACGTTTCGAAGATCAAGCGGCGAGATTTCATTAGGCTGGGTGGACATGCGGGGTATACGGGATGTTGGTTTTGATGGTCCGAATTTACTTGGAAAAGAGGCATCTCGGAAGCAAGGCTGGATAGGGTGCTTGCAAATGAAGAGTGGTGCAATGTGTTCCCTAACGCCTCAATAAAGCATTTGCCGTTCTTTAAATCAGACCATAGGCCTCTTCTCGTCTGCCTAGACAGAGGGGCATCCTCAGTGCAATCAAACCGGCCATTTCGATTCATTGCAGCATGGGTGCTCCATGAGAAATTTGATGAATTTGTGCGTAGCTCTTGGTCTTCTGATATCTCTTGGCCCCATAACATTTCCCAGTTCACCACGGCTTGTTCCAAATGGAATAAGGACGTATTCAGGCATACGGAGGGAAGGAAAAAATGGCTCCTGAGACGGCTTGACAAACTTCAAAGGTGTGGTAGAGATATTTCTGATATGGAAGTCAAGGAAGCGATTTTTAGCATGGGAGCCCTGAAATCTCCGGGGCCGGATGGGCTTAATGCACTTTTTACCAAAATCAGTGGAGTACGGTATGTACATCTGTTGTATCATATATGAAATATCTGTTTGCTAACCCCCAGGCAATTGAAGAGGCAAATGGTACCTTGATGGTGCTTATCCCGAAGAAAGACCACCCAGAGTCTATAGGGGATCTAAGACCAATAAGCCTTTGTAATGTGATATACAAAGCGCTCTCGAAGATCATTGTGAATCGTCTAAAGCCTATTCTTCCCCTTGTGATAGCTCCAAACCAATGTAGCTTTGTGCCAGGGAGACACAGTAGTGACAATATTATTGTGGCACAGGAAGTCATTCACACGATGCGTAATTTAAAGCAAAAGAAGGGATTCTTGGCTATCAAAATTGACTTGGAGAAAGCTTATGACCGAGTTAATTGGAGCTTCTTGCTAAACTGTCTCCAAGAACTTCACCTGCCAAGTCGCCTTGTTGAGGTCATTGGTAAATGTGTGTCTACCTCTTCTATGCAGCTTCTTTGGAATGGGGATAAAGCTGAGAAATTTCATCCATCCAGGGGAGTGAGACAAGGTGATCCACTTTCTCCCTATCTTTTTGTCCTATGCATGGAAAAGCTGGCTCACCTGATTCAGGATGCAACTCACACTGGGAATTGGAAACTAATCCGCCTTACTCGCTCTGGTCCCCCTATTTCTCACTTGTTTTTTGCAGATGATATCATGTTGTTTGCGGAAGCGTCAATGGACCAAGTCGCTGTGATTAATAATTGTCTTACGTCTTTCTGTGAGAGTTCTGGGTTAAAAATCAACCAACAGAAAACTAGAGTCTTTTCTCAGAGAATGTTAACCACATTAGGAAAAGTGAAATGTGCACGGCTTTGGGTTTCTCCATTACTAGTGATTTGGGAAAGTACCTGGGCTTCCCGCTTCACCATAAACGAGTAACGAAAGATTCTTTTCACTACGTAGTAGATAAGGTTAAGACAAGATTATCTTCTTGGAAAGCTAAATCTATTTCAGCTGCAGGTAGAGCTACCCTTATTTCCTCGATACGTCGGCTATCCCGGGCATGTCATGCAAACATCTCTACTCCCGCTAGCACGTGCTCGGAGCTAGACCAAAGTAACCGGCAGTTTCTTTGGGGAAGTTCTGAGGGACAAAAGCGAGTTCATTTGGTTGCCTGTGACACTATCTGTCAACCAAAATCTAGGGGTGGCTTGGGTCTCCGACATTCTAAGTCCTACAACCAAGCCTACCTTATGAAAGTTGGTTGGCAACTTGCAAGCCGTGGGGATGATTTTTGGGTAAAAGTAATTCGTAATAAGTACAATTGTGGACCTGACATCTTACCACGGATAGACAAGCATAGGCCTGGTTCAAATTTGTGGAGTGGAATCAAGCGATCCTGGGATAAAGTGAATGAAGGAATCGAGGTGCTGCCAAGTGGGACTTTAAGATGGAAGTGGAGTAAGAGTGGTGTGTTTTCAGTGAAGTCGGCCTACAACGCTCTCCACCAGGAGGAGGCACGTTCGGATCCTCTTTGGAGTAAGATTTGGAAGCTTAGAGTCCCGGAGAGGTGCAAGATGTTTATGTGGATTACTATTCAGGACAGACTTCTCACCAATGCAGCAAGGTACCAGAGAGGCATGAGTGTGGACGGACGATGTTCAATTTGTGGGGCAGACTTGGAAAATATGATTCACGTGTTACGAGATTGCCCCATGACATTAGAGCTTTGGCGCCAGGTTGTTCCTCAGGCTTGTTGGCATTTGTTTCGTTCTCTTGACTCTGGCCGCTGGATTCGGTGGAATCTTCAAAACCATGGTGGCCTGAAGCAGGTGGATGAATGGCAACAGGTTTTTGTCCTTACCTGCTGGTGGATATGGAGACGTCAGTACTATATTTGAAGGAAAGAAGGTGTCGAATCATGCTATTTTCTCCAGTGTGAATGCGATCAGAGCCTGTCTATTGGAGGCAACGAAAAGGTTGAGCATAAGTAATGGGGGCACGAGACCAATACAGGAGACTGGGGCTATTTGGACTCCTCCACAGCCTGGGTGGATTAAAATCAATTCTGATGGTGCGTGGTCCAGCAAGTCCCCCGGAGTTGCCAGCGGTGGTGTGTTGCGCGACAACTATGGTGAGTTTCTGACAGCGTTTTTATTCAAGGGAGGAGAGGGAGATTGCTTGACAGCTGAGCTCTGGGGTTGCCTCCATGGATTGAAGCTTGCGTGGGATATGAAGTTTAAGAAGGTTATCCTCGAAGTTGATTCTGCAGAAACCGTGGAGCTGATCCAGTGTCCGCTGAACGAGGCTCATGAGGACCAACGGCTGATTGGAGAAATAAAAAGCTTAGTTGACAGGGACTGGATGTGTGAATGTCGCCTCATCAACCGATGGGCAAATACCGTGGCGGACTACCTTGCGAAACAGAGTCTGGCTGCTTTTCCTGGATTCCACCTGATTTTGCAGCCCGGGGAGGAGCTAGGGAGGTTCCTCAAAGACGATAAAGGATAGGTTTAATTTATGGTTTTTATTTCCTTTTTGTATCAAAAAAAAAAACAATACATTTTTTTATTAATATTAATTAATTTAATCGTTTGATTATTTATTTTTTTGGAATTAATAAGACAAGAGTTTTCTCTTGGGATGTGTCATGTTGACACTACACAACACCAAAAGAAGTGATACATCATGAATGAAATAAGCCTAGGTCGACTAACATTTGATCCAAACAATAAAGTGGCGGAATTTGTAATAAACTCAACTCACTGTTCGCCTCATGTGCCATCTTGGCCAAAAAATCTACACATTTAAGTGCTTCTCTATTCGAATAAATTATTTCTAATCCCAGTTTGAGAAAATCAACGATATAATTTCAGAACTCTCTTGAGCCAAAGGATGATATGGTTTGTATTCTGATGTTAATAGACAAATAGCCTATGTAGAATATGAGTACAACATAATTTTTGTGAAATCAAGTTGCCTACAAATCATCATACCTGCTTTAATTGCTTGTAATTCTGTTTCAATAATTGAACAAAAGCCAATTTTCTGTTGACATCCCACCATCCATGCCCTATTGCTATCTCTAATAATGCCACCACAAGTAGTGCAACTTTATGGTTGGTTACCGATCCATCTACATCCACCCTAACATAGCCAAAAGGTGGAACACTCCACTGGGCATTTGCTCTATCACGAACTCGGTAGATCTGATGAAAGAATTTTCGTTACTCTACACCTTCCATTTGTTGATGAAGACAGATGCGTACAATGCAACGAGGATGAGCACCTACACCTTCAAAAATCTTCCTGCATCTATTCTTCCAAATTAGCCAACAAGCCAATCCAAATATCTGCATCCATGGCCAATGTTTGACTTTTTTGCCACCTAGTTCGTGTCTGTTATTCCACAATATCCAATCCTGCAAATTACCACTAAAAAAGTACTATATAATATATAGGGTTAATCAACTCAAGCCACACAGTGTATGCTATCTCACAATCTCTCAGAGTATGTAGTATTGTTTCCTCACCAAGGGACTCAAAGGGACACTCATTATGATCACTCAAACCTCACCTCTTTCTCACAGAGTTAGTAGGTAATCTTCCATGAAAAGCTTGCCATATGAAGAATTTAGCTCTTTATGATATTGGCCAAGGTTCCCTTGTTGAATCATTATTATTTTTCTAACATTTTATATGCCGATCTAATGCTGAAATTTCCATCATTAGAGACCCTCTAGTAAAAAAGATCATTTCCCTCCATGATTGGAGGTTTAACCATCTTAATTTTATCAATCACCCATTCTGGTAAGAAGAGTCTCCATTTCATAAAATCCCATAAACCATTAGAAGATACAAAAGCCCTCACAGTCTCATCATGACTAACCCACTTATGGTTCTTATCAACATATTGAATCAATGGTTGATCAAGTGGGGACCATAACTCCCACCATGCATTGGTATTATTACCACTTCTGAGCTTGCTTCCCAAATTCTTTTTGAACTCATCCCAAACTTTTACTATGGTACTCCATACTGCATATTGTTTTTCCTTCTTGCTTATGTTAGGAATTTTATCACTTCCACATACATATTTACTTTTCAAACATTCCACCCAAAGGACATCAGGCTTGGTTATAAGACCCCAACATAACTTCATTATGAATTATTTGTTTTGTATTGCAAGGTCCTTAACTCCAAGGCTATAAGATGTAGTTTTCTTGTTGTCGATCCTTGACTCCAAAAAAAGTCTCTAATCAACTTCTCAATTTCCATCAGAATCCCTTTGGGAATAAGCAGCGTATGCATTTGGTAGAATGGCAATGTTGACAAAACTGATTTAATTAGTATAGATTTACCTGCCATACTCAAATGTCTTCCCTTCCAACGTGAGAGTTTTTTTTATTAACCTTTGCAATGAGTGGAGCAAATGTTGACTTTACCATTTTCTTATGCAAAAGTGACACCCCAAGATATTTTCCAAGATCAGAAGTAATACCAATCCCTAGAACTTGACTGAGTTATAGAGCCCTATTAAAATGGACCTTGTGAGAGAAAAAAAGCATTTAGATTTAGGAAGACTGACCCTATGTCCAGAAATGTTACAAAAGGTAGCCATGATGCCTCTAGCCCGTTCCACTTGGCTTCTTGAGGCTTCACAAAATAATATGAGATCATCAATGAAGAATAAGTGGGAGATAGCAGGGCCATCGGAGCTCATCCTCAGTGGTTTCCACCTCCCATTCTCTACTTCACGATTAATGATTTGTCCTAATCGTTCCATACACAAAACAAAGAGAAATGGACTTAAAGGATCCCCTTGTCTGAGTCCTCTAGAAGGGAGAAATGTATCTGAAAGCTCCTCATTCCAACATACCCTCATTGAAGTAGATGAAATACACTTCATGATGAGTTGCACAAACTGATCTTGAAATCCCAGACTCTGTAGATTGAATTTAACAAAATCTCAGACTAGTCCGTCATAGGCCTTCTCCATATCTATTTTAATGGCAACATATCCTTTACCTCTATTTTTGGTTCTCATAATATGTATGGCCTCCTGGGCAAGAATAATGTTATCACAACTTTGACTTCCATTAATGAAATTGCATTGAGCCAGGTGGATCAAATATTGCATAGCCCTTTTCATCCTATTAGTAATAACCTTGCTTAGGATCTTGAAACATACATTACACAAAGCATTGGGCCAAAATTCCTTAATAGATGTTAGGACATCCACTTTGGGGATTAATACAATGTTTGTGTGGTTCATTTCCTTAATTTTATCAAGATTTGTCAGCTTCTAAAATCAAGTCACACACTTTAGTTCCAATTATCTCCCACTGAGATTGGAAGAAATGAGGATTTAATCTGTCAAGACCAGGAGCTTTAAAAGCACCCATTTCAAAAGTTGCGTTCTTGATTTCAACCACCGATATATCCCTCTGAATGGCATGTAATTGAGATTGATCCAACATGGGAAAGTTTGCTGGCCATTCTTGCACAGGGGTGATCCTATTATCACAAGTATAAAGGTTCTTGAAATAATCCACTGCCAGATGTTTTAATTCAGCTTGCTCTGTAACCCACTGGCCTTGATCATTTTGTAGCATCTCAACTCGGTTTTGTTTTCTCTTCACAAGTGTTGATGCATGGAAGAAACTCGAGTTTTTATCCCCAAATTGTAACCATTTGCAGTGAGATTTTTGGTACCATAAAAGTTCCTCTTGATTTATAACCTTCAAATATTCTCGCCCCAAGTCCTTTTCAAGTTTCACAAGACCCCCATGTGGACGTTGTACATGGCCTTATCAATCCCTTCCAATCTTCGAATAAGTTCCCTTTTCTTGCACGCAAACTCCCGATTACCTCCTTATTCCATTTAGTAACAGTCTCTTCAAATTTCCTGTATCCTATTGACCATGAATTATCCTACCAAGAAGAATTATCAATATCAGAAAATCCTTCCTGTAAACACCATCCTGCTTGGTATTTGAAGGAATGTACCTTAACTTGATGTTTATCCTCGATTCCAGACGAAACAACAATCCGATTATCAGATTTGAATCTAAGGTGGTGAAAGGCCTTAAAAGAAGGGTGAGTTAATTCCCAAGTCAAATTGCAAAAAACCCCAATCCAGTCTCTCCTTCACCTCATTCCTTTCCCAAGTAAATTTATCACCTACAATCGAGACCTCCAAAAGATTACAATCATTAATACATGTTCTAAATTGTTGTGATGCATATTACTCACAGGAACACCTCCTTGCTTATCGGATGAGTTCAAAAAAAAAAATTGAAATCACCCAAAATAAGCCAAGCCTCATGAGTAATTCCCGATAAAGCTCGTAATAATGCCCATAGCTTTGTTCTGTTCTCCTTTCTTGGTTCTCCATACACTAAAGAAACAAACAGAATTTCACCTGAACTTCTATCTGAAAGTTTACAATGGAGAATTTGTGTATTGAAAAAAATATATTCAACTGAAACTTCCCAATCATTCCACATTAACCATAAACCACCAGCGAATCCTGTCGCCTCTACCCTCAACCAATTATTGAATCCCATCTTTTTCACCAACCATCTACTCTGACACCACTAATTCGAGGTTTCAAGAAGTCCCAAAATATTAATATTATATTTTTGAACTATTTCTTTGATCAAAAATGGAAACGATTTACTACCCGCCCCACGACAATTCTAAGATGCAATTATCATTGGAAACTGTTTAATTAAAACGAGACCAAGAGAAAACTCACTTATCAAGAGGCTCATTCACATGAATTTCTCTCAATAGAGCTCCCAAATGATTATATTTCTCAATAGCTCGCTTTTAACCTTGTCGAGGTGGACTTCTCGATCTCATTCTTTGGATTTCCACCTCCTTCGCTGGTTCCATTTCTCTTAATTTCTCATTCAATACAACCGCTTCCAGCCCTTCACCTTGTGACACCCTCGATATGTTCGAGTTTGGTACAGGTGGGCCATTTTGATCTTGTTCCACCCAAATTGATTCTGTGTTATCCACACACCCACTAACAATACAATGCATCCTTTGTTTTACATCTTTAGCTCCTTGCTTCTTTGCATTAACATTAGGGTTAAGCCCCACAATATCATTGTTTTGGTTTTCAAGAATGACTGAGATCGGCCCACTTTGAGATGTCATTTGGACCTTTCCTTTTCTTTCACTTTGTACATACTTTTGGAACCCTGAGGATCCTTACCTTTATGTTTATTTCCTTCCCCATTGTGTGACCTAGACTTCTGGGATCCTTTGTCTTTTCCTTCACTTAGAACCAATGATTTCACTGTTAAACCCGAATTGCCTCTCTCCCTCTAATCCTCTGAAAAATATTTTTCCTCCTCCCAGTCTAACATTGCAGCAAATCTTGAGCCATGGGATTTGACTTCTACTTTTCCTATATTTTTAGCAACATTACTCGATTGTACTTTTGTTTTTCATTCTTCGAAACCCAAGATCACCGGGACCTGCGTACAAGCATCCAAGGTCCAAATCCTTCCACTTCTACCAAATTAGTTTTTTCAGGCAATCCTGATGTTCTTTTTACAGTTGGAATTGAAGTTGGTGAGTTGCTGGATGAAATTCTACAATCAATACTCCTTGGGCAATATTCTTTCCGGTGTCCATGTTTACCACACCCAAAACAAATCATGTTTAAGCCCTCATATTCAATATTGTATAAAGAAGAGGCTAGAATGATTCTTGGTACTAATTTTTTTTCTGAAGATCCAGCTCCACACATATTCTGGCATACCTCCCTCTCTCCACCTTTGGATTTTCATCATCATTATATTTCAGGGTATGAAGATCCACCTCCAATGTCTTCCCGATCATGTCTCCCAATCTTAATAAATATTTCTTGTTATAACAGTTCATAGGGATGTTGGGGATGCGTATCCAAGTCGCAATCTTGTCTAATGGATTATTAAAGGGGTCAAAATATGGTGACCGCCGTTGAACAAGGACACTATGTTGTGCTACAAGCCTACAACCTATGGTCCTTCAAATAAATTCGTCTATAGTGATTAGTCCATGTTTCTTGATTTTTGAACTTGACTACATAATATTTATTTGGAAGATAAACTCACTCAATCTCCAAAATTTGCACAGCATCTCTCTCAGCTTGTAAAAATTTAATCAGGCTCCAAGAACCGTAATGATTAAAGTATTGTTCCATGGTTCACAACTTTCATTGAACTCCTCATCAGTAATGGGAACAAGTGGATAGACATTCATTAATTTCTTGATCTCCTCCGACGGTTCTGGCAGATTCCACGTTTGGTCTCAGAAATCAAAGGATCATCATTCATGCCCCAAGTTCCATTTGCAACTCCATTAAAATATGTTAACCTCGGTTATTTTTAAACGTAAGGACATACCACTCTGGTCCTATTTATAAGTCCAATTTGACTAAATCTCACATACCAAGAAAAGTTAGGTATCTCAATAATTATAGAGCAAATTTCCAACTTTACCCTCATTTATGAATGGGTACCTTTTAAAATTTATTGTCAAATCTCTCTCATCTTTTTTTATCTTCCCAACATAGTTAGCCAATCTCTCTCATCATCATTAATATGGATAAAATTGTCACAATCTCATTTATTTGGTCAAAATGGACTTATAAATAGGATCAAATTTTTGGTCAAACCTGACTTATAAATAGGACCAGAGTGGTAAGTAGTGAAGCTTATTACTCCCTCCGGTCTTAATTATAAGAGCTAGTTGACTTTTTTTGGAGAGATTAAGGAAGATAATTAAATTACTTTAAAGTATTTTTATTTTTATTTTTTTCTTCAAACTAATTAGTTTAACTAATAAACTAATATATAATATAAGGATACACAACATATGAAATGATTAAGTAACTTATTTAGTTTATTTAATTTCTCAAAAGAAAGCCAACTAACTCTTATAATTAGGATCGTAGGACGGAAAGAGTATTTCCTAGCTAGCTAGTTGGTAACGTGTGGAAAAAGGAGGGGAATGTCGGCCAAACAAATCAGAGATAATGTGACACCTGTCCTAAGAATGGCGCCAACCGTCCACTTATCCTCACGTGTTATCAAACCTTTCCTGTCCAGTGTATACAATTGGATAGTATGAATTTAATTGGATTTTTTATTTTAGGGATAAAGACCAATTTTTATTTTAGGGATAAAGACCAATTTTGTCATGAAAGTTTTAGGTTTGGAGCATCCAACATCTGAAAGTTTTTTTGGTATCATTTTTGCCCCGGAAGTTTAAAAATGTAGCAATCTTGCCCATCAGTTGATCTTAACCGTTGGATTGATCATTTGTGGTATCATTTTTGTCCCGGAAGTTTACGCCAATTTGCTCCTAAAAAAAACTTCCGGGGCAAATTTGCTCCTACAAAAAACTTTCAGGGCATATTTGCTCCTTTTTGTAAACTTCCAGGGCAAAAATGATACCAAGAAAATTTCCGGGTGCTGGATGCCCCCTAGCCAAAACTTCTATGGCAAAAATGATATTTAACCCTTTATTTTAATATATACTTCCTAATATATTAAAAAAGTTCCTCTTTCTAATTATCATTTAAAGAAGTGATCTCCTAAAACATAAGAATTAGAAAATATAAATCTAATTTGTTGAAATTAAACGATCCAAATCTCAACTTAAATCGAGCATACAGTGCTCCTTCCTTTCAGAGTTTTAGTTTCGGTACAAAACAAGATTTTTTTTTCTTTAATTTTAAATATAGAAGCTAATTATATGGTTTACTTTAATAATAAATATGAAATTTCAATATACTTTATCTTCCAAATTTAAAATTTTTCCGTCTAATTATTTAAATTTTAAATAATTTTTTCGTGTATATTAAGGAATAGTTTCAATAAAATTATTAAATATGTTGTTTTAGAAAAACTCATTAATATGACTAACTCGTCCAATTTTTTTAATTTTTATAAATTAGTTATTTAGTTCTTATTAAAAGTGAATACTATTTTTTTTTATCATACTTGTTTCTCTTAAAAAGTTAACATTATCCTTAGTTAGATCAATAGCCAACTTCGATTAATAAGGTTTTGTGGTCATTAAAATTGAAATTGACCTTCAAAATTGAAATCAATAATGGCCAATAAAACTCTAATAGAGAGATTTGTGAAAAGCAATAAAGAAAGTGACTCAATGATCATCCTTGGTGGGTTTTCAATTATTGACTCTATCTATACTTCAAGGGACGTTGGGGGATTTGAAATTAGAAAGGGTGAAAATTATAGAATAAAACCCAGTGTTCATGAAATTATATTTCCATCTTATAAATATTTTAATATTTTTATTTTAGTCCGTCTATGAAACTTTTAATGAGGACTAAAGTGAAAATATTAAAATTTTTATAAGGATAAAATATAATCTCTCAAACATCTAGGTTCAATTCTATAATTTTAGGAGGCAGGAGCCACCCCTAGCCCCCCAATTCCGCCCCTGAAGGGACGTCTCAAAAATCAGTTTCTTGTTAAAAATTTTATTAGTGAGAATAAAATATTATGGGATTATCAATTAAAAATATATAATATTAAGAGATTAGATAGTAACCTCTCATTGCTTATATCATACTCCCCCTTCTAGTCTTAAATGTAAGACATAGTTGAATTTTTTCAGAGAGATTAAAGAAACTAAATAAGTTACTTAATCATATTATATGTTGTATATTCTTAGTTTATATATTAGTTTATTAATCAAGCTAATTAGTTTAGATAAAAATATAAATATAAATATTTTAAAATAATTTAATTAGTTTCCTTAATCTCTTAAAAAATCAATTTATTTTATATTTATGATTGGTGGGAGTATACTCTATTTTATTTTATATTTATGATTGGTGGGAGTATACTCTTTTTTTTTTTTTTTTTTTACCATTAATATCATATACTTTAGATTGAACCATGTAAGTACATACAAGTACATACCGTTGGGGTGAAAAAGATAGATTGAACCCGTATAAGTATCAAGGGATAACATTTTTTACATATTATAGCTAACATGTGTTATCAAGGATTAATTTCAGTTCTTGTGGTTTAAATTGGATTGAATTTAGAACCTTCCACGTACGATTGTATATATAGCTAACTTGTGTTATCAACGTTTGTGTGGTTTAAATTGAATTTTGGCGTTTTGAGGTCAAAACCATAATAGCCAATTAGTTTCTTTTGAAGAGCAAAGGAGGACACTTGTATTGTTTTCGTTGGTTTTCAATTGCTATATATCATAACTTGTCTTGAAGATCCAACATGACAGTTTAGAATTATCAAATAACTTATTATTGATAATGACTTTTTTAAATTTTCAAAATATTAAACAATTTAACACTTTTTTAGTTTTCTTTTTATAAATGACTTTAATTAATTCACTGCTATTAAAAAAGAACAAAATACAATTACCTCTCCTCACTTTTTGAAGGAATGTAACGGGGGGCGCAAAAAAAAAAAAAAAAAAACTAAACAATCTGCGTCGCGTCCAAGTATACTATTCTTAAGAGCTACTTCCTAAGATAAGAAATGGCAAACTATTAGGGGTGGAAATAGGTCAGGGGTCTATCAGGGGTCTGTGGCCTGGCCTGTTAAAAGCCTGATCAGGTCTAGTCTGTCAAGCTAAAAGGCCAGGCCAAGGCTTGTTTTAAGGCCTATTTTGTCTTAACAGGCTAGGCCTAGACCTCCAAATAGGCCTGTTAGGCTTGACAGGCCGGCCTGTTATGAATAATTTTTTTTTCTTTTTATAAAAACATTAATTAATATCACTCTGGCCTATTTACATTAGGTCTGTTGTCGGCCTGTACACTGTAGGCTTGTTTTCGACCTGTTTACATTAGGCCTGTATACTGTAAACCTATTTCCGGCATGTTTGCATTTAACCTGTTTTCGGCCTGTAAAAAATACAGGCCTCTTAACAGGCCACAGGACAGGCTCAGGCCAAAATTTTAGCTGTAACAGGCCACAGGCCAGCTCAGACCACTTCTTTGCATAACAGGCCTGATCTATTAAGGGTGAGGCCTGACCTGGTCTGGCCTGTTTCCACCCTTACAAACTATTGAGTCGCATCCAAGTATATTATTCTTAAGAGTTACTCCCTGGGATAAGAAACAGCACTCCCAGGATTAAAAATCCTTCTTACAAAAATAGAGTAAATAGAACAACGAAACCTATAAGAACTCAGCATGAAAACAAAATCTTAAAGGAAGAAAAAATGAGCTCGAAAATTCAAGAGCGGTGTGTCTACCCTTATAGGCCTTATGCACATGAACACTGGGTAGCCGCTTAAAAGACAAGAAAATGCTGGTTTCGTCATCATTAAAGCACTCCACATGATTAAACAGATCCTTCCTACCAAAATAGAATGAACTGAACAACGAAATATATAAGAACTCATCTGGTAAAGAAAATCTTAAAGGAGGAAGAGATAAGCTAGAAAACTCATCAAGAGTGGTGTGTCTGACTCTTCTAAGCCGCATGCACATGAACATTGGGTAGCCACTTAAAAGACAATAAAATGCTAATTTGATCATCATTAAAAGCCATAGATTATCTTTAAACAAGGAAGTTTATAGCTATATGTTGGCCATTAAAGCAATTAAAATCCGCACTTTAGGCATTCAAGGTAATCAATGAAGAAACATATGAGAACTCAGCAAGAAAAGAAAATCTCAAATGAGAAAGAGATGAGCTTGAAAACTCAGGAGCAGAGTGCTTTACTCTTACAGGCGTCATACACATGAGCATTGCCCAATCGCTTAAAATTAAAGACAATAAAATAAAGGTTTGATCATCATTAAAAGGCATAAAGATGTTTAAACAAGGCGGTTATAGACGTTGGGCATTAAAGCAGTTAAAATTTACATGCTAGGCATTTAAGGTAATCAATGAAATCTCTCTTTTTTTCCTCCAAAAAAAAAAAAAAAAACTGAACAATATCCAAGATGTAGGGAAAAATTGTTGGATTCACTAGTGTAAAAAAGGGCTTTAAGACCGTCACATTTAGACCGGATTATAGAGAATCAGGTCTTAAAAGTATGACCGGTGGCAGTTTCGTAAATATAAAGAACTTTTTGGACCGGATTATAAAAAATCCGGTCTTAAAAATATAATAGAAGTGGCACTTTCGTAAATATATAGAACACTTTTAAGACCGGACTATAAAAGATCCGGTCTTAAAAGTATGACCGGTGGCAATTTTGTAAATATATAGAACACTTTTAAGACCGGGCTAAAAAATATCCGGTGGCAATTTCGTAAATATTGTGAGAAGACGCTGATCAAGTCCGAGAATGCGATGATTTATTCCTTCGCTTAATTGAAATTATATACAGATGCTAATAAGTAAATAAACCTAGGCAGTTCCTATAATTTAGGGATTACAATCGGGAATATATTATGAAATTCATAAAACCATGATCTCGCTAACTTAATTCCTAAAATCTCTCTAACATCTTAATTAAGATGATTACAATCAAGAATTTAATTACGAATTTCAAAAAATCATGATCTGCTAACTTTATTCCTAAAATCTCTCTAACAACTTAATTAAGATGATTACAATCAGAATTTAATTACGAAATTCAAAAACCTTGATCCGCTAACTTAATTCCTAAAATCTCTCTAACAACTTAATTAAGATAATTGCACAATATAATCGTATACGCTAACTAATTAAATAAATAGAACACTTTTAAGATCGTAAGTATTTAAGACAATCTGTTTGAAATGATCGGTCTTAAAAGTGTAAAAAAAAAAATTATATAGAACACTTTTAAGACCGATTGTTTCAATGATTTGTCTTAAAAAAACGTATTTTAAGACCTGTCTCTGTTTGAAATGCAGACGGTCTTAAAAGTGTAAAAAAAAAAAAATTATATAGAACACTTTTAAGACCTAAGTTGTTTCAAACAGACGGTCTTAAAAGTGTTCTATATATTTACGAAATTGCCACCGGTCATTTTTTTTTTTTACACTTTTAAGACCGGTTGTTTAAAACAACCGGTCCTAAAAATATACTTTTAAGACCGGTTGTTTCAAAAAATCGGTCTTAAAAGTGTTAAAAAAAACTACATTCGCTAAACCTGTTAAGTCCGTGAGTTTGCTTTGTCTTCTTGGTGATATAACATTTTCTTAGTTATAGATTCAACGAGTGTCCCAAGAGCCTCACGGCAAATCCTCAACAAGAATGTCATACTTTCCTCTAACCTACTCGCAATCTTCGTAAGTCATCATAAGAGTCGCACAATCAAATCATTGGCAACGTTGGCAGTGAGATGCTTCGAGGGTTTTGCGATGGCGTCGACTCCAATCCTCGGCAATAAAGCGTACTACTTTGAGGATTACGGACGACGACGCGCTCCTTCCTCTTCGATCTATGGGTCCTTCCACGCCGCCTCGTATAGATCCGGTTTGAAATCAAACTCGATATCTTCTTGCTTAAGTTTGTTTATTTCCTACATTGACCGCTCCTGCTCAGATCTGGATTTCGATTTTGGTTGCTTGAAGCTTTGCTAGCCCGACAAGAGGATCCTGCTCACGTTGATGACGGAGGGACATTCAAAATGTTGCCAGATCTGGTGATTTGGGACCGATTGTTTCATTTGAGTTTTTTGTTTTTTTTTATTATTTTGAAACACTTTTAAGACCGGATGTTTAAAATGTCCTGGTCTTAAAGAAACTCTTTAAGACCATGTAAAAGTCCGGTCTTAAAGGTCGACTTTTAATACCGCCTGGAACAAGACTGGTCGCGGGTCCGGTCCTAATGTACCTGTTTCGTCCGGTCTTAAAAGCCTTTTTTGCACTAGTGATTTTCATTTCGTTTGTCTCCTAGTGCTCATCACTTTTCCTCTTATTTCATTTTTTGGTCTAAGCTCACTTGATACACTTGGACACTTACTCCCAAGCAATGTAAAGGACTTGTTTCTTCTGACACACCCACTTAAAATTTACAATAAATCCCACTTTTCCCGCAATTTATTCCCCCATTGTAAGTTCATGGAATATAAATCTTATTCATGTTCTTTTTTTTTTTTGATAAACTTGAGAACCCTCAACTAACCCCGTATGGGACTATTACATCCATTTCAATCCTGACATAAAATCGCTTCCAACTCCTCAGATGGTTGGAAAATCTCATGCAACCCCACTCTGGCCCCAAGCCCTTCTTAGCTAGGTAGTCAGCTGCAGAGTTGCAAGTTCAAGACACATAAGTAATCTTCATTAACCAGTCTAACCGAAGTAACTGTTGAGCCTCTTGAATAATAACGGAGTCTGGATGAACGTTGCCCTGAGGCTGAAGAAGTAACTGTAGACACTCAATAGAGTTAGTTTCCAACCTTACTTTCCGAGCCCCCATCCTCCATGGAGATTTCAGTCCTAAAAGACATGCCCAGATCTCTGCAGATAGCTCATCTCCGTACGCAATAGGATGAATGAATCCTTTGAGAAATAGGCTAGGTTGATACCTATTTAAATGCTTAAATGCACAAAAAAAAAAACTATATATTTAACATAATGGGACTCATGAGTTATAAAAGTCGTCCCTATAAATAAAGGGTATTATAATGTACTTGGGACTATTGTGTGTTTAGGTTAGTTTTTGGATAATAGTTTTTATAATTTACGAAATAAGCATGTAAGAGGAGTTTTATCTCAGTTTGTGAAAAAGACTTTTAAAACCACGGTTTCCTAAAAAATACCTTTTTAGAAAGTGAATGAGAAATATCACTACAAAAAAAACCCTTTTTTGTCGCGGTTTATTAGTCGCGGTCCAAAATACCCGTTACTAAATTCCACTTTGTAGCGGTTTTATCCCTAAACCGTCACTAAATAGTAACGGAAGCCATGACGACACGACTTCGGCTATATTTGTAGCGGTTGACTCGAAAAACGAAAAGACACAATTTTGTCGCGACACCAGAAGAGCGACGTCAACCGCGGCACAAGCTACATTTTTGTAGCGGTTCCATAGTTAACCGCTACAAATTTTACATTATAAATAAAATATAGGGACCGTACATCGAGTTATAAAAATTAAAGAAATTACTAAATCTCGCTTGTAATCGAATGAACTATCTCGCTTGGTCGTCGAAGACATGCACATATCGCCAGCTCCGATCTCCTATCTCGGGTGATAAGAGCTGCAGATATTTGCCTCTCTCTTCCTTGCGAGGAAATTCGTTCAAAGACAAGCGAAGGTTTACTCATTTCTTTGCCGTTTAGACTTCTACTCTTCTCGAGAACAGTCCAACATGCGACGGAGATTGGGTTCCATTATAGCCACCTTTGTCTCACGAAAATATCTCGATGAAAATGACTCAGCAAGTTTTTCGTGGGAGATCGGCGGCTATACTGAATCCGAATCCCCATGGACATGTTGGATTATTTTCGGTTACGTCATTATGTATAATTTATTAGTGTGGACACTTTTAGAAAAATTAAAGAAAAAAAATAAATGAATTGAAGGTTTGTTTTTAAATATTTGTAACAAACTAATTAGTTTGATTCTTAAAGTTTATGAATCAAACTAATCGCTTTGAAATTTTTTTGCAAAAACTCATTTTGTAGCGGTTAATAAGAATAACTGCGACAAAATGTGGACAAATTGTATCGGTTACAAAGTAACCGCTACGAATCTGAAGGGTCTTCTTTTTGTAGCGGTTTATGTAAGCGGTTACATCATAACCGCTACAAAATATCAACGGTCAGCTATTTTGTAGCGGTTGGTGTGGCGGTTATTATACAACCGTTACAATTATGTAAACTTTGTAACGGTTCCTTTGGATAACCGCTACAAAATCGTACGACTTTATAAGCCATGACACACCATTTTCAAAGTCACTTCTAACGGTTTGAGTTTTCACCGTTTCTACCTTTACCCAACGGTTTGAGTTTTCACCGTTTCTACCTTTACCCAACGGTTTGAGTTTTCACCGTTCTTACTGTTAAACTTACACCTTTCAACATTATGGATTCTGGACGAGGTAAGGGAAAGGGAAAAGTAACTGGCCCACCGAGAAGGGGTTTAAGGGGCGGTAGTAGTAGAGGGGACCAGACGAGAGGGCGTGTGACCCGACATATACCTCCGCCCTCTCTGGGGCCGGGCGAGTTTGCCTCGCTCTTCGCCGATGAAGAAATTCCAAACACGGGGACCGTAGGGGGAGATCGAGAAGCAAGTTTGTCGTTCGACGATTTAGACGACGAGAATGAGGACATCCATCTTAATATTCCCATAGCAGATGTAGAGCGGTTCATAGACGGGAAAACCGGCGGGAGCACGGGAACCCCGACCGGCGACTTCGCTGCTCCACCGGATTTATAGTGGATGTCGAAGGTATATGTAATTAGTTATTTTGTGAGAAATTAATTTAATTTCGGTACGTTTAATTCAATTTTTGTAAACTTGCGATAGACACGGAACATCGGCAGAGGACGCCGGATGTTTCCGCTCTCACTCAACGGACCGGGAGATGGCCGGTGTCGGGTCGTAGTCCCGTGGAACGACCGCATGCACCAGGCGATCGGCAACATGGTCACCTGATGAACCGATTCCTGTCTGAGTTTGGTGGCCATTGGGGGTGGTTCCCAATTTATTTCAAGGATTGGAAGAAAGTGACGAAGGAGACAAAGAACAAGGCGTTTACAGATGTTCAGGGTAATCAATATTTTTAATTAAATTGTACATGTTAATAGTTATAAGTTTTAGTTTATTTCTTTCCTTATTTGTTTGTTAATTCATTAATAATTAATAATGAAATTATGATATAGAAAAAGTTTAAACTGCGCGAACAACACAAGAGGTACGTTATGATGAAAGTGGGGGAAGGGTGGAAGAGCTGGAGGAACCGTCTCTACAATATTATGAATGGAGACGGCACTATTCCTCTGCAGCAGCTGATCGAGAGAGTCCCGACGGCGTGGATCCAGATCAGTGGGCGGCTTTCGTCCAATATAGGAGGGGTGCTGACGGGCGTGTACATTTTATTAAATTAATTAATTGTTTCACTTAATTGATAATTTAAATTGAGTTTAGGGTTTAAATTTAAATTTTGTTTCCTCCTCCTTGCGTGCTTTGTCGCAAAGGAACACAAGAAGCCGCGCACGCCAGAGAGTCCATCACACCGCAGGGACCAAGACGTTTGCGGTGACATACGAGGAGATGGTATGTTATTATTTAACATGATCATTGTTTTGTTTTTGAAATAACAAAGTTTATATTGTTTTAATTCTTTCAATATGTAAGGCTCAGGAGGAGAACACACACACTGGACTATGGGAAGTTGTGGACACGCACCCATGACACGCAGATGGGACGCCAGCCTCTCGAGGCAGAGAGAGATAATAGTAAGTTAAAAAACATTATTTATATAATGAAAGTTGTATATTTAAATTGATCGTCCGTTATTTTATTAATGGTTCATGAACTCGTTGGTCGCCCGGATTGAGAATACCAAGGCAGAGCTACGGCGTCGCAGACTTCTAGTCACGGGGTCTCAGTGAATCCTACGGCCCCATTGAAAGGCTGCTCTGGGCCCGCCGAGCATCCCGCCGCGTTAGGGGTTTTGGCCTTGGCACCAGGCCTAGCATGGTGTACCCGAGATAGGGCTCCTCCTCCGCTCCCGGACCCTTCGGCTCGAGGAGGCCACCAGTGGGAGATTTCGAGGCGATCATTGCCGAGAAGGTTGCCGAGCGAGTTGCCGCAATTGAGGCACGCACGGAGGCCGACGAGGAGGCCAGAATAGGCGCAGTGTGAGACCATCGACCGTTGGTGGGACCTTCATAACTCGAAATGGACTTCTCGTTTGTGGCGTGCCAACAAGCCGTGTCCCGACGCATACCTTCCAGCCTCCCGATCCTCCCCTCCGTTCCTCTTTGATGATTCCAAGACACGTGCCGCTGATGACGACGACGTCTGTCAACTCGGTCGTGGACCACCCCCTCCCGAGACACTCCCCGAGACAAACCCCCATCGAGAGAGGACTTGATGATCATGCTCCCGAAATGTAGACCTTCTTTTTTTTTCTCTTTTCATGTCCAAACAGAGTTGATTGAGATAACTATATTTAATTATATTGTTTTCTTGTTGATCACGTTTCTTTTCTTGTTGATGGCCTTTTTTTTTCCATTTCTTTTTAAAAAAGTGCTTTAATTATGGGTTAAGCACTTCTAATGTTTGGATATACCATTTAACTCATGATTGACTAATCAGTAATATATTAACTCAATTAATCAAATGATTTGTTGAGACACATATGATTAATTAAGCAAAAGCAAATTTTGGCATCAAAGCTTTGTGCTTTTTTACTAATTTTGTGCGCAAAAGCAAATTATTCCATGACTAATCAGTTTTATATTAACTTCTAATTCTGTGCTTTTTCGCTAATTTTTTTTTCCAAAGCTTGTCGCGGTTCCGTAGAATGTAACCGTAACAAAGATGAATTTTGGCGCCAAGATTTGTCACGGTTTCTTCCTCCAACCGCTACAAATTTTGTGTTTGTAGATTTGTCACGGTTTATTCCTTAAACCGCTACAAATTTTGTGTTTGTAGAACAAAGATGAATTTTGGCGCCAAGAGTTGTCACGGTTTATTCCTTAAACCGCTACAAATTGTGTAGCGGTTATTGTCGCAGTTCATTTTTAAACCGTGACAAAGGTGATGTTTGCAACGGTTGTTGTAGCGGTTATGTAACCGCTACAAACCAATCGATGCATTTAAAGATCCCAATTTTTGCTTCGGATGTAATTAAAGTGAGTCGTCCACATTTATGTTCTATCCTAAATTTGTTTGTTACATATGGATAAGTCATGGATCAAGATGCCGCGTAGTTCTCCTGTGTATTTAGCGGGATTGAACACTTTCTTAGATTTCGCCTTCTCTCACGCTAGCATTAATGGCAAGATCGTGTGTCCTTGTTTACGATGCAAGTTTAAGAAGTGGCAAACACGAGATTGTGCTTTGGAACATCTTCTTCTAAAGCCTTTCCCAGAAGCATATACATTCTGGGAGGTTCATGGTGAGCAACGTGGTATGGGATATGGGCTTCATCTTCCTCGAACCTCACAAGTAGGAAATCAAGTACATCAAGATGATCCGGTTAATGAAGGCTGTTCGTGATGCTTTTGGTGTTCGGACGACAACTTCACAGCGAAGTGCAGGGTCCGTAACCTGTTTTCTTCGGGAATGATGCACTCGGGAATTTTTCAGCCTCATGGATGAGAGCGATCGTCCTTTGTATCAAGGTTGTCAGAAATACTCAAAGTTATCTTTTCTCGATCAAATTGTACCATATCAAGTGCATGTGTGGGATCACCGATAAGGCAATGTCGATGTTCTGGAATTACTTCGAGATGCATTCCCCGACGCGACATTCCCCCATCCTTCTACGAGGCGAAGAAGATAATCAACGATTAGGCTTGAACTACCAAAAATAGATGCCTGCCCAAACGACTGTATGCTTTATTGGGGAGAGGACGATCGGAGGGAGACTTGTAAGAAGTGTCACACATCGAGGTTCAGGACAGTTCGGAAAGGGAAGAAGCAGAAGAAGAAACCCGCAAAGATTCTAAGGTACTTTCCTTTAAAACCTCGTTTGCAAAGATTGTTTATGTCGTCTAAGACAGCTGAGCATATGAGGTGGCATCAAGATGATAAGAATCAAGATGGCAAACTCAGACATCCACGTGATGTTTGAAGCGTGGAAAGCGTTCGACACGGGCTTTCCAGATTTCGCAGACCCTAGGAATGTTCGTCTTGCTTTGGCGACCGACGGTTTTAATCTGTTTGGGAATCTTAGCACAAGCTACAATATATGGCCAGTTATGTTGATACCCTACAACTTGCCCCCGTGGATGTGCATGAAACAAAGCTCCTTCATTATGTCCATGATCATTCCAGGGAAAAAGGCACCGGGAAATGACATTGATGTGTATCTCCAACCGCTGATCAAGGAGTTGGTGGAGCTGTGGAATGTAGGTGTGGAGACGTACGACGCGCACGAGAAGACACTTTTCAACTTGCGTGCGGCCTTGATTTGGACGATAAGCGACTTTCTGGCCTCGGGACATTATGCGGGTGGAATGTGCATACCGGCCTTGCGTGCCCGGCTTGCAATTTTGACTCGACTCGGTGCGCCTTCCCACGGTCGTAAGTGGTGCTTCATGGGTCATCGGAGGTTTCTCGATGGTACGCACAGTTTAGGTTGCAACGCAATCGTTTTAATGGGCAACGGGAAAAAGAGGACCCTCGAAATTTATCTCGTGAAGAAATCATAGAGCAGCTTCGGGATGTTGATGTTGAGTTTGGGAAAAGAACGATCCGGCAAGGGCCGGACAAAGATCGCTGTGGCTTACGGTTCTATGCCCCAAGAATGGCGAAAGGTTAGTGTCTTCTTCACTCTTCCGTATTGGAAAGATAATTTGCTTCGACGCAGTCTGGATGTCATGCACATTGAAAAGAATGTGTGCGACAATGTGTTGTACACGATTCTCAATGAACCAGGCAAGTCCAAAGATCATCTGCAAGCCAGGAAAGATCTACGGGAGATGGGCGTTCGTGGAGACGCGTGGCTGGATGAGCATGACAGATTTCAACCTAAGCAAGGTTTACCACGACAAAACCGAATAAGGAAATCTTTCTCGCTACCTTGAAGAAAATAAAAGTTCTGACGGGTATTCAAGCAACATATCACGATGTATTGACTTGCGTGGCTCGAAAGGTTACAGGGTGAAGAGTCATGACTCACATGTGCTTATGCAATGCTTACTTCACTGGCCATGAAAAATACGCGCCTCTCGATGTGTCTCTCGTTTTGGTCGAGCTGTGTACTTTCTTCCGAAATTTGTGTTCCAAGGTTTTGATCGTGGAGGAGGTCGACCAGTGCAAAGCAGAAAATCATTCTTACGCTTTGTCATTTGGAGATGCTCTTTCCTCCGTCATTCTTCACGGTCATGGTTCACCCGACAAGACACCTTGTTCAAGAGACAAAGCTTGCGGCCCGGCCGAGTACCGATGGATGTATCCTATTGAGAGGTACTTGTTTAAAAATAATTACTTTAGCATTACTCCCTATTCGCATGTTTAACCATTGATGCATCGAAATTTTTCCTTGTCTACTTTACGTGTTTCTTGGGAAACTTAAATCTTACGTGAGGAATAAGGCGTGGCACGAAGGTTCAATAGCGAAGGTTATATCGGGGATGAGTTCTTGTATTTTTGTTCCAGGTACTTCGATGACATTGAGACGTCATTCAACCGACCGCCTCGTGTAGACGATTGTCCTGAGCCTGAGCCTGAGCCGGAGCCGGAGGCAACAGAGTTGTTAATCCCTCGTGTTGGTAGAGCGGTTGGCGGGAGTGAGAAATTCAAACTCACGGCACTTGAGAAGTTTCAAGCACACCAACATGTCTTGATTAAGCTGCACCAAAGTTGAACCGTACCTTCGAAGGGATTTCATTGCATACTATATATTTCCTTACATTTTATACATACTCACATGTCATTGCATGTTTAATTGCAGAGAATTCGGGAGTCATGTGAAGCGTGAACGAGGATCCGTACACGACATCCTCTCGAAATTGATAGAAAGGTCCACGAGAGAATTCGAGTTGGTTTAGGAGGAGAATAATGAACGACCACAACCCGCAGCTCGAGAATCTGAGCTCTCGCTAGGCCCTCTTGACCACGCCCTAAGATATACGGCATACAATGTCAATGGTTTTAAGTTTTGCACCGTCGCACGAGATCGAGGATTGCTGACCCAAAACTCACGGGTGTATATGGCACGTTTGGGACGAGGAGTTATGCGGCGGCGGTGACGGGAACATGCGGTTCGGTGGTCCCGTATTATGGAAAGGCGCTTGATGTGGTCGGGATAAGTTACACGAGGCCTTTTCACCGTGACGTTGTTCAAGTGTTTGTGGGCGAATACCACAACGTCCGGGGGACTCACGGCCGACGACTTAGGGATCACATCGGTGAATTTCTCCCGGCCTATTCACGGTGGTCGGTCAAGAAGATGAGCCGTATATTCTTGCATCGAGAGGCCCATCGGGTTTATTATGTGGCCGATGAGAGGCACAGGATTGGAATATGGTGGTTCATTTAAAGCCTCGGGACCTTTACGACATGGGCGATGGTGATAACGTCGCATACGATTGTGAGCCGTTCCAGCCCGCCGGCCGAAGACTTCTTCCCGGACGGCGATGACAATTTACCTATAGTTCGAGACGTTTTTAAATTTATGCTTTATAAAATAGTAACATTTAATTAAAGTTTTAATTGTGTTCAAACATATTGACCTCACGCGTAACATTTTATGCAAACTTTCCTTGTAGGGATGGTGAAGAAGATTGAGAGAAACACTTAATGCCTATCTTTGTAATATGAAATCTTTTTAATATTATGTTTAAAAAAAACTCGAAATTACTTTGTAGCGGTTATATAACCGCTACAAACACTTAAAACCGCGACAAATTAAACCGCTTACGATACTTACTACAAAACCAAAAAACCGCTACTAAATACAATAAGCTACAAAAAAAGTGAGAAACCAACCGCTACAAAATGATGCGCGAGACCCCACCATAAATACCCCTTCAAACCTCATTTAATATGCCTCAACTTCTTTTCTACCCACGTTTTCTCTCAATCATCTCAAATATTTTTACGTTTCAGAACATCGTGATTTTGAAAGGGGTAAGTATGCGTGTAACCGGATCAATTCTAATGTTTCTCAAATATCTAATTTATAGTTCTTGTACTAATTAAAGTTTGTTATTTTGCGGTTGAGCGGGATATATCTTTCAACTTTCCCTATTCTTTCATATACATTATTCAATTGATTTGTACATATAATTTTTAAATATTGAGTATTGTTTTAATCACCTCATTTCTTAGTACTTATTCTACTTACATAATCTTATTATTTTGTTTCTATACATGCACCTTATATATTTAAATTTCATAATTTACTACCTTTTATTTTTAATAAAAAAATATATTAATAATAAATGATATTTTTAATCTGAATTACGTTGATAAATGATTTTTTTTTTTAAAAAAAACCGTAATGAATTTGTAGCGGTTACAATAATCGATACAAAATTTCAAATAAAATGGCGGGTTATTTGTAGCGGTTGTAGTAGCGGTTTGAAACCGCTACAAATATTCAAAAGCACATGATGGCGGGATTATTTGTAGCGGTTTCAAACCGCTAAATATTCGAATGGCGGCAAATTTTTTGGGGAAAAATGGCGGGAATATTTGTAGCGGTTTGTAACCGACAAATATTCAAAATAATAAAAATTTATGGTGGCAAAATTATCAACACATTATTCGTAGCGGTTATGAAATCGTTACTAGAACCGCTACAATTTTATTTGTTACGTAACGGTC